>JBAWJU010000017.1:0-728671 GCA_037356035.1 Xylaria sp. Z50 | reverse complement strand
TATTTTATATTAAAAGTTGTTTATAAATAAAAGCTAATATATTTATATATTTATATTTTATAATAATAAGCTAGCTAAAGCTTATATTTTTATTATTTAGCTAATAAAAAGTTATATTTATATTAATAATTTAAAACTAGCTTTTAATTATTTTAAATTTAATAAAAAATATAGTTAATATTAAAAATATTTTTAAAAAAAATAGTTAATAATTTAATAATTTTTATAAATAAAAATTTTTATAATAAGTAAATTTATTATAAAATAATAGTTTAGTTTAATAAATTAAAATAAAAATAAAATAATTTTTATAATAAAATTTAAATAAAAAATATTAGTTTAATAAATACTTTTTAAAATATATATATAATATAATATATTAACTAAAAAATATAAAAAAAAAAAAAAAGCTAAAACTTTAAGTTTTAAAAAAAATTTAATTATAAATATAGTATGCTAGCTGCTTAATAGTTATTAGGCTATTATAATAACCTAATAGCTTAATAGTTAGTAATATATAAACAATATATATTTTAGCGTATAATATATAATATACCTTTTATAAGGTTATATTATTTACAAACTTTTATAAAAAGTTTATTAAAAGCTTTTTAGCTATTATAAAACCTATTTTTAATAGTAATAAAAAAAATAAAAAGTTATAAAAATAGTTTAATAAAATAAATAAAGCTTTTAAAAAATTAAAGTATAAGTTTATAGTTATACTTATTTTAATATATTTTAACTTAAATAAAATTGCTTATATTAAAATAAATATATTAAACTTTGCTTTAAAAAAATTTTTTTATAGCTAAGCAAAAATAAAAAAATATATTTAATAGTATTTTATTTTTAAAAGCTAAAGCTAGCAAAAATAAACTATAAAATTTATAATAAAAAATTATTAGCTATAGTAAACTATTTTTTATATTAAAAATAATATTTTAAAAAAGCTTTTTATTATATTAAAATTTATTTTAATTACTAAAATTTAAAATATTTTATAATAGCAAAAGTTTTAAATAAACGCTAAATAAAATAAGCTTAATAATTATTAAGCTTTTAATTTATTATTATTTATTAACTAGTAAAGCTAAATAAAAAAGCAAATATTATATTAAAGCTATTTTAATATAAGCTTAAAAAAAAAAGTAATAATAACTAACTAATTAAATTAGTTTTAAAAAATAAGCTTTTTTTTTATTTTTATAAAATTTTTATAGTATTTATAAAACTTTTTATTATTTTAATCTTTTTAGCATAACTATATAGTTTGCTAGTTTTTAAATAAACTAAAAATTTTAAAAAGCAAGTTATAAATATAATATAATAAAACCTAAACTATTAGTTATAAAAGTTTAAGCTAGCTAAAAATATTAAATTATTAAATAGTTTTTTATATTATAAAAACAAGCTATAAGTATTTATAAAGCTATAAACTAAAATATTAAAATTAAAATATAATATAAAAATTATAAGCTATATAAATATTAAAAAAATTATAAAGCTAATTATATATAATTTTTAATAGCTTAACTTTAAAATAAATATATATAATTATATAAATAATTGCTTAAAATGCTAAAAAAATAAAATAGTTAAGCATATTATATATAATTTTTTATAGCTAATAAAATTATATTATAAGCTTTAGCAAATAATAATAATAAATTTTATTATAAATTTTTTTTATTAAATAAATATAATTTAGTTTAAGTAATAATAAACCTATTTATTAAAATAGCATACTTTATTTTATTAAAAGTAAAAAAAAAAAAAAAAAACTTTATTAAAATATTTGCTAAAGTATATTAAAAATTACATAAAACTTTTTTAAATATTATATTTAATAAAAATTTAAAATTTATAACATATTTATAAAAAAACTTTTTAAAATTAATAAAAATTTAAAGCTATATAAATATAATATTTTATTTATAAATTAATAATTAAATTAAGTAACTTAACTAAATTTTTAAAGTTTATTTATATAGTTTTATTAACTATAAAATAACAAACTAAAAAAACTTGTTATTAATAGCTAAATTTATATATAATAATATAGCTTTTATATTTATAAAAATATTATTATTTTTTATAAACTATAGTTTTTATTTAATAGCTAATAATTTGCTTTAAAATACTATAAAAAACCTAAGTAGTAAACTATATATATATTAAATAACCTAAATATATAATTAAGTAAAAAAACACTTAAAAAAAAGCAGGCAGAAAATAAAAAAATAAGCTAATAAAAAAAAAAAAAAACCTTTTACATATAAAAAAAAGCAGTTAGTTATATTAAATGCTTATAATATTAAAATAAAGTAGCTAATAAAAAAACTTAATAAAAAAATGCTAAACCTTTTTAAAATTAAAAAAGTAATATTTTTTATAGCAGTTAAACTAACACTTTCTAAAAAATAAAAAATTTATAATTTTTTTTATATTTTTTTAATTAAGCTATATTATAATAATAATAGCTAATTTTTTTTAAATTTTAATTAAATATTATAATAAGCAAACTTAATTAAAGCTATAAAAAAATATTAAATAAAAAAAATAATAAATTTTATTAAAACTAAAAGTTATATAAAATTAAGAAGAATACTTAAGGGGTGCAACTGTTATATTATAAAGAGATGAAAAGGGAAGGAAGGAACTGTGTAAGCTATGGCTTATACAATTCCTAGATATACCCTAGGGCTACAGCTGCTACCAAGTGCCAGGCCTCCCAGGCCCGGCAAACACTGAGTGTGGGTGCAGACCATGTGTCATGGCACATGTCATGCTAACACCCCTACACACTCGTGTTAAAAATATTTAGTTAAATAAAAAAAATAGCTTATAAAAAAATATTAAACTTAAAAGCTTTTTAAATACTTTTATAATAAAAAAGCAAAAATAATAGTTAAAAAATTCTATTAAAAATATTTAAAAAAACTAGTAAACTTAAAGTTAATTTTAAAAAATAATTAAGCTTAAAGTTAAGCTTAAAAAAAAAAATAATATTATATAAAAAAATATTAAAATTGCTAAAATTATATAATATTTTAATATTAAAATTTAGCTTTATTTTATTTTAAAAATTACTTACTTAGCTACTTATTTAAAATCTAACATTTTTTATATTAAACTAAAATATAGCTAAAAAATAAGTATAATAAGTTAGCAACTATTATTACTAATTACTAACTCCTTTATATATATATAAACCAAAAATTCTAAGGCTATTTTAAAAAGATTTTAAATAGTTATAGAAATCTCTAAACCCTAGTAAAATTATCGTAATTCGAGTACACATTCCAAGCCCTCTTATGAGCCCTTGTTATATTACCAATAATCTTAGGGATTTTAGACTCTGATATACAAGACATTTGATATTTGTGTCAGGGTACAATGTAGCAATAGGGTAGAAGCTACCCACATGGGTGGGACTAGTGTATTACCTGGGTGTATATAAGGAGAAGAGCCCTCTCACTTACTATGGGAGGCTCAGGAATTAATAATATTAAGTCCCTACCCTATACTTCTACCTAGCTGCGACCTACCTGTGACCTACCTTCACTCTGGAGACAAATCCCCTGACAATTTGACATCTTGGTGTTAAAATCCAGACACTCTGGCCCTTGCTCTACTATGAGGCGTAGCTTGACTAGTGTTGAAATACAGGCTTTGCTGGTAGTGCTAGTAGAGCTGAAGTTTTATTTTAACAACTAGAATAGGCAAGAGAAGTCGGCAGTTAAAGAGACCGACTGCTAATATCTTATATAACCTAGTAGCTCATGTCGTGGGAGACAAAGTCACACCTAGGCCTAATGACTCCCCTAAGAAAGCAAGTAAATTCTTGACTGGATATGGAGATCTTATACTCTATTATGGCATAATGTTCCTGCTGAAGTAAAGATTTAAATTAAAAAATAAGCAGCGCGCATCTGACTGCCTTGTCATTTAGCCGCTCTCTTAAGCAAGCATTGTGTTACTAGTTTATCGTTGAGGCTAACGACAATGTTGTATAACGATGGTTGCAAAGATATGGCTGAGGGATTGTTTTCTTCACTTTTGATAGATCTGTGGTGTCGAGATGAATACTCTGCCTCTACATATCTTACCTAATCATCCGTTAAATCCGATGCTTCATTGCGCTTAGAGAATTGTTTGATTGATATAACATCCTGCCACGCACCTACGGGAAAACGCACCAACAACACTGAAATTGACTATGATAAGTGGTTCACAAGGCATACATAGCTCCAAGGCGCATAGGATGGCGATCAAACCGACGCGATATGTCATTTGTATTGTGCATGACCACTATTGAAAATATCTGAAGAAAACCCAATACCCCTTCCTCGTTTGGACGGTCTGTATAGACTTGACGGACAGATCTTCATTTATCCGATAGGATACCCCATGGGATACTGATTAACTTATAATACATTCATTTGCAACAAGCCATCAGTCTGAAGTCCGCAAACGCCATGGAGCTAAGATTGTGGTGGCATCGTTAGTGTCGCTTTCTGTAGTGTATTAGAATGACGAAAAGTGCGTTCTAGCACTTTTCGAAACTAGGCGTCGGGAAGACAAAAATTTGTGGAATACGGTTAGTTACTCCGTTTATGAAAAACCGCGCGAATACAATGGCTGGTACGAAGAAGCCAAATCAAAATTGACTAAGTCGAGTAACCAAATTAGGGGTGGCTTGGTACACGGGGAGGTGGCCATCCCCTTACATGTATGATAGATATATTTGATTACACGATTACATCAGATTAACTAATTAAATATGGGAGATAGCAGATAAAACTTAATTGGGGCTTCCATGGTATTTTCTAGCTAATTATGAGTAAATAACAGGAACGAGTTGATAGTTGCTAGTGCTATCCCTGAGTTTTATGGCGTTTTAGCCCTGGGGCCTCATGTGACTACGTTAGTAAATGAATTCTTGTTCCTGTTGGTCGCTCGCAAATCCTCAATATCACTCGCGCCGCCCTTCTACCTAGGTATGACCGATTAACGGATGGTATGGGGGCGTGACCGTCTCTTCACAATACAGTGTATACGGTAAAGATTAGCTTCCCACCCAAAGGATTCGGGGATCGCGAATCACCCTAGCTATCCGGGAAGACAGAGTAACCTAGGCTAGAGTCTTCCGATGTTCGTTCAATCCCTTCGGATTGATCCTAATCCCTCCAGAGAGAACAGTGCTACATCTACTATGTAGAGTGATAAATAGGTAATTGGGGTGCAATATTGGGGATGGCCTTCGATATATGAATAGTACTTATTACGGTGTTGTTATATTCAACCTTTTCATAGGTACCTAGGTAGTAGATCCCAAGACTACCAACCTAGATACATGGCTAGTTTAGAGTTTAGAGCAATGGAAGCTTTCACGATCTTTAGCCTCACCCCGCAACGCTAGAACTAGGCGATGTGGGCAAATGCAGTTTCCCCTCAGTGATTATATTATACTTCTCCTAGGGCCACGACCTTGAATATATCTCTGAATTAGACTAGACTCCATAAGCCGCTTCTTCGTCGAAGCTAGCATGGGACGGGCTGTGCGCCAGCGCGACTTACGAAAGAACGACGGGAATGATAATAATCTATCGGATTATTTTCTAATTATACGGTCATAAGGACGGCAATGTGCACATATATGTGTCATCTCTAGTGATTTGACTCGTGAATGAAGAGGGCATACCGCTAACGCTCTAGCGATAGACTGCTCTAGAGCTTTCAGAATTACTGACCTAGAAAGATATAGTTCAGCTAAAAACCAAGCTAAATCAAAGCGAGAACGGTCTGAGCTCTATCTGTTTTGGGATATCGCTTGGAGGTTTTGGTCCTTATGGGTGTATTGGAATATCGCAAACATCGTGCGTATTGACGATGGTTTTCAAAACTGATCCAGACAGGAATACTCCTGCTCTGTAGTACGGTTTTAGGACTTCGCCTATTTTTTTAGGTACAAGCCTCGTGATTTTATCCCATTTTGTTTCAAAAAGGTACCCGTTAGGGTGCCTGTCCTCCATCCTTTGTCCGTGATCATGGCCACCAGCATGGCAAGTAGAAATATATCAGAATCCGCCAGAGAGCGAGAAACTTTCAGGTCGGTAAACCTCGATAGTTATTTGCTTGCTTTCGTCGATAGGGACCCTATAAATTAACCATATTTCTATAGGCACGACCCGACCTTATTATCAGATATCGTTTACAACGATACGGGCGAGCTGATTTCTACCTTAGAGCTTCCTACCACAGCAGATCCAATCCTAACCGGACTTGCACAATTAGGGGCTTGTCGTACGGGGGCGTCACGGGCCTTTATATCTCTTTTCGACCAGGCACATCAATACATCATCGCAGAAGCTACCAGGGCATCACCTTTGCGCTCTGACCATGGCAGTAATGGTGCCCCATGCGACTCATTGTGGCTCCAGGGGACAGCTATCCCACGAAGTATGGGGGTTTGCCATCGATTTCTGAATACGACAAAACCTAGCGAAAATGGCTGCGATATTGAGTTACCTGTAAATATGATCTCTGATATCCGCGCGGATCCCCAAATATCAGAGGAATCATGTCTCTTCTTAGGGTCTCCCGTACGTGGTTATGTTGGAGTGCCTATCAGAAGCCGGAATGGGGTTGACTTCGGCGAGTATAGCCTTGTGACAGAAGAACCTATACAGGCAGATGAATGGAGTGACGCAGATTCGGAGCTTCTCCGGGAGATATCTCAATCCTTATTAGATCACCTACTGTCAAAGGCTTCCCAGATCGAGAGAAAGAGAGCTGAGAAGAAAACACTAGGAATTGGGTGCTTTGTGGAGCAAAGGTTAACATCGATAGGCTCACAGCATGGTCCAAATCATGATCAAAGTGATGACACCGCCTTCATGAAAGACACAATAAAGAATCAGTATACGGATGCCCGCAGTACAAGCCCAGAAATTATGCGGCCACATCCACAATCTCACCTGGTTACTGAGGATCCCAGCAAGCCACTCCGCTCTGCACGCGGATATCCATCAGATAGAGGAATAAATCGCAACAGTTTCTACGAAAACAAGTCACCTCCAACGGATATAACTTTACGAAGAAATTCGGTCCCGATGGAGGAAGACCCTTTAACGGTCGTTTTTTCCAAGGCTGCAAATATCATCCGGGAGAGCATTGATGCGGATGGCGTGGTTTTCTTCGACGCCAGCGTCGGGACTTTCAATTCATTCAGTTCACAGTACACGGGAAGTGATGCATCGCAACTTAATTCATCCCAGGAGGAGTCGTGGGACAGTGATGATATATGCGCCGTATCAAGCAGCTCGCATCACGATCCTCATATTATAGCGTCTTCTACGCTGGGACCTTCTAGGCGTGACGGGGAGAATGGTCCCTCGGATAGGAGGCTGTCCTCTAGAGCTCTATCGGCGCTCTTACGGCGCTATCCGAGGGGTACAATTTTCGATTTTGATGAATACGGCAAGCCGCAGCCTAGAAACTCTCTGCGCAAAAGTAATCAGGCGGTTACAAGTGCTGCCGGGAGCACCCCCAAGCTTACCAAGAGACGCACGCATTCATTCATTGGAAATCTTGGCAATGAGGTTTCCAGATGTTTCCCAGGAGCTCGAAGCGTGGCCTTTGTCCCTGTCTGGGATCAAATCAAGAAGAGGTGGCGTGCAGGTTGTTTTGCCTACACCCTCGATAAAACGCGTTTCTTCAGTACCCAGGGCGACATCAGTTATCTTTTCGCGTTCGCTACACTAGCAATGGCTGAGATAGCTAGCCTCGAAACGCATTTAGCTAGTCAAGCTCAATCGGATGTTTTAGGTTCACTATCTCACGAACTACGGTCACCTCTTCATGGCATAATCCTTGGTGTCGAGTTCCTATCTGACACACCGCTGAGTGTCTTTCAGGGCAATTTGTTACATATTCTTGAGACCTGCGGAAGGACACTCTCAGATACAATCGATCACTTGCTTTACTACGCCAAAGTCAACAACTTCATCCCACCGGGGAAAACTCCGGATTCAAGAGCTCGAGGACTCCGCAAAGAGATGAACTACACCCTACAGGCGGGGATGAAGACTATTACCGCACCAGTGAGAGTTGATGTCCTGGTAGAAGAAGTGACCGAGAGTATTTTCGCTGGGTTTAACTTCCAACGCCTGTCTATTGGACAGTTGGAGCGGGATCATCGCAAATCTCACGCGGATACCTACGCGATTCGACGAAGCGACAACTTCCAGGCCATAGAGGATCTCGGAAATTGGCTAGAGACGGGCGCCGAATCAAGTCTCCCTTCTAAGCACATTGTTATCGACCTTGATATCGATTCCAGATGTTCTCATTACTACCATGCAATATCTGGTGCCATACGAAGGATCGTGATGAATCTATTTGGAAACTCCCTGAAATTTACCAGCTCCGGGAGTATTCGAGTCGCGCTTTCTCAGGAGTTCATTCACAACAGGAAATCGCGTGCTAACAACCTGCGCTGGGCTAAGATAGTCGTCACCGACACGGGAAAAGGAATAGCTGAGGATTTCTTGGTCAATCATCTTTTCCAGGAGTTCCATCAGGAGGATCCTATTGGCCCGGGGCTTGGGCTCGGTTTGAGTGTGGTGCAAAAGATAGTTTCATCTTTGAGAGGGAAAGTATCCATAGAGAGTCGAGTGGGCGTTGGGACTACGGCAACGGTGCTGCTGCCGCTACAGCCGATATATCACCCATCCCATCTTCCTGATGCTCCTGGTGTTGAGCTGGACGAGTATGCAAAACAGAGAAGGCAACTTAGGGGGCTTCGAGTATGTTTTGTTGGGTTTGACGCACCATTACGGCTTCCGAATCACAGGAACCACGCCGACGACTACCAATCCATTTGGCGGGTGTGTCGAGAGGATCTAGCCATGGAAGTAGTTACAGCAACCCAAGCTATAAACTTAGCGCCCGATATCGTGCTGTGTGAAGAGGCGGCACTCTACGATTCGTTTGTGGCAAGGGACGTGCTAAGCAGGACGCCACTTGTTGTCGTTTGCGCCAACGCACTTAGTGCGTACCGTTTGTCAGTTGACTCTAGGTATCAAGAATCGTCGGCGATCACCGAATTCATTTCCCAACCGTTAGTCCCCTCTTGCTCTTTTGAATGTTTGTGAGCTGATCGATGACGTTAGAACTGGTCCTCGAAAGCTCGCCAAAGTACTTATGGCGTCATTGCAACGGTGGGTAGAGAAACAAGACCAGTCTGAACTGCCAGATAATCTGGCACCCCTTACTTTGCGCCGAGTCTCGTCCAAGAGCCATGACGGACCATATGGACAAGACATGTACAACATTCTCAATATGACCGGATCTGGAACGTTCGAGACCTCAACACCAGATCGAACTCGGCTTCGTCCGAGGTCTCCCTCACTATCACCACGTTCCAGCCCACAGCCACCGCAACCAGCGCCGCCTGAAAAGCACCCGCAGGAATTTTTGCTAGTAGAAGACAACGCGATCAACATGAAGATCCTCTGCGCATACATGAAAAAACTCGGACGTGACTACGCCACGGCCCAAGATGGCCAGATAGCCGTCGATAAGTATCGAGCGAAGCCCGGCCACTACAATTGCCTACTTATGGACATAAACATGCCGCGACTTGATGGCCTCCAGGCAACAAGGCAAATTCGCGAATATGAAGCCGAGAACCACCTAAAACCATGCACCATTATCACTCTGTCGGGTCTAGCCTCGGCGACTGTACAGCAAGAAGCCTTGGAGAGCGGTGTCGACCTCTTTCTGACGAAACCGGTCAAACTGCAGGAAATTAGCCAAATTTTAAAGTCCAAAGACCTCATGTGACAGTGAAAGAGGGCCGGCATGTATGCGAACAATTATGCTCAATTCACATCTTGAGAAGGAGGTGATATCACTATAGTAAAAGCTTGGAAAGCATTATCATATATTATCGTTTAGGTTATCGTTCCTCAGATCTATGTTAGCGGTTGATAGTAACATTCCCAAGCTAAATTGCTATTTCCTCCCTAGCCATCTTTATGCTAGAATATGACGATGGCTATGAATAAATATGAAATTTAGCCTGCGCGCCTCTAATTCAACCTCTAATTACCGTAATCAATAATGCATTCTTGTTTTCGTGACGGAATTTATGGGCGTACTAAAGCTCTAGAGTGTAAACTTGACTCTATTTAAGGGTGTGTGGACGTGCAAGTAAACTAAGAGACCAACTATATGCTCGCATAGAATCACTCAAGCCTTCTTGTAGTATATCCGCCTATATATGAAGAAAAGGACGAAAAAGAAATCTACGATCCGTATAGTAAAAATATTATACCCAGCCTCAACGCCGACGTCATATGCTCGACTTGCATCTATGCCATCATCTAGCTATGTACATACGATACACCCATCTATGCGATGTTTGCCTCATTACTTCTTCCACCAAGACTTCTTCTCATTCTTCTCGGTATACCCTTCTTCTTGCACATTATGACGACCAACAATCGTTAAAAAGACTTGGTCGAGCGTCGTTGGTGTGCATGAGTAGTGCTCAATACCGAGAGCTTCCTTTTGCTCTTCAAGCATGATGACGAGCCGACCTACGGCGCTGCCGCTGGCGGTTTCACGGCCCGCGATCGAGCTCCCCGGGACAGAAAAGCGCATCTGGCCGTGGTATGTCTTGGATTCAATCTCGGCGCCTGGAATAGCCTTGAGGACCCACTCGCGCATAAGGTCCATTTCTTCATCCGTCGAGTGTGGCGCCGTCTTGCTGACGAGATGGACGTGTATGGCGTCGCCGAAGCGCTCGCGCAAGTTATCAATAGTGCCTATGGCTAGCATACGTTTTGCCAAGATACCAGCTCGGCTTGCGAGGGCGTCGGCTTCCTCCATGCTGTGTGTAGTCAGTAGAATCGACCGACCTGGCACAATGGAGCCCAAGGTTTTCCACATGATTCGCTTAGCGGCGGCGTCTAATCCGGAAGATGGCTCATCCAATAGCACTACACTAGGGTTGCCCATTAGAGCAATTCCAAGGGAGAGCTTCCTCTTGTTACCACCAGAAAGAGCGTGTGCCATCCGGGTTGCGAAAGCCTCAAGGCCAACGGCGCGAATGACTGATTGTACGTTGTGCTCGATATCTGGAATACCCCGTATGCGAGCATAGAACCGCAAATGCTCTAGTACTGTCATCGAATCGATGGCGTCGAATTGGGGGCAGACACCTAGATGCGATCGGGCGGCAGCACGGTGGTGAACAACAGATGCGTCCTCTACGAGTACATCACCTCCGTTAAGGCTGGGCTGAATATCACCTCTGATCAAGGAAATTGTCGTTGATTTGCCCGCGCCGTTGGGCCCAAGCACTGCGAAAAGGATTTAGTTGTTTTCTCAAGAAAAAGGATTTGAGCAGATCTCAAGCTTATAGAATTCCTAACGAAAAGATACGGGCATAGCAGGGGATGACTGCTAATTTTACTAAAAGGGGATAAATGATTAGATAGTACTCACGAGCAAAAACTTCACCATGTTGGATGCCAAATGTGACATTGTCTACAGCCGTGAATTTGCCGAATGTTTTGGTTAAATGCAAGACGCGAAGTCCGTCGGTATCGTGGGTAGCGCTTGTGGCGCGGACAAGTTCATTAATAACCTCCTCATCGGATGCTTCAGCGTCGCTGGTTGTTTTGATGCTCCTTTGAGTGATTCTATTGAGCAATGTTCTACCGGCGCCACTGTCGTACCAAAGTAGGACACCAAATAAGAACACAGATTGCAAAATCAAGTATAGTATTGGTCCTCCATAGGCAAGGAGAGATCCGGGATTGTTGCGGAGCTGCTGGTCGTCACAGGCACTCGAGAACAAATTGAGGGCCACAAATAGCGTACGGACGACACTTCCAATCGGTGCGAATATCGAGACAACAAAGTGGACAATCAACAGGGACGAGTCAATTTTGTTGATAGGTGCGTATGTCTGTACCACTAGATACGCAATGAGGTAGATTAAAAATCCCACAGCTTGTCCAGCGGCAGAGAATGCGTATGTTGATAATTGATTACTGCAGAAGAGCGAGATAACATACGAGAGCAAAATTGACGCTAGGCCGTAGAGGAAAAGGATCAAGAAGAAGTACTCGACGTGATACCAAACATCTGACACTGATGCGAATATGGCGGTAACTATGGCTGAAGAGACGAGGACAATGACGAAATCGAAAGCGGTATATGCAACCCAAAGTGGAAGTGAGCGCACACCGTTCGAGTATTGAAGGCCACGAACATTTCGCCGACGCTCCACATTTGGATAGAGGCCAAAGAATGCGGGATACGCAGCCAAACTAAGAGAAAAGTATGTCAGAAGCTGGAGGGAGTTGCCTGTGCCTGGAACAAAAGGCGTGGTGAACGCGGCGAATGTGGTTGCGATACTCGTGTTAGACAGGATAATATCAAGGGCATTTTGGCCGAAGATAGCAGTATAAGCGCTGCCCAAGTCCGCTGTATAGGCAACTGATGGTGGAGAATTTGCGTCTCCGAGCCACCATCCAGCCGGTGTGACGTTCTTACGCTGCTGCACAATGAAATTGTTAAAGTCGGAGAAAGAGCCTACTTGATGGAGAGCCTGAACGAAAGCAGAGGTCGTGTTTTGCGCGGAATCGGATGACCCGCTGCCCGTGTTGGAGAAAACAGGTGCGAATAGACTAAGTAGTGTAGTCGGGTCAAATTCCGAGGCTGGGCCGGTAACTAGATATAGGCTGTCAAAGAGTGCCATGTACTTAGAGTCGGAGCCGGCAGAGCGATCATTACTCGGGCGGCAGCCAGCCGGCTCCTGATTCTTAACAAAAAGGGAGGTGAGAGCGGCGGCGACAATAGGGATAAGCAAAGCGGCAACGTAGGGGAACCAATTGGTTTTGAAGACGGTACATCGTTTCTGAAGAAGTACCATAGTCTGTCTAAAGAAGCCAATTGGTCGTCCAGAGAGGAGTTCAAGTTTACCCTTGTCGGTTTCATCATCGACGACACGGACATCCTCTGAGCTTGTTTGCTTTTCGTTGGTCAAGTTTGAGTCGGGGGTCTTGACATTCTCGCTCCTGACTTCTTCGGCAACTTGCAAGAACACGTCCTCGATAGTTGGGCTGGAAAATTTGTAGTCAGAGATACCCGCATCTTCCAATGTGCGTATGACTTGTGCGGCGAGATGCGAGGAGGGGGCCAGGTAGCTAATCACATCAAACGACACGACTCGTTTGACACCCTCGACCTCGGGAGGCTCTTTGATATCCCTAGCGTTGAAAACGTGAATGCGATAGCCAGCGCCTAGTCTGTCCTTGAGCTCAACAGACGAGCCTTGAGCGCGGAGCGTACCCTTGGAAAGAATTGCAATATGATCTGCGAGCAAGTCTGCTTCGTCTAGGAAGTGCGTCGTTAGAATAATTGTTCGCTTGCCGCGCTCTGCGAGCAGAATATCCCAAATTTTTCGTCGAGACAGAGGGTCGATACCTGACGAAACCTCATCGACACAGCACACAGCACTACCACCAGTCAACATCATGCCAAGTTGTAACTTTCGTTTCTGGCCACCTGAAAGAGTCTTCGACAGGGCATTGATTTTTGGTGCGAGATCTACAGCGGTAACGAGCTCTCGAATCTCATCCCCAGAGGCGATATTATTGGGGGATTTCAACCGGTTAAAGATTCGAATATGCTCCTGTACGGTCAACTCATCCCAAAGAACATTCTTTTGGGGCGCAATGCCTAATCCTCCAGTGCCGTCGATCGTGATGTTGCCACTAGTCAATTTGCTAATACCGGCAATGGAATCAAGTGTTGTACTTTTTCCACTGCCGTTAGCGCCAAGCAAGGCAAGAATTTGCCCTCTCCTAGCGCTCATCGACAGACCATCAACAGCCACGACGGGGTCTCTAGGCCTCGAAATAAACGAGAAAAGGCGGCGCAGGGCGCTAGGCTTATAGATTTTGGTGAAGCCTTCAAGGCGAACGGCCTCCTCTGGGGCTGTCTCGGCTGCTTGGCCACGTAGGATGGTACGCCCATGAGTAGTTGTTCCGTGGAAGGCTCGCTCTAAATAGGCACCGAGGATGGGGTACACGATGATCTGGATGATCAGGAAAACCCAAAACACGATGCCTGGTAGATCCCAAGGATTTTCCGGGGGCGTCCGAGAAAGGTCGGCCGGGAGCGCCTGCCGTTCCCATCGTGCTATGTATGTCATGTACCAGACAAAGTTGCACGGCGCAAAAAAGAAACTGAGGGCTGTGACTGTAGCGGTGCTCGGAGATGTCAAGGTCTGCGCGAGAATAGAGAGCAGAATGTATACAATCGTCGTAACAACACCAGAAAGCTGGGCCTTTTTGAAAAAGGCTGCGCCGAGAATTGATAGCGAGGTGAAAGCGAGGCCGGCTAGAATAAAGTATATGAGCACAATAGCAACATTAGTGTGCGCCCAAACTCCTCGCGCAACTATAATGGAGCCAATTACCCATCCAGGTATATACACGATGGTAAAGGAGAGATGGTGCGACAATAATCTCGCGGCCTGGGCTTGCCACAGGTACTTGGTGGGCATCATAGCATCCAAGAGCTGAGACATGCCGACTTCCCTTTCAGTTGCCATATGGCCTGTCATGTGGTAGCATACGCCAATAATGATGATGACGAAGGCAACAGCCAGAAAATTGGTCAGAGCGCTCTGGTAGAACCGACGGATTTCTTGCTGTCGTTCCTCTTTGGTTAAGGTCGTGAAAGGGTATTCTTCCGTCGTATCGGGGAGCGGACGAGAGGCCCCATTGTTAGAAGCCCCAAGATTAGCAATCGCGGCATCGACAGCCCTTTGAAGAGGAAGCGTGTACACCTGAGAATCATTGTCATCCTGGTCTGCGAAGATCCTTGAACCCAAGGCGCCATCAGCGCGAAGCGTATAGTTCCATATTCCACCGTTTCCTTCGTTGGGTGAGGAGTTGAAAACTACGGCGCCGTAACAACTTGAGCTCCCACGCAATGTGCTTCGGCATACCGAGGTAAGTGCGCTAAGTTCCGACAGCTTAACGGCATCTTTACCGGCCCTGGTAACTTGATCCGCTAGTGTGTCTATTATCTGATCGATATCGCCCCCAGCTAGCCCATTATTGACGAAGACAACCCTATTGCGGCCCGTGGAAGAAGCTTGGTGGAGCGCATTCGGTAGCGATCGTACGGCGTGTAGTTCGCCAATACCATATTCCGAGGGCGAGACAAAAAGGTATCGAGCGAAGCTTAAGAATGCAGCTAGCAGAATGGGAAGAACGAACGCCCGTATCGTGGTCGCCAATGGATGTCGGACAACGATGATTTTGAGATTCTTGGCCGTCAGAGTCCATGTCTGACGGATGAAGGCCATGGTTACCTTCCTCTGATGTTCCCTAGAGAAGCTCTCGAGGACGTCCGAGCGATCGGGTCCTGTCGTGGGGGGGACCTTATTTTTAAGTATTTATATTTCCATTAAATACCTAAGATACCTGGGTACTACTGTTATCTATTCTAAACCGGGAAATCCGTGATCAAGGGGGACGAGCAAGAGAGCAAAACCAAAATTCTAGGTATGATGGGGCAAAGGTAAAAACTTCAAGGAGCGAAACTAAAAGTCTAAATATAATCGGGTAAAGGTAATGTCAAGGAACGAACGAACAAACGACTGAATGAATCAATGAATGGTCACGTATCGGCGTGTATGTGTATTGTATAGTATGTGTGCACATTAGGCCGTATAGGACGCACCAATGCATACACACACGTGCTGCAGAAGATGAACGAAATGTTGGGCGCGGCAAAACCCAACTCTATAAGGTACGGATGTAGGGAAGGCCCCCGCGATCAGAAGGGTACATACAGTAAGTGCTAGTCGTAGAGATCCAAAATCCAAGCGAAATCCAAGATCCGGGACCCGGGACGACAAGACTTTTTTGTTCGCTACGGAATTGAGCAGGATTCGGAAAATTAGTGGGACGGATTGACTTATCCATGTCATTGAGGCTGTGAACCCTGCTAGTAGCGTAACCACCACAGCTCGGTCAGATCGGTCAGAGCCATTCTCCCTGGGGCTTCGGTTCCGTCTCGTACACTAGTCTACATCTGCTCATACCTATTCATAGCCCCAGCAACAACATTTGGTAGGCGAGAGAGATCCAAACAATACCGTACATGGGCTATATTCTAGCTAACATTTAAGGTGTTGTATACTCACTCTATACATGGAGTTCTAGTGTACTACACGTGAATAGTACAGATTGGGTTTAGCATGCTCGTCCCGTGCGCATCCAAGCGAACGGTGGTATCTATTCCAATTCAACGCGGTAACATCTACATAGCAGGTTAACTCTTGGAGGTAGGTAGTGTAGTGACTTGCATATGCATGCAATCATTGGAACGTTGTACTGTAGTATAGTGGAGGCCGCGTGGTGGTAGGAAGATTGCCCAGGCTGTCTATCTAGATGTCACGTCTTCTAGAACAAAGAAAGCGTTTTGTATATAAGCGAAGGTTACTAATGGAGCAACAACAACAAGGTTTCATTACGGCTCCTAGACTTTGACACTAGGTGCGCACTACAGTATCGTAGATGATACCGTGTATATATGTCACATCGACTCGAATTTTGTGGTGTAACAAAAGGCAATACCTACTAGGTAGGTACCAGTAAGATGATGCGCTTACAAGGTGGCTTGGTGTGGACAGGACTGTGTACCACTGTAGCAGTTGAGTTGCTGCCTAGATAGCCGAGTTGACATTTGTCATCCCAGCAGGTTCGGTTCCATATGCGTAAACGATACCGAGAGTTGCGCTAACCCCTATTTAGTCTAGCATAAAACCTCCCGCATATTCATCGTCAACCTCAAAGCCACCGCCCTCAGCCTCGTCGCCTTGGCTTGATTCATTCGTCTCGGCCCCCTCCAGATCAGCCTGAGTCTCTGTGTTGTCTGCGTTTTCCACTCCTTCATCATCCGAGTCCACGCCTGCCCATATTCGCTCTCGTATTCGTAGATTCATTAGAAGCAGCCTCCACATCCTGAGCACTTCCCGGCACCTTCTCTCCCGTTGCATCTCAACCTCTTGATCTTTGATCCCATCTATAACAGCTCTTACAGCCTCTTCATTCTCTACAGCCACTACCACACCACGCAGAACCGCCGTCCCCTTCCTCCCACTAAACTGGAAACCAGTAAGTGCTGGCGCGTAATCAATGCCCAAGATAAATGCCGCCCGGGCCCCAAGGTCATCAGCAATGTAAACACCGCCCTCAGGTACCATGCTGGGCACATAAAGATCCAGGTTCCCGTACCTATTCTTCGGTACCTTTCCGTTTAAAACTGGCGGTGCTTTATAAGCCTCCGTTTGGTCCATCGTATAAATTGGTGTCCCATTTGTCTCACCCTCTCCCAACTCATGCGCCTGGTCACTAAGAATATCGTCGTGCACTTTGGGTGGTTTCGTCAAGAATTTCACTGGTATCTCATCTGGTCGGACTTCTCTACCTAGTCGATACCACTTTTCTCTACTTCGGGCAAGCCTAACATCCCTGCGCCTGTAAACTTTCTCCAAAGGTGCCTTACTCCCGGCACCAACCGTTCCAGATGGGGTCGCATTTGGCACTAATACTTCGTGTCGCCGTAGATGTCGTTCTAAGGCATATATAGGATGGTCTTTGAAATCAGCCATGTTGCGGGGCATTGGCTCGCGAGCCTCTATAGCGACCAGCTCATTTGCTTCGATCTGGTCTAAGTCACTCTTGTAACCTCTTGAATATGCGCAAAGGGCCTTGCACCACCACCGTTCCCCGTTGCTCAGAATGCTTTCGACTCGCATTTTTCTTGTTTTTGCATTGTATGCTTTCGCGTAGCGCCGCGTGACATCGTTAGCCGTGCCATCTTCCTCGAAACTTACAACATATGTCATACAGTTCTCTCTATCAGACGCCGGAGGCTCAAACTTCTGGGGTTTCCAGTAGGATTCTGTGACTAGTGGATCCGTCGGCTGCCATTTTTGGTGCCCCTCGTCGAGGACCTCAACCCAGTAGACAGGGTAGGGAGATTCACGGATCTTTTTCGGTGCTATTTGACGAGAGGAGCTTGGCACAACCTCAGGCATTCTAAAGGCTGCCGCGTTCGGGTGTCCTAAACGCCTACGGGGTGGGAGAGGAGCAGACGGGTCTGTAGACGGCTCGGGAGAGTCATTGGGCTTAAATAGTTGGCCGTATTTCTCCTCTAACGTTAATTTCTGTTTCTTTTTCTGGCCGGCGCCCATATATGGTCCTGCGGAGCTAAAGGAGAGCGGCTGCAGAGAGCAAACAAGTCTAGCTTCAACACCTGCAGCGCGTAGAAGCGCACAGTATAGCTGAGCGCCTACGTCTCTAGAGCCGCAGAGAGACTTTGCTGCCTCTCGGAAATCGTGTTTCTCTAAAGGTGCTTCCGAATCTGCGAGCAAGTTAAACTATAAATGATAATTAGTTCCCTTCTTTAGTTTACGGGACAATAGCCAACATTACATTTTGGAGATGCTCATCTGTCTCAGCCCAAAGCGCTCTTTTTATCCCTCGCTCGGTAATCTGATATTTAATTTTGAATAGGTTATTCACCATATTCAGGCCTTCTTTGAGCGAGTTTGCACGCCCAAACTGGGTCAGGTGGCTGGGTGGATTTAGTTGCGTGACCATCTTCCGTGTTAACAATGGTCGTAGACTATCTTGTACCTGAGGGTCGTTGCACCATCTGTTCCTCCTGGCTACATGGGCTAGTAAACAGAGGAGGTGTGTTTTATGTATCTCAATCCGACGGTCCTTCTCAGCTTTGTTAATGGGTTTCCGCCTGTCGATAGTCTTCGTTGAAGTGGGTTTGATTCTAGCAGACAGATCGAGTTCCAAGTCTTGTGTATCCTGGACGGCGTCGGCGACTAATGCATGTGCAGAAAAATCGACGTCTTCAAAAATTTCTTCGTCTTCTTCGTCTTCTTCCTCATCTGAGTCGCGGTAGACGGTCTGTATTGTCGCAGGAGGAAGTGCTACATCTTCAAACTCTATATTATCCGCACTCTTATCATCATCTTTGTTCTCTTCTTGATCGACTAATCCTCCACGGCTGGGCTTTTTGGATGAAGATGTATTATCTTGAGTCACCTCATCGCGACGCTGGCCAGGACGTTTCCTCTTAATTGGTCGCTCATCGGAGGCTGGAGTTGGTCGAATATCGGCTTCGATAAGCATGTCATGGTAGATATCAGGGACATCGCTTTGTCCAGCGCTCAGCCTAGTCGACCTAGTCGACCTAGTTGACCTGGTTGACCTGGTTGATCTGGTTGACCTCGAGGGCCCTGATGAGGCGGATGCTTTCGCATTGGTAGGCCGGTCGTTAGCGGCCTTGCGTTTCCTCCCGGTCATGTTAAAATGTAAGTACGGAGGCTAGAGGTAATGGAAGGGCAAACGGCATTGCGAGCAACTAGCGCGCGCATCTTATTTAATAAAACACATAATAATTAATAATGGCACAGGATTACTCAGAATAATATCCAAACCTATTGATACTTAGGAAGTGGAATGCTAACCACATTCGAGGTAGGAGGAAGATGAGGGGCTACGTCACGCACTACTTCGGCTGGAAACGGGCACCAAGGCGCGTTAATAGGTACAACTATTTCTCGAAAGCACGTGACTCTTTATCAGCAACCACAGATGCCTGATAATCTACATTACTCACTCTCACCATCAATTAGCAACAAGCCCATGAAAGGTGGCCCGTCCGCTCTCGTCTTGAAAAGAAAATATCTCAGCTAGACAAATACCCAACAAGTTCGGTATCCTCAATATTAGGTAGCTATTTTCGTTTTAACACAATTACTTGAGCGAAGCACTTTTGGGTTGGTACATCATTTCCTAGTAGTTCCGCTCACACTTTGCCTAGCATGATCAGATTGTCACCAATAAGCAAAAAACTAGGGCCTGCATCGAATTGCATCTTCTCATAGCTCCAATCCCGCACACAGGAATTCAGGGTGCGGCCATGAGAGTCGCCAATGGGGATGGCATTTGAGAATACCCAGGAAGATGAAACAATACTACGTAGGTTAGAATCCATCTAAATCTATGAGCACATGATCTAGGGGTGTTGATTAAAATCTCCATCCCTTGGGCTTTCCTTCTATCTTTATAGGGGTCTTAGGGGAGCGGGAAATCGCAAATTATATCGAGTATTTGAGCAACTTGTTGGTCACTCATACCCCCCGTGATATGTGCGAATGATGCAAAGCATGGTAAATATAGAAGTGCTTCCTCCGCTCATCCCTAACTCTCTTCCTAGCTTCAATGACCCGAAACCGATGCCTCCCCCGTAGACACAGCCCTGATTTCATCATAAACTCATCACCGTTGGGATCTTGGCCTCAAGCGCGTTCCAGGTGGTGTGCCTATGGTCCTAGCAATTCCACATATTGGCATCGAACGCTAACCCCGTCGCGTTTCGAGATCTAAGCTCGGTGAAGAATTGAGCATCAATCCTGCCTGTCCCAGGGTTGGCAAAACTTCAGCTGCCCCGGCTATACTGACTTCGGTTTGTATTGCCCCGTTTGGTGAGAGACGACGCTGGGCGGTTGTGCTGATCTCGAGAAGACCCAGGCGCAGCTGCCAGTCTGTTGGCTTCGGTCTCAGCCTGGCCCTCTGCCATCTCCCGTGCTTCCTGGACAAACCTGTCCCAGCATTCGTTACACATACCCTCATTCCACTTGACAACCTTTTTGTCCTGCTCTCCTCGGGGGCCTAAGCATTTCCTGAAGAGCTCTGGGCAGGTCTGTGGACCCAAAAACCCCCAACATGAGCAACACTGCCATCGTTGGTAGAGTTCGAGGCACATTATTCAGGAATCGGCACTTGAATTTAACAACTAGGTGTCCAGGATAATTAAATAGAGAGGATTAGGCATGCAGCGCCGAATTAGGAGTAGCAGTTACTACAAGCCAGGTCGGGTCTATGCTGAGCTTCACGGCGAATTGTGTTGGACGATCGGCGAGTGATGAGAACGACCTTGTGGTCAGTGGTCACTAGACAGGGCGGAATCCGAGAGAGTCGAGATATTACTTTTAGGCCTCAAGACAAAATAATAAAAAAGAATAGGACCCCTCGCGGCTGTCTAGTAACAGCAATGGGACGCAGATGACAAGCCCTCGTTAATGCAGCAGCATTGAGTTGTTTAGACGTTACACGTATCTAACGAGTTACTCGTTAATATAATACGGTAGCTATGAAAATTTTGTTCAATAATCATGAAGATGACCCGGAGCCGTCTAGTAACAGCGTAATTCATCTCACTTTAAGGCCTAGGAGGAGGGGTCTGTTGCCTGGAAATGCTTCATATCCTAGAGAGCAACAGCCTTGGATAGCATAGAACAGAACGGGAGGGAAAGTGGGATAAATACTTGAGGAAAGGGGAGAAAAAGAAAAAAAGAAAAAGAAAAAAAAGAAAAAAAAAATAGAGGAATGTCTCTACTAACTAGTGGGGGAGGTTTGCAGCAGCAAAACGGGCGGGATAGTATCATTTACTCTTATTTTGTCGAAGCATCCCTCTTTGGTCTAAACCCCGCGGCAAGTCGCAATAGGTAGTATTAGTGCAGTAGCATAGTGCAGTACTTAGCATCCGGTTTTTTTCAGCGACTGCTAACCTAGCACATGCAGGGGATGGACTACCTAAAGGAGCCACAGAAGCCCACCGTGCCCGCTTAGTGCCCGTTGTTCCCGCCGTGGCCGCTAAGGTTAGGTACTTATTAGTAAGTAAGAGGTACCTTGAAAGACCCTGGGATTTCTCTGCCCAAGATGCTTTTTTGTACCATGTTTACAACAAGATCCCTCTCTTCTGACATACTCAGTTTTAAGTCAAATTCAGGTTTAACTACCTAAAGCATGGTAGTGGCCTCGATCCCATTTTCGATTGCGTGCATCTAGGAGCAACAGGGGGTTCTGTAGAAATTGCGTGGCGAGAAAGTAGCCACTGTCAATAAATTCCCCGTGTAGGTACTCCGTACATTAAGTAGTGTAGGTGCATGTGTATATGCGTGGGAGTGTTGGGGGCCATACCCCCGTTTCACCTCGCCTTAGCTATCGTCGAGATCTTTACGCAGAATCCTTTTGAACATAGTAACGTTGTCATGCAGAAAGGGGTTCCTGATCCAAGACACTCTCTCGCCGCCAGCATACAAACTATTGGTCAATGGGCCCGACAGCACAAGTCGCCTGCACTTCGTATGCAATAGATAGATTTCGTTGCCTGCACTACAACACCGTAATCCAACCCTAGGCCAGATGGTTGTCATCTCACTCGACACCGAGGGTGGTGGGATTCGACGGCAACAACCGAATATTCAGAAACGCTACGCTGAGAACCAGTCCCTCTCCCTCTATAGAAACAGTCACAACTCCGTCTATCAAACGCATTCTCTCACAAGGCCATACTATTCATCTGCCTACTTGGTTCGGCGTTTCATACCCATTAGTGTCCGTCGATAATGCGTGCGGAGCAGCTTCCAAGACAGTCATCAACGTGGTTCTGTTGCTGTACGAAGGGAACTCCGACTCGCTAGTTGGCGGCGTAACATCCTCAGAAACTACTTTGATGTGTAGGCTTGGTATGTCTCTCGGATCGAGCGTGGTACCACCCTATTCGCCAGAAAAGGCCTTATTAGTGTTGGAGAACGAATACCGGTACACGGGGCGGGTCACGTATGCATGCGACTCGCTGCTGGTAAAGTAACAACGCACGGCAGGATGCATACGAATGTGATATGATCCTCTCCTTTTACGATGCCGGGACAGCATTGACTTATTCGTCACATACCTTAGCTATTTTAACATGCAGGTCATCTATGAGCCTCCTCTCGACATCTTTAGACTTGTTGTCCTTGATACCAAGGCGTTTGAGGGCTCGAGACAGTGGCAGCTCATCATGCGCAATGCCCATCTTTGGCATACCGAGGAGCAATGTGCAGCCGACAAGCTGTCTCCCAAGGTACACATTGATGCTGCAGGGTAGTGGGAGATCCGCTCGATCAACTTGGATGTCAACGAACCAGTCGCGCCTTGATGTTGAAGCCACAATCGACTTTCCGAACGTGAGCATTTCGCCGTACAGTCTATTGATTTGTGCAATGACGACCTTCTTTCGCCCCTCGTCCTCGCTAGGAATATCTGGGTATGTGTAGCCGAACGTTTCAATCGTTGCCACCGTTCGGCCTGTGTGGAAGGTTCTTCCATCGGCCTTGATGTGACTAAGTCAGTTGTACTACCAGGTGATTGAAAGCCAAGAAGACAGACTAAATTCCGGCTACATATCATCATCGCGGTACACACTTACCTGATAAAACGGCTTTAATGGGCTATCTGCAGTGATATTTTCACCTTGAGCTGTCGAATATAATCCCTGACTCGTGAAAGGTTGTGTCTGTACAGTATGGTTATGGGATGCTTCCCACATGGCAGCGAGTCTATCGAGATTACAGTGAACTATGAAACTACACTATCAAGTAAGTATTCACCTCCGTGATTATGCCGACGATCGCGCAAACGTACAATAAGGAGTCGAATGAGGTCAAGTCCAAACTCAAGAATGACCCTCCCACGGAATTATGGATCGCATTATGAGGTGACTCCATTGAAGTATCTAGAGTCAGCAATTGTCATAATTGGTAGAGATTAGGAGGGTCTCGGGAGCAACATAATCACCTAGGTAGGAAAATATTTATTGGGGAATCTATACTCCCGAGACATACCAAAAGGGAAATAAAAGACCCCAGTTACTAACCTCAAAACTAGACCCCGAGCCGGCCATCGACGCCACTACAAGAATTCGGGAGTTAGAAATGGCTACTTCTAGTAGGGATTGGTTTCATTTGGGGGGGCTTTCTAGGGCACGCCGGGGTATATAGGGGCAAGATTTTCGCGGAAGGAGGAAACCAACGGCTCCAACATGCATACTTTGATCATATGTCTTGGTGGAGGAAAAGGTGCGGTAAACAGAATCTCTAATGAAGTTCTTCGTATCTTGGGGGTTCCCGTTTAGAGCCCGTGTGGTCACCGGTCCCATGCCGCCTTGCCCTGGGAATTGAGTTGCGTTTAGCGGATATGTCTGCCAGCGATAGTTGTATAACGGGTTATGAAGAACGATATCGCCATTCGGGCCCTTCACAGTGATATTCTCTTGTGTGCTAGAAGACGGAAGAGTTGGGTCGGTCGCCCAGTCCCAATATGGAAGACGTAACCTTTGTGACGCCTCTTGGTAAGCGGGTGCATCTTCGTTAGTATACTCCAAAGCTAATCGTTGGGCTTCAGCCCCTAGAAGTTGCTTGCCCCTTGGTTAGCGATGAACTTTTTTGGGATGCATTATATTAATTCCTACCTCATAGAGCACAAGATAAGCACGATGCCATGATATTAACTGAGGCGACTGTGTGACCCTAATATTAGTACCACTTCATGAAAACCCATCAAATAACGGGGGCAAATACTTGGTGTGGGCAATATCCTCCCCCTGAACCTCCAGGAACGGCGCCAACATCATTGTAGGGCGTATATGGCATCCCATGTATGCCTGTTAATGTCAGATCTTACCGCCGACAACCACCCACTCAAACGATAGTACTTGCCCGCCACTGTAAAATGGGATCGATCATCATTCTCCGGCTTATTCTGCATTGCGTCGAGGCTACGGACGAGTAGATCCCTTCAGCTCAGCCTGTGTGAGGAATTTGTCAAAGAGGTCCTAGAACTAGACAAGGATACTGTACCACATCGGGCCCCTCTCCTGCTCTAATGTGTCGATGTTCATTCGTAAAGGTAGCTCGCCTGTGGCCTGATCAATCCCTGTTGTTAGTCCGACAACGGGTACTGTTCCAGTTTGGGTCTTGACATGGCCAATCCACATAGCAATAACCAAGCACGAAACGTGCTTACGAGAGCCGGGCAACATTATGATATAGAGATAAGCATCCAAAATAGGTGAGTTCGAAAAGCCCAGAATATTTATGGGAACGAGGAAGTATATTGAATGGAAAGAGCAAGGGCATTTGACTTCCTGTAGAAAGTGTTTATGTTATTGTTGGTACTATCATACTAACACCTTGTTTGCGTGCCATGTCATATGCCACGTCCTAGGCTTTCCATTTCACACAAGCTGGTGTTTTCACCAAAGCATCGAGATACAAGGACGAAGAATTTTCAGAAACTCTGTCAAGTTACTTTTCTTCTTTGACCCTCCAAAAATAAATGGGTTTATTCAAATTTTTGATTGTACTGCAGAGAAATAACCCACCTAACCTACGCTAAGGGATCTCACAGTCAAAGTGCATTCCTAGAAAGTATGGCAGGCCAGGAAAAACAGTCGGTAGCTACAATATCGATGCGGTAAGATTGGTGCCACATCGGGTAGGCGAAGAATAATTGTGATTTCTGTTCTGCGGTGCCGATTTAGCTCTCGGGGGTCTTCTACGTGGCACGTCCGATCTTCTCCATACGTTGCTTGCGGGCCGAATGTGCATCCAACAGAACTGTATTAGGTTCATGGCATCACGAACGATTGAAAAAGGATGGTGACAATCGACGGAAGCAAGACATAGTCCCCGCGAGCTCTTACACACCTCTTCATATGGAGGTGTTTCACAACTGGAAAAGCTTCGAGCTCGGCAATGCGTAGCGTTTCGTATACTAAATTGCCGCGAGGGGGTTAATACATGAGAATATGTGCCGTTGTGACCCAAAAGCAACGTGCTTTCAACCGGACAACGAAACTCACGAGAAGTATCCCAAGCGGTGAGCGCAACTCGTGCTTCTCCAACATTTAGGGACGGGGAGGGCACGGGGTGCAACGCCATACACGAACTCAGCACGCCGAAGAATGTTGTGCAACCCGCGTTAGTGATAGTGTAAGGTAAGCAGCGCATTGTTGGGTGTCTTGACAACAGGGCTCACCTATGGTTGCGTGAGCCAATATATTGGGATTTACCTGCATCACGAAAAGATATCCCTTACTGGGATCAGGCGACCAAAAAAGACCCAGCAGGGTGGCGCATTGAGAGTCCTCCATATTGGAAACTAGTTTCAAGATACCTGGCAAGTGAAGTAGTCGAAAGCACGTATTCATAGGTGCTCCCAGCTCAATGAAATCTCTAGCCATCTCCTCGACGTATGCGGGAAACGACATCACACTGCAGGCAATTTCTCGCAGAGACGCGGCCCCTAATTCCCCTGGTATAAGACTCAAAATCATCGATACTCTCAGTGGTATGTCTAACGGCTTGGGTATATCTAACCTCCCCCGGTAAGACGGGGGCCACAAAGTTCAACTCGGACGCACTGACGGAGTCCGAAATCGTGATCCATCCCAGTCCTTTCCAAGTTGAAGGCCGTCGAATTCGTATTAGTGATGCCAAGAATATACCTACTAATAATCTACGTAAGGGGTATCTACCTCGCGATCACCTGCTTGCTGTCGTGCTAAGGGCATGCGTCAGACATCTTACAACCCGGAGTGAACATCGTTGACAAGTTTGGTTTTTTAACTAGAGCGGTATGCACATTCGAAGTGAGCTGCCTCCTGTCGGGCCTTCTAAAACGCAACATGGGTCGCCTCTAGTGGTACTGATGATGGCGATGGCCATGTGTCAAGGTACGGCATCCGTGACATCTTCCAAATAAAAGCAAGATGTGTACGGAAAGGACTGCCTAACAGCGATGTTTCGGCAACTTTTACCTACTACTAGCACCATATGATAACTATTGCTAGTTTTTGACTCATGATATATGATACGAGTAGTTCTTATTTGTCATATCCCGTAATGTGGGATAAATATCGGAATTCGATCACACTAATAGTGTAGCTAGAATAGATGGCACCTTGATCACAATACGGTAGCTACATCGACTTGTGTATTAACTGTTGAAAACATAAATGAAAGGCCCTGTAACATGTTCATATGGCACATGGGAAGTGTTCCAGGATTATATAAACTTATACGCTTCCAGCGCCAAGTATAACAAGAATAGCAATGACGATGACTAAGGTAACGATAAAACAGCATGGGAGAGATATACTCACCTCACGTCAGGTTCCAACCTATCACAGCCGCAGCGCACATAGAGACGAAGTCACGAGGAAGACTGTTAGATTCGGGTTGAAATACAAAGTCTGCAAGACATTGCGTGACTCTTTTCACCGCTCGCTATACTGAGTAGAAACCACACATGTGCCCAACTGGCAATCGCATGATCATCTTCGGGGTAGTAGTACGATAAATTAAATTGAATCAACCAATCGACGCTCAGGCATCCTACGAGGTGCGGTGAAGCGATGAACGTGGCGACCGGCCAGGGTTTGCCAGTCCGTCGGGTCACAGCAGCCTGTCACAGCAACGTCTTCTCTAGTGCCATCAATTCTCGGTACCCCTCTTTCCATGCTTTCGATTGCTCGCTCGTTGGCCTGGGAAGCGGGCTCCGCGTGAACCCACCGTAGCCCATCCACGACTGCAGCCCAGACTTTACGCCGACGACCCCGCCCCGAATGGCAGTCCAGTCCCCTTGTGACACGACTTCCTGCATCCTCTGAGCCTCTGCCATTTTCCCCTCCTTGTATAGTTCGACCGTCCTGATACAGGCTTTCGGTGCGATATTGGCAAGTCCTGCCAGAATGCCGTGACCTCCAGCGATGAGGGACGAAAGTGTGAAGTCAGCTGAGCCCGCCAATACCAAGAAATCTGGTTTCCCAGCGTCATAGCCGTCCTCAGCAGTATTATTTCGCATGGCGGAGGCGATACGATTCAGCTTGCCCGTATTCCCACATGTGAGCTTAACGCCGACGATTCTGGGGTGCTGAGCTAGGGAAAAGATGATGTCGGAGGATAGATCTAGGCCGTTGACAGCCCCCGGGAAGTTGTAGACGATAATGGGGATAGGGGAGGCGTCAGCCACCTCCGTGAAGTACCGCAGAATCGTCTCGGACGAGGGGGCGAACAGCGTAGCGTAGTATGACGGGGGCAATACCAGCGCATAGTCACCTCCTGCCTCTGCTGCCTCACAGCACAACTCAATCGTCTCGCGGACACTCTGGGCACCACATCCAACTATCACCGGGACATGTGGGAAGCCAGCACGATCCAGCGCGGAACGTGTAGTTTCTGTCACTAGCTTGCGCTCGCTATGCGTGAGATGAACAGCTTCCCCGTTTGAACCCTGAGTGGCAATACCTGTAACACCGGCTTGAGCGAGTCGTATTGTGTGACTAGCGATAGCGTCCGTGTCAATATCCTCCGTCTTGGAATCGAAAAAACATAGAGTCGGCACATAAACTCCTGGGATCAGGGGGCGACTAATCTTGCCACCGCCTTGTGTACGAACTATTTTCAGAAATACGTCACTAATAAAGGTCGTGTTTTTTATTATCATTATTATTATTTTGCTTACCTCCATCAAATTTTGAAGATGTGGTGGAGCGCAAAGACAATGCGTTTAGACCACTGGGAAAATCTCCTGTTGAGGATGGAAAGTCGATATGTGGCGCCATTGCTGGGAATCACCTTTGGGGAACTGGTTATACAGTCTCCGGTAACCGATATATAGGTATTTACGGAAAAGGAGGTGCTTAGATGGCTGGGACTAGTGGCTGGAGTATCTCCAATCTCTCATAGGTAAGCAGATAATCGTCTTAAGAGCGTTGACGCGTGGCTCCTTCAATATACCCAATGTCGAATGATAGTATTGACTGACTTAACACCGAATGGGAAGGTGACGAAGGAAGGACTTCCCATAACCGGTCATCTAAATATGTGGAGGACGATATATAGATATTATTTTCTTTTTCTTCTTACACTTTCCTGCCAGTTATGGGTGGCGTTCGAGATGGCCTTGATGATTAGTTGATTCTCCTATTATACCAGCGAGATACAACCAACCGCGGTAAGAGCGGTCTGCAATGCATCCGAGTTTCGAAATATAACTAGAAAGATCACAGAGGCAAGGGTGGTTAGGCTACGTCGGGCACGTAAGATGGGGTTTACACATGAGTGATATTTTGTAGGGTGTTTATGCAACAAATTGCTATAAGAACCACCCAAAGCCAAGGCCGGATAGCGAAAGTATTAGGTCTCTATCGGGACGGCCCGTCGTTGATTGGGATCTCATGAAAAGACAGCAGGGCGGGGCGAGCTCGGGCTCTGGTGGTTTAAGAAAAAATTGGAGAGTCACGAGGTAAAGGCAACAGGAGAAGAGATACTTGGCGTCGGTACGCTTCTCGAAGTTACCGGCATACCAAAATCGAAATTCCACCGGCCTAGCTCAAAAGGTTAATTTCGAAGCGATGGCAAGGACGCCCGTTAGAAACCATGCATACTACCATTCATACGCCCCTTGACGTAACTCGTAGGAAGGGGTCCGATATTCATTCCACGAGATCCGTCTTCGGGCCACGACTCGCCTCCCGCAGAAAGCTGATCGAGGAGACCGGGTAGATGCGTACATGTCGATCCTTATCGACATGCCGTATCAACACGCTAGTGTGGTGACATTCGCTGCATAAGCATCACTGTCGCAGCCATCATGTGCTGAATTTGTGGCCTCAATGGGACGTGACGGACCGACAATCGTACAAGCAAATATCTTGGGGACGGCGAACTATGCCGAACAAGTCACTTTGTACTCGTCAAGACCTGCCAATTGCCTTAATAGGTCCGCAAAATCTCGACGTGGACTGAAACGAGTAAGAAGTCATGTGAACACCCCTGATCCGAGTTGCAGTGTGGTCGGTTAATGTGTCCCTGAACGGCCAGCGCTGCTAAGGGTAAGGGATTTCCGGGACTACGCGGAGCCGCAAGAGATCCTGTCTATGAGGTTATGATGACGGCTTCACGACTTCGTGGACGGCGACGATTGGGTGGGCTATATCACCATCACGGCCAATCTGGAAGCATAGGCAGCATGGAAGCAAGGTAGTATTCGATATGGTTTGGTTTTCTTGAAAGAGCGGTATACGGACTAACGGTGAGATGGCGAGCCTGATGTTCGGTCAAAGCACAGTCTCAAATCCCGAGCAAGGTGGACAAAAAGTCGAAGCACAATCAATACTAGTCTTGGTTAGTCGAATTAAACGTTATTAGGTGGTATGCATCGGTGGGTTCCGGTTGTCACGCGAAAGCCGGAAAATGTCTTACAGATTGCCTTAGCTTTTAGAAATATGATATGCCTATGGTACCAGTTGCCCATGGGAAATATCAATGCGCTGAGGTTGCAGTGGCCGTTGGCGATCTCGCCGTAATGGAGTGCCAAGAGTGAGGCACAGTAGGCTAACCCAGTACTCAGTGATCAATACGATTGAAAACTACATGTTTGCAAGTGGTCAAATATAACTTTTGACCATGCCTAGCTGATATAATACTACCACCTAGGTTAATAGCCCTTTAGCAACAGTGTTAGGCAATGCTAGAACGTAGTCCTAGGAATAGCCTTACCGATGGCTAAGGATTTGCCCCTTTCCCTAATGTATTATTAAATGTATGTAGGAATACCCTTTCAGTCTACCTACATGTACATGCGAGAGGATGTAACACAACAGCGCAGAGCCACTATCACCCTATATGTATAGTATCTCAAAGTTAGTAAAACACCCGTCATGGCCGACCAGGCCATGGTGCCATTATATCGTGTAAGCCAGCTTCCTGCTGTGATATTTCCATGGGGAGGACCCCCATCTGTCAAAGCAACCTGTAGTGTAGCCCGTCTGGATTACGTGGGGGTGCATGCAGACAGTATCATTGGAACCTAACGTTCAGCGTTTTATGTAGCACAAAAACTAGTGAGGAGTGTATAGGTATCATTTTTTCTGGGAAGGGAAAGGGGGTTGGAATTGTTGTGAGAAATTGAGACGGAAACCGTTCAAGAGAGCGACAGGGTAACTAATATTATACCACTCGGCTATGGGCGCAGCCACATACGGTAGAGGACTCACTACCATTCAAGCTCAAGCCAATTCTTAGCTGTATTTGTGTTCAATCTTGGCAACGATGCGCCGCGCTCCCAAGGACCTGGTTTAGCATATATGCCTAGCAAGCGTAGGGTAGGTCTGCATCAATATACATAGATAGATCTTGATAGAACTAGTCTAGGCCTACAGAGGCGGATATTCTGGTTCAAATGGAAAGTCATACCGTATTTACACTTACATATGTAGATATATTGCTTTTTTCCCCCGCCGCCGTGAAGACTCATTAGTCCAATCTATTTACAGGCATGTTGAGATTGGGCAGGCCGCTTGCCGGTGCATGATGACGACCATATTTCTCACTTCCTAAAACCGCTAGTCGAGAATGAAGTAGAGTATTATAGGGAACAAATGATCGTGGGGATGATGCATCGGCGGGGATAGTTTTGACATCAAGCGGCATGGTTGTACTTCCATCAAAGGAAACACAGGACAAAAAAACTGCACTAGCACGGGGGGCTTGCTGCAGCACTTGACGGTTCGCCGCTTAGAGATACTGGTATTGTATGCTTGGGGCTATTTACCCCTGCCATATCTGACCCTCATCGTGAAGCATCATCCATGTCATGTCGGGTTCCTTGTAATCTCTGCCTCACCAATTGCCGCCGGCAACGAGCTAGGGAAGGGTCGGTAGATGCGATCAATGGATGAGAGCGTATTAAAAGAAACGTTCTTATCATGGTGAATTCATAACATAGACGGATAACCTAGCTAGCTAGCTGTTATATAGCGTATTAGAAGAAACTGAGGAGGGTACGCTTGAGATTCAATGTCGCCAACATGGGTTGGTCTGGACAGCTAGCGAAACCATAGAAATAACCAATTTCTAATGAGGCCGACACTGGTAGCTCACTCTAATGGTGAAGAGAGGAATGTTGTCGTTCGGCTCGGCAACCAGGGTGAGACGAAGATAGGACATCGAACTTGATCAAGCACCTCCCTCTCGTTTTGCATATTCCTCCTCAATAGCCTCGTCGTATAGGCGGTCAGCTTCGATTTCAGCCTCCGTCTTCTCGCGCGTTGTGCCTGCGCCTGTATTCACACCAGCGCCTGTCGCGCTAGAACCAGACTCCCCTGCCCGGGCCTGCCCCGACATGGATGGATTGTCGCTTGGCTCGGGGCCTGACGTAGGAGCGTGGGGTTGTGAGGATGATGAAGTGGCAGAAGTAAGGAAAGGCATCGCAGCAGCTTATCTTATGGGATGCGATGTCGATAAAGTAATAGAGTGTTATGCTAGTTGATTTTAATAGGATAGTGAGGAAAAGGAGGAGAAGGGAAGAGAAGACCAGATGACGTTTTACCGAGTGTGACTCAACTTTCGCCACTTATTTTTTCCGCTGATGTTTTGTCAGACCATGTTCAAAAGAGAGCCATTAACCAAGCACTTATCTCAGTATATGCTAAATCAAAGAATAACAAGCAAATAACGTACTAAATTTACTTAAATCTACTTGCAAGTATATACCTCCGTCAAGATTTGGGCGGGGTACAATGAATGAATTGTTTGTTGCGTGTGTGTGTGTGACAAGAGCCTGGTAATTCTGATAAGCTTAATCCTTCATTGAAATTTCGATTTATCAAACTCTTATTCAAAACGTTTGGTGTTATCCTTATTTTCGTTACTCTATTGAAATAGAAGATGGCAGCCGATACACACCGGGAGGCACACTGAGATGGGCGTACATAGTCCTAAGTGTTCGAGTGTCAATAACTGAATTCCCTAGACCAGGTCTTGGCTACCCATTTTAAAACAATTACCACCCTTATACTATAATTCCAGCTACACCGACCAAGACAGCGAACATGATATTTCTCCAGCTCGCCTCCGCCCGGAAGCTTCCAGAAATCCCAGGAGTCGGACTATCCTGGCTATTATCATTACAAGCCTCATCGCTCCCAACCTCTAATAACACACCCTCGGCCCTCTGAACGTCAAATCTCAGGACACCCGCAGCGTCGACCTGAATAATCTCGCTATACTCATCACCGAGTTGTCGGCCCTCCCCACCACCAACGACCGGCTCGCCGGTTCCGTCATCGAACACAGTCCCGGCCACGGTGACGTTGCTCTTAGCGTTCGTCCCGGGTCCAGCAAGTCTCACCACTTTGACCTGCACGCCCTGGGCCCACGGTGTCGCGACCTCAAACGTGGAAACAGGCCGCGTCCCCTCGCTGAACATAGCCCCGTCCGTCGCGGACAGCGTAGAAGGGTTGCTGAGGCCTTCGGTGCCGTTCCAGACGCCCATATCGAGGAAGACGAGCTTGCTGAGCCCTTCGCCGGCCGCCGTCTTCTTAGCGTCGTCGTAGACCGCAAACCCGCTCAGCGAGCTCGAGTTCGCGCCCGGCAGGGCCGCGACGCGGAATTCGGGCTGTGCGCCACTGCAGTTCCGGCTTTGCCCGCTCACTACGCGCGCGAGAAAGTAATGCGCGTACCAGCTGGCCCTGATACCGGGCGCCAGCGTCTCGTTCTTGAGTGTGTACGGCAGCGGCGTGAAGGAGGAGTATTCAGACTGCGCGCCAAGGTGGAAGTACACCTTCCGGATCCCGATGCTCGCAGCTGTGAGCACGTAGTCGACAGCCCAGAGTGCGGCGCCAAACGTGTCGCTGATGCCAGATTTCCCGGAGCACGAGGCGGAATTCGTCTCGCCCATCACTAGCGGCGCGCCCGCGGCGTCGGCCGCCGCTACTTGCGGTATGTACTGGCTGACGTTCTTCCACAGCACCGAATGGTCGGAGAGCAGGTCTAGTCGTAGGCGGTACCAGCGCGGCGTGTCACACGTCGATTGAGGGTACAGATGCACCGCGTAGCTCGAGATGATGTCCTTTTCTTCAGCCCGTGAGACTATGCCGCCGGCCGTCAGGTTCGCAATGCTGAAGTCGTCGATTTCGTCTTGCTGGTCCGGGACCAGTGGGGGATCGGCGAACACGGCAGCTTATTTAGGTATCTGAAGTCAGTATTTGCTGTTCATGGTAAAAATTGGTAGGGGTTTTGGCAGCCACAGAGGAAAAGCCCTGATCAGGCAAAACATATACTCCTGGGACACGTCAAAATGAGGGATGAATGACTCTGGCGACTAACCTTGGAAGGTAGGAGTTTTCTTCCCACCGTTGTCCAACGCCTGGTACCAGCTACTACCCGTGATCTGCCCCGTCAAATTCCGGAATTGTTCTATGTATGTCTTCACTCCCCACGAGGCGTCCCGCCAGCCTTTGTTAATGAAATGATCAATCTCGTTTCCGAGCTCGAAGGCCACGAGCGAATTCCCTAGTCCCGCGTGTGCCGCCTCCGCCTCCGCGACGGCATTGGCCCAACTCGACGAGTTGTCCTTTAGGTTGAGAGTGAAGATGAGCTCTGTACCGTTCGGGAAGTATGTCGCCCATGTGTCGAACCAGCGGGGCGTGATGTTAAAACTATGCGCGTGCAACGGGTCTGGGATGGCCGCCGAATCGTTTCCTGTTAGTGGTAGTGGCGATGATGGATATAGGTACGTTTGGTCCGCCGTGTTACCGCCGACACGGATCGGTGGTGCTTTGCCTATCACGTTGGCGATGCTGCCTAGCAGTGTACTTGCTAGCGAGGTGTTGAGGTACGAGTCTAGCCATCTTATAGATTGTGTTTTAGATTAGCCTTGTTCAGTTAAATGTGCTTTATTATACATTAGCTTAGCTCTTCGCTTACACTGGCTCGATTGAGTACCCGTAGACATCTGGTACTAAGACGCGCGTGCTTAGATTCGAGGGCACCGAGATCGAAACTGTAGTCTTATTTTGAGCTGCTGCTACCCCTGCCATTGCTAAGGCGAGGAAGCTTCGTGAGAATATCATGACGATAGGGAATGTCAGTCGATAGCCGACCTTGGTTAAGAGAGGAACTCAGTAGTAGTAGCAGTAGTTATGTCTCTCGCCATCAACGGCCCAAACTCACAGGCATTTATATAATGAATAAGATTAAAGAACTCGGTGAAGCGAGGTCGATTTCCGATCTGCATCGTCAGCTATGCACGGTTATATCTCAGTCACATAATTCTCCGCCTCTAGGCCCATTCCTGGTAGCTTAGGCCTTCCTAGTCACGATGCGGCGGGGAAACAAAACAATTCACACCGAGGTAATGTTACATTTCTGCCAAGCTCTGGGGGACATGGTTTCCCAAGCAGTGCCTTTCAAGTATCGTTATCGAGGCCATAATCTTCAACACAATGTCCATCCTGTAGTAATTTCTGCAGTACTGGCCACGTGGATAGAGAGTTCGCGTCTACAAGGTAAATATGATCCCGCGAAAAATTGGTACCTACGCGTGATAGATTGATGACCCGGGGATGGAGATGGGCTGCGGAGAAATAATTGGGGATCCGGGAGAGAATCGTACCGACGGAACGGCTCGATACCCCGGAAACCGGTAATGACAAACTTGGCGAGAGCTTCTCACTGGAGCGCATTTGTGATACCAGTTGAGCAGGGTCCTCCCCATTGACCAATCCAATACATCAGTTATCCACTAGCTCAAGAGGTAGTCTAGAGAATATTTGGATGAGTAAAGACCAATTCCCCAGTATTTCGATTTGGCTCATCGCTACGTTACTAGGTAGCCTATTAAAAGCCCGAGGTACGTGATATTTACTCGAAGAGACTCATATCTCCTTAGAAGATTTCACGACGAAAGGAATTGAAAGAAACAAATTCAAAAAGACCCTTTAGCGCTTACTCGGATCCATTAAACTGCATAGACGATTGCTCTCATAGCACACTACGTTACTAACCCCGGGTTTAGTTTAGGGTGAAGCGTACTTATATCCGTATTTCTCCTTGGCATCTTTAAGTAGTTTCGCTAACTCCTCGGTCTGCTTTTTTATCTCAGGGTCTGTTTCAATGGCCTTCTTTACCGCAGCATTGGTGAAAGAAGACTCATTGGGAACAGCGAAACCCTTCTGGACCGCAGGGCGGGCGAGGCAGCGCTCGAGCCAACTTTGAACGTGAGGAAACTGGCCTTCAAGATCGATGCCCGCGAGGCTCGCGGCGTTGACCCAGCCAAGGAGGTTTATGTCGGCGATGCTGAACTTGCCGCCAACAACGTACTCGCGATCAGCTAGACGTGCATTGAGCACTCCGTAGAGGCGTTCCGTCTCTCCGACATAGCGCTGGATGCCGTACGGGATCTTCTCCTTGGTGAAACGGAAGAAATGGTTGGCCTGACCCTGCATCGGGCCTAAGCCACCGTGTTGCCAAGCCATCCACGTCTCGGCCTCGTCGTACTCGTTGCTGTCAACTGGGAAGCTGAATTTGTGTTCTGGATCATATCGGCGCGTCAGGTATCCCAGTATCGCCAAGCCCTCGAACACGGCAAAGCCGTCGCGGTCATGGTCAACAATCGCCCTACGGAAATACCCACGTTAAATGAGACCACCTATGGCAGGGAATATTTTGGAGGTTTCGAGATCATGAAGGAGCACATGGGAACAGAAACTCGGCTCAAAGCGGGAGATGAATGGCTTGAAACACGTACGGTATTCTACCGTTCGCGCCAGCGGCAACAAACCACGGTTCTTTTTGCGTATTCTTCAAGATGTTTACCGATTGCCATGTGTACTCCTTGCCGTACGCTTCCTTCAGCTCCTCGAGCAAAATGCTGATTTTATAGCCATTGGGCGTGCCTGCGACATGTTAGTCCGGGTGAGCAAACGTGGGCTACGTGTTGACACAATTCGAAAGTCTCCTAAGTTATAGAGGGAAACGGTGACCGTACGACATAGAAATCGTGTGGAATTAAAAACACAGAAAGTAGAGCTACATACCGAATGTGAGCAGCTCGATGCCGCTCTTAGCGATAAGACCTGTTGGCTCAGACATATCTTCTTTGGTTTGAGGTGATGCTGGTGGTTCAGGTGATTGTTGAATTATAGTAGAATATGGAGTTCCAGAGGATGATTTCACCAAGAGAACTTGAGAGCGAGATAGTATGGTGGGTGATGTGATACTAGAAGAGGAGTTGGCAAATGGGTATGTTGTGACTGTCCGGATAGAAATGGGAGGGCGAGCAATGAGGCTTCTTATATGCCGCAGCGAACTCAATGCGGATCGTTGGAGAGGCATGAATGTGGTCGAAGGGAGACGAGGCAGGCTTGGTAGGACACCTTCTTGTTGATAAGCAGCATGGATCTATTGGGCGGGGTTCCGACACAACAGCTTTACTCGCATAGCTGGCTATATACTGTAATGCTATCACAGCGTGTCTGAGCCGACCCTCGACCGACTCTCGAATGCTTGGTCAGGGTGGGGCCACCGGTTCAACATTATTAATACAATATAGGATATGGAACTAGAGTGCTGGGTTAGATGCTTGTTTTCTTAAGTCCGAGGCCCTCGACTCAATTCCGTGAGTCTTCCTATTAAAATCCGTAAAGTTGTACCGCTGAACAAATGCGCGGCCCGTGGCCTATCGCACAGGGAGCGGGGGAGGGAGGGGCCGCCTTGTTCTTTAATGAAGGTGTTAGAGCTTGTCGATGACATACACTATATCGAGATCACATTAAGACCTGCCTTTAATTACGCATTACAACCCTCCAGCACGACAGGAAAGTCTTCGAAGGAGGCATCGTCAATATCCTGTTGCTTCGTTATATAGAACCCTACGGTGATCGAACATGAGGTATAAACTTCATACATTATTGGTCCACGAATTGAGTAAATACGGAAAAGGTTTTCTTTTACTGAAGACAATACTATTCCTTGTTTCCATTCTTACACCCGACTCCTCGAAGCTATTCGCCGAGACCCTTTTTTTAATCAATGCCAAAAGACTAAGTAGCACATCCTAGCTCAATGGATTCTTGCTTGCGCGGTCATTGCCCTCGATTATCATCTCCACCTTGCCCTCTCATCGTCAATTCGTTCCTGGTTTGTATTGGAAATCTAGATAACGTAAGGGGATGCGTTCACATAAGTAGAATGAAGATGTTTGTTTACCAGTAACCTCCTCGCCGATAGTCCTCACGAGGATACGCACCACCTTCACGTGGCCCGTAGCCACCTTCTCGTGGGGGGAAGTCCCGTGGGGGACGGTCATAGGGACGACCGTTGACATACGGATCGGGCGGCGGATACTCTCGTCGGTAGGGGTCATCGTAACGTCCACGGGGTGGGCCGTATTCATCAACTGGACCGCGACGCGGAGGTGACCTATAGCGGCGGTCTTCATAGTAATCACGGCGAGGGCTTCTATCGCGATAATCGTCGCGGTAGCCCCTAGGACTATAACCACGCGGAGGAGGTCGGCGGTCGTAGCCATCTGGAGGCATTCCGTAGGGCCGTCGGCCCTTGGGCGAACGAGAACGGCGGTCTCCTCGAGGGGGGAAGTCTGGTTGCGTCTGACTCCCACGTCAATAGAATTCACATCGTATTTGTGTCGTAAAGACCTACATCAGCAACGCAATTGACTCGTTGCCCCTTGAACTCGCGGTTGTCGAGCTTCTCGACGGCGGTCTTCAGGTCAGCTGCAGTCTCAAATTCAACAAAGCTATAGATCAATAAATTAGTTTGTGGGGCTTCCGCCATTATGTGGGAGCACGAACCCTCGGCCGTTGCCATCACGGCCTGTTTCTGAGTAGACAACATCAAGGCTCGACTGTCGGGCAAAGTCTTTAAGGTCCTATATCCAGAGTCCATGTAAGTGGAGGTCCAAGGCGCGGCAAGTGATTTTGCGGAGGAGGCCAAAGTGTTATGTCCAGAAGCAGAACCAGCAATGAGGGTCGATCAAACCAATCCAGACACCCGGTGCACAATCCAACAGGAAAACATCTCAACGTCTTTCATCCAGCTCTCGGGATCCATCCAGGAATCGGAGCAAACACTTAAGATGTTAAGATGTCGTACACGGGGAACCAGGAGTTTGAAGGTCGGCATCCTCACGAATATCGCCAGCAATGGCGTGGTGCACACTACATCCCGTTACGTCGAAAGAGGAAATAGAGAGGAACGCCAGAATCCGGGACGGCAATGGAAAACGGGGAATTCAACAGACCTGCCAGCTGGTATCATTGGGAAGTCCGGTAATCTGCATGCGATATATAGTTCGGCGAGGTCGCGGGGCACTGCGCTCATGAGCACCAAACCCCTCGCGCTGGCGGGAGCCGCGTGCGAACTGGACGGTCAAACGTTCGCCCATAAAGTCCGATCCATCTTGTCGCCATATTAGCCAGGACACAACGGGGAGGATCGTAATCAGGAAAAGCGGTGGCCAGGAACGGTCCATGACGTACGGAAGGCTACACCACACATGGAAAATTAGCTCCCGGGCTCGATAAGTGAGAGGACGAATGAACGGGGGGTCACGAGGAATATACCTGGAACCACGTCTCGCGCATCCATCGCATCTTTATACTCGATGAAGCCGAAGCCATTCATCAGCTTGATTTCGGTTATTTCGCCAGTACCGTGGGTAGCAAAATGTGCCTCGACATCCTGCTTGGTGGCTGCAAGGCGGTTTTAGTATAAAGCTGTTTGGGGATGAAGAGGCCTGGCCATCGGAGTAGAGTGTAATAGGTCTCTTAACTCTAGTGACGGTCGCAAGTAATACTTACCACCTTTAGGCAGATTACCAAGGTACAGTCTTGTCGCAGAAACCTCGGTGGAAGCCATGGTGGGAGTCGTGAAAACGCTGATGATCCAAACAAGTCCAGGAGGGGGTAGCCGGGGTTAGATCCAGGGTAAATTCCAGTGTCGGTGAGCGAGGAGGTGCGCACAACCTTAGGAAATTGACTCGGCGTTAATGAGGGTCAAACGCTTCTCGGACCTCGTCAGTCGGCAAAGACACGCATGAATGAATGAAGGGAGAAATTTAAGGATAGCAACCACTTAATGCGTTGACTCAATGCCGTAGGAAAGTCGCATCAAGTGGTGGCGAGGGCTGGCACTGGGTGTGTTGGTGATGGTGTTGGTGTTGGTGTTGGAGGAGATGAGGGGAAAGAGAAGGGAAGAGAATTCGTTGCGATGCGACAGGTGCGGATGGTTAAAAGGCCGTGCTTAATGCATAAGAAGAGACTGCCAACCTAAGGAGGTATGTATGTATGGATGGATGGATGGATGGATGGATGGACGTATGTACGTATGTAGGTAGGCGAAGATGGGTAGAGTTGGGGTTACCTCAGCCTGCTTTGGAGCTTCAGCTCAGTGTTGAGCTTAAAAAAAGCTTCCGAGGTTGGCACACTGGCTAGTGCGTCCCGCCCCGATCCGATGGCTGAAAGCCGCAGTACATAAACTACGCGATCAAACTATGGACGTGTCGTGGTCAAGATGGCAGGGTGGTGGCTCCGGCCCCGAGACTTCGTTGCTGGTGATGAACTTGGGTTGTTGTCTCTTCAAGTTCGGAGGAGGCGGGCGCGTGATCGAGTGAAGGCGAAACGAAACGCTGAAGATGCTGTCTGTGGAGGCAGGAGAACGAATCATACAAGTCATACGGTAGGTGGAGAGGGTATGTACTTGGTATGTAGGCGAGTGGAGGGGAGACTTGCTTAGGTGGTATGAGGGAGATGGCACTGGCTTGGCAGCGCGCATGGAGCCATGGCTCTCTACAGCGGTTGGTTGGGAACATGAGTGCGTGAGTACCGGCACGCTGCATGCATTGTACCTACACCACCTACCTAGGTACACTTACCTACATGTCTACCCGCACTGTACCTACCTCGCTATGTCCCGTTTCAATCTTCGAGAGCAGCAAGGCGGCAAAGCAGCAATGCTACGTAAGGTACGTATTATTATTAGGTACCAGTGGCAAAGCTGCGTTTCTACGCGCTTGTTCTAAAACCTACGGACAACGAGAAGAAAAAAAGACAGTGCATGCATACATACATGTACTTACAAATGTCCTTCCTAGAGGGGCAGAATGAATCGGCTGGTCTAACCTTAGTGTAGCATGCCATCGCATATGAGATGTCACCTTTACCAACTGCTACCCACACAAGAGTCAATCACCAGTGAGTTAGATATGGGGCAAATCGAGACGACCCGACCTGCCTACTGCCTACCTATGTACCTATGCATACAGCTCACAACTTCGACTAAAGAGCCCATCATAATGTATGTGTGTAGGTTGCCGATTTTCAAATTTTATAAACAAGCCTAGCATAAAGGCTAGAACTCTAACAATACAACCTTTATAGGTACTTCGAGCTATCACAGCATCTCGGACACCGGTGAAGGTACAGAAATTACACCAGTGCTATGACCAACACTTTACTAAAGGCCGTATCGATTGATCACATCGCTTTCCCAATGTCTCTGTCCCGTAACGCCGCCGATGCAAGCAGACCTTGTTTCATCGGCCTAGAATCCAACAAACAAAACAAGTAAAAGCAAAAGAAAACGCCATGCTATGCAACCGCAATGGTGAAAACCACAGGCCAAGTGCTGCAAGAAATGGCCGAGTAAAAAATGAGCCAGATCAAGGCTCGGCAAAGATAATATCAACTAATTCATCCATCATAGTAAAGACCAAGTGTGAGCTAATGCAAATGTTAACGAGTTGTGCCTGGTCATCATACAAAGTCAACTTACTTTAGTCTTGGGTTGTTGAACGTGGCAAATATTCGTCGACTAGCAGCCTGGGCGTTGGCACGCCCTACCACGTTGCCCGCCAGATCTGGGACTAACGTAGCGAGCATCAGACTTGCTTCTCTACGAGTCTTTGCCTTCTCTGATGATGTGCGTGGAACTCTGTTCCGATTCAGCTGCCCTTGTGGCCACATGCTGTCCCGCAACATTCCGATGTATTTGACAAGGGCGTCTTCCTGCATCAGCATCTTGAAGTTATCTCGTACTTTACGTTCAATAGTACCGCCCAACATCTGGTGCAATACTACGACCACCGCCCGACCGCGGAGCCAATTGTTCCCCCGGTTGAGGCCGAATACTTCTAGGAATATGTCGCATATGGGTTTGATGAAAGGCTCGAGTTCTTTGTTTTCAAACGCGTTCAACTCAGCCTCCGCCTCCGCTGTTGTTACGGCATCCTCGTTGATGCTGAGAGGCATCGTGCTCATCTGGCTCGTGGCCGCTGCGATCAAGTTTTGACCGGCGAGAGAGAGCTGGTCAAGCACCGGGATGTTACCTAGGATATCTTCCATCCCGTCGGCTACCGAGTCGTAAAGGCGTGTAATCATGTCTTTCTTGTCCTCGCGGCTCATCAAATCCTCCCCCTGGTGGATTACGCTCTGGGATAAGAAGGCCCTCAAATCTCGGCTACGGCACACGTCGGGCAAGCGAAGAAGCTCTTGTAGGTACCGCTCGAGAGCTTCACGTCTCTTTCGTAGAAATTCGCTCTGGAGTTTCATCACCATCCTTCGGCGAGGGAAGTCGAGATTCCGTACGGATGGGTATCTATGTCGCAACTTTTGGTGGAGTTCGTGAAACTCGCTATATCGTCTCGTCACAATCCAGGTAGCCGCGGGCATTTTTTCCCCCGCATTCCTCTGAACCTCGACGACATAGACTGCAAACTCTTTCCCGTCGTCCTCACGGCCAACCTGTATTGTTTTGATCTTGATAGAAGCACGCCCATAAAGGCTGTTGTCGCTTTCTTGTATTACATACTGCTGTCTTTGCAACTCTTTCCGTCTAAGTTCCCTCTGGAGACTAGCTTTGGATTTCCGTAAGATGCGTAGTTCTGCTGTATTGTTGGTCAACTCTGCTTTCCTCGTTAGAGACTCAAGGACTGCTTCTTGGGCTATTAGTCGGTCGATATCATTGGTGAGAATCGTGATGGCTTCGGCGAGGCCTAAATCGCCAGGCGCAGCTTCATGAACCTCATCTTCAACGTCGGTAGGTTGCTCTGCATCATTATCGTCCTGCTCATCAGAAAGGAGCTTCTCCTCATCATTAAAAAGATCATCGTCCATAAAAACTCCAATCCTAGATGCCGCGCTAACTAGGCCAAGAGATGCAAGACTAGGCTTTTCGATGTCTTTCCCAGAGGCGAGGGGACGTTGAGCATCAATAGATCCTCTAGCTGATTCATTATCTCGGCCAGAGATTAGGCTAGAAGTACCATCATCGTGACTAAACAAGGATTCGCGGAGGTCCTCGGCGGTCCGAGGGCGTTCATCTTCCATAATACCAATCAAGGCTGCCTCCATCGCTTGAACGACCTGAGTATCCGGTACAGTCTTTGATGGTTCTTGATCTAGGCTCTGCACCGAGTCTCCCAAAGGATCATTTTCCAAGTCATCATCATCGAATAGGGGCGAATTCGCGTTCTCATCCATGGACCTCCGGTGCCCAATTTGAGGCTCGGTATTAAGAGCACCATTAGTACTCATGTTCCTCAAATCTGAGACAGACAGCCCCCGTTTAAGGTGGCCACTAGGCGCACTGAGTTTCGGATTAAGACGAGCAACAGGATTCGGCTTCAACAAATACGCGTTGGAGCTTCTCTGAGGCTGTGGACTAGTCGAGGGCCCTGCCTGGGCCTGCTGAGGTAATGTACTAGTTTTAGATGCTTCCTCCGAGGCCAGTGCCTTGTAGAACAGATCTGACTTCTTGAAAGCTTGAAGATGCCTAGATTGCATGTCTTCGAGCACCGAGCTTTGAATTTTCAACACGGCCCGACGGGCTTTGTAGTACTGCTCCGGAGTAGCCAATTTTCCAGCATCAAGGAATTCACGAATTGGTTTTCGTGCACTGGGCGCAATTTTCAACTCTAAACGGGACAGGTATGCCTGGTCAATTTGAGCGAGATCAACACGGTCAGAATCTGTCCACGGGCTGAGAGAGGAGGGTAGTGTATCATCATCGGCTGTATCGTCCTCGAGAGGATTTCGAAAACCGTCCACGACCAGCCAGAATTGAACAAGCGGCATAAGGTGCTGCCTATCCATATACTCCATAAAATAAGATAATCCGGATATATCTCGTAAGATGTCAGCTAGCGACGCGTGCTCTAGCCTAGAGGTTCCTGAGCTGGATGGGGTATGGTTCGATATTGGCACGGGTCGTCTATCACCGCTTGCAGCTAATTGCTGGACTCTTTGGTCTAGAAGTCTCTTGCCCATATCCAATCGCCGTAAATATACTTGATCGTGTTGTTGCTGTTGGGAATCTTTCTTTAATTGGCTGGCCACCTCGCTGCGGAATCGCCGGGCATCAGACAAATTGTTGATTTTGCGAATAGTTCGAATGAACCTCTCGAAGCGACGCTCGCCATCTCCAGGGGCTAACCGTGGGAAAGCGACCGATTTAGAAGAACTAGGTACCGGGACTGCATGAGCATCTAGAGCGGCCCGCAGCTTACGGACAGTGGAACGATCTTGTAGCATGGACCGGCCATAATTTTCCATCAATTGGTTCCATGTATCTGGTTCTGAGAGAATCTGGACCAGTGGAAACAACACAGCGCACGAAACAATCTCGCGCACAATGCTAGACACGGCACGACTTTCAAGAAGCCGTTTAGGAAGTACCTTGGGCAAAATCGCGGCCACTATTTGACGTAAGTAATCTTGTTGTACGAGTTTCGTATCCGAGTACGCCAAAGAGGCGGCAGAGTGTATCTTCCCATCTTTGTACTTCGCAGCAATAGCCAAGTCTAACTCTTCCGATTCTGTTACATCACGATTCAACTTCCGGCCGCGCACCACTCTCTCAGCATCGTAGGCATCTCGGAAGTGGGCTGTCAGAATCGGAACCATTCGGGTAGTGATAAGCTCAACTAAGTCAACATCGAATAAACGGGCTTGGATTGCGACGAGAACACGCCGTATGGCCTTATCTACAGAGTTGGAAAAGACGGGATTCTTGCTGATATTCGAATACCATGATGTGACGAAATCCCGAATAATTAGCTCGAGTAGATCGTCTAGAGCGCGCGAGAGCGTAGGAGATTCGGCGTAGAGGGGGGCTTTGATGTAGGTCTGTCGGGCTCGCAGCGAAGCAACCTCCTTGCGCCAAACCTCGGGGGCTGCAAAGGTGACGGCGTTGGGTCGGGATGATCTATATCGATGATTGTAGGCCGAGCCACGGGATGTTAGGAGTATGAGCAACAGGATACTAGCGAGGGCCACGACAGCACCGGCGACAAAGGCGTGGCCCGCCCATCGTATGCTGGGGAACCATGCCACCGCGTAACCCCAGGCAATGAAACAGACGACGCCGGCAATAGCGACGTCTCTCCCGTTAAGGGCTTTCATACTCTTCAAACTGTGGCGTTTGTTGCCTCATGATTTGCCCTGGAGGGGGTTCTCGAGAATGATGTCCATAGGTAGATCAGTAGGTCGCAGTAGATAAGTACTAGGTAGACTGACTACGAATATCTAGCACATGTAGGAATATAGAATTGGTATCATGAATGCCGTCCGTTGCAGGTGGGTTCAAGTTTCAATAGTAGGAACCTTGCGTGTAAGCGTATTGTAGGTACAGACAGATGCACAGTACCCCACGTAGTGTACGCGATGGTAGTAGATACATTGTACCTAGCACAGAAGATGGATGCCCCACATACTATCCATGTCTAACCTAGAGTACACCTCCATACCTACTCCAAACTCAAGGTACCACATACCTACATGTACTCAAGGTACTACGTACACGTAGGTATTCTTACTTTGCAATTTACAATTAATCGGCGGTTAGGATATCATCTCCTTCGAGCCTCACTATCCCACGAGCCATGGATTTAGACAGAGTTAATTTATTTCGGTTAGAATCCTGCCTATCACCATGGAGGATCCTCTAAACGTCTGAATAACGCAATGAACTTTTGCCCCTTGTTTCGCTCAACCTTCTTGCTTTCCTCCGTCTCAGTCTTCATGATCTCAACGCATGGGTCTGCATCTTGCTCTTCTTCGGATATCCTCTCAAAAGACGGATGTGCCTCGAGATGTTGGACCATCCAATGGTGGAGGTCTTCAACATCCGTGATGGTATATACGATACCACCAGGTCGCAGGACATAGGCATATTCCGAATTGAGTGTTGTAGACACTATCCGGGCTTTGTGTTTACGATGTTTGAAGTGTGGGTCAGGAAAGCATATAAATGCCTTGGTAAGCTGCCCTTTCCGAAAAAAGTTGGGAAGGAATTTCATAGTATTCGCTCGCAGGCAGCCGATATTTTGGTAGAGGTCGGTGGCTGGGTTTTGGGTACGTAGCGCGGCTATGCGATGTTGGACATACTCGGCCACCGAAGTTCGAATCTCCATACCAAGGAGGAGAGTATTTGGTAATGCGGGTGCCAACGCCACAAGCAGCCCTCCAAATCCGCAGCCAATGTCGACCACTTCGACTTCTTTAGTCAGCTTCTTTGGGTATAGATTAGCTGTGTCCGGCAGGCTAGTCTCAGTGGGTTGTGATGTAATAATCGGACCTGCGTCGGGAACGTAGGCAGGGAAGTAGGTTGACCAATCCATATGATCGGGAGTTTTTGGACTATTGCGCGCGTATTAGTGACGACAGATGACGAAGAGAGCAGGTGGTCGAAAATATGCGTCACATACTACACTAGATGGTGATCCGAGAAGACGTTGGCGTGCGCTCTTTGGCGGTAAAATTTCTTTCTGGGAAGTTGAGAGATTCCATTTTCTTTCTGGGCTTGGCGATAGTGCGCTCTCTTCTGTTTCTTGTTGAGGGGTTCGGCCATTCTGTCAGCTCCCGTAGGCCGAATATTAATATCGGATCTTGCTATCGAAGCAGTATCGGGCCACCCACCCAGACTAAGGTCGAGACTGAGGCCGGAGGGTGAGGATGGAAAAATAAAGAGAGGTTATTTGGGTGCAGCCTATGGGTAGAGAGATGCTGTCGCAAATACTGTAAAGATTTCAATGGTCGCTTGACGCCGCCAATAGCCACTTCAATGCCAGGGTGTTGCACTAGTACCGTGTGGGAGGTAGTGGGCTTCATAGTGGGGGTCCTCGAAACCAACGGCGGGGCGTCCATGGCACCTCCATGCTCTGTGGATGGAGGGGCGTGTGGAACCAACTGTTTCTGGGGCAACTGCAGCTTGTTGATCCGACTCGTGCATCATTATAGCTATCCGATACGGGACGTGGGCAAAGACGTGGACGTCGGGTCTGCATACCTACTGTTTTACTGGCTTACTGGCTGCTGCAGATGGCCTTTTTCTTTTCTTGTTTTCGTTTTCTTCACTAACATTCCGGCAGCAATATCTATCTTGTTCAGTTCTCAGAGGAACCACCGTCTGCATCTGATTCTTATGTTGTTGTGAAGCACTCAGCTGTCTTCTTACACGTCTCTGCTTCTTTGATTGTTCTATTGAGAAGTCAAACCCTGTTCACAGATATGTACCGCGAGCTCGGTTGGTGATCCGATTCGGGTACAGCACTCAGCATACAATCAATTCATCGATAGACCAGGCATTTCTTGTTTCACTTCTGTATTTTGCATTTCTCTTCCGACACACCGGGTATCCGCTCGAGCTTGACTATTCGACGGCATGGCTTCAGTGAACCCGAATATCCCTATCAGCAATGCTCGCCCACAACAACATCAGCGATCCAAGTCCAATGTCCTGGTATCTTTTATGCACCGACGCAACAACTCGGATGGCTCAGGTTTGATGCCTACGGAGCCGAGACCCCTCTCCATCGCTATCCCACAGCCTTTGCACCAACAAGATATGATGTTTCCCGAGTTCTCCCCTCCGGCAGCCCTCGGCGAGATCCAAAACCAGGCTGAAGCCGTCCCCCGATCCCCGACCAAATTAGAAGGCCAAATAGTCACTCCTCGGTCACCGACTAAACATGGCTTCATTCCCGCCTCTTTCAAGTCAACGGCCGCCAAAGACACCAGCAAAGCAGCTAAGACTATAAAAGATAGAGATGACTCATGGCCGTCCGATATGCCCAAGAAGAAGTCTACTACAAATTTGGTAGCCCTTCTAAAGCGTCCAAAGAGCTCTAAAAACTTACAAAAGCTAGCGAGCGAGGGGGAGGATATATATGCTCGGAAAGACAAAGAGAACCAAACACCACCTGCATCAATGACACCCCAGGAAATCTCGCGGCCACCAATCTATGCTCAGTTCTCAAGTGGCGCCTTGGAGCGGCAGAATATGTTGGTGGAGAACAATGATATGTTTAGTAATGCTTCTTCGAGCGACAGGTCGGGCAACTCACGGATAAAGGAACGGCCAAAGTCGTACCAGCCCCAATACACAACAACTCGAGATAGCCAACAAGCTACATTGATGAGCAACGACCCCAGCAATACCAAATCATCCCCGTCTAAGATTCAACGAGGCTTGAAGATTTTCACAGGTGGAACAGGGTCTAAGAACAAGCCCTCGTCTACGGAATCTTCGGGATTAGTTCTCAATCCGAAGGATGTCGATAAACACCTCGAAGCTATGTTAGATCGGCGGAATATTCCGGAAAATCAGAGGTACAAGATGCGAAACCTGGCAGACACCATCAAAATGGAGTTTATTCGGCAAGATTGGGCCGAAACGAAGGGGATGAATGCTGTCCGGCCGGGCAGCCATGATAGCGACAGAAGCTTGACAGGGGCACGAGATCCAGGGAAAAGGTCAAGGGGACGAAGCTTTACCCTATCGCGAAACAGTGGTAAAAAGTCGGACTCTCGCTCACCCACGAAGAAATCCAAAGGGGAAGGTACTCTTGGACGACATTTCCGCACCCGGTCTACAGACAGTTTAGCCAGCGAGCGGCCTTCCTCCGCTGGGTCGAGCTCGGGCAGTGGCATATTGTCTAAAATGAAGCTACAACAGGGACCGATGGATTATGTGAACTATCTACGTAAAGTCCAGAAGCCCGAGTTAGTTGAAGTAGGCAAACTGCATAAGTTAAGGCTATTGCTACGGAATGAGACAGTGGCCTGGACGGAGGAGTTCATTCGCCAGGGCGGCATGCAGGAAATCGTAGGGCTCCTGCATCGAATCATGGAAGTCGAGTGGAGGTGAGTACCTACGAGCCCGGCGAGGGTTGTATTGGATGATTTTACTGACTCAGAAGCAGGGAGGAGCACGAAGATGCTCTCCTACATGAGAACCTCCTATGCCTCAAGGCTCTCTGCACCACAGCCCTCGCACTTCAATATCTCCACTCGATACAGGCAACGCTCTTTCCAGCGCTTCTACATATGCTATTCGACCCAGAGAAGAAAGGACCTAGCGAGTTCACAACTCGTAATATTATCACTTCAGTATTGTTTACGTATATTCAGTCGGCCTTACCACAGGACCGACCTATCCGAGCCAAGACCGTGCTGAGTCACCTCCGGGATCCCGAACCCAATGAAGAGAATCGTCCCCTGGGGTTCGTGCTCGAGATGCGGAGAGAACGCCCATATCGCGTGTGGTGCAAGGAGACCACCAGTGTCACCAAGGAAGTTTTCTGGATTTTCTTGCACCATCTTAATATCGTCTCTCTACCGCGGGATAAGGAGCCCAAGGGGGGTCGCGGTCCCCCTAGCATAGACAGCATGACATATATGCAGACTCATTTCCCCCAGGAGCGTCCACCAGTGGCGGCCGCTCCCTATGTCGGAGGTGTAGAGTGGGATGCCACTAACTATTTAGCTTCACATCTCGACCTATTAAACGCTATTCTCGCATGTACACCAACAGCCGAAGAACGAAATGCACTACGGGGCTTGTTTCGCATTTCAGGATGGGAGCGCTGCATGGGAGCGAGCCTACGGCTCTGCAAAGAAAAATTCTACCCCGGCGTTCACGACGGGCTACGGACCTGGGTTGCGGCAGCTGCCGAAGATGGCTGGAACGTGCGTGATGTACGTTATGGCCCACCAGCCGAGCCGAAGAGTCCCACCAAAAATAAAGTCAAGAAAGACGACCAACCAGCGCCCAAGATCGAGATGCCCAGGCTTAACTTTGGCTTTGAGGGCCTAAACGATGCCGCAAGCCCAGTCGTGAAACCTAGCGATAATTGGCTCTCTTGAAAAAGAAGCATCTTGTGACGCTAGGCATGGATCAGCAAAGTGACCAGCCGTAAAGAGGCCTATACGATACATGGGTGTTGCTCAAAGCCAAGTGGCCAAGGTTCTTCTCGCTCGACGTCACAGCAAAGATCAACTGATGAATTCGGATGATCCTTTTATTTATTTCTTTTCTTGTCAATGTATTTTGTCGGATTGCTGTGTTCATTGGCTGGGGAGTTTGGGTCTGGGATTTGTATCTACGCGATAATGGCTTCGGGGAGTTTTCCGTTTCGTTGTTTGATCTCTGTTGGAAATGTGTCTCAACACACCGTCCCTCTCTCATTCATTTTGGGAAATGATGGTCGAGCTAAGCATTCCGTAGGATTTCAGATATGGCACGGTGGCACATGGCTAGAGTTGTGGGACAACGAAACTTTATGAACGAGAAATGGCATGGCATAATGAATTCAATGAACTTTCCGTCCATCGACGGCTTCTACTCTTATTCCTCGAAGCATTACTATGAGTGAGCTTAGATCATCGAAGCACTAGTTCAGTACTTTGGCCATGTTCGACGATCTACGGTTTCACTTACATAAAGTCCGGGTAGTTTCCCACGGTTGACTGTTCTTGTGCATCTATGCATGAAGATGTTTTGTTTGGGTGTAGTTCTAGGATTGTATAGTATACATGACTCGCCTACCCGGCTACTCCCGGGCCGTGGATCTCGATCCCGAGACAACACTGGTCAGAAACCGAGTACTGACCGAGCTACGGTCGTGCTTACTTCACTAGCATGCGTTCTATTTCGAGGTAGCGGATCCCCTTACAAACCGTGGGCAAGGCCCCGGTAACCTGGGTATAGGCTCCTGTGTTCAGCTTTGGCGCGTGGCCTGTCAACGTGATTTATGACATGTCATTAAGGACTACTGAAGATGGCTAGATCACCCGTGCTGCGGCTGCAATCCCAAAGCCACAACCGACCTATAGAGTGCCTAGACCTCACCTGATAATGTTTGACATTAGTAACAGTAACGATAAATGAAGTCGTCGGAGTTTACTGATATCCTCAAAGTCCACAGCTTCCCTTCAAGAAACAATGAACCGCGCATAACTAGGACCTAAACTCTGTAGGGTAGGCACGAGACGCAACAAGCCATGCTGTATTGTTCCCAGCTCATCTCATGTTTATATCAAACCAGATACTGACGCTTGCTTGCCTACCAGAACCCCTTCATCGATCATGTCCGAGTCAGGTATCAAGGATCTTCTTTCAGGATTTCTCGGTTAATTAAGGGCACGACGGTCGTCTATGGCACATTTGCCCCATTCCATGCATAAGAATCACTCACAACTCTTGCCTACAGGCGATGCAACATCACCAACGGAGGGCTTGGCGTCGTTGGAGCTCAGGTAGGCTTCGAGCCAGGAGCAAGCAAAGATGTAAATTTTACCTCCCGAATTGAGAAAATTTCGGCATCCCACATCAGTAAGAAATGTATCAAGCCAGCAGACATTGTCCACGTGCTACATACTCCTCATAGGTTAATGGTGATGAGAAGATAGCTGTAGTCCACCTCAGTCGCATTGTGGTGCCTGCCGGCACAACCGAGTTCCGTGAAAGATGGAAAATTGGGCAAAGTCATGTGGCGATTGTTTCACCATGAGAAAATGTTAAAAGTAATTTGCAAGAATTAAAAATAAAAATGGAAAAGAAGAAAAATATGGTTTAGTATTCGTGGTATCCTAGTGTTAGGGCTCTAGTACTCCATTCGCCTTGCCCCTCTACTATGTCCTATAGAAGAGTTCTCTCGAGGTGGAAGTATGGGTATTAACCATCTAGGTTACATTCGTCTGTTGCGGGATGGTAAGTCGTTCGGCTTGTTAGGCAAATTATCATGCAATGCTTAAAGGGGCATCTAGGAATTAGGGGCAGTGCCATGCTATTCAGCCTCTTGGTCGATGTGGATAGGCCGGTCGGTCGGTCGGTGGTGGGAAAACGATGAAGATGTGGTTAGACTCTGGAAGCTTTGGAAGTCTCATTGGTGCCAAATGGACAAACATGTGCGCTGCTGGGTGCTTTAAGTAAGTGCTATGACGTCCTGAGCAATGAAACAACATTTCCATCGTGTGGGTTTAGTGCGCCATGTGAAAATGCTGCATATGTCACTTGGGCTAGCGCATGTAGCAACTAACATACATATAAAAAAGTATTTTAAGCTCTGTTGTGGCACGTAGGTGTAAACCCCTACGGAGTGGAGTTGGAAATGCGAGATCAAACAAATTGGTCGGTCTGCATACCTATGTACCTACCTGGTGCTCACTCAGAACTCACTCACTTACATATATAGGTATACCCAGTGGCAATGAGAACGAACAGAATCGAACATGAAGGTTAGATACCTACTTAGTTAGGTACCTAGAATTAGCTATCTTATATACGTACATTATACATGTACACAATACATACCTTGGAGATGTGCCACTTTGGGTAGGAGGATGTAGGTAGAGGTGTATGTAGAGGTTAACTGCCTACATAGGTAGGAGGTATCTAGGCATTGTGTTAGATAAGTAAGTACTTACACAAGGTGGCGCACACATTACAGTAGCGCTCATGGAAGCAACCATAAGCAACCACACCTCGCGGTAGTCCACCCAGCTGGCTTCGTCATACATAGGTGCGCGCAGATCTAGCACGGTATGCATAGTGAGACACTGTGCCATGATGGTGTTGAGAGTCCCACCGGCGCTATAGCTGCTGGTCCCAAGGCACAAAACCTAAAACAGCAATCTTCTCGGGTCACTAGTAGATTGACCCATCTGGTCCGTCAGGTCTCTCAGGTCCATCAGATAATAGACAACAGTCCGCTCCACCACGAACACCACAGGTGCGCAAGTTGAGGTCACAAATCGCTGCCTGGTCCTTGTACAGCCCGAACCAGACTATTCGTTGCGTTCGTCCCCCCCAGTGGCACGACGAGCCTCAGATCCTTCTCATGTGACTCGGTTCCCTCACGCCAATCGCATTCGGGACGTAAAAAAGAGAAGTGAGGAATGACCTTCAACCCGCTGCTGTTGCCGCCGCCGCCGTTGTTCTATTCCTGAATCCCATACATTAAACAGGTATTAAACAGGTATTAAACAGGCAGGCATTAAAACAATCCACTGCGCATCTTCACCGTAGACTAGTCTTGGTATGCGAACACAAGCCAGTGGGGTTACCTTAGCCGAGACGGGATTCCTCTGTGTCGACGCCCGTCTTCTAGCCAACCACCGACTGAGTTAAACAGCCTTCATCAAACCTCCGCCTGCTAACGCTACAGCACTGATAGAGAGGTACTCCTGCTACTACTGTTACTACTGCTGTTGGCGCTGGTGCCGGTGCTGGTTGGTGTTATCTCTCACTGCTACTGCTACTGTTACTACTGCTGCTACTACTTGCTGCTACTACTGCTACTTGAGTACGTGCATAATTCTCTTCTCCGGCTGTACGGTTAGGTAACCGGACGGCCTGTCGGTCTATCCACACCAATATCGATATCATACCATCACGCACCTACGCCATACGTTTGTGTGCATAACGGCACACACTCGCACACTTCAGACGGGACTCCGTAGCTTATCCTTTGGTCTACCTTACCTGGCCCTCCTCCACCGTCGAGCACACCCACACCGACCGACGCCGTTGCAGCTTGGTTGCTTGTTTGCCATTCCGCTTTTGGCCGTAGTGAGCGTTGAGCAACCAACGCTCACCAGAAGCCCTTTAGTGGCCCACATTCGCACTGCCTAGTAGGACTACCAACATATTCTTTGCTGTCTATCGTTCTGTGAAGGGTAAACCGACCCGAACTACAAGTCGTCGTGCCGTCCCGGCCTCATGCTATCAACTAAGCATTGTACACTAGAGCCAACCCTGCCTGCTTTGGTATTGCCGAACGAATCCCAGGAGCCCGGTTGACGCGCCCTGCGCAACCCTTTTGCATAGCATCCACCAAGCAAGCCCAAGCTGACCTTCCGCAGCCTAGCTAGAAAGAATGTCAATTAAGTATGGATCCCTTCTTCTCTTTCCCATTCTCACTTTTCTTCCTCCCATGTTTGAAGCCCTAGTTGTCACACGTTCGTTTTCTTTTCGAAAGACAGATGTAGCAGATTTCGACGCCCACCCTTCTCTCTCGTGTGAGCAACGGCCTCGGCCTTCAGTACTTTGTGTGTTGAGAAATTAGCCTACTCCTCGGTGTTGGGACCTTAGTATGGATTACGGGCTCCACGAACAACATGCCTCATATATCTTGAGCCAGAGCAGCCGAGATGAAGAGGAGACTAACTTGGACGCTAGCTGGGTTATGCTGTCCCGATCAGGGGAAATAGAACCCCTGCCACACGAGAGTATGCTATTCAAGACTAGAGGACGGGTAGCTCTCAGCATAACAGCACCAAACCAACCTCCTGGGGTCGCTCCGCTCGCCATCAAGAGCGAGAGTGGCACTGCCTACATCACGAACCAAAGGGTGGGTGGTACCTCGAAAACTCCCCGGCGCATTAAGCTAATGATAAAAATCTAGTTGATATACCTACCAGTTACCCCCACGGAACAATTCAAATCATTCTCGACGAAGATCCTTGGTTGCCAGGATGGCCGGATGCGCTCGTCTTGGGTCGGGCCTTGGTACTGGGAAGCCAGCGTTCGGACCGTGCCGGATGGCAATATTCCCCCAGACTTCCCCAGAGTGACCCTCAAGTTGACCTTTAAAGATGGCGGCTTTAGCGAGTTCGAGTCTAAATTCGTTGAAATAAAAGCGCGTCTTCACCATGCGGCGCAAATTGCTGAGGAATCGGGCCAGCGTAACTGGGCTCTTAATGTTCATGACGAACAGCTTCCGGAATACACGGCATCACAAGGTCAAGGCCCTTCCGAACACGGCCGATCTACAACTGATGAGGTAGCACAACGCGTCACCAACACCACTAGACAAGCCGAGACAAATCAGGGGATGCCTGATGAGCCTCCTCCAGATTATGATGAAGCCCAGGCCCAGGCTGTCAGCATGTGCCTCGATGAACGGCTACGGGAGGAGGCAGAACGACGGTGAATTCGCTCTAGTTTTTCCACAGCTCCACAGCATGTGCCTCTGGTGGCCCTGAGGCAGATGCGGTCGAGAACGATGTATCTTACATCAGAAAGCTTGGCAGTCTCACCGATGATCACAAGAGTATCAGATAACTATGCATACTAGATGGAATCTGACATCTTCATCGTGCTCAGGGCCGGGATGAACCTAGTTCATACGGCACACGTGACCCTCAAAATCCCTTGTAAACCCAGAGAACCGATGGTGTGGTGACTATATTGATAGCACAGCACTGACGTGCAGGTAGCCTTAATAAGACACGCAAAAAGGTCAGCTACAATTCTAGAGTTATTAGATTTATAGTTACCTCGGCAATGAGATATGTAAGTAGTATAGAAACATCCTAATTATAATACAAGTCATAGCGATCTATATGGTAGGGCAAACATCGAGTTAGCAAACCTGTAAAGCAAAATACTCCAATAAAGTATTGCCTATGTAGTTTTGTATAAACTCGGTATTGGTTGTGTAAGATAATTATTCGTAGGTGAATGCTTGACGACTTCGGAGCTGTGGAGCTTCCATGCATAGGTCGGAATATCACGTGATTTCTAGCTACCTAGGTACGGAACAGCCAATGGAATCGACTCGATTGCTGATGCTCGTAATTTTCTCAAAGTTCGGCATTTCGGGGGTCAACTCTTCCACCATCCACCATCGCTCTACCCACTACAACAAGCCATTGGACCCGTGCAGTGCTAAGCTGATCGCCATGGGTGTCTGGGACATCATCAACGACCTCGTCGAGGCCGCCACGCCATGGAATACGGCTGAGGCTGAGGCTCCTCCTGCCGAGGAAAAGGTATGACATAATTGGGCATCCAACTGAGCTACCTATTATAGCTCTAGAAACCCATATACATCTCCTTACAGATTTAGTCCCCTCTTTTTTTTTCAAGGCGAACGACGATGCTTCGTGGGCCTGTTGGCTGTTAGTCGAGGAAGGGTGACTAATTAAGCATAGGAAACCACCGAGAGCCAAGAGGAAGAGTCCAAGACTGAGGAGGCCGCCGAAGAGGAGGAAGAAGCAGAGGAGGAGGAGGAAGAGGAAGAGGAGGAGCTTGTGGATCCTAAGGAGAAATTCGAGGAAGGTTAGTACCAATTGGGCGCAAACACCAAAAGCACGAACATGCGATATTATATGCGTCTTTATGGCATATCTCTATAATATTTCGGAATGTGGCTTGAGGGGTATGCACGCAAGGAATAATTAGACATACGCTGACGATGGGACCAGAGTGCAAGAACTCTAAGCAGTGCGCCCCCGCGAAACACCATTTCGACGAGTGCGTTGAGCGTGTCACAAATGCCTCTGATGACGAGGGCGAACAGGAGGACTGTGTCGAGGAATGTGAGTTTTGCTACCCAATTGTCCGTTAAGGACCGTAATCCGCGGCATCCATAACATGTCACCTGGCGGGCTGTTTCATTCTGGGCTGTTTTTTGGGGGGGTTGTATATGAGAAGCTAATACGGATCGTCTCCCATAGTTTTCCACCTCGCTCACTGCGCTACACAATGCGCCGCCCCTAAGCTCTGGTCTGTTCTTAAATAAACTATACGACGTGTCCGATACTCGATCCTCGGCGACATTAAGCATACTATATTTGTGTAGACCTCTTTGGAGCAAGCAATGGCCAACAGTTGGCAAATAGTGGTTGTGTACCATGATCTGCAGCGGCTCTACTCGTCGGACGACAAGCAAAACGTCTTGAGGTGCTTTTTCACCTAGCATCAGCTGCCTCACTTGTACCATAACATCTCAATCACCCTGCTAAATAGATCTCTGTTCTTTCCCATGAGCGTCTAGCTATTTGGCTTCTAGAGCAACAGTATTTAGGACTATTGTTACAACATATATTGTCGGTCAACGCCATGTATGATGACTAGACCCCCGTGATAGACTCTGTTCAAACATCTTAGCCGTTGCCGTTACCGTTACCGTTACCACATTTCGAGACTTGCTCATACGTCATTAAGACCCATGCTTGTGTTTCTCTCCCGAATCTATCTTCATACTTGCCTTTCTATATATACCCTAATATGTGGGCGAGAGGATGACAGCGAACAAATACTAGAATTGTTGCTTTGCGAATAGTGAGCGATCACGCTCGGAATATTTACGAGTCGGGAAAAGACATTAGATAAGCGATGACCGTAAAGTGAGGAATATCTTGGATCATTCGGATGTATTTGATAATGTTGACATTTATGTATCCCCTTTTCGGATTATTCAATCTCTCCGACGTTGTGATGCTTGTGTTCCACGTGTGAACCTGCGGGTTAGGTTCGTCCAATAACTTTTCTATACTAATTCATAACGTGTCAAAAGCGCATCCGAGTAGACCATTCGCCCCTGACTAACTATAAAGGCAACCTTTAGTTTAGGGTGATTAGAAACGAAGTGGCTCCAGGTATATTAAAGGACGAGTTTATGAAGAGTATTCGCCGGGATGTCTATAGTAGCGCCAGAAAATCGCAGAGCAAAGGTCCAGGCGAGACGGGGGGCCAGTAACACGGTGACCAGAAGAGTTCCCTGTAGATATATAAATGATTACTAGGTGCTTATATCAACTAGGGTAGAATATACAGCAGTGAGGATAGAAACCAGCGTAACTAGCGGAGATTTTTGGTTACACGTTTTATGCCCCATCCGCCTACCCATTCAGGTTTCAACCGGGTTAGCGAACTTGGATATGGAAAGCATGGACGCATGCTGGACTACACAAAACAACACGAGACGTTAAGCGTGACAAAGTATTCCCTTATATCTGCGCGCCGAATTTTGCTCTTCTTCTTTTTGTTTCTCTTCCCCTTCGTCTAGAAAGAGAGCAAGGTGCCCTCTCAAGAACCATTACAGCCCGCCGAAAACCTCTTTCCGTAATAGGAACTGTTGGTCCCTTCAAGGGTTGCGTATGCTTGGCTACGAGATGGAAGCGAGGCGCCGGTTCGGTCGTATGTAGTGTACTATGTATCAAGCTTGTTGTTAGTTACCCTGGCCGCAAATCCATTACGCCGCAGGCAGGGCCGATTTGGTGGCATCCCCCGGCTAGCTTCTCCAATCACAACCCAGCCTCTTCCCTGTTTTGTTGTCTGTTGGTATGATGCATGACATACTAGTATGTATTTGATACGTGCCGCGATTATACCATGGAAAGCCTGATTACCCTAGGCTCGTCTGAGGAAGAAGAGAGATCCAAGCTTAGCCGCGGCTTTTATTTATATCAGAGTGTAAAAGGCGTCTCCGTGAGAAGTGGTGTACTAGTAGTGTAGAAGAGATCTTGGACAATAATTAATTAGGTACATGTGTTTTCCCGCGCAGTTCGCTAGTTAAGCGAGCTGCATTCCTCTTGACAGGTCAAGTAGTGCATGCACACTAACCTTGGAGTAGTACTATACACATACCATGTAAGTCGCTACAAGTATACTATCGTACTATAGTTCCAGGTTACCTACCATGTAATAAATCTATTACACTATACCACATCCATACATAAACTCTCCACAGCTTCAAACCTCAACCAGATAGCCTCAACCTATTGTGGTGTAGTGTTGTATAGTATACGTTTACTACACTACCATGTAGATGGGGTGCACTACTGCAAGCTACATAGTGTAGTACCTATCTGGGTGGGTAGCCTGATAGGAGAGGAAAGAGAGACAAGAGTGTGGGATGCATGCAACGCTGGCGTGCCATGCGTGCCATTCTCCCTGCTACCTATAATACATACATGTATGCACATAGTAACATGCTACTTACTGTAGGTAGGTAGTCGGTTGCCGTAGTGTAGAGTAGCAGTCCTCCTGGGCACTACTTTAAACCCAGTCCAAGGCCGAGCAAGAGAGCAGCGCTTTCTGTTGAACGGATATCTCCTTCAGCTCCTTCTGAATCACATGTTTATTGGAATCTCGCGCCATATTCTATACTATATTTAGTTCTTCTTCATCTCACCATGAGTTGCTGTTGAGGCACGACGGCTAGAGTTTTTTTTGGGACTTCGGCCTTGTATATACCGGCCGGCGCATTCGACTTCAACCTGGACGTTGACGCGAGGCGCCGCTTTCACGAGCCTTCGGGAATGAGACACTTTGTCTTAATATTGGAGTGACGGACTGAATCAGACGAATGGGCGGTCATCGTAAAGCGTCGAATCGCAGAAACCATCTATCAGCCTGAATAACAATTCCTCTGTTGCATGCACCGCTGTTATCTATTTCTTGGAGGGAAGACGTCTAGTATCAATGGCTCCATCAACACATACGGAAGAGCACCGGGGAACAATAGAATTGCGCATTACGAGGAGTAGTAGCAGCAACAACAATAATTCCGACGGCGGCGGCATGGATATCGAGGACAAGATCCACGAAGCATACAATCGAGACGACATGCCGGGTAGGAGTAAGAAAGACTCCTCCTCCTTCAAGGGAAGCTGGAAAGATGGCCACCAACGTCTACCGTCGGGTGCCAATGACGACTTCGAGCAGAGGGATGGATCGATTGCCACCACGGAGGCCATTGAGAACGCAGGCGCAAGGGCGGGGTCGGTTGGTGAGGGGGCTGGCATAGTCTATAAGGTCTACAAAAGGAGATGGTTTGGGCTTGTAGAGTTAACGCTACTCAATCTTGTCATAAGTTGGGATGTAAGTCTTGCCTCCGCGTCTTATTACTTTTCCATACGTCTCTTTCGTTATTCTTTCGTTATCATACCCGTTCTAGAATACATCCCACCATATGCGTTGGTGGTGGGTATTCTATGAGGCGAGAACGAAGCGTCCAATCGTTCCAGCACAATCCTAATCTCGAATGCACTCCCTTAGTGGCTCACGTTTTCCCCGGTCTCTCAACATGCCGCCGTATACTACGGGCATTCCGAGTCGGATATCAACTGGTTCTCGACGGCCTTTCTCTTCGCCTTCGTCGTCATATCGCCGTTGACCATCTACATGCTGCACTGGGGGCCGAAGCAGTCCATCCTAACAGCGGCCGTCTTCTGCATCCTAGGAAACGTCGTGCGAGTGGCAGGTTCATACTCGCGCTCCGGTGGCAACTATGGCGTCGTCATGTTCGGGCAGATTCTGATCGGACTGGCGCAGCCTTTCGTGCTGAGCGCGCCGACACGGTACTCCGACCTGTGGTTCACGGACCGCGGCCGCGTCGCCGCTACTGCCCTCCCGAGTCTCGCAAACCCCTTCGGTGCTGCCATCGGCCAGCTCGTCGTCCCGTTCTTAGCTACTAAGCCCGCCGAGGTTTCTAATGCTGTCATCTACGTAACTGTCATCGTACGCCCATCCCCCACTATTCTCAACCATAACCCTACATGAAACTTGATTCTTACACTAACATTCTTCGTTAATTACTCTACAGTCCGTAGTCGTATCTCTTCCGGCTTTCTTCATTCCCGCGTCTCCACCGACGCCTCCAGGACCATCAGGCATAACCCCAAAGGCGTCTCTCCAAGACTCCTTGCGCCAACTAAAATCCGTCGAACTTTGGCTAATCCTGATCCCTTACGCGGTATACGTCGGCTTCTTCAACAGCATCTCGTCACTCTTGAACCAGATCTTACTCCCTTACGGGTTCAGCAGTGACGACGCCGGCATCGCTGGCGCTGTTTTGATCGTTGTAGGTCTAGTCGCAAGCGCCATCTCGTCACCGATTCTCGACCGCACGAAGGCTTTCATTCTCGCTATCAAGGTTGCTGTGCCCATCATCGGGCTTTCATACCTCGCCTTCATATTCGTGCCTCCCACTCGCCAGCTCGCCGGTCCGTACGTCGTCCTCTCCATCTTGGGCGCCTCGAGTTTCTCCCTCGTGCCCGTTGCCCTCGAGCTCCTATGCGAGCTCAGTCATCCCATGAGCCCCGAGATCACGTCTACCATCGCTTGGGGTGGCGGTCAGCTGCTGGGCGGCGTGTTCATCCTCATATCTGACGCCCTTAAAGCCGGACCCACGGCCAACCCGCCGGCAAATCTCAGCCGAGCTCTCATCTTCACGGCTGTGATAGCACTTGCCGCCGTCCCGCTACCCTTGTGTCTGGGTCTCTTTGGGCGTAAGGACAGATTGAAGTTGAGACGTCTACAAAGCGACGATAGCAGGCTGGTTCCTGACGTTTGACGCATTGTATGAAGAACTCATGCCTTGGGGCGTATATACCTACTGTATGTTGTGAATTTTCAAGATGTAAGACCGTTAGACAGAGATTCCCACCTTGGCGGCTTGTATGTATGTAGTGGAAACCCATGTACTTATATCCTTAAGCGCGTAAGCGGCAGGTATAATAGGCAAGAGGGTTGAGAAAGTTGGGATATAATGTATGAGAACTGATGGATATTTATAGTTGTATTGCAATGATAAATTAGGCTGCCGAATATTATATATACTTACTTTCTCATTAATAGTCTCATCTATGATATTATAGTAATTCGCGAATAGATGCTTTTATGCCACTCCCAGCTCCTTTATATGCTTCTTTCATGCAACTCGTTACTAACCCGTCGCCCCACTCTATGTTTACTCCCAACCGAGGGATGCCTCCCAAGCAATCCTGAGCCTTTCAAGCTCCATCCAACACCGACGCCCGTCCATTTCGAACTGAGCCTTTTGCCCTTTGGTCAAGGTAGTGGCATCCCATTTCCGGCCCTTCGTTTTGTGTAGGACACCCTCGGCGCTATCTCTCTCAAGTGCCTTGGAGTCTTCAATTCGACCCTCCCAGGCCCACCCTTCAACCTCGGTCTTCTTGGGGGCTGAACGACCGATGCGCGTGACACTCGATCCCCACTTGATATGGTGTGCATCTATGGCATCTAGTCTCGACTGGTCGGCCAGGCCGAGCCAGGAGGTAGCACATGCACCTCTGTACGCGTCGACGGTGTGCCAGGGAGAGCCACAGAGGCGTGACAGGTGCATCGTGACCCAGTACCAGAAGTAGAGGAACCAATTAAGCGGGAACATGGGCGTGCAGACGATGCCTGGATGTGAGACATAGAAGCGCGGTTTCACAGGCTTGTCGGCCGCCGTGGGCGAGGCGAAGTAGGAGGCCGAGACCTCTTGCACGCTCGGCAGGTCGCTGGTTAGGCAGATGAGATCCGAAATGCGTTTACTGCTTTCGTAGGGGGCCATGTAGCGACTCGCCTGGAAGTCGTCGAAATCGAGGTGATCGTGGCCTGCGTCTATACTGCTAGTCCACACGACACGGCCCGGTGCCTCGCTTACGTTTGCACGGCTCAAAACAGGTAGGAGCTCGTGCGCAAGGATGTAATGCCCAAAGACATTGGCACAGAACACTTCGGCTAGCTCAGGAGGTGAGCCAGAATTGGAGGTCTCGCCACCGAGGAGCTTCTGTGAATCTAATACGACGGCCGTCGGTAAGGCCCTCTTGAAGGACGGAAACGTGGTCGATTGGATAAGTCCGTGGGTAAAGAATTGCCGAGCGAACTCGAGCCAGTCGAGTCCTTCCCAGCCTCCCAACCCCGCATTGAAGAGAGCCGCATCGATGCGCGGTATCCTTACGGCGTCGATAACGCCCGTCGGATCGGTCACCTTGCCATTCACCAACTGGTCGGCGGCGGCGCGTATCGACCGGAGATCACATAGGTCGACCTGGACGCTTAGGATGTGGACCCTCGCAATTGTTGTGGAGGGGTTATAGTTAGCCCCCGAGCGAGTTCTGAGCCGTTTCAGCGTATGGGCAGCCTCGAGGATATAGCTTCTTAGAGCCAGTACAGTATCGCGAGACTTGGTCTTGGAGCGTGTCGTTGGTATCAGGATAAGGTGGGATGAGAGAGGACGCGAGTCGAGGAACTCGTCTATTATTCGCTGGCCAATGCCTACGCCCACGCCACTGAGGGGATTTCATCAGCCGAATTGTTCAATATACAAACGATTTCAAAAAGCTTGAAAAAGCTTGAAAGTGGTACATACCTATTAGCTCCGGTTATCAGAACGAAGTAGAGGTCGTCACTCGAAGCCCCCGCCCACGGAGGAGAGGACATGGTAAGCAGGGGCAACCGGGGGTGTTTCGGTTTTGCGAGTGATTGGGGAAAAAAAGTAGCAGTGCAACTGAAATAGAGAGCCAGTCACATCCAATTGTACAATTTACGGCGGTATAGGATAGGTTGGGGGATGAGTGACCTTGATGTCACCGTGCCGGCCCAGTTGAAATTCGGGCGGTGAAGGTGGGCGGTATCGGCATCGGGTGATTTACATAGTAGCATAGGATGAACCGTCGCTCGGCACTTACAGCGGTGCTTTAATGTGCTATACTAGCATTCTGATCTCGTACTCGTACCGGCGCAGGCGGCCTACCTTGAGTGCATGCGTACAAGTAAAATGAAATGGCAAGCCACGAAGTATTGGAGCGGAAATCCCCGTCTCCTACCCTACGGAAGATTATTCATTCAATCATGTTCCAATCAGCCCCTCCTCCGAAAGGTGAAGGGAGGGGAACCTGACAGGTGGGTGTAGCGTACCTACATGTAGCGCGCGAAGTTTATCTACAGCAAGGTACCTCCCGTCCTACCTAGAGGGTACCCATCGTCCATACATCTACCTCGTAATCTACATAGCTGGGATTAATACGTAGATTGTAGCATTGTAGCTAAGGTGCGGTTGACCAGATGGGCCACGGCAGGGTTTGCCCAGGCTGCCCACATCCTCGGTTTCCGTCTAATTGGAATACACTTAATCTCTTAAGAGATGGTCTAGTGTAAGGTTAGGTAATCTAATTGCTGTGCTAGTACACTGCCTCATGCATAATTAGGTAGATATTATTATCATTCCGATTGCCAAGGTTAGGTGCGTCGTCCTGGCTCATTGTCCTTGTCCCTACCCTAGATTCACATCTACATCTCAAGCTCTCAAGCACACGAGCCAACTCCCTCGTTCACATCTTCAAGGCCGAGCGATACTGTTACACTCCAATTAATAAGCCCGAGCCGATCAACTACGCAGTCTTGTTGTTGCGTTGTTGATATATCTCCAACGAAAGCCTTAAAAACGGATCTAGGTACTTAGTCTTGCTGAGTCGGCACTATCACCATTGCATTACAGCCTGCCAGCGCTCGCGGCAACTCTCCTCGTTCAACCCGCAACAGAAATAAGCAGCACAGTGATGGGGCTCTTGTGGGACGTCGTGCGCTGCATCACTTTTTTCTTTGTAGGCCTGATCGCAGCGGCGTAAGACTAACTACCCTATACTCTTGACTAACCTCGGCTGTATTTTTAGAAACTTGTTAGCCTCGCATTCGTGTTGCCTATCATCGGTTTAATCGTGTTCGACTTCTGCGTATGGCTTTGGAGATTATATCGCCCTTCGTCACCCGCCGACTCTCCTCGCTCAGGCCGCGTACCTAGAGACTATGCACAACAGCCGTCTCCCAGTCCGCCCGGGGCTTCCAGTACTGTTATTGAACTAGGGACCGAGCCACAAGCTACCAAGAGACGAGCCGCGCATGGAATACCAACAGATGATCGATAAACCGCATTGCGAGTTTAGGCCCATGTGAGAATACCATAATTACTTAGGTATCTTTACAAGGCCCCGCTTCCAAGATAATGTTATTGAATTTGGCGAATTATATATGGTTCTATGCGATCTGTGACAACACCTTGATCAAGTCGCTTGTTACGCCCATAGCCGTCACGTCACCGCCGGCGCCAGCACCCTGGATGATAAGCGGGTTGCTTCCGTAGCGTTTAGTGTAGAAGCTGATGATGTTGTCGCTTCCCTTGAGCGCCGCGATCGGGTGTGATTTATCAAACATTTCCAGGCCAACCTTGACGCTTCTAGAAGCCACATCGATGCTTCCAACGAACCTTACTACCTTGCCTTGCTTCTCTGCTGCAGCCTTGGTCTCTTCCATCTGGGAATCGAATCCGGGCAGTTTCTCCAGAAACTCATCACCACTTGAGACGGTCTCGAGCTCCTTCGGAATAAGGCTCTGGACGGGGAATGATGTGGGGGACTCGACTGGAAGACCGGCCAATCGGGCTAAAATGGTTAGTTTTCGAGCTACGTCGAGACCGTTGAGGTCATCCCGAGGATCGGGCTCCGTGTATCCCAACTCTTTCGCCTTCTTGACCTCGGCAGACCATTGTCCGCCGGAACCCTCGACGGGAGCGAACGAGTTGAACAGGAATGACATGGTTCCGCTGAATACGCCTTCGATTTTAGTCACCTCATCCCCGGTATCCACTAGGTCTTTGAGTGTTGAAATGACCGGGAGACCAGCTCCAACAGAGGATTCGTGGTAAACTTTAGAGCCGGCAGTAGCCGCAGCAGTGAAGATATCCTGCCACAACTTGTATGAGCCCGAGAAAGCTTTCTTGTTGGGTGTCACAATACTAATGCCGCGACTCAGGAAGAGAGGGTAGGCATCCGCAACATCTTGGGAGCTCGTGTTGTCCACTACAATGGCTTTGGAGGGCGCAGCGGCGAGGTGGTCTGCAAGCTGTGGCAGCGACAAGGGCTGCTTGGAGGACGAGGCAAGCTCCTGAAGTGCATTCTCGATGCCAATTGAGTAATCAGCGTTGAAGACAGCTTTCTTGCTCGATGATATGTAGCAAAGGCTAAGCTTGGGCGTTGGCCTTCGAGCAGCCAGAGTGGCGAGCTGGGACAGGAAGCATTTGCCTACTCCTCCGGCGCCTGTTGTGTTGCACGTTAGCTACTACTCCCCGAGGACTCTTAATAATAACGAAATACTTGCTTACCGATAACGGCAATGAAGATCTGGTTAGTAGTAGTCGCCATTGTAATCGAAGTTGTAACGTAAAAAAGGAAAGGGAAAAGCCGATGGAGCTGACGCTTCACTGGAATACCATGAGCACCGCGAATAACACGGATAACGTGGGGTAGACTTTGTGCTCTCAGGCCGATCGCGGGGTTCTTTAGTGCCGTCCATTATCTTCAGGGGCCCACAGTACCTATGAGGTACCTAAATTATAGGTAATCTTAGCGTCCCAAGTAGGAGTGAAGCTCAACAGCCTCAAGAGTACCTAGCACATCACATACCAACCCAAGTCCAACATCTCCCTCCCACGCGTACTATCAATCCCCAATAGCTACGCGCATTGCGCTGATCAAGCCAATATACTCTCGCGAATACGAAATGCCCCAAGACCCAAACCTATACGGGCAACGGCCGGCCAAGAAGCAAAAGAGAGAAATCCCGTTATCGAGCTCTCTAACCTTCGCATCACAACTCAGTTCCTTAATATCGGCATCTGAAGCTACTTCTTCTTCGTCATCGAGGGGCGGCGGTTCCTCCTCGGGGCGTCCACGGCCCTCCAAGGCAAAAGACGACCTGTTCTCGGTAAAAGCCAAGCGGAAACAACAACCCGGGACATCCTCGCGAGACGACAAGGACGACTCCGCCAGCAAGATCAGGCTCAAACATGTGCACAATACCGAGGAGGAGAAGCAAGACCTTGCGCGCGGGCGGCGCAAGATGGAGGAGAAGGCGCGGCTGTACGCAGCCATGAAGCGCGGCGACTACATCGCCAAGGAGAACGAGGCGGCGCCCCTCGTCGACTTCGATAGGAAGTGGGCGGAGCGGCACCCCGAGGACGAGGAGAACGAGCGGTACTCCAGTTCCGGCAGCGACAATGAGGAATCGTCGGACGACGGCGGGGCGGGGACCGATATGATGGAATATCAGGACGAATTCGGCCGCACGCGCACAGGCACGCGGGCGGAGGTGCAGCGTCAGCAGCGGCGCGCAGCGCGCTCTGCGCTCGGGGCCGCCGAGCTCGAGGACATGGCCGCGGTGCCGACGGCGCGGCCGAGCAACCTCATCTTCGGCGACGCGATCCAGACCGCGGCATTCAACCCCGAAGCCTCGACGCTCGACGCCATGGCCGCGCTGGCCGCGAAGCGCGACCGCGAGCCCACGCCGCCCCCCGACACTCACTTCGATGGGCACGCCGAGATCCGGACCAAAGGCACCGGGTTCTACCACTTCTCGCACGACGAGGAGGCGCGCGCCAAGGAGATGGAGAACCTCAAGGCCGAGAGGGAGAACACGGAGCGCATACGCCGCGAGCGCGACGCGGAGAAGGACAAGAGGCGCAAGGAGATCGAGGAGCGGAGGAAGAAGATTGGCGCTCGCCGCGCCGAGAAGCTGGCGGAGAACTTTCTCGACGGTCTTGCCGGCGAGATGGGGATCGCTACCCCTGGCGATGCTCAAGGCAGGAAAGAAGGAGATGGGGAGCATGGAGGAGCATCAGGGCGTGTGTTTGCTGAGGCTGGTGCCGGTGGGGAGGGTTCCTAAGGCAGGGCGGGTATGGCTACTAATACCTACATTACATTCATACGTATACCCACGCTCGCTGTGCGTCGTAGAGATGACAATAGATCTTCCAGGAACATGTCCTAAGTTGATTGATAAAGGGAAAATCGTAAGCTTTCAGATACGCCCTCATTCTAATACCCATTTCCTACACCCATACCACCAATGGCTCTACACGCAGTGCGCGTATTTCTTCACGAAACTATAGCAGCGCTTCTGGTAGACGCCAACCTACAAGGGGTCGCTCCCAAAGTTATCTTATCTCCACCTCACCTGGCTCTCCAATTTTGCAGGCCATCTATCCTACGCGAGCAAGATATTGAGCCGTGTCCCTTGCCCCAGTGTCACTGGTGCGTCAATTTCAAGTCCGTCTACAATAGAGAACCGACAGTATATTGTATGGTACCTAGTAATCACCTTCGTCAGCACACTCGACTGGACTCTCTCAACAATATATGACGCGATCCAACCACAACGGTTACGGGCCAATGATCAAGTAATTCTTGATATCCGGTTATATTTAAATAATAAGTGGTAGTGACTGGCGTTAATAAACTATCGTACTATGTAGGTATAACGGAGATATGTAGGTAAAAGATGAGGTATATCTAAGCAGCCAACCTTCGAGACTCCGTAATGAGAGCTGGTTACACCAACTTTTTCTAGTATAATATGAAGCTTTTGCAGTGCCCAACAAGACATCAATATAGTCAATGACAGCTATTCCCAGAATCCAGTTCACCGAACGCCATGTGTGATGCCAATGTCTCTGCCCTTCCCACGCTATGTACAGATTTTCCAAGCAATTGCTGGATTTGAAATGAAAAATATGTGCAGATTGACTTCCGCCGCATTAGTAAAGCAAAACACAGTCCGGCGTTCAGGTTAACCACCATATACACCCGCAACTACTTAATTCATTACCACTCGACCCATCATCGCCTCGATCCCATAAGTGCGGGCCAAAAGAGCGACGCTTGAAGTACGGATATGCTTCTTTCTGCTCGCTTTCTGGCGTCGTTTCGGCAATTTGAATCACAACAGGTTGTCCGTTGTCAAGTACGGGCCGAGCTTGTATCCCCTTGCCAATGATCTCCACCTGGCGGCATGTAGGCACAGGGTCGCCAGTTTCGGGATCACGGCGCTCCTCAACCTTAACGATTTTTGGATAAGGTGGCAATGGAGGAGGTGGCATTGGGGGAGGACTAAACCAATTTCGCTCTGACGAAGTATCGGTTGTTTGAGAGGTTGTTGATATTGTCGCCGACGAACTCGTGGGCCGTTCGGTCGGAAAGGAAGTGTATGGAATGTCTTTTTGGCCGCTGTGATCGTGCGGTTGTCCGATCGCATCCCTATGATACGTATCGCTTGATTGCGTCCCTGTTGAAGATTCGGTAGGTAAAGGGGTACTTGACGTGGCCCCACTGCTAGTAGGGGCCATGGGGTACTTGAAGCTATTATTTTGACCAGCATAGATGAAGATCTCGAGAATTGTTTCCGGCCATGTACAAATCCACGGCTTTTCACCGCTTTGTGCTAGGCCCTTTCGTTTAAAGTCAAAGCCAAACATCATGCGGCGTTGTACATCTGAAGATGTGTGTGTCAAATATTCCTCAGGCAAAATGATCGTTTTGTTATAACGAAGTGCCAAGGCCCAGGCCGGTCCTCGTGAACGTTCGAAGGTATCATTGACGAGTTCAAGTGGTTTGTTTAGCAGTCTCGGCGGTTGCACACCGTAAGAATACACAAAACTTTCCTCCGTGTACGATGTGTTATAGGTTAAGTCTAATGCGTAGGCTTGGACTTCAGTCGAGTCAGGCTTAGGTTGAATAGATACGGTTAACTGAGATAGAATAGCATCACAATTCCATGCCTTGCCTTGCGACGTGTCCTGAAAACACGTCTGCGAAAAGCGAGGACTCATGAGCGGCAGAGCGTAAGCACCTTCTGCTAGAGGTGGTAAGCCTGCGGGTACAGTAGTTAAGGGCACATAACCAGGAGGCCCCGTTGTCGAATCGGGTAGACTACAAAATATTAGCATCCATTCAAAGAACGAGCGGGGGGTTGATAGGCCATACTTCTTATGAGGCCCATTTTTGTGTAGTTGAGGCGCTATCACGGTGCCGAGGACTGTTCCTACTACTACACCCAGCAGAAGTAATACGATTGCCCCTAATACTAAAGCCCAACACGGAACAACGCCCCAAACCTTTCGTCTTGCGGCAGTTCTCCAGTTTGAGGTTTCCTTCTCGTTTGTGATGGCGAGGGCGGCAGTGTTGATGGAATGATGACTAGTCTCGGACGTAAAACTCCTTATAGATCGACGAGACTGGCGGGAACTTAGTTGATTCAAATCTTCTGTAGACGAAAATTCCGGGTTTCGAGTCGCCAAGCCAATACCACCAGCGCCTGGGATCTCGAGATTCTGTATAGTCTGCTGCTGCTGCGTAGACGAAGTTGGTATAGAAGATGTGGTTGGTATTGACCGAGTCGCATCTATCCCTGGGGTCTTCTGAACATAAGCGTCCACTGGATACCTCGTGTAGGGTGGTAATTGTTCTGTATGTCCATCAGGGCCTATCATATCTGCCGCTTCTTCTCCGTCCGGGCCAATTCTTCGTTGGTAGTTATCCGCTGTACCAGGGAAGCCAACATTGATTTCCCTCTGAGGCGGGCGGTCACCTGATCCGTCGTCTCCAGTCCCTACATTCTGTGGATATATACCGTAAGGATGGGTCGGGTGGCTGGGTCCATTATACGATCGTTCGGAGAGGGGTGCAGTTGATGTGGTTGCTAAGCTAGCGGTCCTGGCTACTCGAACGTCTTGGGGATACATTTGGTATGGATGTGACGGGCCCCTCGGGCCCTCGTAGGGTGTCTCGGCAGCCATGACATGAGAGTCGGTAGATACACTCAACGATCTTGCGGGTGTTCGTTCAACCCCGTTATATGGAATGGAGAATAGAGGCTCATGACCAATCAATGGCTTGGATACACTCGAAGGGCGAGACACTGCGCGTGCGACCGGAGGATCTAGGGAAGACAGCGACGGACGTGGGACGTGAGACATATGGTTCTCCGAGACTTGAGCGGGTCGGAAGCCGTCGGAGATGGCCATTGCTTGGAAGTCATAGTCGTCATCGTCACCGTCACGCAGCATATGCGAGAGCCTCGTAGATGCTCTCCGTGAGGCACTGCGATCCAATTCGGACGATTTAGTATTCCTTGAGTCACCCATCCCTACAGTATTGCAGAGGGGAGAGGACGAGATTGACGAGTCAGCTAGTTAGTCGGGTCGGTCGGGTCGGTCGGATGAGCGTCAATGCTTCACAGCATCAACGGCCTGACGGGAGGAGAGGTTAACTCGTCGACACCATCGAGAAAGACGTATCAATTAGCCCGTCGATATCCAATGGTCAATTCCTTCGAGGTCGTGTTCCGGTGGTCGTCGTTCATCAATCCACCCGTGGGGGCTATATCGTAACGTGATTTCAATGGAGGCAGTCGATATTGTTGTTTGAGTTGTGGTAATATGGTTGTTGTAATGTTGGCAATGCTGAGATAGTTGGTACCGTCCGTGTTGTTGTTGGTGCTGGCACTTGTTCCTCCCTACTCCTGCTGTTGTTCGTGTTCCGTACAGTAAGGATCTGACTAGACTAGCAGGGCAGAGAGTGGCTGGACAAGATAGTGGACAAGATAGTGGACAGGATGATGGTACACTGAGTGGACGGAAGACGTAGTGGACAGGAGTAGTGTAGCTTGGACACGCGGGTCAGAGTGGGAAGGGGACCGGACAACGTATCAGGGGAGAGGTGGTCGTCGAAGGGGTGGAAGGGGTGGAAGGGGGTGAAGCCGGGGGTGAAGGGTGGATGGATGGTTGTTCGGCCCATTTTGTCATTAGCGGGTTTCGGAACTTGGTAGAGAAAGGCAGCTAATAAAAAGATGCAGTTGAGCCGTCCCCAGCAGATGCCCAGGTTCCGCCCAGGTAGTGCCCAGGCTTTGCCAGGTTGTGTGCCCTGGCTTCGGCCCTGGTGTCTTCAAACTAACTTCAAAGCGTGCTCGGGTGCACTTATGTACCCATCATGCGTGTGTACCGGCGTGTACCGGTAAATGTGCACACATAGTAGTGGCAATATAGGTATTGTAGTGTACCTACCAGTGGTCTACCGGTGGTCTACGAGTACAACCCCAGAGTGCACTTATCGTATCTACACTACCTACGAGCACTTACAAGTAGCGCTACTACCGGCACTGTTACCACCTACCAAGATAGTACACACACAGTGGATATTTGCCACCATGGTGTAGACAATATACATAGTACATCAATGATGGTATACATGTATGTATGTATGTATGTATGTAGAGGTAGTGTGTATACATGTGTATGTAGTGAGGTGGTTTTATTGGGAAATTGTACTACACACACTACCTCTGTGAATTCCTACCTACCGGCGACCTGCTGGCGACTTACTGGTACCTTGGGTGGATAGTCTAGATTGTACGGCACTTTATTTAGCTCATACTTTAGTACAGGCATCGAGTCATTCTTATTGATACTAACAAGGATGTGGCTACACTATTGTACGGTAGAACATTCAGTATGTAAGTGCCAGGTAGTACCTCCTAAAGCATTAGTGTACCTACTACACTACATCCTAATACTACAAAACCTCACGTTATAGAGAGTACCTAGTACATTACTACATATGTGCACACAAGTACTAACTTGACGCAAAACATCATGTACACGTACATAGTATAGTCTATCCTGGAGTATCCCCCTACACTACATATCATAGTATGTGTAGCAGGAGACTTCCCCGCAAACCAGTCTCACCGGCACTGGCACACATTCAATTTTCATTAGGGCCAACAGAAGAGATTTCGAGTTTAGAGAATACCCTCATACATTATTATACTACATACACTAGACCCTCACTCATCCTTCATATCCACGCATCTGTTTCTTTACATCGTCGTCCCAATCCGGGACGGAATGTCCAAGTTATTCTCGCGGCTCGGCTGACGGCCCTAGACGGCAACGCCAAAATCAGAGGGGACAGGATAAATTACTCCGTATTGCCGTCAACACTAAAGTTCTTCTTCACGCAGCCAAACACAATAGTGTACATAAGGTTGCAGCGAGGGTGGGCCGGAGCTAGTCGAGACGAAGGAGCAAGGAAATCAAGGTTTCGACCGGTCCAAGGCAAGCAAGCTTTCTTCGATGTAGACCACTGAGGAGCCGGCTTCCTGGAAATATAGTATAGGTAGATCAACTGCCTCCTTCTATTAAGACAGATCGAAACTTTGCGTTTATTCCTCTCTCGGCCGCTCATATCTTGACCGTCACACCTTGAGTCTGTCGACGGCGAGACCCTCGCCAAGTTGAACCATGGTGGCGCACCTATACTAGCCGTTACTAGCCAGAAATTGTTACAAAACAAGTCAACATGTCTCAACTGGTGTACCTTCCAATTGGTGAAGGATCCCAGGAACAATGTGAGGGCCACGTGTAGTGTGTATCGACAACGTGATAGAATATATGTCTGTCTCCCTATCTACAATTATTGTAGTGTGTACTCACCCTACGCGTTTCCATCTATCTACACCACATGTGTAGTTGATACCATGCAATCCTACTTTATCAGGACCGGTTAAAATCTATGTTTTACCGGGCCCGATTGCGAACAATTCCGGAGTTGAACTTTAATCTACCTTGCTTCATGTGCTGGGTAGAGTAAGCACATTACCTTGATGTCTCTTTGCATCGGCGGATCGACATTCGGTAACTCTCTTGGTGAAGACCCATCCTAGACTCGAAAAATACCATTAAATATATACGCACCCAAGCACGTAGCCGGACAAGTCCAGAGAGACCAAGAAAACATTGACAGCCCGCCCCAAGTACGGTAGGTTAAGTACTTAGTAGATGTGTAGTATAGTGTACTAGTAGACCTTCCAACACAGAGATTTTCTCTAGTTGCCGGGGTGGAAATCCGCTACACTACACACTACCATGTCTAGGTTAGTGTAGTAGACCGTCAGGCCGAGACATTTCACACACCTTAAAAGACACTTAATGGCGGCATGGTTCGCATGCCGCGCTATCCGATTTCCACCTGTCAAAACAAAAGCCGTAATCAGCCGACCCTTCTCAAGGCGGAGGAACTCAACTTACTATAGTTCAGCTTAACATTTCAGCGGTTCAGCGGTTCAGCAGTTCAGCATTTCAGCATCACAGGCAGAGAAGCCACTACTTTGGTCCAGTTCAGCCTCCGACAAAACACTTAAATAGGACGGCAGACGGCCGCATGCGCATACACCACAACTACACAGTACAATGCGATACCACTCCTTCATTCGTCCATTCAGGTCGTCGGGAGTGTGCCTACATACATGGTAGTGTACAGCTCCCGTCTATAGATTCCTTCTTTATATGGTGCTGTATGTGTAATCGCTTTGCGTTGTGATGTGATGTAGTAATCAGCATCTCATAAGCAAGCAGCGATGTACACATGTAACCAAATATGGAGGTATACACCACCCCTCCAGTATTCGCTATCTATAGTATGACGCCATCTCCACCAAATGTCACGTCCATCTCAATGCTCCAATGTCATCAATATGCTGGAATAAACTACGGGTTGATCACGGGCTGTAATCCTACTCAACCCTCTCCAGGATTTTCATCACTTGATTTTGGGTCATTGCTAGCCAGCCCGAGAAGTCGGCAGCTATCCAAGGTACTCGGTGCTCGGGGGGACGGCTTTGATTTACGGCTGTAGTCAACGGCTTACGCAGCCGAGTTTCAATAGTTACTTATCCCAGAATATACATCTACCTACCTCGTCACGTTTCTATCCATCAAAGGTAGGAAGAACTAAACGGCACTATTATTATCCGGCTAGCGGCAATCAGACGGCATCAGGTAGTACGGTAACTATCATCGCACGAGTGTCACTGCACAGCCCAGTGTATGTGCAAATGTTGGCAGCCACGGTGCCTTTTGGCAGGCCGATGCGCGATGCCCACTTCAGTTTTGCAACTTCTTATGTGCCACTAAACCATGGCTCATTTGGAGCGTTCCCCAACACTGTACGCGACTACCAGCGAAGTGTACAGGGTGAGACTGAAGCCCGTCCTGATACCTTCATCCGGTTCACCTATCCTCGCCTCTTGTTTCAAGCAAGACAAGCCGTAGCACCACTCTTCGGAGCTGATGCCGAAGAAGTGGTTTTTGTACCTAATGCTCTCACTGGTATCAATACAGTTTTGAGAAACCTGAGATATGTAGAAGGCGATGTCATTCTACACTTCAGCACCATATACGGCGGATGTCTCAAGACAATCCGCTCTCTCGAAGAGACGACTCCCGTGCGTGGCTATAGTATCGATCTGGTCTATCCCATCGAAGATGATGATATCCTTCACAAAGTAGACCTTGTGCTCTCCGCTATACGGCGACAGGGGAGGCGAGTTGTGCTGGCCATGTTCGACACAATCTTGACATTCCCTGGTGTTCGTTTCCCCTGGGAATCGCTCGTTCAATTCTACAAGCGGCACGGTATTATGACCTGCATTGACGCCGCTCACGGCATAGGCAACATCGACTTAACTCACCTCAGCCGAGTCGGGCCGGATTTTGTTATAAGCAACTGCTACAAGTGAGCGTGTTCCCCTCTTTACTAATACGTACTTGACTCTAAACTTATCCCGCGGCTGAATGATATATTAGATGGCTCATGGTCCCTCGAGGTTGTGCAATTCTATACGTCCCTAGACGTAACCAACACCTGATCAAAACATCATACCCAACAGATGGCCGCTATCTATCTGAGGCAGAGAGAAAATCTATTCCGCCAACCAAGTACTTTGGCAGTCTCTTTGAACATGTTTCGACGATAGACACTTCACCCTACCTCTGCGTGCTCAAAGCACTAGATTTTAGGAGTAGAACGTGTGGCGGCGAGGAACGAGTGCGTGCCTATTGTATAGGGCTCGCAAAGCAAGGAGGTGAACTAATGGCTATGCTCATGGGGACGGAAGTACTCAAGAATAAAACCGGGACCCTAGAAGAGTGTTGCTTTACAAACGTAAGACTACCCCTTGATGTCGATCAAGACGACAGGGCAGCCAGCGCTAGGGAGAGTCGGGGGATTCCTCATAGAGATGCCCAAACTGTGGCCGATTGGATAACGGAAAGGAGCGTCAATGAATTCGACACGTATATAGCAGTCAGATATTATGCGGGGGGCTTCTGGACCCGACTCTCTGGCCAAATTTACCTTGACCGTGCTGACTTCGCATGGGCTGCGGGGGTTCTTCTCGAACTCTCTGCGCGAGCACAGCGAGGTGATTGGAAGTCAGCCGCAGATATCGTGCCTGTCTCATGGTCAGATTACCGGTAACTGGGTGGCTTTATGCCAATGGGAAGTACCCCAAATGCATGCTTCGCACCCCGCGCTTCTTTGCAGCTGAGTTCGGGTTGTCGGAAAAGTTAGGATTAGTTCGTCCAAGCCAATTAGCTTTGGGAATTGGCACACGATCTTGTTGATGATTGGCAGGGGGGTAGGAAGGGGGACAGGGAGGGGAATAAGATCATGGGTTTAAAGCTTCATTGTCATTATTATTATTATTTTCATGAGACGAGGCTGTTCCTCCACGCCCTCCATCACGACCAATACGAATATGCATGGCCATGATAACGTCGCCCGTCATTTTAATAGGTAGAGAGCTCCCGAAGCTTGTCTCGTGCTCGTGAGCAGTGCAACTCACGCCAATGCAACGATCGACAATTGCACATGTACCCGTGTTACTACTCCCACTGAAGTCTAGGCCACGCACTGGTGGGACTATCCGTCTTCTCTCTGCCGGGTGACTGCTTAAGCTTTTCCGCGAGCCCGCGCTCGAGGCATGATAGCAAGTGTGTCCATCTGGGCCAGAGATGATCTCGACATGTCGCCATACTCGTGCTCATACCAGTGCATCGTCGTTGTCGAGTCCTCGTCTCACCTCACCTCCCGGGCGGATGCGGCTCAAAGTATAGATGGGGCCAGCCTCGGTGTGGCGGGTACATGATAGGTATAGTATGAGTTTCAGGGCCTATCGTGTGCTCCAAAAGATGCAGTGCATATGGCCGCCATCCGCCCGACTCCAAGGCAGTAGTTCAAGGTGAGTAACAAACAGGGCGAGAGGCTATTTCGCTATGGATGGCCGCGATTGGTTGACAAGCTATGATCGCTCGAGCTGCAGAATGCATAGAAGAAACGGGGCAAGCGGCAGCCAACCGTTTCTGGCTTACCGACAAAAAAACCGTCCTCCACTGAGGCTGTTCGCCCAACCCCGGTTTGAGCTGCCGTCATCCAGTAGCTCACCCCCATTTCCTCGCCAATGCGCATAAAGCATGGACAAATGCAGTAAGAGCTGTCTTTTGCAGAAGACTATTTGGCTAGGTCAGTTGGGCGTACCGTGGATGAGACCTGAGACCTGCTTTTCTGTCTGATTTGCAATGTCTCCGAGTGATATGATTCCAGCAGGCATCCAAGCGTAGGCATCTCGACCCCATGGCATGGCTCCATGCTTGGACTTGTGCAGCCATGCCTGCATAATGTGATGCTATACAGGGGGAAATACAGGATAAGGGATAGAGGGGTCTCTTATTGTCAGGTAAGCCGTTTCCCGCACCAAGCGCAGAGCGACGCTTTGAGCGTCTTTGCGAAATATTATTTCTCCCCTTCACATATAAGGCATCTACCACATGTCCCTCGCCCCAATTGCCTCTCCAACCTCTTCCCAAGCTAACTTCATCCCCTCAACCTTGCCTCATTTTCTGCTCAAGTGACCGTGAGATCTGCACCACCTAATTTTCCAAGTGTTCGCTTTAGGGCGTCCTCACAAGGTATACCCACGCTTCATACCGCGTGTGGCAAATCGATAGTTTCACAAGATTGCTGATCTTAAGACATCAGTGATTTTTCTATCACTAGGAACCACCCTGCTGCTTCTCTAGGCTGCCACACAGTGATATTACATATACCCGTCGTCTCCTCCGTCGACTAGATAAGAAGATGGATCCTCGCCGGCATCCATCAGACGCGTCGTCCAACTACTCGGGCTCAACTGGATCAGTGTGGTCCACAACGGATTCGGTGTCTTTTGTCTACACAGATGACCCGTACTGGGCCTGGTGGGGTGGTTATGAAGGCGTCCGAGGCGCCGTGACCCGCAAGGAAGACAGGCGGGACGATCGCCGTATACGTCTTGCCGCACACTTTCTACGAGGCCCATTCGCTGGGCACAAGTCCAAGAAGCAAAGTAGCCACCACCGCCGGGACTCGGACTCACGGTCCAACTATAGCTCTAGCTCCGGATCCTCGTCATCCACCCGGAGGCATAGACAATTCCCGAGAAGCCCATCACCAATGCCTCCTCCACCCCATGCCTATCCAGGACCCCCCAATCCACATCAACAACACCCTCAGCAGTTTGGCAATTTTCACCCGGGCCCGCCAATGGGTATGGGACAACCTCCGCCACCAATGGCCGGGCCGCCGCCACAACCTGGCTTTGAGGCCGGTTTCATTCAACTGGGTGGTGGCGGCGGTGGGCCGCCTCCCCATCATCGTGATCCTGTATGGGGCCACGATGCACACTATGATGGAGAACCGGAAGTATGGGACTGAAACTATCATGGTTCTTGAGGCCCAATGGGGACTATTAACATTTGTTATCCTACGACAGTAAGAGAGAGAGACAGATACTCTCGCCATGTATTTCCACCACCTTTACGATAATGTATCTATTCATGTGGCGTTAAAGGTATTCAAAATGATGGAACCTCCAGGACTTCCAGTTGGGTAGTCGGGCCGGTGTTCTCTCCATGGCTTTGGATAGGCGGGCTTTCTCTTTCTCCTTTTTTTCCGGCTGCTGTTATATTGAAACCATTGATCAACCATTACGTGAAAGACTGGGAGTAGTCGACCATTTAGATACCCGAATATTTATCAAGTTTTTCTTCCGGCTTTTGCATCCACAAAGCCAGCGTGTTTTCAACACATGGTCAATTGCCAAGAAATATCCTGATAGCTGCCTGGGACGATCTTATACTGTAAACCTTGGATTGTCCAACAACCTGTCGCGTGTATTACTCCACTTGATATCTGGAGGCCCAAACCTCTTTTTTTTTTCTCCCCCCCACTAGTGTACGACTAGACGTGCATGCATGTACGAGGGGTAGTGTATGAGGCCAACCAAGCCACAGTTCACAAACGGGATCTGCGGCGACAATTAAATGAGTCACCGCCATTCGAAACCTCCCTCCCTTTTTAGCGTACCTGCGGGGTAGCGACAGGATAGTCATCCCATAGGACAAAGCTGCCTCAGTCTAGTACCTGGTTAGACCTGGTTTTGGTAGTTGTAAACACAGGGCGTATGCTACAACAGGAGAGACACATGTTTCTCATGCCTAATATGTAGTGGACGCAGGGAATTCCGATCCTACCTTAGTCTTAGTACTGTAGATAATGACATTGATGATTACTTAAAAAAATATGCAGAAGCAGGGGTCTTTGTACGCTGGATGGAGCCGTGAATAAATTACCGATGCCTCCCACCAAGCTTGAACAAGTTAAGACGGTAGGGCTGTGCTGATCTTGACTAAGACGCTGTATGAAGTGCAAAAGGCGATAATGTTTCAGTTTCACCAATGAGCCAGCGCTCCGGAGACACAACCTAATCCTGCTGACGCCTTGAGAACATTCGACCTAGCTGACGTTGTCTAAGAAATCCTTTACCTACTTATCTGCAGAAAAGCACACACTGGATCCCAAGACACGGTTGATGCCTGTTAGATACGCGCGACACGAGGTAGACTGAAGACACTAACTCGCCCACAGGTACCACAAATACTAAGTAGTATGCATACTCTTTATTAGTATTGTTTAGAAAGCTTCGCCGTGTTTGTCACGCCTATGCCGTTTTGCCGGCAGGTTCTCATGTTGACCCACACAAGTCCTATCATTCAACCTCACAATGGGGAATGCCCAAGCTGCTTACATGCAGTGAATTGCTGGCTAGCCGTCTGACATGACCAGTCATATCTTTAGACGAGAGAGATACCCATGTTGTCCACGTACAGCCTTACCGCTCTAGACTCTCGTTGGCCCATCTACGCCGGCCACACAGAAATACTCGACAGACAATGTTTAAGCTAAACCCGGCTACTATGGTGCTTTCCTTTTGAGCAACCAGAGTAAGTGGGTGAGTTGTGCAGGTTTTTTTCATGGCCTGTGTAGATGCCCCAGCTTATCTGCCGTGTAAGGTAAGTAGGCTAGATGTAACGGGCGTGCCTAAGATGCCTAGAACTGGCATCATCTACCCCTTGGTCATCCTATGAATGGGTTGCCTCCTGTTAATGTCATCATGCTCCTTTCTTCATCCGAGTTTACAAAAAGCTGGTTGCCCCCCCTCCACAAACTCGCAAACCCGTGTGGTCAACAGTAGCAACTCATATCGTCGTACCAGCACCATCTATCAGGATAAGTGCAGGTTTGCTTGTCTGATGCCTCTCCCATTTATATCGTCTCTTTAATTTTCACATAGGAAATCACATATTGTCTCCTGCCTCGTTTATCCACAACCCTCGCAATGGCAGACCCTTCATTATCCTCCTTCCCTTCGTATGATGCGGGACCTACTCACAATGCTGCCTTCCCTACGGCACCGCCAACACAGTTGGCCCTCTTAGACTGGTTCTTTCCAGGATTTTCAATGTTTGCTGGTGTTGTGCAGAAATACTTGCATATTGACCTGAACCTCTACATTCCCATGCTTCTATTGCTTGGCATGCTCATAGTATGTTGGAACTATGCCAGTCAGTATCTCTGGGATCAAGTAGAGACCTACTTCATGTCTGTCGTCGACATCAGAACCGACGATGAGATTTACAACATCTTGATGGCTTGGGTGGCGTCCCAGCGATTTTCCCAGGGTGCTCGTAGATTTGTGGTTAATACGAGCCTGTCATCACGGAGTTGGTTCCTCTGGCGGTGGGATGACGATGATGATGATGACGATTATGAGTACGGAGAGGGTTCTTCTGGGGAGAAGAAGAAAAAGAAAGCACTCTCTTACACGCCTAGTTTTGGAAGTCATTATTTCTGGTACCGCGGGCGTCTGCTCCTTTTCCGACGCACCGCCAATCGTGAGCAGAACTCGTTCATGCTTGTGAGCGAACGCGAAGAGATATCCATCTCATGCTTTGGTCGTAATCCATGGGTTCTAAAAGAGCTTCTCCTAGAGGCTCGCGAAAAGTATATCGAGAAGGACGAGCACAAAACACAGATTTATCGAGGAACGATAAAGTCCATGTCGAGTGATCCGAGCTGGCAGCGATGTATGTCAAGAGCATCCCGACCGTTTTCGACTGTTATTCTCAATGAGAACACCAAGAAGGAGCTTATCGACGATGTCACCGACTACCTTAATCCGGCGACCCAACGTTGGTATGCCAACCGGGGTATTCCGTACCGACGCGGCTACCTTCTCCATGGCCCCCCGGGTACTGGAAAAAGTTCTCTCAGCTTGGCTCTGGCTGGCTTCTTCAAGATGAGAATCTACATCGTTAGTCTTAGCTCAGTAAATGCTACCGAGGAGGTGCTCGGGAATCTATTCGCGGAACTTCCGCGTCGATGCGTTGTTCTACTCGAGGATATTGATACTGCTGGGCTCACCCACACGCGAGAGACAAATGAAACTCCGAACAACCCCCCGCCGCAGAGTAACGACAATGATATGGAGCCTGGACAAGTCACTCGCGGGAATGGCGACACCAATACTAGCAGCCCCAACAACAGCTTCCGACTATCTTTATCCGGTTTACTCAATATCCTCGATGGTGTCGCGTCACAAGAAGGCCGAATTCTAATTATGACAACCAACCACGTAGAAAAGCTAGACAAGGCACTCATTCGCCCCGGTCGTGTCGACATGGTCGTTGAATTTGGCCTAGCCGACGACTACATGACCAGCAACATATTCCGCAACATTTTTGCCTCCTTGGAAGGCGATGACGAGCCTGAGACGGAGCAGGACCTGAAACTCGACCCCGAAAAGCGCCAGGCAGCTAAGGAGCAGAGAGTAAAGGCCCGAAAAGCCCATGACGCTAGAATCGACGAACTGGCGAAAGCTTTCGCCGCCAAGATTCCTGCGCACGAATTCAGCCCAGCCGAACTACAGGGTCATCTCATGAAAAACAAGCATAACCCCCAAAAGGCAATTGACACGGCCGACGAATTTATAGAGAAGACGCGCAAAGACCACAAGGAGAAGGAGCTCAGGGCTGCTGAAGAGAAGCGGAAAGCCGAGGCGAAAAAGGCGGAGGAAGAGAAGAAGAAGGCCGAGGAGGAGAAGAAGACAGCAGAGGAGGAAGCCAAGAAGAAGGTGGAAGAGGAGATTAAGAAGAAGGTGGAAGAAGAAATTCAGAAGAAGTTCGGTGAGGAGATAAGGAAGAGGGTCGAGGTTGAGATGGAGAAGAAGAAGACTGAAGACGAGGAGGCGAAGAAAGGAGAAAAGGAGAGCAAAGACGGTTCGAAGACAGAGCCCACGACGGATATGTCTTCGGAGGCCAAGAGCGCACTAGCCGACGAGAAGGCGAGTCTGGCCATCGAAGTAAACGCAAAGGAGGACTCCAATGTTGAAAAGGTGGTCTCGGGTGACGACAACAAGGGCTCAAGGCAAGAAGACTCCGGCTACGCTACGCCATCGAGCGATGCATCGTGAGACACTTGAATACCGAAGTAGGGACATCCTAGTGCGCATTTATGCTGCAACCCCCCTCCCCCCCTCGAGAAATGGGAAATCTGGGTTAATTTTCCACTCGGCCATAACGTACGGTAGCGAGAGTTTGTTACGTCGAGAGTTGATGCATGTGTCACTATAGCATGGCATTCAATTTTGCATCGGACGGCGTTTTTCACGGCAAGTTCTTGATATGCTCTTGCTTTTTAGAGCAATAAGGGAAAATAAACATACCTCGGTAGAAATGTTCTATGTCACATAGGATAAAGTGAGATTAAGATTTTCTTTTCGCTTCTACGGGACTGCACTTCATGATTTGAATCAACTAGGCACGTGAGGCACTGTACAAGTTGATAACCTCTTCAAGGCTAATAACCGAGATATCGTAGCGAAGCAAAATGAGCTGCCGCACAACTATGTCGATTATTAGGATGTTAGGATCTCGTGAAATAGCTAACTATATACCAGATCGGTTATAAATCCTAAACTTCTTTAACGGCTCTCTTCGACAGGTATAGTGTACCATCAGGTCAGATAAAGCAAGGCCCTATTTAAAGTGCGTAGTGCTATATGCTGCCTTGGCTACCTAGGTAGGGTAGGTAAGTGAGGCGTTTCCAAATTTTGTATGAATTGCGTCATCTTCCCCCTTTTTCATTTTGCCAATATTCCGGTGCGGTTGTCTGGGCTAGGGAGTAACCTACTCGATGAATTTGGAACCTATAGTATACAAGGACCTTCCTACACTAAATCTACAAGACACCAAAGGCTCGTGGACTGGTTTAAATCTCTCGTAACATTATAGCACTTAGTAGTCGGGGAAATACGAAAACGAATAAGAACCGGGTCAAAAAATAAGATGGGTGTTACAGTAACGATCCGGTTGGAGACCGGTCGTGTATTTATCTCAGTAAATCCCAAGCGGGATGATCCCTGCAGCCTTATTAATCACCCTTGCATCTCTCGGGAATTTCAGAATGTTTGGTAGACTACTATACACTAGGACAGAGAGACCCAATTGATAGATGCAGGGCAATGCGGCTACACTTAGTCGGCATACTACTTGTATAAATCGCGGACATTGGAGGGCTGTGAAGATGTCTCGGGGAAAGGAGTTATCGACGTCCACTACTCAACATGCATAGTGCCTTATTAGTTTGCTAATGAAACTAGTACACTACACTAGGTAGTGTAGCAGACTTGATTTCTAAATGTTTATTGATTTGACATGAATGAACTCAGATGCCAGGGAGTCTTGCAGTACACTAACCTAGTGTAATGGTGTATATTTCGTGGCAGTAGATACGCGACAACCGGCAACCGGGCTGTCCTAGAATCGGAGTTACTTGTCTGGGAACGTAGACACTACTATCTATGGTGTAGGCATGGTCCCGCTGACTTTCCCGAAGCGGCAACTACCGGGGTTGGAGCACGTTTAGGAACCTGTTCGGGCATGTCCAAGGCTGTACGGTGGCGTAAGCGTGCGGCCGCGCTAGGGCAGTACTCTGAGGATGGTTATTCAGCTATATCGAACCTCGTTGCCGGTAGCTTGCTGTTTCGGCAAGTTCCAGGGAAACTACGTCAATAGTTCATTCATCACAGGTACTTACCACTGGAGCATTTGGTTACGAAGGTATAGAGTTAGGTTAATCACAGATAAAATAGTAATATAGACGAATTGAGCAAAATTTACGGGCTAAAAACCGCGTAAATCAAGTGTACCACAAAGATATTACGTAACATTGACTTACTATACTAATACACATCCACTTAGTGTAGTTTGCGCTCACGACTAATGGGTGGTTATGACAAGCCACTCGGGAACATATCGGTTAGGGTATTCGCTCAATCATGCTTACTCATGGCCTTGAGGACTGGGATATTTCCGAAGCAAATCGGCGCTGGATTCAATAAAGAAACGAGCACGACATTCGGCGAATGCATTCCCATGCGATCCCGGCGCCGAAGGAATCGGTAAACTGGGTCCTGAGTGCTCGGTGCTAAAAGCGCCGCCGGCGGATTTCTATGTTTGGATGTCCGAATTCTGGAGACGGGAGTAGCCGAGCGGTTTGATGGACGGGTGTCACATATTACCGGGAGGAGGAGGATTATACTGCCAGTATTTGGAACAACTCAATTAGTGTTCTACGGTGGGTTCCTTTCAAAGATGACAAAACTCGCAGGCATAGCGGAATAAGGTCCCGGGCACTGTACTATGTAGAGAGTCGAGAATGGGGGATAATGAAGGATAACAGTGAGAGTCCGTTCTTCTTTCACATGCCGGCATATCCACCTTGCCGGTATCATAGTGTACCACGTCGGAGACAAGGATTTGTATGCAGGTGAGACATGTGGCTTAGAGGCGCGTGCCATCAGCAGCATCATTGCCATAGATCCTTATCAAATCGTTGCCCCGGGCGGAATGTTCCTGCATTGGGAACGGGGTAGATCGGGGGCATTATCCTCGTTTCTGCGTGTGTGTAGTTTTATCCCATGTACTTACTCGATAATGCGAATCCGTACCGTTGGTTTGAAATATTTGGCAATTTCTACCATGGAACCATCAAGCGTAATTTGCATCACACATGGGCTACACTACTACCACTTACCTAAGATGATAGTATAGTAGCAGCACATAGGTAGAGTCTTACCTGATACTACGCCATGATCATCCAAGCCCCCAATGCCCCGGAGACGGCGACATGCAGGGCTATCATTTGATACTATAGTAATGCTATGTACTATGTATATGTGCTGCACGTATCCGTATCAGTATTGGGGTCAAGGCCGTATTGCTTGTTTATACATAGTGTAGTGTACTGCACGTAACAAAGTAGGGGAGGATAGATAAGTAGGTAGGTGGCTGGTAGACGAGCACATGACAAATCGTGATGCTAGCTGTATGGTATAGAGACTCGTTTGACGTGTGCCAGACAGCTGAACTTTTCACCGAGGGGCGGCAGGCAAGCAAGCCGAGTACGACGGGGACAGCGGTACCGGGGGTCCTATTGTGCAGGCAATATAATAATACCAATCCAAGTAATGAGCGAGAATAGGGTAGAATGGGAATGGATTGCGAAAGGATCGACCGCCTACCTAAAACTGATGGATGGTGGAGTTACATCCTACACTACCTACTACTAGTGTACTTCCATGGTTGCAGATAATGTAGACAGATCCCTTGATCCCACCTCATGGCCCTTGTAAGTAGCACAGTCCAAGGTTAGGATTAAAATAAGGAGAAAAAAAAAAGAGAGGTTGATAGAGAGAGCTACCTACATACAGTAATAAGACTACATCTACTAATCTAGGCCTTGTTGGTAGCAAATCTAACAGATTCAAGACCTAGCACCCCTTACTACACCAACCAAAAACCTTTGTAATGGCGTCATGTAGTGAGAATTCCGTGGATCACGTAAGTGCGTACTCGGGTCCTGTTGGGTCCGATAAGACACAAGACATGTTTTGTTTGTTCGTTTGTATGTGAGGGAAGAAAGAGACGACGACCAAAGAGGTTCACACACCCATCTTGGGTAGCATAGATCTAATCTTGGGTGTGAGGGCATGGAAGCGATAAAGGAGGGGTAAAGGTTGCATCTGAATTGATGAGGGGCCGTTGTTCTGCTCTTGTTACCTAGATCAGCACTAGTGTAGAGGGATCCATAGAGGGGCCGAACGTTGGAGGGGACTTTTGGAGGGGCAGAGACGCTCGAGGGCCTTAGTGTCGTTTTGTTCTATTATTGTACCCAAGTACTACCTCTTTACTCTTTACTACATGGCCATCTACTAGGTAGGTAGTACCTGCGCTTTACAGAAGCCTCAAAGTACATAGGTCATAGGTTAGGTATTGAAGCTTGCGGCTTGGAGGGGCACGACATCATGGTGTTTTGGGCAGGCGCCGGCTTGTGAAACATGGAAACATGGAAACAATGACCTGATAACCTGTTAGCGAGTGTACTACGCCGGTACCTATCCAGGCATATACATGGGCAGAGATACCTATGCACTACACTGTACTAAGGCTGATAGATAGAGCCTCCACAGAGCCGATAGGTACATGGGCTGACTAAGGCGTAACAGGTTAGAATATTGCCGTCCACTTCCAGCTGATTACCCAATTAGGGCTCTATCGACGACCCTCAACCCTCAACCCTCACACTCCCACTTCTACTGTACGTGTACAACACCCACATCTATTACTGTGGCTGCAAATTCACGTAATCCCTTACTGATACACCAGCCTCTAAAACAAGGGATTCATCGCCTGCGATGTTGATACCCATCCATTTCTTAGCACAACCAGACAGATACTCGATTATTAACTCATGCTAGATAAGTGGAAGATGAAGATGGAGGAGGACATGGGTAAGGTAGTAGACGCAGCTTCAAGGCTTGGAAACTTGGGTCTGATATTGTCCCACCGAATAAGCCACCTTCTATTGTCTGTCTCACCTGAGTTTCCTACCTAGTCCGAGTTTCTACACCATGGTCTTGGATAATTCGTTAATTGCTTGATTTTCGGGCAACCGTTTGGTTTTTAGTGACTTGTAAATCGTTCTCATCTCGAAGACCATCTCAGGAAACCGAGTAAGCAAGAAACGGGTGAAAGGCCGAAAAAAAATGCACAAAACAAAAAAGCTCAGAAAACCCACGAAAACATCAATACTTAGCAACCAGACAGTTAGACGACTTCTGACAGCACAAACCACCTAACCTAACCTAATCTAAAGCCTAGGTAGTCTGATCTCCACCAAGGTCCTGCATGCCGCCCAACCGCCATCTTTAGACTTTTTGGGCATGTCTGCCGGTACTACACACGTAGTATGTTAGGTCTGGTACCGGTATACATGGTATACATATACATTGGTACTGCAATACCTGGGTACCTCGATCCCACGTTGTCGATGCCCCCCCGGTCCGTTGCCCCAGGACGTTGATTTGCAATTTGGCGGTGAAACTACTTCATAAGGACCCTTCTTCGCCGTTACCACGAGCCACCACCGACTTTGTTTTCTCTCCTTATTCTTCCTCTTCCTCCTTCCATCTTCAACGTACATTCTAACCCGCCCTCTCTCCCTCCCGAAACCATACCCAACGGCAGGTCTTCTTCGCCAGATAGGCTTTTGGAAACCATGGCCGCACGTCCTCAAAACATTGGCATCAAGGCCATTGAACTCTACTTCCCTAGCCAGGTGTGTACTTGAAGCCGTCATCGGCGACCCGATGTAACCCCGCGAGTCCTTGAGGGAACGAGAAAACAAGAAGGGGGAAACGAGAAGAAAAAAAAATCGAGAGAAAAGAGAGAGAAGGGGGAGATGATTACAGTGAGGAACCTTGACTGACAAGACCCTATCAATCAGTATGTTGAGCAATCCGAGCTCGAGAAGCACGATGGCGTCAGCACTGGCAAATACACGATCGGTCTAGGTCAGACCAAGATGACTTTCTGCGATGACCGGGAAGGTAAGCGTGCTCTTTCTTTCGTGACGGGACGCCCCGTCCCGAGCAATGCGAGCCCGTACAATGGCTAACAGCGTGGAATTGGTGCAGACATTTACTCCTTCGCTCTGACTGCCACCTCGAAGCTCCTCAAGAACTACAACATCGACCCCAACTCGATTGGTCGCGTCGAAGTCGGCACTGAGACTATCCTCGACAAGTCCAAGTCCGTCAAGACTGTCCTAATGCAGCTGTTTGGCGACAACACCAACTTGGAGGGTGTCGACACCATTAACGCCTGCTACGGCGGCACCAACGCCGTCTTCAACACCCTTAACTGGATCGAATCCTCGGCCTGGGACGGACGGGACGCTATTGTCGTTGCTGGCGACATTGCCCTCTACGCTAAGGGCAATGCTCGCCCAACTGGAGGTGCCGGCTGCGTCGCCCTGTTGATCGGCCCGGACGCTCCTATCGCTTTCGAGCCCGGTCTACGAGGCACTTACATGTCTCACGTGTACGATTTCTACAAGCCCGATCTCACGAGCGAGTACCCTTACGTCGATGGCCACTACTCGGTCAACTGCTACACCGAGGCCCTAGATGCTGCCTACCGGGACTACTGCAAGCGCGAAGCTAAACTGCAAAATGGCCACGCCAATGGTGAGTCTGCTGATGGCAAGACTCCCTTAGACCGCTTCGACTATATGGCTTTCCACTCCCCTACCTGCAAAGTTGTCCAGAAGTCGTATGCCCGTCTACTTTACCACGACTATCTCGCCAACCCTGACAGCCCGGCATTTGCTGAGGTCCCTGGAGACATTCGGGATATGGACTACCAGAAGTCGCTCTCGGACAAGGTTGTGGAGAAGACCTTTATGAACTTGACTAAGAAGCGCTACGCCGAGCGTCTCTCGCCCGCTATCCAGGTAGCTACTAACTGCGGTAACATGTACTGCGGCAGCGTCTGGAGCGGTCTAGCCAGCTTGATCGCCCACGTCGACAGCGCAACTCTAGATGGCAAGAGAATTGCTCTCTTCAGTTACGGTTCTGGTCTCGCATCCAGCTTCATGTCATTACGCATAAATGGAAGTACCGAGAAGATTTCCAAGACTCTAGACATCCCCAACAGATTAGCCGCTCGCCGGGCTGTCCCCCCTTCGACTTACGAGGCTGTAAGTTGTTTTGGCTGCTTCCTTGGTATGCGTGAATGATACTAACTACTTATACAGTTCTGCGCACTGCGCCACGATGCCCACCTACAAAAGAACTTCGAGCCCAAGGGCGACATCTCCACACTAGTCCCCGGTACATACTACTTGGAGAAGGTTGACGATATGTTCAAAAGATACTACGCAGTTAAGGCATAGATTTACGACTAACGAGGTATGATCTTTTTGAGATCTTGATTCAACATTAGACCAGCATCACATCATTGGGAGGGCGACAGCTAGAATAGTGCATGGCTATTTAGGTCTTTAGATGGTGCACAATTCATGAGCGCAGCGAAACCCATTATAAAGGAGGTTGCATATATATCACAGGAGCAGAAGGCACATAAGCTGCCGATATAAACAAGGCTCGATAATAAGGCATCGGGAGGAAGGTCGAACTCCGACTTGTATATACCAACAACAGTTCGGGTCACGACTGTGTGGACGGCATAATAAACAATAGATCTTGGAACAAAGGACCTTCTAGGGCTTCAACCTGGTCACTATGTGTGTCATCTGCAAATAAACAAGGCAGGGAATCCGTGGAGGATGGGTATGCATTGCTTCATACCTACCCCACCGATCTTCCTCTCCACCAGCTCGGTAACTTTCTCTACACACATGTTCACTTAATATAGAACTTCGACTTATTTTCCGCGTTGGTCCCAGCATTGACTAAAACCGAATTTCCTTCTCGATTTGGGCAAAGCATCTCTATCTAGTGCTCAGGTACTATTTAGTGTGCTCGGCCAGACGGATAAATGGTGATGGCAGTAATTCACCCCTATGGTCCATTAGGGATAACCTATATAGGAAGATATAGACTTATCTACTGCCTTTAGCCTGCGGTCTTTAATACCTGCTCGCGTCTATGATATATTTCGTTATGATCGGCAGCCGTAGCACCCATAAGTAGGTTATCGGCGATGCATCATTGGCGCCATTATCCCAGAATCGTGTTTCCTTCTCGGGTGAATTAAAACAAGAGATAGGGGTGACCACTCCATTCATGGGCTCTATCGTACTATCCCATCAATATTGAGAACATGGAAGAGTTTGCATATAGCAGACTTGCGTGAATAAACAAATATACAAAGTTATTTTCGTGATAGGGGCGGCGCGGTCCCCGAATGTCTATATATCGCACTGGGATGAACATAAATGGTGTACAAGTATATACAATTGCGGTACAGAGCCAGCAATTTAACACTCTAGCTCGTCTAAACCCGCTCTAGTCTATCAAGGCGGTCGAGAAGCCCTAGGAGTCATCTATGCCGTTTTTTCCTTGTCGCTACCGGGCCGCCACCGCCAGGTGGCATGGCGATGAAGCATGTAATCCTTGCTCTGGATGCCCTTCCAAATACCATACAACCCGCCGACAGGCCAGAGGCTCTTGACGAAGGGTTTCCAGCCTTGGTTCGCGGCCGCGTCGTCCCTCACCTTGACCTTGTCGTACACGCTCGGTAGGCTCGTGGCGCGGTATTTGACCCGCAGAGCCTCGTAGGCCGCGCGTCCGCCGAAGGAGTCCCAGAACTCGGGTTCGCTGTAATATGTATGCGCGTAGAGCCATTTCATGCCGCCGAGCTCGTTGACCTTGGCCTCAAGCGCGCGGTTCGCGCGGACGAAGTCAGCCTTGTCCTTGGGGCCCCAGCCCCACACGCCGATATTCAGCATCTCGGTGTCGGTCTTGTTGGCGCCGCGCACGTGCGGGTGGAAGCTGGGACCCTTTGGTGTCTTGAGAGGACAGAGCCACAGGGGCCAGATATCGAGCGATTTCGTCGTGTATTTGATGAACTCCTCGGCTGTGTCGTATGGGATCCCGAGATCCTGAACAAAGAATCGCGCGCTCTCGCCGCTCGCGTGCAGGGCGCGGTAGAGCATCCGCGTGTGCAGGAAGTCGTCGAGGAACCACCGGAAGAAGCGCGAGAACCGCACTGGGCGGAAGTAATCAAACGCCGCCTGACCTACCCAGAAACCGCCGCGGTCGTACCTAAAGAGGTACTCGGCTAGCGGGATATATTCGGTGACTGTACCTTGGGGCGTGGTGGACGAGGAAGCAGTCGATATGGAAGAAGGAAGCCCCCTTGTGATGTTTCGCACGTGCATGTAGAACCACGGATCCCAGGGATTACTGAACGTCTGCACTTTCTCGCCCGCCGGGAGCTCGTTCGTCATCTCCCCACTGACGATAACCCCGTGGCCTTCTGAGAACAATATCCCATCGACGTAGTCGTTGCCTGACTTACCGCATTCTTCCCTCACGGCACGGATCGCCTCCGCCGTAGTAGTTGTCCGGCGGTATGTCGTGCGCACATAACGCTTCGCCTCGATTAACTGGAGCTCCAGAAGGGTCGTAATGCCCAGGGTGCCGACAGCGCCGGCGGCGCCGTGAAAGAGATCGGCGTATTTGTCGGGATCTTCACCTTCTCCTAGCTTCGTATTTATCAACTCTTCCCGACTCACGCCCGCGTTCTCGGAGCGTAGCCGGAAACCGGGCTTTGCCACCACGACCTCGCCATCGGGCAACACCATCTCCACGGCATTGACGCTCTGGTCGAAGTACCCGTGCTTGAACGAGCTGCTCTCCCCCGCAGTGCCCGCGAACCCACCACCGGCCGTGATTCCCGGGAACTCCATGACGACAGGCGGAACAAGGCCATGCTTGAGTGTGCTCTCGACCAGTCGGTCCATCGGAACATTCGGCTCGACGAGCGCGACGCGGCGCGACGTGTCAACCTCCAGCACATTCTTCAGCGCGCCGATGTCTACGAAGTACGCCCGCGACTTTAGGTGCGCCGGCCGCGTCGAGTTCGTGCTACCGTGCATGATCCTGAACGGGATCGACTGTTCAAAGTACCCGCGCACCGTAGCGGCGATGAGCCGCACCACTTGCCGATGTCGCTGCATCGTCGCCGCCGTGTCGCCGCCGTGTGGTCGACCGACTGACTACCCAAGGTAGGATTGGGTGAGTTTTGTTATATTCTTTTCCTTGGCCTATATCATGAATCCGCAATAACTACACTCGTGCACCTTTTTTTCTGGCAGGTTGCACACGGCATGTGCGGCTTGTATAGTGGACTGGCTCAGCCGTGAGTGCGAAGCGTGAGGTTCAACCGAGGTGAAAATTATGAGATCCCTAAGAATGGTGTGCTCATTGGTGGACGGGCTGAGCGAACTGAACTGAGATACAGGGGATATAGGGCTGACAACTGCCCTGTAAGAGGTAACCTTTGGGGTTCCTTGGGCCGCTAATCTCAAGCCCCCTGCATGACCCTATTTTGTAAGATTGAGGGAGCAACTGAAAGCCTTCAATGTTGCCGAGATGCTCACCCGGTTAATTCCATCATATATAAGTAGAGTACCTATTCCGAACCCCCCCCCTTTAGCTATATGTACAACTCATTTAGATTGAAGGAGATGGTGTTGTCTGCTACTATCTACCTACTCGCCTCCTCGAAGGCCCCAAGCGTTATACCTATCCTTCCCGGGACGATCGCGGTGTCTTTTACTCTTTCCTGCAATATTCTACACTTTCGCTTATACGACGACGACGATGATGGCGACGTGGAAATTAAAGAGAAATCCAAAGACCGGAGAGTGGCGTCGTAGCCGTTTGTTCTTTCTGTCTTATTCTCATAAATGCTGTCATGGGGGGGGATCTAATACCCTCCCTGCCCTACATACCTCCTAACTCTCTCTTAAATACCTAACTAGATGTACATATATATATGTTTGAAAATAGCCAATAACCCCCAGATCTGCTGTAGAAACCACGTCGCCCCATGTATTATGCTCGGATCGTATCGCTATCAAGCTCGCGCAAGCCATCTGCAGTTCTAACTCGCCCGCTCGGAGCCAAAAACTCATAATTTCGGGCTTACAGGAGCCGGAGGGGTCTCCCGCCCAGCCTTCCTATACGTCAGCTCGAAAACATCCTTCTCGGTGTACGGCGTTAAATTCTCCACGTCCCCTTCGGTCTCCTCGAGGGTCTTCGCTTTAATGTAAGTATAACCCGACTTTATCTTCTCCGGCTCCTTCCGGGTGGCGGTGATGAACTTGGCCATGCCCTCGATACATCGTTCCGTCTGCGCGACCTTGGGGAGAACGACGGCCCAGACGTGAGGCATAGCTTCGTACTCTTCGAATATGACGGTGGCGCCGTCAGCACGCAGCTTGGAAACTAAGTACTTGTCCTCGTCCGCCAGACACTCCCAGCCGCAGCAAACCCAGGTCGGCGGTATGCCTTCCCAGCTCTGGTTTAGCTGTAGGCTGACGAGCGGATGTAGGCGCAGTGCGTCAGCGACATACATGTGTTTCCGCGGCGGCTTGGCTGGCCATACGTCGTCAGGTGGCGGCTGGTCTCTTTCCACGCGTTCGGGAGTCGGTAGGTAGTCCCACTTCGAATTCGTCGACCATGACGGCATGCTCTGTACGATGTCGAGCCATGGCGAAAGCACCATAACGCCCGCCGGCAGCGGGACGGCGCGTTTCACGCCGAACCACGATATCTTTGTGTTCTGGCGGCGCAGCTGCAGTATGGTTTGCGTTAAAGCCAGAGTGAGGTTACCACCCGCGCTGCCCATTTATATGTCAGTTCTGCTCATTTTATACACTATTGGTAATTCATTGTGGGTGGACTTTACCTGTCGCCGCCGAGGACGATGTCCTTGGGAGATACGGCCTCGTGAATCGAACCGGGAGGCGGGTAGAGAAGGGTGAAGTACGAGACCAATGCGTCTAGCAACGCCGAGGGAAAGGGGTTTTGAGGCGCCAATCGGTATCGAACTGAGTAAACCCGTCCGCCCATGTGCTTGGCCAATCGCCCCGCGAGCTCACGATGCGTCGAGGGATCACAGAGATAATAGGCACCGCCGTGGAAATACAGCACCGTCGTCGCGTTCTTGCACTCCTTCATCAGCTCCTCATATTTCTGCTCTTCGGGGACATCTGGGAGCGGCTCGTCCTTCGCCGCCGCGGCCCTATATCCCGTCCACTCAGCCTCAACGGGGATGGTGTCGGGGACCTTGAAGCCCGCCTCCTGTGCTTCTGAGTCGCTCAACGAGCGAATGACCCCTATGAGCGCGTCGCGTATGCCCCTTTCTGGAGGCACGTCGGATGCAGTTTTGCTGATCCAGATATTGCCCTTTATACCAGGATCTAGGAGCGTCATGGCCTGTGTTTTGGCGACGGGTCCTGGCTTCGAGCTATGCAGCGTTGACCGCAGGATTGTCAAGGTCATGTCCGTCTCCAAGTCCAGGTACCGCGCCGTTTCCGACACCCCTAGGATGTGGAATACGAGGGTGCGAATGAGGAATGGGATCTTGGGTACCAAGGACCACAGGAGCCCGGCCCGGTACCTTTTTAGCTGAGCAGCTTGCTCCTTTGCTGAGTTGCCGGCATCCATGTCCAAGAGCGTATATTCGTGGTTTATGGGGGTTGGAGGTGTAGCGGGACGCCCGGTCTGGGGACGACCTCGGCTGGCCTGCCGCTGCTGCTGCTGACTGATCCGCATACCTAACTAGGAGAAACGGAATTAACGGGAGGGTTGCCGGTACTCTCTTTGTTTCAGCTTCATCAGAAGCAAATCAAATGCAGTGGGAAAAGAATTGAAACTAAAACGCGCTTTTCTCTTTCTTCCTTATTTCAAGATCACTACGTGATCTATTCACTCTTTTTTGCTAGGTGTTTCACTTGATCTTATCTAATTGACTTGGGACAGCATAGGAACTCATTAGTGTAACAGACATATCGGGTTCACTAGAGAATCTTTTATACAACAAGCGTAAACCTCGTTGCCAACGTGTAGGCTGAGTTATGTTTCGATTTACTGGTTATTAGTCCGCCAGGGTAAAAAAACAAAACGCGTATACATATTTCCTAACTGGATGGATGGATTGACTGCCTACACCATGCAAATCCCGGTACAGCGTGCGAGACGTTACTAGTGCCTGTTAACGCTGAGCTCTAGGCTGTCTCCACGTGGAGTGTAACAACTGTAGATCTGACATCATGACGACCAATGCCTTGAACCCGTTCGCCTCGTTTACGCTACCCGACGCTAGGTCTACGGAAGAGCCGAGGCTCGGATCTCGAATCTGCCTTAGTTAGGTACCGATGTAAATAAACACTTACATAACACCGGAATACAGGCCTACATCACAACAATGCTTCTGCCAACAGACGGGTAGGCTGGGTGGATAGCCAGCTCGCAATTCGACAGTCCGCATGACGTCTCTCCCAACAATATCCGCTCCACCTAATACGCAGGTCCGGTAACAGCACGACTGCGATGAGACGTAGCAGCGGGGAAAGCAAGCGCGCTCGCTCCCTTATTGTCCCATGGGGGTCAAATGGTGTACTTACTGCATGCTCGGTGGATTTCATACCTCGTATCTCCTACTAGCTGAATCTGATTTAACGATTAACCTGCGGGTTACCGTTGTTTTCCTCCCTACGTGCCACATACCACACACTACACCTACCTGGCGATAAATTACGTCGATGATCGCCTAATATTAACATGTGTGTTGCCATCCTCGAGAATCGGACAAGCAAGCCGTTAGGTGGAAAATTATCGTCTAAATCGGGTGCTACACCAATCATATATGATATTGAATAAGTCAAGGGACAACTTCGGGCTTAACACGTTCCCATACAGTCAGGTTGACTCAAGTGTCTCCCGTATAACCACGTAGCGATGATTCCTTTCACCACCTAAATCAATCGGCGATATAAAGATCATGTGCCTATATCGGCAGGTAAAGTCACAACAAGATGGCGACCTACTACAGTAGCTTGTACGATGAAAGTCCCTAACACGAAATAACCCGTAAATACGATAGCACAACTATTTCAGTACAGAGTAATCCGCATTCAAGGTATAATCACTTGCTTGCTGATTGATGATCCATAACAGAGTCATATTTATCGCTATAATAACCTCCTGTTCCTGTTCTCTTTACAATAAATATAAGCAGTTTCTTCGCTTGTCCGCGCGGACACTACGTATTTAATACATACTCTCATCCACGCTATTATTTTTACAGTAGGGTGTCATATCGAGCTATCCCTGTATTTCCAAACCCCCGTTATTTGTATTCATTATGCACTCTGGTTGCCCCCCTAATCACGTCGACTTTTAAGAGCTGCTACTCCCGTTTGCCGACGATTTGGTGTTATTGGCGGCCATCTGCCACGCTGGGATTGACGCCTTGCCTGCCGGCATGCCGCTACCAAAGGGGCTGGACCGCCCATTGAGTGACGAGATGTAATCCTGTGTGCTTGGCGTCATCGCCGATGCGTTGGTCTTGTTCTCATCCTGGGTATTGTTGTCGCCGTTTAAGTTTTCATTCTCTTTCACCTCTGCGGACGGGGTAGTTGCTGAGCTCGCGGGTGCTGCGTTGGTGCTAGTAGGTCGGAGGTTATACGCTGTAGTCGAACCTGAAAGAGGCGATGGGGCAGCGGTCGATGTCGAATTCATGCGCTGCGAGATCAGAGACTTCAGGCTCTTGACTTCATTACTAATCTCCTTGAGCCGGCCATCGGTGAACTCCTTCTGTACAGCTATAGATTTGGGGATAGTGGCATTGATGTTCTTGATATCGTCGCGTAGACGCTCTGTCTCGTCTTCTTGCCTTCGGCTTGCGGATTTCGATTCCCGCACGAATGCCTCGAGGTCTTCGAGGACTTTGTCGAGCTTCTCTGTTCGGGCCGCCTCGGACTCCTTCAGTGCCTCGGTATCTTTTGCCAGTTGCTCGAGTGTTGCGAATGCCTTGTCGAACTGCTCGTCTACCGTCGTCTTATCTTGGTCTAGTTTCTCCGGTGTAGGTGGGGCTACAAGAGGGTAAAGATATCGCTGTCCTCGTGTTAGTAATTTCGGACTAGGGAGAAAACCAACAAGTTGGTCAAATTTCACCTTTGAAATGAAATACAGGCCGTAGCCGACCCCTCCAACTACCGTAGCCATGATGAACCAGTCCCGCCAATCCCTCTTAGGGGGTTCTGGAGGTGGTGATTGCCATCCATAGGGAGGCGACTGTTGGTATTGGGGATAGTATGGTTGTTGCTGAGCTGATGCCGAGACGGCTTGTGGTGGTGATGAGGCAGGGGGTGCAGCAGCTCCGGTGCGCGCGAATGCGGCATCTATCTCTTCTTGTGTGAGGTTTTTGGACCGTAGGAATGACAGCTTGTTCTCTATGGGAGAGGAGGCGACGTTGGGGTCCTGCAAAACTACACGGCGAATTAGCCACTGATGTCAGATTAAGTTGATCTGGCCCCCAGCATCTATCCGCCTCTCTCTGCATCAGCAGACTCGGAGAATGCCAAGGGTATTTCAACGTACACGAAACGGCCGAAGACACAATGTCCTCGCGAATAGCCATACTTGCAGCCTATGATGGATGACTACGAATATGTCATATCATACATATTATGTTGTGTTGTGTTATGTTATGTTGCGAGGTAGAATTGAAAATTGATCAGTCGCGCATGGGACGGTAGAAAGCGATGGCGATTCATTTGATGACAGGACCCATGGGGGAATGCTTGGCCGGGCTTGGACCGAGGTTCCGTTCTCTGTACCTTGGCAGCACTTACTATAGACTTGGGTACCTACATCCTCTCTCGACTTCCCGCCACGTGACTTAGGATTTTCAGTCTTGCTCCATTTTTGCTTCATTTTACTGAGACCCTCCATTTGCACAAGTTCTGCCTGTCAGTTAATTATCACTGACAGCATTTCCTTATTTTATCCATTAGACATCTATGCTCTGAATCTTAGGTGACTCTAGTATCTAAGGTCTCATTGATGAAATCTTCACTCAAATTATTATATCTAGACGTAACCTCTATTCTACCTCTACCCCAATCTAAAATAAGACATGAGCCAACTTGGAAGGCTCGAGGGCCCAGCATGTTTCCTCCGGGCCTGCAATAAGTTCTCTGCCCAGGGTACCATCACAATATTTATTTCACTTGTCCCTTGCAAGCGGTGAAAACCACCGTGACTTGCCTCAGTAACGCCAGCAGTGCAAGAGCCCATGATCCATCAAGTCCAGGTAGGCGAAGCAAGGGTAGTCGTAGTAGCCGTGCAATTCCTAACCCAGTATCAAATTGCATCACCAACTCATCAGGCCCTTCCCACGATCAAAGCCGCCACGCAACTGGCTAGCGGGCTTAACCACCTTGCCCTGAAGGACCGTATATTTGACGATATTCTCGCAATCCTCGGGGCGGATGCGAGCAAGCCATATACACTGCCCTGCGCCAGTATCATCTTCTCCCTGCCCATTTTCTCGTATCGCCTCCTCCCCTTCCGTAATACCCTTAGCCTCGTTGATAACAGGCACCTCAGTTGTCGTCTGCACGTTTTTCTTGGTTTGTAGCTCCTCATTTGGCGCCAACTTGCCCCTCTCCACAGTGTCCACCCCAAAGGCGTCTGGACGGCGGTACACCATCATATTGGCTGAGTACTTATGACCCCCAACATGATTTATGAAGTAGATACCCACGCCGCCCGGTCGCTCATCATCTAGGTCACGAAACAGGCCTAAAGGCCGCAGATGACGTTCTAGCTCCTTCCGTAATATGGGGGCGCTTTGTCCGCAGCGAGCGTCTCGTGTCTTGTGAGAGCAGAGGAGAATAAGGGCGCGGTGTGGAGAGGGGCGGACGAGCAATTGCTGCGCGTCAGTGAGGCCGGGGAGAGGGAGCGATTGCGGCAGTGTGACGGGTTTGAGGGGAGACTTTGACGTCGGCGCGTGGTTGATGTACTCGGATATTAGGAGAGGGACGGCGGCAGGAGTGATGTTTTCGACGACAGTGAAAGCTGGCAGGATAATGGCGGTTGTAGGCTCGGAATAATCTGATGTGTGCGAGGGCGTAGGCATGTTTGAGGCGGAAAGCATGAGTCGCTATTTTTGGCGTTATTCCTCGTTAGCTCGTTGATCAGTGAAGCTCGCTGCGCAATGCCTCATGGGGGGCCTAGCGCATTGCGCCTAGCCACTGCCTTTCCGTTCTGTAACGGCGGATAGTGGGCTGGTTCAACTCATAACTGGCAATGCGAATGACGTACCCCGTTTGTAGGTTTTGTAGCATCCCCGAATGCTTCCATGACGCTACCTTTTTCATCTTCGACATCACGCACCCAGTCTGACTTGCTAGTAGCAACAATGACATGAGTGCTCCAACCCTTTACATGGCCGTACAGAAGATCACTCTCCTCGACCTTGAAACCACGTGGGTACGAGACGTGGCAGCTCTCGCAGTCGTGGGTGCAATCCTCACCATCGATGGCAGGATCTGTGGGCTGGAATAACTCGGTCATGTTAGGAGCCGTAGAAGGCTCCTCTCCGGTGGCGAACCTCCGAGCGGTGCCAAGTAGTGACTTGAATCCCAACGCCATCTTTTGCTTTAGAGGCGGCTGTCGCTCCGGCTGTTGCGGAGCAGAAGACCCAACCGTCATCGTGGACCGAGAAAAAGAGCGAGCGACTCGACCTAGCTTACCCCAGACTATAAAGCCCCCTCCGTTCTTACTAAAGACTGGCCTTATCTGATCTCACGAGTCAGTCATTCTCAATACCACTATCCCGGCACCACACGGCAAGTGGGGGGTTTTCATTGCGTTGATGGTTCGCAATCGCGAGCTGAAGGGCTTGTATTGGGCCTGCATTATTGGTACGGTTGCTGGCAGTTTAGGAGTGGGAAGACGTGTACGAGTCCTACTGACCTATTACTGGACAAATTGGCGGTGTAGAGACGGGTAAAGGCTAAGCAGTGTTGGGTCCTTCCCCACCAAAAGTTCGGCGAGTGGGAATCTGAATGAATAAGTGCTGCCGGTGGCGATGTTTACTGCGTCGAACTTCGCATCTACCTCTGAATAATCAAGCAGTTAGCCACGGATATTCTTTTTGCCTGATAGCTCGGAGCAATGAATCTAGGATGCGTTCTATTTTATAAGTATGCGAATGCAAGTGTTGGATGCCCATGGCCTGCTAGCCTGTTGGCCTATTATCTTGCAGATATTACAAGTCGGGAGTCTCAGCTCGGAAGTCCACCTCCCATGCTCGGACAAACTCGGTGGTAAAGGGGTTGCAGCCGATAGTCATCTGCAAGTTACGGAGAAAAGCATCGGGTCCGAGAATGTGACCACATCAACTCGGAGCAAAAGCTTACCGCCTACTGCGCCAGATCAGGCTTGATTGAAAACACCATAAAAACTCCTCGACGGCTTATCAGATCGCGCGATGACGTGATGCCCTTTGAGTGGGTGTGGTGACATGTTCAAAAAGGCCGGCCCTGTCAAAAAGCTGCAAGTGATAGGTTAAAGTTATCAGATCGACTCTAAGGAGACCATTGGTCAGAATCTGGTCAGGGTGGCTTGCTCCGCTCTACTGCACACACGTACTTAGGTATGTACCTATATCGGGTGCGTACATAAGCTTAGGTATGTGCGTGTATGGTGAATGATACTGAGATAAGTAATATAAAGAACGAATGTTTGCATCACACCCGATACTCCAGTCTAAGTGTTTACCTCCAGCTCGGCCTCTTTGCGGAGCAGACGAGTCCGACAGAGAGCATATCCAGAGTCATTCTCGGGCTCGAAAGTTTCCCATCCCATCGTGTCTACAGCGCCTTCGCGGTCCTTTTCGGGATATTCGTAGAGCCTCACCCCACATTCAGCTTTGAAATATTCGATGGTAAACTCTTGTGCAGATCCATTGTGCATCTGCGGATGGGTTCATTGCCTGTGACTCGTGACGGGTACCATTTATTGATCTGTACCAAGCGAAGAGTTGATGAGTGTTATTGCCGATGTAAGCTGTGGTTGCTGATCTGAGCTGGGGTCCAATGCACATCCGGGAGCTTCGATCTATCATTACTGCAACGCCCTTGAGGAGCTAGGAGTGATGACAGGTCATTCGCGTATATCATCTGGGTAGTAGTAGTATCGATATAGTTCCTGAGTTATATAATTCTCGAAAAAGTACCTAATAAATCCGACTCCTTAAACTCCTCGATGTATTAACCCCTCTTTCTCTTCTCCCAAAAGGATGTGAATCCCATATCCGTGTATATCACCCGGGATTACTGAACATTTAACAAACAAGTTCATTACCACGATAACAACAGAACGGGTATGCCCTACGTTAGACGGCCTATCGCTTGGGGGAAACACGGGGCAAACAATTACTGCCACCCTTTTTTTATTGCTCAAATCTCTCCATTCGAAACCATCATGCATCGCTCTCCTCGTCATTAAGTGAGACCCCGCTCTTCCTCCTCCTCAGTTGGCTTCTCTCTTTCATTGCGGCTCTGATCTTGTTATTCGCCTCCTGAAAGCCTTCATGAGAGTCCAGGGAAGTGAAACCAGATACGGGGAAACCAGCAGACCCGAATCCACCGCCGGCGCTGCTGCTTCGACTTCGCGACCGGGACGGCGGCCTTGTAGCAAACATGCCAATCGCTCCAATGTTGCTGAATGACTCGTTCCGCGGAATCGCACGGCTCGATCGCGTGGTGTGTCTGCGTACCACACCGGGAGAATCGGGTGGTGATGAGACGGCCGATTCACCTTCTTGGCGTATGGTTGGGATACCAGACTCTTCTCGTGAACTGAGAAACCCGTCGTCGCGAAACGGATCAGAGACCAGTCGTGACTTCTCAAAGTCATCATACATATCAGGGCCGAGATCATTAATCACCTTGACGACTTGCGTTGACAGTTCTAATCGCCGCTCGCGCAGTCTTTGAACGCTATAGCTTGAGGTTGGGCTAATGCATAGAATTAATGGTCTCAATGACTTCAGGATGTCCATACCAACCTCTCCAATGCGGAAGGCAGCAAACGTGATTGCCGGGAAAATAATCCAGGCGATCACGTAAACAAGCCAGAAAGGAATGGCAGCAGGTACGTAACCCCAGAGGTTGTCCTGGTAGACCTTGACGGCGAGAGAAATAGAATAGAGATTATAAAGTGCAGGTGCGAAAGCCATGGCAACGAGAAGTTTCCAGGTAGCCATCACGTCTCGACCTTGTACCTTGACAGACGAGCCTGCGAGAGCTTCCTTGGCCTTTTGGTGACTGATGTACTTGGTGGCGACGAAAACCGGAGCGAACAACACGAGGCCAGGCACGACGCCGATTGAGAGGACTAATAGTTTAGAGACTCGGTAGAGTAACGTGAAGACCACCCTGAGTAGCGTCATCCTGGCATACGACAATTGATGGTCCCGGATGTTGAGGTAATGAAGTTGTTTATTGTAATCTCTAAGGTTGTCCATGAGGTCGACGATGCGAGGATCCTCCTTGTATTTAGAAAACCCGATGGCTAGTTTCCTGTTCAACTCGACGACCATCGGCAGAGGTAGTTTCCTCCCCGTGTTGTAGAGACGTCGCGCGGCCTGGATACACATCAAGGTATCATAATCGGGTGAGGACACGGTGACGGCACTCAGTGCTTGGTGCACCATATCGAGCGTCTGCGCAATAGCATCTCGTCGCTGATTATTCTTGTACTTCTCTACTAGATCGTCCGGGATCTTGAAAGGGGCGCCGAACTCTACGACAGCCCGCGAACGGAATTTATGGGCATGAAAGTAGTTCATACCGACGGGGACAATTTGTAGACCACAATTAGGATCCTCAGCTAGGGTGCCTAGGGCCATAATGGCAACCCCGGCCTTCAAAGGCAGTAACTCAGTCCTGTCGTGACTGCCGCCCTCAGGGAAGATACCGATGCAACCGCCTGATCTCAAACGGGTGAAGACGGCTTTATACACGTCTGTCTGATCTATATGAGGAGCCAGTTTGTACTTGGTTCCCTCATAGCCATCCTTAGGTCCTGTCAGGTCTTCGTTACCAAATTTTCCTTGGCTGTCAATGTCATCTCGGCCGGTCAGCTGGAATAACGAGAGCTGTGAGGTGAATGGTCGTTTTGTCCGGATTTCCTCAGGGCCTACGATCTTAGCGATGTCGACAGAGCTTCCGGACTGCCCCTTTATAGAGGGCAGGAAGATCATGCCGCCCACTTCAGCATCCTTCTCAAAATCGGTGCCGATACCGCGTATCAACGTCGGGTCATTGATGGGATCAGGCATATAGATAAGACCTTTTGCAGGTTTCGCCTTATCCTGGGCCCGACCAACGGGGACAGAACCGGTCTGGCGGGAACCCCAGCCGATGAAACCGTGTACGGATTTTTCAGCAATTAAGAGACCCACACGCCGGTTCGCTTCTTGTTTAAGAGTCCGCTGGAGGACCAAGCCGTCGACAAATTGGTTGGCATGAGGCGCTGCGACGAATAGGATAGGACCACTTCTAGGTACGCGCCAGGCACCGCGGGGGTGAACCTCGCGGAAAAAGAGATCCACGAGGACAGAGAACGTATGGAGAAACGCATCATACTTCCATGAAGTCATGGGATATAGTTCCTTCTGGGGCTTTGCTTTTGGGGTATTCGAAGGCGGGACACCCTCGCCGGCTTTATGGTTCTCCGCCATAGTTGGGGGATTATTTTCGAAAGGATTGAAATGCAAGTAATATAGGAATATATCATATAGATTCGTATCGTAACGTAACGTAACGTAATGTATCGTGTCGTCTCGTTTCGTGTCGTAGCGTGAGAGATCAATCCATCGGGATTGCGCAGGGACTGCGGGTTGCGCTCGGGAAAGCTTGGTCGTGCCGGAAAAGCTAAGGCTAGCAGGAATATCAAGAAGGGATAGCTGTCCGTCGCCCCCCACTGTAGCTAGCTGACCGTATCTAGGGAGAGGGAGATCGAGAGAATATGTCCCGTCTGGCTACTATGAAGGTTCTGCGTAGGTAGCTAAGAGAGCTACGGGATGGAAGCTTGGGAAGGTGTCGCGGGGGAGGTGATTCACAAGCGTCATAAATTTGGGTCAGGCGAAATATAAACGACCAATGGCCCCTCTGTTGTAGAAATTTCTTCATAAAATGTCGCTCAGTTGGATGGGTTAAGCCCAAGCACGCTAAATACAGGCCAGATCCCGGGCGTGGCGTCTTAGAAACGTGCGATCTGCAGCTACACTACAATGTACATTCCCTGGCACCATACCATATTGGTACTACTCAGGATGTGGTCTGGACCAACTTGTTGGTCATTTTGTGTTGCGATATCATTGTCGACACGCTACACACAGCACACAGTATTACATACCACTACACGAAGTGGATGCCATATATGGTGCCATTATCACATGCACAGCATTATTGAATTATTCATTATTTATTATTTATTACCTAGTTATTATTTATTATTTTAGAACTAATCCTCGGAGCAACCCTCTGGACAATTATAGTGCTTTATGTGTCTGAATATGAAATTCCGACGTCTTCTCGCCACCGTCTTTTGTGTGTTTTGGCTATCCTTATTGGTGTCCTATGGTGGTGGTTATGGTGGTTATAAGTTACGGAGTGGCGTCTATATGTGTACCCCAAGCTTATCTACTATGTAAGTACAGGTGCCCAAGGTGTCATCAGAGGCCTCAACCCGTTGCCCAAGGTAGTAGCGTAGTGTAGTGGTTGACACGTAAGAGCGGCCTAGCCAGTTTTAAACCCACTGTACCTATTGAAATATACCTTGCCGTGGTGCAGGCAACATGCTGGTGATAATTATACTGGACTCGCCAAAGAAGCCCCTTTACTATAGCCTCTCTAGCATACGAGCATTCGTCAATACCTTCGATTGCTCCGAGTCTGTGTTGGTTAACCATGTCTTTCTCATTTATTGGCTCTGCCTTTCCCTTTGCGCCGTTTCTTATCTTGGGGTACTGTAGCGCTACCCTCCTGAATCTCCCCTTCCTCCACCTGTCCTTCGGCCTCCAGCTGCTTCAACTTCTCTTGTCCTGAGATGAACATGGTCAAATCATGATTTTGATCCTTCAGATCCGCATTTTCCAGTTTCAGTGCTGCAAATTGCTTGCTAAGGCTTTCAAATTCCTTGTTAACGTGCTCGATGCGCTTCATCAACCCTTCAGAAACTTTCTTCTCCTCTTGAAAACTCTTGCCCAAGTTTCGCGCCAAGTCCGTCGACTTCCCTGCGCGTGTACGCTCACGCTCTAGATCCTTCTCAAGCGACGGGATGACTTCAGTCTGCATTTTCTGTTGCTCAGCCTTGACCTCGTGTAGTTCTCTCTGTGCATCTGATGCTTGAACAACAGCCCTCTCAGCTATTTTGGATGCCTTTTCTGCTTTGTCGACTGCCTTTGAGAGCATCTCTTCGAAGTAGAGACGTTGGCTTTCCAATTGGCTTGTGAGCAGGTGTGTATACTCCCTAGCAATATTGTCCAACTTGGCCCTCGGTACCACGTCCTCGTCTTGGTTTCTGCCTGTCATTTCTCGGTGCCCTGGGAGATCGACCAATTTACCGTCACCCTTGTCCCTAATTAAGCGGTGAACCCACATATCACCAGCGTAGTCCCATACATGCTGGGTGGAGAGTTCTAGTGAGAAAGTGTGTGCCGTATTCTTCCAGTGTTCTTTAGCATGCCCCCCTCTGTATCTACCACACCCCACATTGCCACAAACAAGGCAAATCCAGAGGTCCTCAGTACAATCGCATACGGAACAGAGGTTGGAGATGTTAGACCCGAACGGCGGCGCGGAAGGTTTGTCCGGACCGTACTGTGTTGCAGAGCCAGGATTGGACAATAAGTATAAGCCCGCGGGGTTATTCGATGTGTTGGTATGCCGACAAACCGGGCACCCAGCGCCCTGCCATTTCTGGAGACACGAGCAATGAAAAACGTGTTGGCAGAGGATCGTGAGCAGCCCGGTGGTCTCGTCCATTCGCTCCAGACAGACGGGGCAGGTAGGGAGTTCGATCAGATCTGGTGTGGGTGGTGGTAAAGGTTTCAGTGAACCATACTCAGGCACAGTAGATGGCATGAATGGATCGTGATCGAGGTCTGGAAAACTAGCATTGGGTGCTGTAGGCGCATCGAGGGTGATGGATCTAATAAACGCGACATTGCAAGTCTCCGGCTTTGAAAGATCAGTTTTCCTTCTGCCATATTTAGTAGAAAAGTGGCGACTATACCTCTATATGGTTGAAGACTCTACCGTCAAACTCTTGCCCAAAAAATCTAGCTTGTTTGCTATCGCGAAACTTCATGAGGACTAGATACCTGTTCATCCGCCCAGTCATAATCATACGATAATGGCTAATCTGCCATCTCCACTTGTCTCCTATGAATCCTAGAAAGTCGCTAGGAGAGAGGTAACTAGGGACGGCCGGAATACATACGGTCGTACAATCAATCTGAGCTTGATTTTGGTCTTCCTGAAGCTCTTCTTTGAGTGGGAGACGGAGCTCGGGGGTCTCATTGCCCTCGCGGTATAGATGTACAATGCCCCAGCCGATATTTGTGTTGTTGGCTGTCGCGAGCGGAAGATACGCCGCTTTTGTGGCTTTACCCGCAGTACCCATCGACGGGCCGATGGTAGAAGCAGCGACGGCGATGGTAGGCGTCCCCGGCATGGTGTCGTCGCTTGTGTAGCCGTCAATGTCGATGCTCTCCACGCTGATCTGCCCAAATCGCCAGTCCTTAACAGCAGTTTGCGGGTTAAAGGCCGCGAACGGTTGTGGCGATGAGGGTCTTCGAGTTCGCTGTGGTTGCTGTGCCTCACTAGGAATGACAATGTTCCGCTCGTCGTGAACTTCGGCCGGCCTTAGTGCGCCACAATCAATTACGCTGTTATCGACGATTGGGCAAGACGTTGCCGTTTGCTCTCGCAGCTGCGTCCGTGGTCCTCGTGCAAGGTTGGTAGGCGAAGTTGAAGAATTTCGAGGATGCGATGGGAGCTTGTCGAAGATACTTGAATTTTTCCCCGGACGCCAAACTGAACTCTCTTGAGTAGCCCGATATTTTGTGTCTTTCCCAAAGTTCGACAGAGGGGTATAGTAGAGTTCGAGTTTTAAGTGATAAAAATATGAAGGCATAGCCTACAAATCGAAGCACTTTGGGTTGGCCGAGCTCGGCGTTTCAGGCCGCATGCCACTTGCGAGCTAGGATGGGTTGGAGGTGGTAAGATGATGATATTCGTATCAAGGAGGCAACAGAATCTCAAGGTGACGCGGCCTTTGTAGAGCTCTGCTATGCCGAAGCTGCATGGTCGTTGACAGTAAGACAGAAAGGGTGCTGTACCTGCCAGCCCACCTACACAATACCTAAGTAGGTATTTAGACACGCCCTACCTTTAGGTGATTTTAGTTTTGCTGAAGAATGAAACCTCTTCGACTAGTGCTGAGGATTGGGGACCGGAACGTGGGGTCATCATTTGCAGCGGGGCTAAGTTATTAGACTATGGTGTCATAGGTCTCAATGTTATTCATTCACTTAGCACCTCCAGCTTTCACATTCCTAGCATTGTGTGCCAACATTAAATACAAAACAAACATGGTCACAGATTATATCACAGTAAGATGAGTGAACGGTTGTCGACGATATGTCAGATGATATGCTCTTCATTCATCTAATTAGACTCGTCATGATGCCTAATGCGACCACAAGTGGCCAAGAAAGTCCTATGTGATAAAAACAAATGACCCTCTCCTAGGGCCACCATCCATTAACGCCATATCATGTCGTGCGGTATCGTCATCATTGCCAGGACGGCTGCAATTACTGGCCGCCACGAAGACGGAGAACCAGATGGAGAGTAGATTCTTTCTGGATGTTGTAATCGCTGAGAGTGCGGCCGTCTTCCAACTGCTTACCAGCGAAGATCAGACGCTGCTGGTCAGGGGGAATGCCTTCCTTGTCCTGGATCTTGCTCTTTACGTTGTCAATGGTATCTGAGGATTCGACTTCTAGGGTGATAGTCTTTCCGGTCAATGTCTTGACGAAGATTTGCATACCACCACGCAAACGAAGCACCAAGTGTAGCGTTGACTCCTTCTGAATGTTGTAATCGCTCAGAGTCCGTCCGTCCTCTAGCTGCTTACCGGCAAAGATGAGTCGCTGTTGATCAGGAGGAATACCCTCCTTGTCTTGGATTTTGCTCTTTACATTGTCAATGGTGTCTGAGGATTCGACCTCCAGAGTAATGGTCTTTCCTGTGAGAGTCTTGACAAAGATTTGCATGCCGCCACGAAGACGCAGCACCAGGTGAAGGGTGGATTCTTTCTGAATGTTGTAGTCACTAAGTGTTCGGCCGTCTTCGAGCTGCTTTCCGGCAAAAATCAGGCGCTGCTGGTCCGGGGGGATGCCTTCCTTGTCCTGGATCTTGGACTTGACATTGTCGATGGTGTCGGAAGACTCCACCTCTAGGGTGATAGTCTTACCGGTGAGCGTCTTGACAACTAGAAGGATATTAGTTACCTTGACGAGAACAGGCCGGCCGAGCACTTACAGATCTGCATGCCACCGCGGAGACGCAGGACCAAGTGGAGAGTACTCTCCTTCTGGATGTTGTAGTCAGACAAGGTGCGACCGTCTTCGAGTTGCTTTCCAGCAAAAATCAAACGTTGCTGGTCAGGAGGAATGCCCTCCTTGTCCTGAATCTTGGACTTGACATTGTCGATGGTATCGGAAGACTCCACCTCCAAGGTAATGGTCTTCCCAGTGAGAGTCTTAACAAAAATCTGCATGGTGATGGTTGTGTGATCTATGAGTGGGGAGGTGATGTCGGCGATGGCGATGGATGATGGATGAAGCAGTGGTGGATGTATGCGATGATTATAGTATTGAGGGTGTGTCGATAAAGCAGGTGGAAAAGAAGAACTGGAGAAAGAATTTGAGGGAGGTGAAAGGGACAGGTAAATATAGGTAGGAAGGTAGGCTGTAAGCATGCCCAGGGTGACTGACCTGAGGAAGGAGGGGAGGCGCAGTCGGGTGTGACAATGGGCAATGTACAATGTACCTTAGGCACGGTGGAAGCCTTGAGAATAGGAAAGAGAAGTGGAGAAAGGGCCAGATATAAGCCAATCAAGTGCTGGTAACTCCGGAGTGATTCATCAGCGCCAGAGGCTGGCAGGGGTATTTGGGGCAAATAGCGCTAAGCTCTAGATAAATAGCGGGGGAAACCGCGCGAAGAGGCCAGACTCTACTACTATGTATTACTAGTATTACTACCTATGTATGATTACCAGCAATGTGAAGGCAAGACAAGTTAGATAGAATATTCTTCCTTTCTTTTCTGTTTCTTTTTTTAAGAAGGTTTTTTTTTTTTTTTTTTAATCCCGAGTGGCGTCCCCGAGCACCGAGGCGGAACGCCGAGAGCACCGATGAATGATGGAGATGGCCGGAGGAATGACGCTATCTCTACAGACGTCATGTGTTCTCGTTCTCGCGTTGCTTCGCGATAAGACCGATCCGCCAAGGTACTTATCTCACCAAGTCTACTGCTATCCACTTCAGCCAACGGCCGTTTCAGATACTCTAGAACTAGAACGATGAATCAATACTTAGTTTTTTATTATTGCTAAAGTTAATAGCCTCATAATGCAGTAGGTGTCGGGAATCGTTGCTAGTGTGTTTTCATTATAGTTGGATAGATAGATAGGTACCCAGCCACTTCTCAGTCTTCCTCTGCCACGCAGTCATGTTCTCGGTAACAATGGCCTCCATACTTGTATAGAGAGAGTATTACACCAGCCAGGCTGTGGGGTTCAAGTTGGCTTAGGTACCTACTTATAGGCACCCGGGTAGGCAGTGGCGTTATTGATCATTCAGAAGCAGTGTGTTCATTGGAGCTAAACTAAGAGGCGGTGCCCAATCCGAGGCGAAGTAGGGACATGCACGGGACTGTGCACAGTTGAGCCTCAAGACACCTTGCCGATCTATCTACGCCAGACTATGCCTGTTCCTAAAATACATTCTTCTGCCGGTCTTGAAGGGACCATCACAAGGTTACTATTTTGATACGCTATTCATGTTATAGGACGCAACGGCATGGATCACTCAAGCAAAGATTCATTGCTTCATAGTGGTAGGCGTCGACCCCACGATGAGATACGGCCCTATTGCCTAAAACCAACATCTACGCAATTCTCTCAAGAGCAATGGTCTATCGTGTAATTGATTGTAATCACGGGATAATATCGTAACAAAGTTACCTTTCAATATGAAGCCGTATCCTTTTATCCTATCCTAGCCTCTACCTAGGTACTGTGTAATCCTATTAGGCGAAGTCCCTACCTGATTCAACCGCCTTACGTCATGGCAGCTAAAGCTACCTTCCTACCTGGGTAGCTTCCCTTCAAGCTTGAAATTCTACTATCGACAATACGAGGTAAAGTGAGGGAAAACGACGACATAGTCCGAGTCTCACTCCGTTCTCGCAATTGTGCACCAAGGCTAGATAGGCGCCTCCTATTATATTCCCGTTCGACCCATTAATCGGCTTTTGAACTTAAGATACCGAGTAGTTCTAAACACTCGGGGGCTTCAGAGCAAGAGACTCGAATTTCCCAACAGCACAACAGGCAGGAGGCATAAAACATGCCCGCCAGTTGTAGGCATAAAAGGGCTTTCCGGCAGAGATTCCGCGTTCAAATCAAGACGCGGATCAAATAGCCACTTTGACTCCATGGCATCATAATTACTTTATGGTATCTAAACCTCAACAATACACTAGCGCTCGTCACTTCGCGTTAACTAGTTAGCGACGATTAGATGGATCCTCAAGTTTCATCTTCTAACAACGCACCCGCATATGTGCTCGTTACACCAGGCGGTCAAAGAGGCCAAGAATAGCTATCGTCAGATGATTCCACACCGACATTTGTACGCCATAACGATGGGTAGGGCAGTTCTTAGGTAATGAATGCACTAAGTAGGTATAGACTCCGAAAATTAACAACCTAGACTAACCCATCTACCGACGAAAGGAGGCATGCACTGATACAGTAACTTACGGTCGCAGGCAGATAGCTAAATCGGGGGCAGTGGCATAAGTAGGCTATATCATCCCGTAACAAACCATCACAACGTTACAGAAAACAGGCAAAACCATAGGCATCCCAACGCTGAATATTACCCAACTAATTGTCCCTCGATCACTACACACGCACACGCACGCGCTCGCTAGTTAAACTCTGGTCGTACGAGGGAAGAAAGGAATATGTCTAAATTTCATAAGACGCTCGGGAGATCGATCGTCTCCAATCTTCTAGAAGCTCACCACATAAGCCGCCAAGAACCAGAATTAGCATGGTGATGGTCGCATAGTCCTGCGTTGCCGAAAGAAAACCGTCAGATCTACTAGTAACATGATATGATCCCAACACTACCGTACATCCACTGCAACTCCGATACTGGCAAGTGCATCACGGGCGCGCAGGGTAACATCCAATCTCCCCTCAGCGCTTGAGAAAACAAGGAAATGCTCAACAGCAGCCTTCAGGCACCTCGCCTCGCCTCGCCTTCCTCTAAAGTGACTCTGATGCACATGGTGGGTTACAATATCTCACACATGCAGAAATAGTAGGATTTACCCACACAAAAAAAACGACCATCGCATATGCGATCAAGTGGCACATAAGTGCATGTAATTGCAGAAGCTTCGCGGTAGCAATGTAATTCAATTATATCTCATAATGGGTAGTGTCTGTCATACACGCTAAATAGAACGAGGTATCAATTAGAGAACAGTTTTCTCTACTACAGAGACTAGATCATAACTATCCCTGTTCGTTAGGCTTGTCAAGGCCGTCCTTGGCCTGTCCACCGAAAAATAAGTCCCAGTAGGCCCTCCGTGTAATCTATGCATCTTAGAACACTTCCTCTTGCATATATGTTTCTCATTCCATAACAATGGTCAAATCATAAGCCATGAACCCATCGTAATAAAAATTCATTTTTCGCGCTTGCGCGTTTTGGTAGTAAAAGTTTGACGAAAATTCCAGTTCATACAGTCGTTGAATATGCCGTCATAGTGGTCGTAAAGTCAGAGCAACGTGGCGTTAATCTCGCTTGTATTCGTGAATGACATTGGCGTAAAGCATCGCATGCGTTAAAGAGGTAGTGACCAACCGAAAACTGATGGTGCTAAGTTCAAAAGGTAGGTACGTGAAAACGATAGGTGGTGGTGGTATGGTACTCGTCATGAAATGATCATGTCCACATATAACGCCGTCGCTAAATGTATCGAGCAGTTTGCACATACGGAAAGATAATAACGACGCAAACAAAGGAAAAGTTTTAAACAGAAGAACCCCGATCAGATGTCTAACCGCCTCAGTTGGATTTGATGACCAACTTGGAGAGGAATTTGTTCGCTAATGAATCAAAATCATATCTGTCGAACTTGGACGTGTTTCTTGATCGGAGATAAGATTCTGCCTTTTGGTTAGTTTATAGCCATCGCGTAAGGATCCGTACCACATACCATGCTTCAAGACGTGCTGTCGCACTTCTGTCATAGCTTCACAAACAGCAGGATTGTTATTCAATACGTGGCCGTGTCGCTGAGTGTCCCAGTCAATCAACGCTGGTAGTTTCTGAGAAATGGCGTGGAAAAGGCCAGTGATGACACCAACTGGAGTTGACTCCATATCAGAGCAAAATTTTTCTACCGCGATGGGGTCAGGGACTCGATAATGGCAATCGAATTGCATCTCCTCCCAGACAGCCAAAAGAATACAAGCGAGCATGAAGATGGTAGGCCAGTTTTTGAGGCGGTCACCACTGTACACGCTGGAATATAGAGCTGAGAGCTCTTCAAGAATATCTTTTTGAAGCTCACGCCACATGTCTGCCATGGCGCACTTGATCTGGAAATTGATCATCACGGGAGCAACGTATTTGCCGAAGTATTTGGAATCCTCGTCATCAATCTGGCCCTCCATAGTTTGTTCAGAACCTTGTTGCTCAACTAATGTGATGTGCATGGTTAGATTGTAGGCTAGCACGAGTTTTAGAGCCTTGCGGATGACTGGAGATTTCTCCTTGTTGTAAAATCGGTAGGCAGTCTTGAAGATTTCTGTGAGGAATGGAGTGCCTTCAAAATGGTCGTCGATGAAGTTCTCGAAGCCACTCTCAATGTGCTTATCAAGATATTCCGCAAGGGCATCCTTGTTGATACCTCCTTCGCCAACGTCAAGTCTCTCGGTCTTCAGCTCAAACTCGATAGGCTCCTGGTCCATTTGATACGACTCGACCCAGTCGACCGCAAAACAGCTTTCATCGGCCACGAAGACTTCGCGGACCATGACAGGCAAACAAAAGCCATAGCCATGGGTAATCCACATCAAAGTTTCCTTTTGAGCGAATCCCTTTACATTATAGACCGAAACACCACGACCAAGATGTCGCTCATAATCAGCCTTCCAGTCCTTCATGAAGTAGCCAATGTCTTTGATGTCGATACGAGTACACGGTACTTGCCATAGACGGGCGTGTGATGGCTGGCAACCACCGCAAGGCTCACCTTTATCGCAAGTCTTCTTGAGGAACTTGCATCGCAGACAAGCTCGGAGTTTTCTAATTTCACTAGCTTGCTTACGTTGCTCAGGAAGCAATGGGCCCTTTCTGCGTCCAACTTTCTTCTCCACGGTGCCGTCCTTCTTCCCGTTTGATGTCCGTCGGATGACGGATTTTGTGGATTTGGCTATTGGGCTCTTCTTGGGGCCTGAATTCCTGCGTGCAGCATTGTTGTGAGGTGGAGACGCAACGCCGGACCCGCTGGCATGACAAGGGCGTGTAGAGCTTGTCGCTGCTTTGATCGGTACAGGAGGAACAGCGGCTGCAGGGCTGATGATCTCGTGCGTGTGTGTGGTTTCGCTGTGGAAGCAATTTCGATGATTTGAGGGATCTGAGTACGTATCAGACTCAGGCGAGTATGGCGAATACGTGAATGTTGAAATATCCTCGTAACTGCCGGTACCGAAGTCGACAGGTTGACGATTACTATCTGAATGGGAGGCGTCCGAGTTTGTACGCAAATGAAGCGTCTGACTAGGATTGAATATTGCCGCAGGATTTTGAGCTGAAGCCTGAGCCTGTGTTTGCTGGTAGGTTTCGTAATTTTGGTACATCTCAACCTGGGTCCAGCCATTCTCACTCGACCCCGGCAAGGACAGAACCTCCAGATAAGTGCCCGTCGGTGATTGACTACCCATGCTATTGGGAAATCTGGGAAGGCCGTCCGCGGGAAACTGTAGCGATGTGCCAAAATCTTGCCAATTCCCCATACTCATTCCCCCGTCCCATTGCTGCTGCATTGTACGGCCGTCTTCTATTGGCGATACATTATTGAAACTCTGGTCCATAGCAAGTCCAGACTCCAAAGCGGCCTGCGTAACTGCGGGCAAGTACTCGATTGCATTGGGCTGAAAGCCGGCACCGAAGGGAAATGGCATCAGAGAACCTTCTTGGATGAGATGCGAGAGATCCTGCACAGGTTGTTGCTGTTGCTGATGCTGAAGTAGAGTCCAGTCAGTCAGAAGAGTTGTGGATGGACCCGGTTGGGTAACAGCCCCCTGGTAGGGCGAGTGCTGTAAGGGGCTCGAATGCACCTGTGTGGGTGACTGTGTCTGCGAGTGCGAATGCGAATGTAAGTGCGAGTGCTGCGAGTGAGGGGACTCGCCAGGCGAGGACGCATTGGAAACATTGCTCGAAGTGGTGTTCTGGCCCACGGCAGCAGCAGCAGCAGCAGCAGCGGCGGCGGCGTTGGCGGCTGCTAGATCAAGTCCCATAACCCATGGATTAGGATGTCGAGTTGGAGTCATAGTAGTGGCCGATATGGCGGGATTGGTGGTCCGGGTGGTGGTGGTGTACGGATAACGGTCCCGGTGGTCGAATGAAGTCGTCATATCCAGCAGCGCATCTCCCCCCGCGGCATTGAAATCGAGGGTCATTGTTGTCAGTCGGAAGGCAGGAAAAGGGAGGAAGATTGAGTGGGAGGATTGGAGGAGAATGCCGCTAGTATTATGAGCTTGCAAGAGGGGACACCGCTCTTTCGTTGATATCCCTCTCGACCTTGGGGGGGGGAGAAGAGAAAGTTGGGATGTGGAGGAAGTGAGATTGTACAGCGATGGTCGAGTGAGATCGAGGGTATGACGGGAGGCTATGGGGGGGAGAAAGGGCGTCTCCGGCGGGCGATGGACTGGGACACAGAGGTGGTTAGCTGTATGATCAGTGTGCGAGCAGTGTGCGAGCAGTGTGCGAGGAGAGACGGGAAACTGGCGGTGAGAAGCACATTTGCTGGCGTCGCCGTCCCACCTGCAAGCTGCATGTCGCTGCATGGCTCCAGCCTTCTATCCAATCGCCGACGGGCTTCTCAGCCCACTTTATCTAGCATCCGTCCACTCGATCCTCAACATCGTGGGGCTGGGCGAGACAGAGCAGGGTAGCGCCGACAAGGGACCATCCCGTAACGATTTGTGGAGGGTGGTTGGCGTGGTTGGCAGACAACTGCAACCCACCACGACTGGTAGTGCTACGACCCTGGTAAGACGTTGTGGTCAGAGGCTAACCCACGCGCCCCATTCTGGGCCAACCACGAGCCGGTGCTCTCCCAAAGGCGCCACCTGCCAGCGCCCCGAACCAAGCCGTAGCCACGTCGATGGCTCTGGCCCATCGACCGGGCACTGTACGCGGTACTTGTATACATGGCCGGTAGTGTAGCTGTCCGGTAACTGTCCAAGGTGAAGAAGCCAATCAGCGGCCGAGTCTCACTCCTGTGTACATCGTACCGTCTCTAGACACTGCTCCGGCCACTGCTCCGGACACAGCTCTTTGCGCGCGCTTCCCAAGCTGTCCAAACTTGCACCAAACATGTTGTACGCTACCGATGTGTTATCCAAATTTATCAACGGCCTCGCTCCTCGTTCCACCTTCAAGCAAATCCATTGGCAGCTTTGCCGACTTTCGTGGAGTTTTGTCTCCTTCCCCACATGCCACCGACCTCTCGATATGTGCAGATTAGGGGTTTCCCAACGTTTCTGTGTCCCCTCGGTCAGTACATACACTCCTAGTGTAGTATGTTTGTAGTGTACATTACAGCAATTTGTAACTCACGATACACACACTACGCTACACACGACACAGACAAAGTTTGGACGCAGATCAGGCGGGTCGGCCCAGGGTAATCCCCAGTTGCAATTCAATTACCTCTTTGAGCCTTGTTTGAGTCCCTAATCATACCGAACAACATGAAACCAATAGACGGACACGTATGAATCGTGGTCATGTAGATTCTTAGACAACATAGTGAGTTACCTCTTCAATTACAAGTCTCACAAGTGGCCGGGAAGAACGTTACAGCAGAGATCTTACATAGTATACAATTCCTAGTATAGTCTATTATAGTAGTGTACATCTCACTCTTACTACATCACAGTACCGACCTAATACACCACCTAATATGTGTGAGGGGATATCTAAAATAGGATTGATCGGCCACACAACGTACTGTACATCTCCTTACACTACCTATGTTCTTTTATTGTCAAATAAATCATGGCACGGCAGAGGTATGAGTGGGACATCGATATTGACTCGGCGCCTCATCAGCCTATACCACAGAGTAGATTTACACAACGCAGCACATATCGTATGAGCAAAGCTTCAAAAAGGCATATAGGGCGAAATACCGAGTGCCTACACGGTCGGTCACTCACTGCCTAGGCTAGTAGGACAGACCATCCCCGTTTGTGTGCACCACCACGCAGGGTCCAAAGTTCCTCTACCGTGTTTCTTTATTAATTCATACTGTCTCCTGTACTAGGTATAGTAGCCTAGGCGCTCCACTCCGTCTGCCGGTCAGCACGGCAAGCCTCTTGAAGTTCTGCTTCGCGTTAGTTAGTTAGCTGATCATGAAATGCAAGAGATGGCGAAAACGGATGTGGTAGTGGAGGAGTGTAGTAGTTGGTAATTGGAGCAAGCAGCTTCGTCGTCACATCACATTTCCCTCCAATCCAACATATTAGACTGAGCTACCGCCAACTTCGCCTTCAGATAAATGGGCTCAGCTGCCCACATCGCTAGATATGTAGGTAGCTATCATCCCATGTGTGTGTAGGCGACGTTTTCCCTCCTAACACACTTTGGAGCATTCTCGTTTACCTCGGCGATGGCAAATCAGGCAAATAGAAAACCCCTTTTAGCATTCAAAGCATGGATCAGGTCAACGGGACATCAGTCGCTCAGTCGGGCTGTCACACAAAATCTTGAATTGAAGAGGATAGCGCGCGCGTGTAGGTTTTCCCTTGCCTACTTGACGTTCACAAGCAGAAACAGGCTGAAAGCAGACATGATGTTCACGGGACCGACGACGAGCCCAACCATCTGATTGAACGGGATACGACTCCTTTTGCACCGTGGCGCCTCACTCGTGCATACAAGTGTAACACTCCTCCGAAATGCTAGCATTTAAGCCATATACATAGTAGGTTTGTAAGCCCTTCACGAACTCCCGTTAGGAACCTTGTGCATGTTTTCCAAATACATGAGTGCCCTCTTTACTAGGCTGGCAGATCTCAGAGTCCTTATTATATGTGTATATACATACACGTAGTGTATACCATCAAGCGACGTAGCCTTTCCCTATCCTCGTATACATAGTGTACTACACTACATCCTAGATTTCTGCCCGGCCGACAAGTTCCGTCCTTTGCTGTAGATCCATTGTGGCTGGTTTATTGGATTCTTTTCCCCTTTGGGGATCCCGAGTAGGCTAGTATTCAGAGTAACCATCCATTGCAGCGAGTTATTTCGTTGCAGGTCAAAACGAGCGATGACTTGCAGTTCAAGGATGGCCTGATTCTGATTTGTTTGATCAGTTGAGGCTTGGTTGACGTATAAGTACTACACTATCTAACCCAGGAGCGCCGATCTACCGTAGTAGTATACGACATAGTAGTAAGTATAATGTATATCATCATTCTACCATCAAGATGACATCTCTGGCTCAGATTGCGTCAAATGAGTACTTCTTATCACCAGCTTCCTATTATTGCTCGACTATGTAGGTACCTAGGTAGGTAGATAGGTAGGCAGGTATCCGAGACCCGATCCTTCAGACATAATACGTCGTAATGCTAAGAAGCCAGGAGACTAGCTTTAGGTAGTAGGCTAACCATTACACTACAATTAGCGAGCAGCTTTGGTTCCTAGGTACTTACACTATCCACAACACACTATCTACTACTGTAGTGTAGATAACAGCTATTACAGCTTCCGACAGCTTATCCGTGGTCTGGGGTGGCAACCCTGGTAGAAGGGGGAGGAAGAGGAGAAGATGCCCCCGCATTATAACAAGGAAGAAGCTTACACTACCTAAAGCATATGTTACCGAGGTGCCTACCGTAGGCAAGTACATAAGCTATTAGAGTACCTAGGTATAGCGTCCAAAACTTGGGTGTTCGGTAAATCAGTGGGAAATGGTTTATATGTTCTTCAACTGTTGATAAATAGTTGATCGACTATCTTAAACGTTCTTGCAGTTGTCAATAATTTAATGGACTAGGCGACGGGTGACACAGCACTGTACCTAGATCCACGGCATCGACGCGGAGAGGAATACAACGCTAAACGGAACACCGGAACAGCAATCAAATTTACTATATACGTATTCACCAAGGATCCCTCGACCCGGCTGTTCATACATAACAATACTGTGCCTAGTAGCGACTAACTCGAGATTAAGCGTAGGTCTCGGAGAGTGGCTTAGCATCGTATGGTAGTTAAGCCTATAATGTGATACGAGGGGAATCTTGAGTACCTACTTCATTCATTCAAGCAATCGCGCGCATCGACAACGAGCATTGTAGTGTATATGGTTCGTTTCAAATGCCAACAGCCCCTTAATAGGAACTGCTAAGACCACGTGGGTTAAGCGGGGAGCCTCGTATTATGTTCATACTCATGCTCTTGTTCACGGTGCATTACGTCTGGTAGCCTTCCACGACAATACAAGTCAACGTTAGGTAGTCTAGGTAAACTAGTGGCTCAAGATCCTCATAATTGTTCATATTTCGGGTACAGTACCGCACAGCAAAGCAAGGTCGTGGATAGGCACTATTCATCAAATTCGGGTGATATTGGCCCGGGTTCCCTGGCTTGTGACGGTTGTCTTAGACATTGACGTTAGAAGTAGCGGTAGATTCAATGAACACGTCACATCGCCGCGCACCATCGCTTCTCACCAGAGAGATATGAGCTATAACTTACCTAGGGCCTCTTAGTCAAGCTGTCTTTGAAGAATGCTTCTGAAAACGGCTCAGCACCTAGACAGGTGCATATATCTATACCTACATAAGTTTTTGTTGCTTTGTTAATAGCGTAGAAGAAAGAAGGAGGTTTTGCCGGGGCTTTGCCGGCCTCCAGACACGATCATATTGGCTACCTCGACTCAGGTACTTCTGTCAACAGCATGTCTCAACAAGTCCCGATATGAGCTCCCAAAGAACAAAATATGGGCAAGCTAAACAATCTGCCTATGTCAGTGTTGAACTTAATCTAAATCAGCGTCTAAAGCAAAGTCAGTGACAGCAACTTGTTGCAGGCGAAACCAACTTAACCCACAAAAAGTTGAAGTTCAACCACGGTTGTGCGCGCGTGCGCGCTAACTACCGGTAGCACTGGCTTGGTGCGATCTTGCCACGCATTCTCCGTCCACTCAAGACACATGCATCTGGTTGAAACTTCAATCCGTCCTCAAATTCCCGGACCTCAGTTTTCATGCCAATAAGGACTAGCCTGGCTCGGGCCCGGCAGAGAACCGTACGACATAGGACGGGCCGCAACACATCGGCATCAAGTGCCTCAGTCCCTCGTGAAGACAACGGGATGGCCTACAGTTCTCTATTCCAGGAGCCTCATCAGACCCCCCTGGTCCCGGATCTTTTTACTACTCCTCCTCTAATCAAGGACTTGCTTGTTACCGATACGTCATTCAAGCAAGATGCCGTGGAGAGCACTTGTAGAGACTTTCTCGCAGGCACAAAGGAGGGCATACGCGTCAACTGTCATGGAGTCGCTTCCCTCGGCCGGGAACGACATATTAGATTCCTAGAGAAAAACTTGGGCCCTCTGCCTGCCGCGTTCAAAACGGCAGATGCGAGTAGGCCCTGGATCTTTTATTGGTGTTTGAACGGCCTGGCTCTCTTAGGCGTCGACGTTTCTAAGTACCGTGACCGCCTTGTGGAAACAGCGCGTTCGATACAGAACGAAAGCGGCGGGTTTGGCGGGGGCTTTGGCCAGCAATCTCACCTAGCTACCACATATGCCATGGTCCTTTCACTAGCAATTGTAGGGGGGGAAGCTGCATATCAAATCATTGACCGGCGAGCAATGTGGAAGTGGTTATGCGCCTTGAAGGAGCCTGACGGAGGGTTTCGATTGACTCTAGGAGGGGAGATCGACGTCAGGCAAGTCTTGCTTCTCCCCGACCAACCGCATATCCTCCTCTAATAGTAATTATAGGGGTGCTTATTGCGCTGCTGTTCTGATTACAATACTAAAGCTACCCCTTAACCTACCACACGATTCCCCATCCCACACACCTGAACAGCCAGATCTATTTACTGGCCTAGCCGACTACGTACGCCGCTGTAAGCCACCCGAAAGCAGGCCCGTTTAGGTCGAACATACATACTAATCGTGCAGGTCAAACCTTTGAAGGTGGCATATCAGCCAGACCAGGTGCTGAAGCCCATGGTGCATACGCATTCTGTGCCCTGGGCTGCCTGGCCATCCTTGATGCTCCACATCGCATCTTCCCTAGGTTCGTTTGCACTACCCTCTACCCACCCACGCAATCGGCACTTCTCAAAAGTCGCTTTGCACTAACACTCCAAAACTAGGTACCTCGACATGCCACGCCTTATCTCTTGGCTCTCTTCGCGTCAATATGCCCCCGAGGGTGGTCTTAGTGGGCGTACCAACAAACTTGTCGACGGCTGCTATAGCCACTGGGTCGGGGGATGCTGGCCCCTGATAGAAGCCGCCATTCACGGGCCGACAATTGCAACTGGCATTGAAACCCCCTCTTCTGGTATCGATGATCTGTACTCCCGCGAGGGACTCATTCGTTACATCCTCTGCTGTGGGCAAGACCAAACAAAACGAGGCGGCATGAGGGATAAGCCGTACCAGTAAGGGAACCCACCCTCCGCGATTCGGAACGAAGGCTAAACTCATAAATATAGGCCTTCAGATGCGTATCATACTTGCTATGTACTTAATGGTCTTTCCTCAGCACAGCACGTTACCCGCATACTATCTTCGAATGGAGACGGGATGATCCCCCCCTGGACATATGAGGTCCTATCTCACCTTGATGAAGCACAGGTATATAATGAAGAGGATAGGGTTAGCCCAACCGATCCCGTTTACGTTATTCCTGAGGGCAAACGGAAGGACATCATGTCATACTTCTCCTCTAGGCCGGGATTTTGAAGGGTATTGACCCGCCTGTGGCCGCATATTAGGCCCTCCTTGACAACACGCCAAGCCAGTTTAAATGGTACTTGCGCGGTCCGTGCTGGCTCATGGTCACTCGCTCGGCTCAGTAATTGAGAGAAAACTAACAACCTTTTCACATGTTTGGGCCCGACGAGCCCCGTGAGCTCCGTTGCTGTAGAACACATTCCCCCGAGTGAGACAAATCTAGGTATCTAGAGAGGTGCATTCTCTAGGGCATGTCGAATGTGATGAATTCAAATAGCGGACAACTATACTTGTTGATAAGATAATTCTGCGGTTGTACATCAAGGACAGCACGCCACACAAGTCTGGGTGAAGATTGGTCTGTCAAATTCCAGGAGATTTCACTGTGTTTCTTGGCCAAACCCTTCTAGATTACACATGCATCTTTGACTCGACATGGTGATTAGCTTAAGTTTTACAGAAAGGCGCTAGCAGAAGTCACTCGCCCGGTTCTAGTATGACAGTTTCATGGGGAGGCTCCCAGGCCTTTGTCCGTCTATTTTCTCCACATGTTAAGTCGTCGCACGGCATAATACTAGGCCTCCCTCAACAGTCGGCTGCGAATCGCTAGAGACTCGCGGGGCAACGGGTCACTCAGGGAAACGGAGCTCACCTTGACTAGTCCAGGATCCGAACTGATGCCATTCTCGCTTTAACATCCTTACGAATCCCCATGTAGACGGCAATGTGCAGTTATTACCACGTATAGAAGCTTATCATCACCCTACAGTATCACTCAACATTTGATGCTAAGGCCTACTATCAAGGCTAGCTGCTCAAGATGTTGTCTTACTGCCATGTTATTTGCTTTGTTCAACAGATAGTCATAAGATTAGAGCAAGCTACCTCGATATATTTCGTGTTAACTACACGCTACGGTTGTTTTGCAGGGAAGACCTAACAGCTATAGTAATAAGAGCATAACACCCTCTTTGACGTGGCAGTCTCCATTGGGGGCCGCATGGCGTGCGGCCACAGTTCATTCTAGAAAGACAAAAATAAGCCGAATTTGTACAGAACGGCCGAGTAATAACACTGACTAACCTCTCTTGATTGCATGTGGCCCCTCCGCGTGCAATTCGAGTTAGCTGTTGTACTACGAGACCCCGACCGAAGACTCATAAGCTTCTTGAAACCTCGAGGGATATCCTCTAACCCTGAGACGGCCGGAGAGGAGAGGATAAAGCACGGCTTGAGTCCGAATATAGAGGGGCTTGCTACACTCATATCACCCTCTCGGCTGTATTAATTGTTGCCTACTGCATACTAGCGACGTTTTGGATGAGGACAGAATGCATTATCTGGACTTGTTAATTTCTACCAGTCCCAGATTGTTTCCTTTGTTGGCACTATTATCTACCTCAATAGTAATGCCTGGCCCCTTCCTAGATCATGTGCTAGCATATATTCAATGTGAGCAAGGCTTCATGCACGACATCACCGCCCTGCTAGGTGGAGACAAGGTGTGCAATGTTGAGACATGTAGTACTGAAACTTGGCCACTGTTTACCTCTCCGCAGTGCCGTGTATCTGGGTAGGATCCCGGTCCTCCCATTTAATCGTTAGCTACTAGTGTACTTATGGACTGAGAGGCAATGATATCATGGTTTGCCTCGGCGAAATTCCCGTAGATCGGGTACGTTGGCTGACTGGCGACTAATGACGATAACAAGCAAACACGTTGCATAACATGGGATGGCAGAAGACTTCTTGGGTGAGTATATGTACGTATATGTACAGCCCTAGGTACTTGAGACTAGATCAATGTCACTCTGACATGTGGAATATTAACCGTGGTAGAGTACAGAAAAAAAAAAAAACAATACCCCTAACAACAGCTCGGCCCGTCTGTACGATACAAACTCTCGGCCAGCTTATGAAGCCCGTCTCAGTGTGGCCGCATAATAACAAGACCACACTTTAGGCATTTGTCTACCCTCTTCTTTACTTTCCAAGTTGCTTGTCAACTATCTAGGTGCTACCATTGGTCTCGCAAGCTTGCCTACTTAAGTACACGCATACGGCTACACTGGCTAGTATGTGAGCAATGGTGCGGAGTAGGTCAGGTAGATCAATCCTGTACGCAGTAATCTAAGGATGGATCGATAATTTATTTAACACCACCATGCAGTGAGAGTCTACTCGAGATTTGATATCAGCACCATGGATGCGCCACCAGCCATGCTACCGGTACACACAGATACTGCCCGCAGAGATAAAAGACTTATATATTCAGAATAACGAAGTTAAGGATTCCTTCCCTTATAAACATAATCCTCGGCCGCGTTTTACACGATTAAAAGGTTGATACTTGTATTGTAGAGTTGTCAAATGGTAGAAAGTTCAAAGTTTACAGCATCAACGATAATTGCCTTTGGTTTCTTCGGCCTACAGCACAACACGTTAATAAACCATACTACGTTGTCTACATATAGGTCTTACTAGGTGCACATGTGACTTATCAAGCTTTGTTTCTTACTCGGATCGAGGCTAGATAGATACAGACAGATAGGTACATATGTATGCATGTATGTACACACCCTAGTCTGTACTGTGCTTGTATCTACAAGACTGACTTTTTTTTTTCATAAAAAAATAAAGAATAAAATAAAATGAGTATATACCCAGTACCGAACAGGTCTAAGATCGGACGCGACATATGCGGTATCCCACTTTTATTTTTTCTTGACGCCTTCCTGTTCATTACCTTTTTCTACACTACACGCCAATTCTGGTACAACATCGCTTTTTGCCCTTCTTTTGCCCCTCGCTCGAGTCCTTGGAGCTAGCTAACCCCCCTCGCGTCCTAATTATTACACCAGTCCTTCTAGGCATACTAATGATAAATAATAACAATAACAATAACAACAACAACAACAACAACAGTAATAGTTATTACTGATTTGTGTTTGTATGTATAGGAAAAATAGCTTACCTGTCCAGGTAGGTAGGTGTACATAGTAGGTATACACGATACATACCTAGGCAGATAATAACATAGCGCTTGTATAGCCACACAGAAAAACAACGACATTAAAGCCACTGTCTAGCTATAGATGCGTAAGCAAAACAAAATAAAAGGTCCTAGATACTGTAGTACACCTCTTTGCACTACATACCTCATAAAGGACCCGAAATCTATAGTACATACATACATAATACATGCATACATACATGCATACATACCTACTAGTAGGTACATACATGACAGTGTCATGAAGATGGATATGGAGACAGAGCCCCGCGACTACCCTCTCTGCGTCTTGCCCCGTTCGATCGCAGTAAATACAACGATGCCTTCGTCTTTTTTCGGTCAATGTTCTCGTCATCATGAAAGCGGCTAATTCGCCCATCTGCAACTGGTGGTGCAGGCCTTTTCGCGTTGCAAGTTGCCGCCGGTAGCGGTACCTCTGGGCCGGGCTGGCTGCGCCGCTCACGGCCGGTACTCGTACACCGTCCAGACTCGGGCCCATCTTGATTTAATATCCAGCGGCGGTGCCAACTCATCATTGCATGAGTGTTAAGCGTATCTTCTCTGGCTAGCGGCCTCGCCATTCTGCACAACGCTCTGCTCCCATTGGTCAATGGCCTATAGAGCTCCTAGTGGCTCCTGTCGGGTCTCTCAGGGTTCCAGTGCCTCTCCCAATAGCCGTCTGGGCCACTGACCAGGTGGTTGACCAGGTTGGACCAGGTTTAGAGGGAGACCAGGACGGACCCAGGGCAGACCCAGGGCAGACCAGGGTCGCCTACATGTACCTACACTACATTAGACTTAGTATGTGCCCCTCCTCCAGTGTGTTCATGCACCTCATTTCTGTTCACCGACTTGTATGTGCGGTAGTGTGTAGTGTGGTGTATCTGACTTTGACTTAACTCGACTTACACCAACACTAACCCCTTGAGTTCTTCCTCTTCCAAGGGTTGATCCTAGGATGATTAAATCGGACGGGAAACCGGTGGCCTGCCAATTATTATCCCTTATCCCAATTTCGCGCATTCTGGCGTTGCATTTGGCCGGTGACTGAAGCCAGCAGCAAGTAGCGAGTGCAAGACAGACAGACAGACAGACAGACAGACAGGCAGAAAGACAGACCAACTTGGCAAAAAACAAACAATAAATAAATACAAAAAGAGTCCTTCGGAATACCTGCCCTGCATACTACCTGCCTCCTCAGGCGGAGTACAGTATACATTGCCGTCCTCGGCCAGAAAGTACAGCCGCCACGCGCCGATGACCCTCTCGATACCTGTGCCGATGCTTGATACTAACTTACTAGGTAGTCTGTTATGTATCTAGGTATTATTGTGTGCGCGGTATTGCACGTATAGAGAGTGAGCCCTGTGCTGCCGCATCCATGAATCCCTCCGCGCGCGCCGCTGGATTCATCACCCGCACGTTACATGACCTAGTCACCACCATTCTGCCTCTTGTTTTTTTAGGTAGTCCAATATCATTCTGGATGGATACTGCTTGATTTGTCCGCTTGCGCCGCTTGCACCGCTTGCCTCATCTGCTTACGCCAGATTACAGTATGTGTGAACTGGTACGCGCGAATCGCTTACTGCCTCACAGGCCCACCATGTATCTCCGTACTATGTACTGTATCTACCACATCCCACTGCGGGTTGTCTTTTGCGAGCTAACTGCCATTGACCCCTTCGGATTGGCTCGACGGTTTCGTAAACTCGGGATTCCAACAGCTATGGTCGCTTTTGTCACGCTATTCAAGCCGCATGTTCTCTCTCACTCATCTCCCGCCGCCGAGACCTCTGCTATGTATGCTATGTACATGGGTACACAGAGTGTACATACGATCACAGTCACAGACAGGCATCGTGGTAGCATGACAGATGAACATGCATGTACCTGGCCAGGTGTCGTTAGTGCCGCCGTTGGATATTTGGACGGTTTCGATCGGATTTGCCCCCTCCACTTACTTCGACCTCCTAACCTGCTATGTACTGTAGCTTCTGACCTAGCGTAGCACACTACCTGACCTAGTATCTAACCTAGTACATACCTAAGCTGTCCTCCTGGGTCTCCGACTTGTTGTATCTAGGATTAGTCGCGATCGGAGATACAGCACCTAGGCACGATCAAGCGTTTGTTCCTTGTTGATGTAGGTACCTCCAACATTCGTGAACCGGGCTCATCCCTCTTTGTTGGTTCCTCAATAAACCTCGATACGTCTGAACCGCGAGGCGTGACTGGCTGCCGGCCGAGTGGACATACATATTACAGCTAGACGGGCGTTGATGATTATTTCCCGCCGTCCCATACACACAATATTATTATTATTATTATTTTATTTCCCCCTCCTCGTAGTCCCGCCGAGGACGTGTTTTGGCCGCAGAATTGGTTCCAGTTTCATTTTGCCACTCCACTATGCCTGTTCATTGCCCTTTTGCATAACTCAGCGTCTCCATTACCCAGCCGTTCCCCCCCAGCACACGTCGGACAGGGTATGGAACATAACTCGAACGGAGATGGCGGTACTACACTACATGATACTAGGAGCTAGGAGAATCTACTCTCAAAAGACTTATCTAAGTAAGAGAGGTGATCGACTCTAGGGATGCACACCCCATGTGTAGTGGGGAGATGCCTAGTCTCTGGACTTTTTATCAAATGGCAACGACTCGCGCCAACACATCAAAATGGGGTCACACTCTTGAGAGCCGCATCCCATGGAACCTATCCCCTTTCCAAACATGTTCCTATTTTGTGTTGTTGCCTTTGTTCCCTCTTGATATCCCTGCCCCGCACCGACAGCTTATTTCTGCAATAAAGCACACATGTCTCGCCGTCGATGGCTCGTCTTTCTGCACCACAGCCCTGAATACGTAGCATAACCTCCTTCTTCAACACCACCACATCACACCTTCGCCTCGTAGTACAGACTCATCCATCTTCGCTCGCTGGCGCCTTACCTGTCTAGACGGTCTCATCCCTCGCTGCCCCCTTCCCCACGGTTAGGCTCGACTGCATACTCCAGGAGTATCCAAACCACCTTCTATACCACGTCTTTTCCCGCAGCACTGTCACCCCCCTGGGATTACTCGCATCTGTCCAGCTCCTGTTGGTGTGGGGGTTTTTTATACCTAATCTCGAGAAAATTTATATTCTTTTCGGGTTGTTACGGGAACTGCCCTGAGCACCGTCCAGCACCATGTCAGGCTATTACATGCAATATCTTGAGAGTAAGTCCCCTCGCTTGACCCTGTTATCGGTCATCTCTTCATACGACGTATTGAAGTGTCCGCCATCATGGTGGTGGTGATGCTGTACCGGTGGGGCTAGAACGACGGGAGTTCGTCGTCTCACACACGTGAGCAAGCATCCCCCTGCGTCACCAGCACGTGCAGCTTGCCATTATGTTCCTGCTGCAACAGACTGGGTGTCTTGCCTGACTCGCTGTCTCGCAATAATTAGACCTGTCCACGTTTTTTCTGCAAGGCGTGAGCTGGGCTCTGCGGCTACTCTTGCTCCGGGGCGTTCGCCGTTGGGCTGTCATGCATATATACATTGCCCCCGATCATCCTTCCTCGCGTCATTAGGGCTGCATTTTTCGTGCATCGATGGCGCCTTGTATCGAATCGTGAGGTTTCCAGGATCTGTAGCTGACTGGATATCCGATAGGCCTATGCCGACGTCGTGGGTGGCAAGACCCTTCGTACGAGTGTTACAGAGATCCGAGTGGCTACACATGCCTGGTTCTGGTTAACGGTCGCGAATACCAGACGGATCTTGCATACGAATCGAACTCCCTGGCCCAGGAAAACGCAGCCATGAGAGCCTTTATGGTGTGCCGGAACTTTTCCGTCAATGGAGGCATGCTAGCTCGCAATGGCATTGTCCAGGGTCTCCCAGCCAATGATTCCGGCAGGCGCAAGAAGTCCCGCCATGCTTCGGCCAGTCACGCCCATGGCCATAGCCACCGGGACAACCGCCATGGCCACAAGTCTGGGCATTCGAGTAGCAGCTCAACCGTGTCCTTCGAGTGAGGGAGCGAATGCATGCTCAACTGGACCTATTACCCACCCCCTTCCAATACTGCTGCTGGACATTTCCCCTCCAGGCGGACTAAAACAGAGAGTGAGAACGAGAGTGAGAGCAAGGAACATGAACACGAGGCGTCGGATTACTGATATATACACGTGGTGAAGCTTCACAGCTTATCCCTCAGGCATATTCCGCGAAATACCCCATTCAGCATAGCCCGACGGGAGAAACGGACACAAAACTTTGCATAAAATAACGACGAATGACGACCTTTACGACTTAAATCGACGATGTTACGATTTTGCTTCGGAGATGAGATTTCTCTCAGAGCCTCTTTTCGTGCGCTTTTTTCTTATGGTGGATCCATTGGTCTCGAATTGCATTCTTCCTCTTCCCTGATTTTGGTGGTAACGACAATAGCCCATTGGAAGAAGACCCAGAACCAGGCCGGTTCATGAGGATGGATTTCCCTGGAAAGTGATTTTTTTAAAGCGCCTAAATGGTAACCTCTTGGAGAAACCCCCCCTGGTTTTAGCCCTCTGTAATACGGCGGACTCTACCAGTATTTTTTTGATGGCCCCTGTGTGCGCAATGCGCGCTGGCCTGAACTTTTCTTCATGGATAGACTTGGGCCCGATTTGCCCGGAGGGAGGGAAGAAACGATGAAATTAGAACCAGTTCACATGTCTACTCCTTACCCGTGCTTCCCCAAATACCACTTACGGTACTATTATCCGGCTTACTGGCGATTCTTTTTATCCTTTTTTTTTCTTTTGGGGGCAGGGGTTGGGAGGAAGAGAAAAGGAGGCCCGTCTCACGGGATTATCATCTCCAAGCCGGGAACAAGGAGCGAGTAGCGCTCGGTGGCTAGGAGACTGCTTTTGATGAGAGGAAGACAGCCTATACCCAACAAGGCAATTATAGTAGGATTAACGGGCATTTATGGCGAGGAAGCCAGTATCCCTTTCCTTTTTCTCTCTCAGGAGTCTTTTATAAAGACCTGCCCTCAGGGGTAGATGACGACTATGTATGACGACTACTATGTATGATGACGACTATGATGATGAAGTTACGACCACACAGTCTTCGAAGAGTTAAATCTATAGCGCAGTGATGCTGAAGCAACAAGTATACAGGTCTCTTATTACTTGAGTTCTTTGCTAGCGCATACACATTGTGATATGGTTAATGCAGCGTAGATACACTATAGCCTGGCGATAGAATGAATAGGTTGCCATTCTCTTCCTGGGAACGTCTAGCGCCTAGTGGAGAAAATTCGAGTTTATTGGGGCCGCTAGGAACTAAGCGCTGGCCTGGCTTCGCGATCTCGTGTGGTGTAGGCATACACACATGACGAGTGGTGTGGGTGGTGCCATTCAGACGGGTTCTGCTCGTGCCTGGCTCTGCGGGTGTGGCAGACACGCATATCTGCATCCATCCATCCATCCATCCACCCACACCCGCATATCTATGTATGCATTATAATTTGCACATGAAGTATCAACCCACTTGTCCACACCACCACCACAGGCTGTAGCTGTAGAGTTGACAAGCGAATGCACGGCACTCCGTACTGACGCGAGGCGACCATACGAGAGTACAACGGCTCGATATTGACCAAACAGATGTAATTATCGGAAATAAATATAAATAATTCCTGCTCGGATCATTTCCATAGGCCGTCTATCGTCTGCATGCTTCTCCAAAGTCCCCAAAGTCTAATCTCACTTCACACACCCCCTCCCACACCAACCAACCAAGCAGCGGTCCGCTATAGGTAGTGATAAGACATAGAGTCTATGCACCCGTCTACTATGTAAAAACAACTGCGGGCAAGTGTGCTATATGTAATCACGCTGCCGTGTATCTGCGCGTCGCCTCCCATATCTATTGAAAGGGTAAATAGAAAGGACCAGCGCTTCCACAGACTGTCTTTTCCTTCGCAGGGTCCCGTGACCTAAGACAAATTCTGGGTTGGATCTCGACTGTCGCACAACAGCGGCTCCGTCTCGGTAGTTGGGAGGAGAGAAAGCACCGGGGGTGGGTGGGCTTTGCCCCATGGCCTTTTCTTTTTCGTTGGTCAATCATGTTTGCTAGGCAAACCTCTTTTTCATATTTCTGTTGCTACAAATAGTGTAATAAACCTGCTACAGCATCCAATGTCGTGATCGACTATCCAGTTGCAGAGGCACTTTAGATGCATAGCACTACTCGTACTTAATAAAGTGACACTCAACTAGTTAGACAATTGGACCTCTCTCTACCCTTCTTTTCGATCTAGGCAATATCGAATGCTCATTAGGAAACCGGATCTTTGATGCGATGAGAATGCGGGATGCTGTCATTGGGGCAAATCCGAAAAAAAAAAAAAAAATAAATAAAAAAAAAAAAAAATAAAAAAAATCGAGCGCCGAAATGCGTATCTCGATGGCGTCTAACTGCGTGCTGATAGGTCAATTCACAGTGTTCAGGGGCGCGGGGGTATACAAGAGGGTGGTATGGAGAAGACAAGCTATAGAAAAAGAGTTGGACAAAGGGGGCTTGTCACATGGGGGCCAATAAAGTAAGTGGTCGGTAATACGAGACTGCATCGTGTAATTATCAAGATCTGATGCATCACGAGATGAAGTCAGGATTAACGACAATGATGTGGACAGATTGCATTTCGTTCTGCAGGAAACATAATTAGACATAGACAGCGGGAAATGAAATCCAAGGTTGCCACCACAGCGGCCCGAGGATGGGTGAAGTAAGATGTCTAACTTAGGAACCTAGCTGAATCAATTACCATAAAATTTGTTTGAAAGTCCCCCCTTCCCCTCTCCCTCCTATTATATTGAGGTTTGATGCTTGGAATACCTAGTGTAGTTGAGTCTTTTTCGTCGTCGTCTTCTTGTTGTTCTTGTTCTATACTATGCAACCGTCGAGGCTGACAGGGAGCTCTTTGTGCTTAAACTAGGATATCTAGCATATATAACAGTACCCCCTTTAAAGCAGGTATAATGCTAGATGCAGATATGTATAATTACAATAATATATCACGACGCTCCACGTCGAATGCTCATCTTGTATCAAGCCTCGTGTCAACGATCCAGAACGACATTGGCTTCCAGGGAGGGGGACTGAAAGAGATTTGATTGGTGGCATGACCTTGCTCGATTTCCTCTTTTGTCCACATCTAGGCTCGTTGTGGCTAGAGCCGGCACACTAGAGGCGGTACACAGGTACAAGGCTCCCTACTGCAGGCCCCCGCGCAGACTCCTGTGCAGGTAACCCCCGAGCATTGCCCTATACTAGTCAATTTCACAGTAGGGGCGCAGCACAGGTACTTGAAGGTATTGTGTAATAGGTAGAGGTAGTGTAGGTGAGTATGTAGGTAAAGAGCCCAGTACAAGTGCCCGGAACTCAGAATCGTAGGCAGACAACCAGGCACCTTTGGGCACTGCGGTGTATGTGTACTGAATTACTGGATAATAAACTGTATAATAAACTGTCGTGAACGTGCAATGGGCGCAGTCTATCTCGACTCTCCTATACACTACCTACGCTGCATTGACCAGGCGTCGGTGGGTTCCGCTGCCTGCAATGGTCGCAGCAAAGTACCCAGGTACTATGGGACCATGCAATTTGCCAATTGGAACCCATCTGATCTCGTGTCCGTCTGGGTACCTACGCTACACTACACTACAGCTTACCCATCTGAGGTAGGTAGGTACCCACAAACCTCGCAATCAGAGGGCGCCGTCAAAGGGGCACAGTAGTCTACCATGTACTGTACCTCCATGTACGGAGTACTAGCCACAGCCTCCACACCACTCCTGCACAGGCACTACAACGCCTTGTCTGTCCGTCTCCTGACCTCTTCCATTCATCAAACCAGACAAACAGAATAGACCTCCTCAAAGACAGCAAAACCTTCGCTTCGCTGCTGTCGATAATCCCTACCACCCTTCGTCCACTGCGTCCTCGATCAACTAGATAGTAACCTCTTCTACCAAACCCAACACAGCTCAACTGTTAGACCGCCGTCCCGCTTCCTTCTCTGGACACTGTCACAAGAAATAGACTTCATCTGTCCTTTTCACGCATCCCAGGCCCAACTCAAATTTCGCATTTGCGGCCTTACCTCCAGTATATTTAATTTCGCATCCCCTCGGCTACACCGCCAGTTCCTTTCTCTGTTCCTTTTCTTCCCTTTTCTCTCTTGGCCTTTCATTCATCATCATCGTTATCTGCCTGGCTCGACTACGACTATCCTGATCACACATCAGCTCCGAAAGAGAATATAGCACGAGTTCACGCTGTCGAAAGACTCTGCCCTTCGTTTAGCTCCCTAATAGACCAAATTCTTCAACATGAAAGGTACGGTACTAGACGCCAATCGATCTACTCGCGCTGTAACATGGCCAATGCTAACCTTTTCTGCGCTGCGTAGCTCTCATTCTCGTCGGTGGCTTTGGCACACGCCTACGCCCCTTGGTACGTAAGACAGTCGCTCAACCCCAAGCTTGAGTACTATGATAGCCTATTCTTCTCTATAGTTGTAGCTAACCGCTTCGGTTTTATTATTAGACTCTCACGATGCCTAAGCCACTCGTCGAGTTCGCCAATAAACCCATGATTCTTCACCAGATCGAAGCCCTGGCCGCCGTGGGTGTTACTGACGTTGTTCTTGCCGTCAACTACCGCCCTGAGATCATGGAGCGCGTCCTGAAAGAGGTTAGTATTCGAGATGGCCCCCTATAAGAAGCTCGGATTCGCACGTCACCATGGCTAACTCGTCGCACGTGTAGTATGAGGACCAACTCGGCTTAAAGATACATTTTTCCCTCGAACCCGAGCCGCTCGGCACTGCTGGACCCCTGAAGCTGGCGGAGGAGATCCTTGCTAAGGACAATTCGCCCTTTTTTGTTCTCAACTCCGATGTCACCTGCGAATTCCCCTTTAAGCAGTTGGTTGACTTCCACAAGGCACACGGAGATGAAGGTACTATCGTCGTGACCAAGGTCGAGGAACCCTCAAAATACGGTGTCATTGTTCATAAGCCGAATCACCCCTCACGTATCGATCGTTTCGTAGAGAAGCCTGTCGAGTTTGTTGGTAACCGAATCAACGCTGGTCTTTACATCCTTAATCCCTCTGTTCTTAACCGTATCGAGAAGAATCGACCTACATCTATTGAGCAGGAGACCTTCCCTGCCATCGTGCGCGATGGTCAACTGCACTCTTTTGACCTGGAAGGCTTCTGGATGGATGTCGGCCAACCCAAGGATTTCTTGACAGGCACTTGCCTCTATTTATCGTCCCTAGCCAAGAAGAGTCCTCAACTTCTTGTCTCGCCATCTGAAAGCTACGTCCATGGCGGCAATGTCATGGTGGACGAGACTGCAAAAATTGGCAAAAACTGCCGTATCGGCCCTAACGTCGTTATTGGCAAGGGTTGTGTGGTCGGAGATGGTGTTCGTCTTCAACGTTGCACCCTTCTACCTGGCTCAAAGGTCAAGGACCATGCGTGGATCAAGAGCACGATCGTTGGCTGGAATAGCTCCGTCGGCAAGTGGGCGCGTCTCGAGAATGTCACTGTTTTAGGTGACGACGTAACCATTGGTGATGAGATCTACGTCAACGGCGGAAGCATCCTCCCTCATAAGAGTATTAAGGCCAACGTCGACATCCCTGCCATCATTATGTAATCGACTTATGCTAGTCGATGCATCAATAATCACGGTGCTGCTTCTCGTTATCTTCGCCTTTTTGTGTGTATATTTGACACAATTTTTTTTACTTCTACGTACGACTTGTTAATATCTCGATGATTTCTACTTCGTCTTGACGACAAATCCCACCTCAATTTCTGTTCTACGCGTTGTTTCGAATAGGCGGGCGTTCTAATAGGGCTAGGGACAAGGGAAAAGTCGACTCGAAAATATCCGGCACGGTATGAGTTGAGTAAGTATCAACATGAGAAAGGAAGAGGGCCGTGTTGTCTGCAATTATGTTACGACATGAAGAGAAGGCTCATGGTGATTGACTGTATTGTTCTCTCCCAAGATGGCAAAGCTCACACTGGCTGATTATGACGACGGATGCGATGGGTTTGGTCCTTCTCCCTGTCTACGTTTCTAAGAAGTCGAAAAATTCATTGTGGAATGATATACGAGGCTACTATAGGTAGAGACAGATACCCCAAAGGTTTCGGGGCGTGGCATAACTCATAAGTATGGTGCATGGTAGAGGTGCGAGCATTGCATCGGTAGGGCCTCGTGTAACGTCTCTGGGTCCTTGAAAGTGAGATAATTAGTCAGAATAAAATAAAAGGAAATTACAGAACTGTTTTTGATTCTTGCGCTAGTGTTCGCGTAAATATTGTAGTATCTACGACTAGGTATCTGTCGTGCTATGTGAGCTTGCGTGTGGGCGAGTTGGTCAGGTGTCAGTAATATTGGGTCCTCCGACTCGGTAAGCGACTGGTGAGACATCCTCCGTTCCCCTATTTATCTCACTTCGAGTCATCATGACGCCTGTCTACGGCGCGGAAGTGCTGTCCTTGGGCAGTCCTAGCCCTGGTTACTCTTTTATTTGATTTACTAGCCCCTTTCCTTTATGTTGTAGCGATGAGAGCACTCATTCTCCTGCCATGGTCACTTTCAACGGTATGAGGGGTTCCCGTCATAATCCAAGCAAAACCTAGGGAATATAGAAGTAGCTAGTCTTATATAGTGAGGGTCCATGACGAAGGGAATTGTAGGTTCCTAACGCAACAATACCTATCCAGAGCTGAGATATACAGTTAGTTGGCATTATTCATCATCCTAATGGTTCTTTCGGTGCAGTTGTCGATAGGTTGATTGATTGGTTGACAGGGGGTTAGAGATTCGTAGAATTCACGACAGTATGATCTTGCCGGACGCTGATATAGGTAGCCTGTATTTTCCCTCCAATGAAGGCAACTCTCTATAAGTGATGTCATTTGAAGCCGCGTTGAGTTTACGCACAAGGTGTCGTGCATTACCGGTTTCTCAACTCATCTTTTAGATATTGTGACTGGTTCTGCCACCTTCGGTGGTGCAAGACACGGGTGGGGAGAGGCCATGAGGCCCTATACGGGCCCAGCCGGATTGTTTAGGCTTTGTAATATACCAGGGCAAGTCAGGTCAAGTTATTTTTATTATAGCTGTTCCTCTACCGCAGTCGTCAACCTGAGCAATCGTATCCTTTCTTACTTATTAAAACCATGGTCGCCTGGACATGTTTTCGCTACTCCTCCACGGGGAAGCCGTTGTCGTTGGATATTTCTCTCTTCCGGTGATGAATGGGACACGGTTGGTGGATTCATTAACTACCCAGCAAGCCAAACCCCCTTGTCCCGTAGCTACATTGTGTCCTCTCAATGATAGGGGGTTGTATATCCTGCCTTCTTGGGGAACTTAATCGGGGGATACTCAAATCCCTGTTGTTTCTCAGTTAATAGGTGTCAAATTGTTGGATAAAATGGAGAGCTCATTGTATGTTTTGCTCCTAGAATCGCGTACTATTTTGCCTTGGTTGTATCAAGATGCCGAAGATGACAGCTTCAAGGGGCAAATGCTATTTTTTAATACCCACCTTCTTCTACCCGTTACTGAGGTTGCTAACTTGTAATAGAGAATCCTATCATTCCGTAGAGTGAATTAACATGTAGAACTAGGGTTGAAAGTGAGGTTTTGCTTCCACTTATTAGAAGTAGTTAGATGAATGGGGTTTTTTTTCATGGCTTCTTCTTCTTTTACTATCACGTGCGATTTGGCAAGGAAATTAAACTGCATCATAAGAAAACTATATTTGTGTACTCTAGTCCTCCTCCTACGCGAATCGCATTGCCAATTAGACTAAATCTAGTAACGATCGTAGGACCACGGCAAATTGTTCCATCATGAAACCGTCTACATACACTTCACCTGACACTCTCACGATATAAGCATTTATATAGAAACAAGTACGGAGAATTGAAAAGCCATTTCCTTCACACCTTGCAACTCGGTCGCCCTAACCCTTTTTAGTGGGGAGCTGCTTGTAGCTCAACTCTTAGAGACCGGTGCTGATAGAATCGTATTTGCTAATAGTAAGCTGAAGAGTGTTGTCAAGAGAGTTGGCGTCGGAAGTGAGGTCGTTTGCGCGGGACTGGGCGATGCTAATGAGGTCGATGGCAAGGGACTGGAATCTTGGTCAGTTGGTCCGCTTGGTACTTAAATCTCAAGGACTGCTCACATCAACGACGCCTTCGACAGCACGAAGGACGGTGGCAACGGGTTGGCCAATCACAGGAATCTTCTCGAGAAGACCAGCCTTGCCAATGAGGATGTTCAGCAGGGCCTGATGGACGGCAACGAACTAAAGTGGTAATGTTATTAGCACGGTTTTAGGGTAGACAAACGCTCAGATGGTAGTAAGAAGAGATATAAAGAGAAATACCAAGGTAAAGAAGAGCAAAGCGAGAGCTTACTTCACGGAAAGCACCAAAGACTAGGTCAGCATCCGGGCCTCGGGGGCTAAGGTCCCTGGCGTGCTCTTTTTCGTCTCTCTTGTTGATCGGACTGGTTCCGCTCAGCTGAGCAAGGAGCGTGTTTCCAGTGCCCACGATATCTTGGAAACCAGCGATGAGGGCAGGGAATGGGCCCTGACCGATGGCAATTAGGGGTGCGTTGAGAATGGTGATGCTCTGTGCGGGAGCTTGAAGTGCCTGAGACTTTGCGGTGATCGACTTGATACCGTCGGCGATCTGCTGAGGGCTGAGGGCGGCCATGGAAGAGGAGGCCAATGCAAGCCCAGCAAAAATCTTAGAGAAGTGCATTTTTGGGGTGGTAAGGGTGTGACTGGGTTGTTAAGAGTAGTTGAAGACGTGGAAGGTTTTGAAGATGGTGAAGAGGCTTGTGAACTGTTGATGGTGGTGAGGAAGGAATCTAGCATTTGTCCCAGGGAATCTTGAGGTTTATATATTCGTTTTGTTTCTCGTAAGATATCGTATTTCGCGAGTGATACATAGTACAATATGTCGGCGATGACTGATGGAGTATCTGTTCCTTGTTGAAGCCATCGATGTAACCGCACAGGGTTGTTCAGCTTCTGCGTCATGGCTTGGTGTCTATACTTCTCCAGTTGAAAGTATTATGAATGCCTATCCTAGTCGAGTCCTCGTTGGAATAGTAAATTGATCTACATATTGTCACCCATCCATAGGTCCACGTTGAGGCTATCACGGTCGTGTCCAGAACCTACTAATATAAGCCACCAGAACCCAAGTGGCGGACGACTTGGTATCCTATACCCTTTTGCAGTGAGACAAAGGACTATAGCTCAACCAGAGTGGCTTATAGTTGGTATAGATGTTACATTATACTAAGTCACCTAAAAGGCCGCGAGTTCGAATCGTAGTAGAGGGGAGACGGACGTCCCCCCGGTACTATTAGTAGCCGAGTCCCAGCTTGCGATGACAAGCCTGGGTAGGTACCTCTCTTGCTGCCTATTTGAAGTCGATTCAGGTGTAAACCGACTGTAGAAGCGGGGTAGTGCCACGGTCGTGCCCAGAACCTATTAATATAAGCCACCAGAACCCAAGTGGCGGATGACTTGGTGTTCTATACCCTTTTGCGGTGAGACAAAGGGCCATAGCTTAACTAGAGTGGCTTATAATTGATATGGATGTTACAGAGGCCACTGATAAGGTTAGGCACATATGAGTAATGAACATATTAGTATATTTCATGAACCATCCCCTCTCCAACCTGTAATGTCGTATGCATATATGTCGCCTTCTAATGTTGTACCATGGATTAGTGTAAATCAAGATGTTCACCCTCTCAACTACTACTTATGACTAGGGCACTGGGTGGCTCTTCTGAAACTGCATCGTGTATGGAAACTAACTATCTTGCCCCCTTGACAGCCGGACATATAATACTTCCGAGTGAAATTACGCATTAGCCGATATTACTTAGCGAATTTCTTGCAGCATCATGTATGCGACGGCGTCGACGAATTGTTCATATTGATATCTATGTAGTATGTCTCTCTCACGAAGTTATGGACTGATACTCCTAGTCGATAATTCTATAGTTAAGATATCGCGGCCTCAGGATCTACGAATAAGCTTCATCCAAGACAAGAGTAGTGTAGGATCGATCGCCTGCAGTATTGGTAGGGTCGACTACACAACGTCTTTCTTGCAGGATTGGGATAACAGTAAAAAAATAATCTGAGCGAAAGTTGATGTGAGGGCCCCTATACAATCGCATACTAAAATATCTCCTAAATGACGGCCTACTGGTGGCTGGCTGTAACATATTCTTTCCGACTATCTATAGGTAGTCAGTTCGGTAGACATTATCTTTTCAGCTGGCTTCTTTGGGGGACTGGTAGACTAACAGTTCTTACTAAGTTATTTGCAAATACTCGCTAAGCTCCCCCAGAACTAGACTAACTATCTAATACAAGGCACGGTGTTGCTGAAATCAGACATCGGGTTGTTCGAAAGCGCCTTCTCTCTCACCTCTAGTTGTTCAAGTTCTCCCCGTCCGGCTTTGGTACCGACAGGATATTGTTAAATTCGGCAGTGATCAACGGTGGGTTCATTTTAGGCTTTAGTTTTCGTAACTCTTCGCATATCGGTAATGCAAATAGAGGCAATAGGGCGAATGGGATTGTTCGACGAAATTATATGGGTGAGTTAGCGAGAATTACTCAGTTGTCGAAATCGCTTGCCCTGTTTGACAACGAAGCTTCTGAATTGTACATTGCCATACATTGTGTCCCCACGGTTCGGTATCTAATGTTTTGATTGGTGACCAACTTATCTCGGGTAATAATCCCTGTGTAAACACTGCAAGAGTAATACTATTGGTAAGTATAGCGGTGGCATGAATCTCGTGATCGTAGTACACATCATACTATATAACTAGTACTTATAATAATGGTTGGGTATCTGCCTAACTTAAGGTGTGTATGATAACGTCTGCATGATGATCTCCCGCCCCCAGCGTTTGCTAGTGCGGCGCTAAGCTCAGGTACGCACGGCCAATGCAGGGGTTGACTTCACCAACCCTAGATATTATTAAGGTAATGTAGCAATGTTAACCAGTCGACGAACGATAACAATGTATGGCTAACATTTGCTATGAGATTTATATAGAGTATTATATGATAGGGTCGAATTCCCACAGCTTTTTTTTGAGCCCAAGATTTCACATACGCAGAGAGGTAGGGGGATCATCTGTGGGGAAATTACATATTGTCGCACAGCATATGTCATCATGTAGTGTAGTCTAAATGAATTTTCATGTCCACGCCGTTTCCGTTTCTCACTCTGCTCGTTCAATCTCTTTCCCTTCTAGTTAGATATTCTAGTTAGATATATGTTTTCATGCATCAATAACCGGATTTGTGTGCGCTAACTAGAAAAGTCGAGGGCTGGAAGTGTGTGTTTAGAATGAAAACCTGATAACAACACAAACACACAAACACACAAACACACAAACACACAAACACACAAACACACAAACACACAAACAAACTTGCACATAGACTCCTCGGGCTTCGGCGTTTCTTCTCTTTGCGTTTACCGGTGCGTTACTATTGTAACGGTGTTATGGTTAGATGTTACCTGGCTATAACAACTCTACATTTTGCCGCAATGCGGGCGACTTAGAGTAGTATCACAATCACTTGAATAAGGATGTAAATGCTTGGATGTCCTAAAAAGTCAGTCTGCATATCTGAAAGGGAAATTTTGTATCCATTCAGCCACTCACGTGCCTGCTCGATATTCTATTGGGTCTGTCACCGGATTACTTTCTCCCTCTCTCCCTCTCTGTGTGCGTATTACGGCATCCTAATGTAGGTATTACTGCATCCTGTCAAATTATGGTATATCCTGCAAACCAACTAAGCGACCCATTCTACATATCTAGGGGGCTCAGCCGTATTTGTAGGTAGCTGTCGGTGTAGCCGGTTGGCGGGAAATGCGCCGAGGTGACTTTTCCCCTCCTTCCTCTTCATAATCATTACAGTTGATTCTGTAATTGTAATGTTCGGTACCATCCGTGGATTCGTGGTATTGGATAGTCTTGATAGTGGTCGTAACTAGAATCTCGCCATCGGCGGCATGGGAGAGAGAAAAGGAGTAAGTAGCTTTGTTGAAGGATGAACTCGTCTAGACCCAAATCACCCCCCTCTCAAATCCGATAATCTTTCCTGTTTTCCGCCCATGAAACTTGATTCAACCTTGCTTGCCCGTGCATGTCGGTTCCGGCCCTAATATTATTCCTGCAGTTCTGAAAACTCCCATATCAACCGCTCAACATTCGTGTGCGAACTGTCACACCTTCTAGCCTAGGACAAAAAATAGTGTCGTACTGATAAGCGACATGTATCAGTTAGTATTGGATTAGACTCCTCGCGTAACAATAGATGTCTATTACCCCTGTATACTTAGGCCATGACACAAACTATGGCTTAGTAGAACCATAGACCAATAATATTTGTGATGGGCGGACATGAACGAAACTTTAGGATCCTAAATAATGTTTAAAAATTCGAAATAATACAAAGACGAAATGGTCATGCAGCTAAATTGATCAATATTAAGAGTAATCAGGATATATTTGATTCAATCAGGGTGAAGAGGTAGTTGCAGTTGCCTGATAGTAGCATCTACTTCTGCTACCTTTTCTTTCTTCATCAGTTGCCTATGTCTTCGTCCCTCCCCTCTCCTTTCCTTCACTTCTCCAACATACAGTTTTCATAAACCCCTCCTTGTTTTTTTCATCTTGTCGAAGAACCCATTTTCGTTACGTAACTTATTTCCATCGGCCCCCATTTAGTTCTTTGGTTCCGAGGGCGTGGGAGGATCATCACTTTGCTATTATGTCAAGCCTAGTGAGCCCATATTAAATCTCCGTTATTACCCCCATTGAAACAGAGTTCTAGGAGCTTGAGTTTAGTGACACTATCGTCGATGGTATGGCAGGTGTTACTACCCTTGAATTCGATACCGCGTAGCAGTTATATCGGCTGTAGCCGAGGGCATCTGATATCAGCGTTTAGCGTAATTAAAGAAATACTTTAACTAATTAACAAGTAACTTAGCTTAATTAATTAAAACAACGATTTTTAAATTATTTACAAGCAAAATAAAAATTTTTATTAATTGTTAATTACTTGCAATTAATTAATAAAGTTAGCAAGTAATTTTTAGTATTTTTTTTAATTTTTTATAAGGTATTTTTATTAAAAAAAGCTGTTAAAAAAAGCTGTTAAAATTACTAATTAAAAAGTCTGTTTTTTTACCTTTATCTACCCTTACCTATACCTTTACTTATACCTTTATTTATACCTTTACCTACTTTTACTTTATATCTTTATATTTTATACTAATTATTAATATTATAAGCTTTTTTAACTTTATATATTAATAATACTACGTGCTTTATATTTAGCGTTAAAATTTTAATAGATTTATTATTAGCATAGTTAAACCTTTTAAATTATATTATTTTTATTTTTACGTTAACGTTTTTAACTAGATTATATAACTATAAAAGCTTTTTAAAAAAGCTTTTATAGTTATAACTTATAGTTATAATTTTAACTAGTTATTTTATTTACTTATAATATTATAACTATTATAATTTAAATAATAAAAATAGCGTTTTTAAAGTTAGTATATTTTTAGCTTTTTTTTTATATATTTTTTATTTAATTTAAATAACTACTTTTATTTTAACTAGCTATAAAAAGTTTACTTTTGTTTTTTATACTACTTATAAACTACTTATTTTTATTACTTTTACTACTAATTTTTATACTTTATTTGCTTATAATATTATTATTTTTATAATTAAGATAATAAAAACAGTATATATAAAATTAGTACGTTTTTAGCTTTTTTTTAATATATTTTTTAATTAATTTATATAGCTACGCTAATTTTAATAAATTAGTAGTTTTTTAACACTAGGTTAAAAAATTAGCTTTTATTTTTTTAACTAACCTATTTTTACTACTTTTACTACTTTTACTACTAATTTTTACACTTTATTTGCCTATAATACTACTACTTTTACAATTTAAATAATAAAAACAATATATTTAAAATTAATATATTTTTAGCTTTTTTTTAATATATTTTTTGATTAATTTATATAACTATGCTAATTTTAATAAATTAGTAGTTTTTAATTAGGTTAAAAAGTTAGCTTTTATTTTTTTTACTACTTACTTTTACTATTTATTTTTACTACTAATACTTATACTTTTAACTATTTATAATACTACTTTTTTATATATATTTGCTAATATTAAAAAGTTAACTAGATAATAAAGCAGCTTAACTTAGTACTTATATTATTATTACTTATTATTAATACTATTACTTACTGCTTAACTTTAATATTAAGTTAGCATACTTAGCTATAAATATTATTATATAGTATAAATAAGCATTTTTTTAAGGTATAATATATTATTACCTATAAGTAAATAGTACTTTTTTATATATATTTACTAGTACTAAAAAGTTAACTAAATAATAAGGCAGCTTAATTTAGTATACTTAGCTATAAATATTATTATATAATATAAATAAGTATTTTTTTAAGATATAATATATTATTATCTATAAGTAAATAATACTTTTTTATATATATTTGCTAGTGCTAAAAAGTTAACTAGATAATAAAGCAGCTTAAAAATATTAAAGCATAGCTTTTTTAATTTTATAAGCTTTTAACTACTACTTTTAAAGCTAACTGTTTATAAATAAGTTATTATATTAGCTAATAATATACTTTTTAATATTTTATAGTAATAGCTTTTTTAAATTATAATATTAAATAAAAAATATATACTTTATATTTAAATAAGTAGTAATATAACTTTAAAGATTTTTTATTATAGCGTATACTTTATACTAGTTATTATTAGCTTTAATAGCTTAAAGATTTTGCTAAAAAATAAAAAATAAATATGTTATATTTATAATAATAAAAAAAAACTTAAAATATTTAATAAAATAGCTATTAATAAAGCTAAATATTACTTATATATTTATTATAATATTAATATAAACATAAAGCTAATAATATTAAATATTTTTATTTTTTTAACTTTTACTTTTTTAAACTTTATTTTTTTAACTATTTTTAAATTAGTTTAATTTTTTATAAGATTATTTTAGCAGGTTAAATTAACAAATAAATAATAAAAATAGCTATTAGTTAAACTTTATATTATATTTAATATATTTTTTAATTTATTTAGTATATAATAGTTTATTAATATTTTTAAGTTTTTAAACTTAGATTTAGCACTTAAACTTAGAGTTAGCTTTATTACTATAGCAAACTAAGTTAAAAATGTATTTAAATTGGCTTATAAAACTATTATTATAAAAATAGCTGCTACTAAATCTAAAATTAACATATTTTTTAATTTTTAAAAGTTTTTTTTAAAAAAAAGCCTTTTTAGCATAGTTGCTTATTATATTAACTAAAAATTTAAACTATAAACTAGGCTATTAGCTTTATAATATATTGCCGGCTTATATATTATTAAAAATATTAAATACTACTTATATTAAGTAATTAATAATTATAATATTTAATTTATATTAAAGTTTTTTATTTTTAATAATATAAATATTAATAATAAAGTTTTTAAAATTTTATTATAATATATATTAAATAATAATATTTATTTTAATAAAATTAAAAGTTAAGTTTAAAACTATAAAATATGTTATTAAGGCTATATTGTTAATATTATTGCTTAATACTTTATATTTAATTATTTTAATAGCATTTTTATAAAAGCTATTGCTTTTTTTGCTTTTAAAAAAAGCTATTTTATTAATATATAAATTTGCTACTTTTTTTAACGCTATAATATCTTTTATATTAAACTTAAAGGCTATACTAGTGCTTAAAATATTATTTTTAAATAAATTAACAAATTTATTAATAATAATAATAATTTTGCTATTAAAACTTTTAATATATTTAAATTAGCTAATGTTTTTGCTAATAATAAACATATTTATTTTTAAAAGTTAATAGTTAAAGTTAGTAATAATACTTGTTAAAACTTTTTTAATACTAAAATTAAAAGCTTTTTTATTTTTAAAAAAGTTTTTAATAAACTTTATATTATACTATAGCAAAATTTTATATTTAAAAAATATATGCTAGCAAAATATTATTTTATAGCTAAAAATTAAAAAGTTTATTATAAAATTAACGAAATTTTAAAACCTTTTTTTTTAATAACACTTTAGCATAAAAGTAATAATATTAGCTTGCTTAATATAATAGCTTTTTTTAAAAAACTTAAAAACTATTTATATATATATTTAATATGCTTTTGTTTAATTAAAAAATATAATTCTAATTTTAATATACTGTTTTTACTGCTGTTTTTTTTATTTTTTTTATAGCTTTAAACTTTTATTTAGCGCTAGTTTTGTTAATAACTTATTTTTATATAATAAAGCTTTAAGTATATAACTATAGTTTATATTTATAAATAATATTGCCGCTTTAAAAATTGCTATATAAGTATAATTATTTTAAGCGCTAAAAACGTTTAAAAAATTTATTTAAGCTTTAAAAAAGCTTATAAAAAGTTATAAAAATATTATTTAATGTTTAAAAAAATACCTGCTTATTAAGCTGCTATAGTTTTTTATTTAGGTATAAAATTAAAAAGCTTATAAAAAAAAAGCTTTATAAAAGCTTTTAAAGTTTAATAATATATAATAATATATTAAAAACAATATTATGCTAATAATATAGCTTTAGAAATTATTATTATTATTACTACTAAACTTTTTGCTAAAAAATTAATAAGTAGGGCATATAACGGTTATAATTTAAATAAAAACTTTTTTTTTTATATAAATAAATTAAAATAATACTTAGTAATAAAAAAAACTAGCTATATAAAGTTTAATTATAAACTTATTACTTAGTAATAAAAGTATAAAAAATAATTTTTACTATTTTATTAGTTTATTTTAGACGTTTTTTTTATATTAGCTATATTAGCTAAATATAAAAAAGTATTTAATTAGGCAAAATTAATAATAATTTTATAACGGCTACGCTTTAAAACAAGTATGTTAAAGGCTATTTAGTGCCTTTAATATTAGCTTTATAGCAATTTTTTAGGTTTTTAAGCTGCTATTTAAAATAAAAATAACTTTTAAAATTTCTTAAGTTTTTTAGTTAAATATTTAAGTTAAAGTAAGTAATAAAATTAGTTAAGTTAGTTAAATAAGCCAAAATTTAGTGTTAAGTTAGGTAAAACAAAAAAAACTCTGTTTTTTAACTTGTTTTGTTTGTGCTGAACGCTGTCTGATATACATCTTATTAAGCTTCAACTGCTTCTCTATGGGTTAAGATCAGGGAAGTATGCAAAGAGAGAGATATCCTTTGACAAATGAGTATATTGCGTGTGAAGCCGTCGGTTTTTTAAATTATTCAAATTAGAAGCTTACAATAATGGGTGCGAAGAATTCAGTTTATGGGCTACTGGTCTTAGGGTACCATGTTGACTGGAGAAGGCTTCAATCCTGGGAGATACGATGATGTATCGATAATATACAAGGTTTTGCGTCTAATCGGCTCGTGTTAGCCGGGGGCTAGGTTGTTAAGCTGAGAAAACGCATATAATATATTGTAGATGGCGATGAGCAAGTAGGATAAAAGATCACCTATACCTCGTTATATCTGTCTGCTTTCAGGTAATCCCTATTATAATGACCACCCTCGCCACGGTTGAATCGAATAGGATTATCAAAGCTTAAATTATTTATAGCGTAAATCTAAATCAAATAGTTAATACGTAATAGTACCTTGTCACGTAACAACTCTTCCCATGATACTTAGCAGGTATTAATACCGCGAGTAATCACTACTACTCCGCTCTAAACTACCCTGTCACACCTTCTAGGATGAAACAAAGAAGGTGTTGTATGTATATAGACATACGAGCTAATTAGTAGTATGAGACTCTTCGCGTAACAACAATTGTTTATCACCACCGTATACTCATGTCCTGACAAACCCATATCTAAGTACCGAGGTGGATAGAAAGATACGTAGTCTAGATGTGATAGAAATATGTGCCGTGAATTTCATCTAGCGTACTTGAAACCCGAATATATAGTGCACGGAAGTTTATCAAGGCAATACACGCTCTGGATTGCGCGCTACTTCCTACCAGTATATGACTATGATTACCTAATTCACTAGAGGGCTTGTATGACGAATATTAAAAATAACAATTCATATAAGCGATGATTGGATGTATCTTCAAATTTTCTTGCTCTTTTAATCTGAGGAGGGGGTATAAAAAACTATATAGACTTAACATACAACAGATTCGCTACATTCCAACTTAACACTATATGTATTCAAAAATGATACATCGAGACAATGACTAAAGCATACTATATGGTCTCAGTATGCTCGTTAACCGGCTGAGCCTGTTTCTGATCGACCCCCTCGGTCAAGCCATTTCCAGCGTTGGCCTCGGAGCTGTCGACGTCGTCGCCTGTGCCGGCTTCGCGGCGGATCCGAGCGATCTCCTCGGGTGGTGGTGCAATCCAACGCTCTGACTTCCTAGGGTTGACGTGTTGGACGTACATCGTATCGATTTCCTCTAGAGTGCGTCCTTGACCTTCCATACAAAAGAAGTACACAATCAGGCCGCCTACGACGTTGGTGGCTGCAAATACGTAGCCATATCGGAAGTCGATGTCATTTGTGATAAAGGGGGTGAAGAAAGCAATCAGGAAATTCCAAGTCCAGTTGCTCGCAGTGGCTAGAGCCATAGCTCGTGCACGGTATTTCTATGGGAGTAGAGATGTTAGCTATTACGAATTATAGTATAGGTAGAAGGGCGAGGGGACTGGATGTGTATTGGAGTAGAAACTTTGCAGATCCAAGACGTACCGAGGGATAAATCTCTGCAATAAGAGTCCACACCATAGGTCCCCATGTAGTAGCAAACCCGAGAACGAAGATGGCGGCGAACACGATCAAGACGATACCTGCTGTAGGGGTATTTGAGGGTGTTTCGATATCTAGAAGGAAGTGTCCCACGGAGGCAAAGATGAGAAAGCAGATAAACATCCATACGGAACCAAAGATAAGCGACTTGCGACGACCATAATGCTCAACCAGATATAAACCAATGAAGGTGACACCGAAGTTAATAGTGTTCAAAATAACCTGCGTAATGAAACTACTAATTTGAACCGATTGGAAGATCGTTGTGCCATAGTAAAAGAAATAGTTGGCACCTGTGAGTTGTTGGAACATCTGTAGGGCAACGCCGAGCGCGATACGATAAGCCATGCGCGGAGCACTAAACATTTCAACATAGCCACCGATGAAACTGGTTTTGACTTGGGATTCGGCGCGAAGTTTACTCTCGATCTCCTCCATCTGCGAGTGGATGGCCCAATGGTTTGCTGGAGCGTCGTACACTCTCATAAGTGTTTCTCTTGCTTCGTCTACGCGCCCATGCCGATAGGCATAGCGGGGTGTCTCGCTAAATGCTAGGATTCCGAGGCCTAAGCCAATCGTAAAGATCCAGCCGAGTCCGATCACGATACGCCAGGATGCTGAGCTACCCTTCTGATGATCGTATGTCCCGAGATTAAACACGGCAGCTAGGAAAATTCCCAAAGTGATGAACAATTGGTAAGCGCAAACAAGAGCGCCACGGATCCACGGCGGTGCAGTTTCAGCTTGGTACATAGGCACTAACAAACTCAGTGCGCCGACGCCAAATCCCGCGACGAGTCGCCCGACGACAATTTGTTCGTAAGCATCATTAGAAGCAATCTGGATAATGAAACCAATAGACGTCACGCAACACCAGAGGCTTACGGACAAACGACGGCCGATCTTATCTGCAATAGGCGCCGCGATTAGAGCACCAACTAATGTGCCGATAGATAGTAGACCGACGATAAGACCCGAGCGCACGGAGCTGAAAGAATACTTCACCCCACCCATACCGTCGTCTGTAGGTTGACCGAATCGCCGCTGAAAGTCGGGCATCTCAAGAAAGCCGGAAATTTGGCCGGTATCGTAGCTAGTGTTCGTTAGCGAACCTCCGTCGGATCATAGCTAACCAGTGATTCTGTGATTCAATCCGGAGAATACATAGAAGGAGGAAGGCGTACCCAAATATCAGTCCACCCATCGACACGAGGAGGCCCATCGTGAAAGACTGTCTGGATACACGCTTTAGGGGAGAGTAGTCGAGGCCGGCCTCTTTTCCTGTCCGGACCTGACGAACATCATCGAAGGTGACCTGGTTGCTAAAGCCAAACATATTGGCTAAGGTATATTGGTTACGCTATGCCTCGGTACCGGTTCTGGGAGACTTTAGGTAACGATGCGATAGGGTCACAAGAACTCTAGCTGATCATTAGGTCTCTCCTGCGTGGTAAGGAAGGATGGATAATACTGGACGGATATACTGAGAAATGCAGTTGAGATCCAAGTCCACGTGGACGTGATCAGCATCAAAGGGGGCAGAAGGGGCTTTTATTAACTTCCGATCTAGAAAATAATCTGGAGACTGGGGAAATGGAGGGTGCGGGTGAAGATGCGGGCAAGGATGGAGGAAAAAGGGAGCCCCAGGATTCTCCGGGCCTTCTCTAGCTCTCCGGCTCATCATGGGGCTACTGAGCCATAGTCAGACCATACTGCTCCATCCATTTCGCGATCGCTGTCATAATAGGACCGAAAGCATAGCAGGTATGCGGCACCGAGGCTCTCTACCTACCCACTAAGACTCTGCATCGGTATGCGGTGACGTGAGAGGACGCGAGCCCGAGAAATGCGGCTGTCAGATGAGGCATGGTTTAACTGGGTCGTGACGTAATTCTCCACACTCCCAACCAGCAAACTTAAGATGCAATTATTACGATTGTTTTTAGTATCGGGATGAAACCAGGTTAAGATCAGATCACGGCTAAGGAAATGTATAGAGCATAATTTCCATGTTCAAATCTGTCTCTTAGCCGCCAGTGCTGATGATACTGCTCTTCCAGTGATGGGATTGAGTAGGATGTGTAAAATACCTGGGGAATTTATCCTTTCTGCAGTTTGGTCCACCGACGACGATCGCCGAACAATCCGAAGCTTACCGTAGTACATGCATTTTACATGGAAATACAAATATCCGCACGAGATCATCACGGGAGATAGGGCACAGAGAACGGTCCGAATCGGCCCCTTGACAAGAAAAAAAAAATCATAAGATCCTTATGACACTGCCTAGGACGAGAAAAAAAAAAAAAAAAGGCACACCGGTTGAAAGTTGAGGTCTCGACAGCTTAATGTTACTAAGTATTACAGCACCAGCCAACCACGACACGACTTTCTGGCTTGGCAGACCGAATAAAGTAGAAAAGCTCTTGGCTTCAGCATCGGTATAACCTACCTAAGTATATACCTACTTGGATATTAGTTGGTAGAAAAAGCATGATTTCGACGCGATTTTGAACGAAATCTATTAGTTCATAACTACTACAACAACAACAACTAGCTGTTTGCTCACATGAATGGAAGGGTCGGCAGGGCGGAAAATGGAATCTTAAGCAGCGTAGGCATGCTAGCCTCGAAGTTTTTCGGGCCGATGTAACTCTACGTGTTAATGGATTTGAGAGCAGAAAAGAAATGGTGTGCTCCTCGGCTTCCTTCCAGTGCGCCCATTATAAGACAATTTCACTTGTACCCTACCTCCGTGTTTTATATATCGTCTTTTATTATAAACAGAATCTTTACATTACTATTCTAGGTCCTGGACTCCACGGGGTTCAAAAAGCTCAATCGGCCGAGTTCAGTCAGTGCCAAGTAGGGGAGGCTGGGGGGACGAGGTCGAAACAACTGTTCCACCTACATACAATTTAGATTTATAGGTAGGTGTGTTACACCGGGATAGATGGGGCAAATGTGCAGTAGTGGCTGCAAGTTGAATGCAAGGAGAACTTAAAAAAAGGTATCATTTATAGAGTGCCTGAATCATTCGAAGAGAGGATCCAGTCCTGCCCTTGTGTATGGAGATAGACTTGACGATACTTTTCCATATGCGAAATAATGAAAGAGAAAGTGCGCGTGGTGAAGGGTTATTGATTAAATAAAATTGAAACCGGAGTCTTCGCGATAAATTAATAAACAACTAGCTAAGGATCTGTGAAGGCGTGAGTAGGTCAGAAGGCCGTTGCATGGGTTTACTACCTTAAGGTAGATCTATCTAGCCCTACACATCTCGGTACACGTGTATAGACGTACATAATCTATGTAATCTCTCTTAGAAGTTCTCCTACTGGGTCTTTTGGGGGTGGATATATATTTATCAGGTTATTAGTTAGATAGTTGATCTATTTAGACCGAAGCAGATATTGTCGTGAACATGTCACCCTCTGTCTCTCCCACTGCCCTTACGACGGTAATCGTGAGAGTTCTAGGGTTCTTGGGCGTGCATAGCCCGTAGATGCCGGGCCCTACAAATAAAAGAGAGATACGAATTCGTAAACTGGCTCAACACAATCATAGACTGGCTGCTGAGCTGGCAGTCGTGCTAGCCGAGTCGAGAATAATCAGAACCGGCCCGACCTATCAGTATAGGAAGCGGGGTATGAGTATGCGCGATTGTCTATGGCGAACTATCCCCATTGTTAATTTATGCCTGCTCGTTGTTATTGCAGCCTGGATCTCGTGTAGATCGGGAGTCCCATGTGACGACCTAGCCGCTTTGGTGTTATACTTTTGAATGCGGATGGAAGAGATGGTATCTCTCTCACTGGTGTCGGGAGATAAGGTGATGTTAGACGTCCCGGCTCTCTGGGAACCGGATACATCGGTGTGTGCTGAGACAGAGCAACATTGACCCGCCCCGGGTTGTAACGTTGAAGCATGCTTCAGACCCTCGCCAATCTCCTCTTTTGACGCAGTAATTACATTTGACAGCACTCATCGCCTCCCCTTCTTGAGTTAAGATCTGCCACCCCCACACAATTTCAGCACACCCAGGCAGCTCTCTAGAGCAACATAAGTGGAATCATAATTCACCTTCCGTCTTCCTATCGCGGCCCAATCTCTTTTGTCAAGATAACATTCTCATCGTCGTAATATGCCCCGCATAGCCTACTCTTCAACGCTAACAGACCCACTCATCCCATCATGTTATGTGCCGGTTGATATCTCCAGAGGCCGTCCAGCCCTGGAACACGCGGCTCCGATCATCCCTCGATTGGGTACGGCGCCGGATGGACTATTAATATAAAGCCCATGCTCCTGTTTATATAGCCCTATAACTGCCTATACTTCATTGCGAGCACATTTTCAACTTGGTTTGACATTTTTCAACCTTGAAGCCTTGGTCCGCTAGCTGGAAGCCTAGGTATGACTGCTGGTGCCAGCCATTTAAACAATTTTGCGGGCATCGCAATAACCCTAATACTTCGGACTAGGATATGGGTAACCCACTGATGGGCACCTTTTCGGCGTCCTGCATCCTCTCCTCTTCTTATTGCTGATGTCGACTTAGAAAACCCTGCGCTAGCCCATTTCCCCTGCCCTCGAGCAGGGGAACTTGTGGCATCGATATTTACAATGTCGCACCCGTTTTCTGTAATAAAAGTAGATAACAACGATGCCAATCCGTCGCGGTTCCGCCCTCACTCCGCTTTGCAATTATAACTAAGCCTATCCGCACTCGGTAATACGCTTCTGTTACCTTAATATTTATGTATCGCTAGCAGCTTGGTGACTTCGCCTTTCTCAACTTGTAGTTGAGGATCTCTCGAATCGCACCCTCAACCTCAAGATATCTAGCCTTCTTGATCTTGATAGTTACAGTTAACAAAATATCACGACTAGTCTAGACATATAAGAATAGTATTTTACTGTTAATATCTGTTTATGATAGCTTTATACTAGACCAAAACTACTGTTATTCTTAGTTTATACTATTCCGTTATGACCCGTGTCACTATTCTTGTCTGTTCCCAGCAGGTTTTAAAACAATTTTTAATGTTCACTTGTGGTGGGATGATAAGGCAAAGTCCCGATCGCGGTTCTGCCAAATCTCTTTGCTGCTTGTTATTTTCGCCCCTTTATGCTGGCCTCGAGGGTGCCCCCTATCCTGCCCTGCATCAATCTTTCTACACTATCATTGTTCAGCACTGAGAAACCCACCGAGTCTGCACAGGTCCCCGGGGCGGATGTTGAAGTCTTTAGGTTGGGCCCGGGTAACCTAGATCCGGATATCCGGGTAGAGGTTCCTGTTCATACTAACGTAGGTCCTTCTCTTAGCTTGTCTGACAGAAAGGTCACCGAAATTCTTAATTGGCATGATCTCGCCGAAACTATTCAAGCCCTGGGATAGTCACCCCGGGTAGCTGAATGAATATTCTACCCGTTTTTGGTGACCTTCCTATTTCCTGGTGTCCTGAGCGAGGCAATAATATAGTAAATGTATCCTGTGCGATACAATAGTTTCTCATATCCGACACTCTCTATTTCCCAGTAATTCTCTTGGAAAGGCCGGGGGGACGGAGTCGGGACTTAGCTCTCTCTGCTATCCTTCCCTTGTCATTCGTTCCAGTGGAAAGTGGTAGAGTCTATTATACCTATATTTCATTGATAAGGAAATGACTACCTACCTCATTTCAACTTGGAAGATTGCTTACCCTCGCTTAGGGTTTGCATAAACTGCAGATACTGCTTCTGGCAACAACTTGGAACGATGATGGCAATGACGGCGCCGATTGACAAAAGCTCCGACTGATGATATCAGCAGTAAGAGGATCCACAATCACCGTCGTTCTCCGGCAGAGCATTACCTAGCGCGGCGGACATGACGGCATAGAAAGTGGCCACCCATCATAGCTTCGCGGGGCAAATGACAAGTGAGGGTGATTGAGCGTGATGTAATACTGCTGACTTTACAATATCTTGATTTGCGATTACAGGTAACTGTTATGGGAGATATTTATAAGTCAATGGACGGGGGCAGAGGAAACTAATTGGTACGCGATGAGTATGCAGAGATCGCAATTTGATCCTTTACTCCAGCAGCAAACTTCGTAAAAAATCGGAAAGGAAAATGAAATGAAATAGAAGAAAAGAAAAATAAAGGAAAATATTAGTTTGTAAACCGAGTGTAGTGTCTTGTTCGGTCACATTTCGACCGACGTGGTTTCTCCAGGGCAATTTAAGCGAGGAGTCAGCTGCAGTCGTAGTAAGAAAAGAAATGAGATCTACCGAGCAGTAATTTGTGAATGAATGTGTGTCAAAAAATGGGGGATAGGAGATGGGAGATGGGAGATGGCATACCTTGGGTAGGTAGGTAGATAGGTAGGCTGGATTGCTAGCAGTTCCCGGTCCACTGCGCGAATATCTAACGAATCATGATGGTTGACCAAGAGGCACAGAAAATTTTAGCAGTCATATGAATTGCAACATTGGGATTTCAATTACGAGGCCACGATAATGGCATTGCTAGCAGAGTGGGCTGGGCTTGGATCAGCTACCTAGGTCAGCTACCTAGGTATTAGTCTGTAGATATAGGCGGCATGCCGATGTTGTTATCGAGAAAGCGAGAAGTTCTGGACCTGGCAGTGCTGCATGGAATTATCCACCAATAGAGGGATCAGCAGGGCGCTTGCAGGGGACTAACAATCTTTACCTCTCAACTGACACCCTCTCGCCCAGTTACGAGGCTCTGGCCAAGTCCACCAATCCACTGCTCCGTTATTAGACACCTACTTGGGTAGAATGCACTACAGCTGTGTCGACTTGCCTGTCCTCTGTCCTGTGTCCTCTGTCTTTGGTGTTTTTGTTTTTTTTTGCGCTGTCAGGTGCGGACAGTGAGTGGAGTGGCCAGAATCCTATCAGGCACATAATGTACTCACCCGGTAGCGTGCTCTGTAGCACATTAGGCACCCGGAACACTATACCTAGAAATATATACCCAGAAAATACACTATAATCAGCGTCATCACTATGAATAGATTAGGTACCTATATTCTCAATAGGTACCCCACCGTCAACCCCCGTGCTGGGTCAATGTCCTGCTTGGGGTGCTTGGGGTGCTCGGGGTGCATATGCAAGTCCAAGATACACTAACCTCGATACTCGCAGCCCGTCACCTCAACCCGCTGCAACCGCACACATCACCCGGCACCGAGGTTTAGGTCGATTTGATAGTGCAGCGACATCACTCTAGATAGCACATGGCATATCCCACCTCTCTGCTTGGTATGCCGCAAGCCATGACGCCCTCCTCTTCGTCTTACTCCTTTTTCTCCTCCCCTTTCTCCTCATTCCTCCTGATCCTTCGCCATTTCCATCTCCCTACCCCACGTTGTCTCACATGTACAAAATACCTTTCGTTTTCCAGTCCCAAGTTGCTCTCTCGCTCGTCTATATCCTCATCCCCATCATCCCCCCGCCGTCTTACCATCCCTACACAAGCAATTGCTGCTGCATATACTACTTCCGCTAATATTCATCCTCCCTCTAAGCCCCCTTCTAAACCCCCCTGCAAGCCCACGCCTCGGCCCCTTTGTACCAGCTAGGATAAGGCCGTCTTGCCTCGTGACAACTTCCATCGCGACCATTTATCTGTCGAACCACTGAATACCTCGATACCATTGGGGCTCCGGAGCTATTACCAGAGGATGGGAGAAACGCGTGAGAGCAAGCGTCCGCGTATCAACGGAAACCACGTCGCCGTCAACGGCTTTGCCGTCGATGGCGCTACAGAAGAAGAGTGGTTTGTTGGTAGTATAGACCAAGGAACTACATCTTCCCGCTTCATCATATTCGATCGCTTCACCGATCCTGTAGCAAGTCACCAGATCGAGTTCGAAAACCACTATCCCTTTTCTGGGTAATTCCACCCCCCTCCCCCCTTCTTCCTCTCTTGCCCAGGCGGCACTTTTCGTTGTACAATTAAAAAAAAAACATTAATCACTGACCCCGCGATACAGTTGGCACGACCACGATCCAACCGACCTCGTTAGTTCAGTTGAGAAGTGTATCGAGAAGGCGACTGAGGATTTTGTCTCCAAGGGCTATAAAACGTCACAGATCAAGGCGATTGGTATCACCAATCAACGTGAAACGACTGTTTGCTGGGACAAGACCACCGGTGAGGCTCTATGTCAGGCCGTTGTCTGGCCCGATACACGAACCAAGGAGCTGGTTCGAGACCTCAAGAATAAAACTGGTGCCGACAGGCTGCTCGATCTTTGCGGTCTCCCCCTAAGTACCTATCCCTCGAGTGTGAAGCTCAAGTGGCTCACTCAGAACCATGACGAAGTTCGCAAGGCTTATGAAGAAAGTCGCCTAGCCTTTGGGACTGTCGACAGTTGGTTGATCTATAAACTCAATGGTGGCAAGGATAGGAATATCCATGTCACCGACACTACCAACGCCAGCAGAACCATGTTCATGAACTTGCGCACCTGCGAGTATGATGACGAGCTGCTCAGCTTCTTCGAAATCGATCGCTCCAAAGTCGATCTGCCCAAAATAGTTCCTTCGTCGCATGCTGAAGCTTTCGGTAGCCTCGCGTCAGGACCTCTACAGGGCATTAAAATCGCCGGGTGTTTAGGCGACCAATCCAGTGCTTTGGTTGGCCATTGCGGATTTAAGCCCGGCCATGCAAAAAACACGTACGGCACCGGGTGCTTTTTGCTCTACAATGTTGGTTCCGAGCCTGTCATATCTAAATATGGTCTATTAAGTACAGTGGCGTACGATTTTGGTGAGGGACAGAGAGCGTATGCTCTAGAAGGTAGTATCGCCGTCGCGGGTTCGGGTGTCAAGTTTTTGATGAATAACTTGGGTTTCGTACGTGATTCATCCAAGGTCGGCGAACTTGCTGAGACTGTTCCCGATAATGGTGGAGTGGTGTTTGTGACTGCGTTCAGTGGTCTCTTCGCACCCTACTGGATAGATGACGCGAAAGGAACCTTGTGTAAGTTATGATGCCTAGCTTTGATTCCCCCCCCCCCCACACAACGGGCCCTTTAGGAACGGCGGAGCTAACGAGATATAGTCGGAATTACGCAACACACACAAAGGGGTCACATAGCCCGTGCAACCCTCGAGGCGACCTGCTTCCAAACTCGTGCGATTCTCGAGGCCATGGAGAAAGATTCGGGTCACAAGCTAGAGGGACTTGCTGTCGATGGCGGTATGTCTAACTCTGACATCACAATGCAGACGCAAGCCGATATCAGCTTCATTAAAGTTGAGCGGCCCGAAATGCGCGAGACGACAGCTCTAGGCGCGGCAATTGCCGCCGGAATAGCAACTAAGGGTTGCTGGACTAGCCTGCCGGAACTCTTCACCATTACTCATAGCAAGCCCGGCCGGAAGACATTCGATCCCGTCGGTAGCCCCAAGAAAATTAGGCTCATGTATAACCGTTGGGAGCGGGCCGTGGAGATGAGCCGAGGCTGGGTCACAAATTCGACCGAAGAATACTATACAGCAAGCGACTCTCCTTAAAGGCCTTAATTTGCTCCTATCGAACAAAAGAAAAAGTATAAACGTAGTTTGTCAGGAAGGTCGGAATTTAATAGATGGCAATTCGGGTATAATTTATAAGGGAGTGATGGGATCATTCACCGGTATTGTATCATGGCATGGAGTACATGTGGGTGGGATTGAGCTTTCTTTTTTCTAAGAGCGTGAGCGTGGAGGTTGCTTCGCAGGGACCTTGTCTGTCCCGCTTCAACATAACCTTGTACTATTATAATGCCATTATGATCTTAATTGACTCTTAATATTATTCTTCTAGATCTCTAGGGCTTCGCATGGGAATCTCGGTTTAGGTAACTGAGTTAATGTGCCGCAAGGAGACAAAGGCGTAGAAAGGTATAGGACAAATAAGATAGAATATAGTCTCTCGTGATGTCGCCAGCTAGAATTCCTGATATTGGTGTAAAGAATCTCGAACAGCCTTGGAATATGCCTGTAATCTGCCCCCAAGATAGTGGCAAGGTTGTTCATTTATTGAGAAACCAGGCATTTCCGGATAACGGGGACGACCCATTTCTCCTTGATTGCTCTTGTATGTCTCAGGTATTAATTTACTGCCAACCGATGTTTCAAATCTAGCACTGCGAACGAGGATCGTAGAGGCATAGATATACGAATGGACTAAACTCAAGTTCTCACGTTGAACAATAAACTCCAATTCTATCACATTGGCAGGTCAGACGAATTACGATCAAGATTTTGCTGTGAAAGGAATTGGGGAGGGTTTAGTTTATTGGCATTCTTCTCTCTATCTATCTTGATTTCTATGTGCACGAATGCTATTCTTTGAATAATTCCCTCCCTTCCCTCTGTTGCTGTTGTGGGCGTGTGAATGAGTGGCTGGCTGGCTGGCTGGCTGACTGGCTGATCAAGGCTTTAGACGACGAAAAAGCCGTCGGAAACAAAAAGCACCGTGCGTAAAAATGTACGGTGTTAATCCTACTCCTGTGACAATCGATGAAGCCGTAGTGTAGGGTAAACCAATGTAACGTTTTAGACGGCTGTTGAAACCGTGGCGGCGGATAGCTCTGAAACAAGTTGCGGGACCCCGTTCCCGGGGAGTGAATGTGTAACCAAAACAAGCATGGCATCGCAGGTCGTTCCGCGCATGTGGGGTCGTGAACAGTGCGTGTAAAAAGGAAGAGAAATGTCGAATGGAAATTGTATCTCGCCTCTTCCTAGCTGAGGCCGATTCTCGGCTAGAAAGGGCGTTTGGGTTTGAGAGCGCAAGGAGTAGAGCAGAGCTCATCCCGGTTCATCATGAGACCGTTTGCGCGTCTAGCCTCGCCCTAGGAGGACTAGGTTGGCGACATTGAGGATGACGATCAGGAGCCAGACAACCACCGCCATGACGGTAATATACCATGGGTTTGCCATCTTGATGGCGCTGGCGGCCCCGAAACCGACCTCTTGGTCATTCGTGGCGGCTCCCGCGCCGAGATCACTAGTAGAGCACGTGCTTTCATTTTTGCCATCGACGCGGACCCTCGCGAGCCCCGGCTGCGTGGTCATGTACTTACTAAAACACGTAAACCAGATGAGCGGGGCTGACACGAAGGGCAGCACGATGCTCAGAACGACCTGAGTCCCGTTAAGAGCGTCGTTGAGGCGCTCGCGGCCCGTGGCACCGGCGATGATGATGCTGGGTGTGATGGCGATGGAGCGCGTAATGAGGCGGCGAAGCCAGGGCTGCATCCTCCATCGGAGGGCGCCCTCGCTGACCATCTGGCCGGCGATGGTGCAGACGATGCCGGCCGAGACGCCGGAGAAGAGGAGCGCGAGGGCGAACACGACGCCGGCGAACGGGCTGATGGATGCGGCTAGCAAGTCGTGGATGCTAAATATGTCGGCGTCTTTGGCTTCGTCGCTGCCGTAGAGACTTGCACCGGCGACGATCAAGATGGCGCTGTTGACGAAGAGGGCAAACGTTACGAGGGTCACGGATACTTCCGTGTAGGTGTACTTGAGGGAATACTTGATGGCCGCGAAACTGGGGACGTAGTAGGTCTTCTCCCCCGTCTTTGGGTCTTCGGTGGTGAAGCCAGATGACTCGTCTGGCAGCAGGCCTCTCTTCTGGTCGTAGTCTCTGAGGCGGCTCTGGACCACGCCGGAGCCAAGGTATAGCGAGTGTGGCATCACCTATTTTATCATTAGTAAACGGGTCAAAGATTCAAATATCTTATATGCCGCGGGGAACTGTCACAACCCGGAACTTTAACGTACAGTAGCACCAAGAATTCCGCAAGCTTGGTATAGCCCTTCTGACTTGGTGATGACGTCGCTAGGCAGGTAGCCGCGGAAGACCTCGCCCGGCGTCGTATCCTTGATGAGCGAGAGTTGGATGCCGAAGCAGGCTGCGACAGTCAAGACTAGAAGCATGACGAAAATCTCGAAGACACGGAGACCGTTCATAGAACCGCTGGGCCGGTAGAAGAAGAGGATGACAAAAACATCTAGAATAGATATGGCACAACCAGCGACGAGAGGGATGGCAGGGATCAGTAGATTGAGCGCGATAGCCGTGCCGATGACCTAGTCCTAGTGAGCCACCTGAGTCCTTTCACGAACACAGCGAACCTCGAGACACTTACCTCGGCTATGTCTGTTGCGATAATGGCTGCCTCGGCGAGAAAATACAGGAAGTAGTTCAGCCATTTGGGAAGAAAGGCACGGCACGCTTCCGCCAGATTGAGGCCCGTGACGGTCCCGAGCTTGACGGCGAGACACTGGAGTAAGATAGCAAACAGGTTGCTCAGCAGGATGACGAAGAGCAGACGGAAGCGGTACCAAGCACCGGCGCTGATACCGGTGGAGTAATTGCCGGGGTCGATATAGGCGACGGCTACGAGGAAGCCGGGGCCTACAAATTTCCCGAGAGTGACGATGAAGTGAAGTAGTTTCCGCAGGAGGCTCGTCGGACCTCCACGACTAGGGGACCCGGCGACAGGCTGGTTGGATGCCGCCGGGCCGTCGTTCACCTGAGTAGACTTCTCCGTCTTCTCAGGCGACTGGCCGTCCCCACGGGCCAGTCCTTTACAGAGGCTGTTGCGGTCGTCCTCGTCGGGCGACGCGGGGACATCCTGTGCGATCGGCTGCCCAGAGTTATCCATACTCCTAGAGTTCCGGCCGCGGCGCTCTCTGGCGTTGGCGATCCCGTTCATGTCCTGGTTGGTAACCAGATCGTTGGAGAAGGCATTCGGGCTTTGGTTGAGCCCTTCGCCCTCGTAAGGCTCATCCGTCCTCGACGTCTGATTCATGGCGAGCTAAAATAATCAACGCCCCTAAAAATCTGCCCAACGAGCGAGACTGGCACGAAAACAAGGGGATCGAGGGGGTTTTATTGGGCTCTGTCGCGGACACTGTGTGTGACGGACGGGATCAATAGAATAACAGGTAGGGAGTTTATGTGGTTGGGCGAATTTACACTCTAAGACGCTAACTACTGCTGCTTGCTCGCCACTTCAGTTTTTGCCTGAGTTTTTTCACAGTCAAGTCAAAAAAACCTTAAAGCGGTGTTAAGCGTGCCAGTGAAAGTAAAGTGCTACGAACCGAAGACCAAAGGCAGCGGGATGATATATACGAATGGGTGTGTATTGTGTTAGTCCAAGTCGTTTCATTCAGATACGTCCCGGCGTGAACAATCCGAATTCTCGCCGACTCTCGGACCGTTAAAGATACGGTGTGAGATGTGATGGGAAAGTAGTCATCCGCATCGACTGGTGCATCGACAGCCGCATACCCGGCCACCAAGGTACCTGGTCCTTGGCTTTTCCCGACCCTTTTTAAGCGCTTGATTGGAGAGAGATAGGAAATAGTACGTGCTAAACCTAGTGCCGTACCCACCTAGGCAGGTAGATATCCGGGGGCTAGAGCGCTCTACCCGGGGTACGACTCTCCGCTCCGATACGACCCGTAGCTGTTCGACCGTCTTCTTGTGTTCCGCGAGTATTCCCGAGTGACGGCGCCATCCCGCGACCGAGGTGGCATTCTGATTGTTATATATATATGTGTGTGTGTATGTAGCCTTGGGTTATGTGTGCGTGCGTGGGCTGTTGGTGATTCTGTCTACCATCAAAACATCATCTACAAGCTTCGATTATGGAGACCCAAGTGGTCTGGGCCGCGATTACCTCCTCGAGCTCGAGAAGAAGCCTAGCGAACTCACTCAGTCCAAAGAGCGGGGATGTGCACGTTAGGGATCTATCAGATCATCTGGTCGTCAAAATCGAATGGAGGATCAACAGTGGTGGGGTCAAAGATCCACGTTGATGGCGGGGTAGATTGTGAATGGCTTGATTATCTAGATGCAATGAACAAAAAGTACGAGCAAAATGTAACATATGTACTGGCAACCGAGGCAAGGGACTCTGGTCACCGTGTCTCAGGCTGCAGTAAGTCCTACGTCTGAGTGGAGCAGGACTCCAAGGACGCGAGTCCGGTTTCTTTGCAGGTGGAAATAACTAACATACTAATATTACGAGTACGCACACCTTGCCACACCTTTTGTCCCTTTCTTTATCCCTTACTCGACTAACAATGCAAACGCCTCACCCATACGTCCGACTCCCCGCCGATACAACCTCTAAAACATCTCGCTTCTTCCATTAAGCCTTGTGATATGTACCCCACGCCGTCAACCGGAGTTCTAGCCTGTGTGGTTCTGCTTTGTTCGCTTTGCTCGGCTAGCCGTGAAGGTGTTGATTATGCAGTACGGCCCATTTCCGGCAATATCGTAGAAACTAGGCAAGCAGGAACGCCACTGTTTGTGTGTGTAGCAGAGCAATCCACTATCGTGATTTCTTGTCATTTCCTTTGGCTGCGGCGCGTTCGCGGTCTCTCTTGGCGTAGATACCAGCCGTGAAGGGGTTTTCGTAGCTGAGGGCGATCTGATAAACAATGTACACCCAAAGAGTGAGGACGAACCCAGCTGGCTTGCCATACAGGATGGCGGTGCCGAGGAAGCTGCAGGTCGATCCATGATACATGGGCGCATCTGTAACGTTAAACGGGAACCCCGTTACGATGCTGTCCATGAGGATGCCAAAGTAGTCACCCAAAAATGTGCCAGTGATGCCCAGAGCCCAGGTGGATGAAACAACGAGAATGTTTCCAACAGCGATTAGAGCATACGCAAGGCATTGTGCTTCAGTGGTCTCGAGGAGTGGGTATGACGGCTGGTGGCGGAGAGCGCGTTCGTAGAGGCCATCGCGCAGAAGGCCTAGGGAAAAGATGGTCACGGCAAGCGCATAGCAGGCTGTCTGAGAGCGGCCGCCGAAGAGCTTAGTAAGGACTTTGTTGTGGTACTCTACACCGTGTTAGAACTAGATATCGACCCTTGAGCATTCAGCGGGGTTCGCGAAGAGGGGTTGTCGAACCTTGCCTCCCTATGATACTATTGGAAGATGTCAGCATTCGCTTAACGTTTCTCTAGGTTAGGGAAGCGTGTTGTATTGGGGGCTACGTACTTCCAGAAAAGAGGGTTGAAAGCAATGGAGAGGGCTGAGACTAGATTAGAAGCTCTCGTGTTAGCACTCGTCTGCTATAGCTACTTTCCGATAGGACCCAGATAGGGAGAATTCAAGTCATAGACATACTGAGCAGGCTCTTTTGGTTGAGATCAACCAGCTGACCAGCCGAAGGTGGGAAGGGTGCCATGATTGCTTAAGCCTTGCAGACTCAGTGTGGCCACTTTGGTCTTTCGGGGGAAATGAATGAATTGGTGAATTCTTTCGGACCTTGAAAATGTGTCGGCGGGTAGACTCGGCGGAACAGGGTGTTTTGGTTTCGGCTGAATGACGCAGAACAGGGGCCAGACAGGGGTAGGACCAACCAGAGTACCGCTGCATTGGAACCTTAGTAGGTAGTGTACCACCTGTTTATATGTCGTCACCACTCGCTAACGAGGGTTGGCATTGTAGCGTATTTCTGTATTTCTTTGCATTTCTTTGAATTCAATTCCACGGCCCACGCTAATGGTTAGGTAGGTTACTAGAGGTACCTCCTCTTGACCGCCACATAGCTGGGCATATGCATCTCGATGCCCATAAACCCATATTCCGGGTTACCTTTAACCTTGGAAGCTTCTAGCCTGATTTCGGCCTTGAAACCGCCATTACGGGTCTGGCTGGCATTGACTGAATATAATTTCAAGTGACCATGGGCAACAACCCTAATCGGGAACTTGTTCGATTGGTAGGACCAGCAGGTCCCGGGTATCCATTTACAATTCAACTTCGTAAAAGCATATTTCATGTTCCTTTTCTAGCGACGCGTCCTGGTTTTCTTCGTCGTTTGTGGTTCGTCTTCCTCTTCATCCTGGCCCTTCTTTAAGTCCTCCTCGAGGTTCCATTCCTCCCTATCGTACCAATCTTCCCCATCCGACATATCCCGGTTTGATCCCACGTGTGCTTCATATTTGGACCATTGTAACACCGTTTTGCGCATCCTCTCCGCTCGGAGAAGTCCTTCATATAAACGCTTCACGCCGCGGCACACCTCCTCTTGCTTCTGCACGAAGAGCTGAAATACGCGCCTCATATCTTCGGCTTCTCCTTCTGGAATGCCCAAGTCCCGATCAGGGCGGGCAGACCGTGGGGGTATGAACATGGGGTGTATAGGCAGGTCATTCGTGGAATTTGATATGACGGACACCGGTCGGCTTATGTCGTTTGTAGCCTTTTTCACTATTTCATTGAGGGACGTGATTTGCGCATTAGTCCTTTCGGCCTCGCCAGGCACCGTTGAACCGTTCGTTTTTTGGCCATTAGTGGCTACGGAATCCGGAGCATGGGTTCCCCCTTGAGTAATGACCCGCCCATTCGATTGCGGTGGATGATCTACCTCCCGAACTATTGAATCATCCACCCCCTGGTCTCTGTTAACATATTGTGAGGTCTGATTCATGTTCCGCTCCTCATTGGATCTCAAATCTCGAGCTGTCATAACTTCGTTTAGTGGTAAGCCATCGTCTGCCATCGAGACATCCGCGTTTTCGGGATTGCTCGAGCCGTGTTGGGGCTCGGGAAGAATGAGTAATGGACCGTCGCCATTTGCGACAGAATGCCCCTTGAGTTTATCTCCGTTTTGTGTATGCTCGAGCATGAGTATGCTACTGTCTGACTTAAGAGAACCTTGGGTACGATCGATGTAATCATCGTTGAAAAATTCAATATCGTTTGGCCCAACCATCAGCTCACAAGGCGCCCAATTATGATCCCCGATTAACTTTGTCTGGAGGTGTTTAATTTTCCACAGCGCCGCATTTTCTTTATGCATGATACTGCAGCCTTGTTTAGTCAGTTCGGTAAGGGTTTTCGACGTATACGGTCTTGATAATGTTTGGTGTGTTGGAAGATCTGTAACCGCTGTCAAGGGGGCCAAAACGTCTTTGTAAAGTTGCAGGTTAGCAACCTATACGCTGAAATGTAGGGGTTTTATGGTACGCACTCTCTAGTCGGATATTCGCGTAAGGGTTGAACTCTGCAGCATTGTTTATGGCATCGAGAATATGCTCTTCGTCATCATCGCTATCAATTTCGTAGCCTTCATCGTCAATAAGGGGGGGGTTCCGACTAATGATAGCGCGTTGGTATCCAGCGTGGTTTACGATCTAATAGTTGCGGTATGTTAGGACAATGGGGCGGAACGAAGGGAACTGGCTGCCTTACCTCTCTATACACTTCGGGTCCCGAGGGCGCTATTAGCTGGCCCTCATGGGCAAACCTAGCTTTCTTCTTCAGTTTGTGACCACGGTTTCCGTGATAATCAACCTCGGAATCCGAGTCGGACTCTAATGCGCATGTCGTTAGTATGGAGCCTGTTAGACTTCAAGAAATGGCGTACCATATGCCCTCCGCTTTCGGGCTTTCTTCATCGCCGTGATGGTCTCGGCGAAGATGACATGTTGAGAAGCCATGACTACCGCCTAGCGACCGTCTTCGGGACGGCGGCTAGCTGTCGAATAAATGCGCGAGGAGAGCGAAAGCGGACGGTCGCGGCGGCGGGTATAGGTGAAAAGTCGGTAGGTTTGTCGAAGAGTAGAGAGAGAGAAAAGGACGATGGATGGCGGCGGCGTAAAGGCGTCTAACCGTTTATTTTGACTCGCGGATGTTGTGAATCGATAGATCAGGTAGGGAAAGTCTGTGGAGTGAGTAAAATGTAGTCATAATCAAGCTTGGGGATGCCGAAAGGGAAGAAGAAGAAGAAGAACAGGCAACTCGGAGACAAGGCTGCCCGCAGCAGCAGAAAGCAGAACTGGGACTCAGCATAAGACAACGGCTCCGTCAAGTCGCTGTTCGAGAATTGGACAGCCACTGATCTTTTCCCCATATATTAGCCGAATGCCCCTGGTGTACTAGTGTAGGTAGCTGGCAGTACTGTACTGCCCTGGACCCCTAGCTGCGCTGTCATTAGCACACTACCTACACTACATACCTACCTTAGGTACTATGTAAGCAGTAGGCACCTAGGTGTACATAGTACATACTTCAATGGTAAGGCACTTGGTAAGGCACCTGGCCAGCGACCCAAGCTACCCCCAGGTACGTACCTCTCCTAACTATGTACATAGTATCAACCCAAGTCGTTGGCGCATTTGCTCTTGCGCCCCAACCGCGAGGAGCCTCAATAACAGGGATAACTAATCAAGCGAATGCGCGTCGGTCCCTCGTGAGTACAATTTACCAACCCACCGGGCTGCTTGCATACGAGATAGCATGGACTAAGACATGCCTCCAGGAGATGAGCAGATAAGCAGCTCGACATCATAATACGGCATACCAAACTCTCGCACATGGCTCGAGTTCGCCATCGTCAGTGGGCTGCGCTCTGATTTGTCGACTTCCATGTCGCCCATGCTCGTAATACAGCTCGCCGCACCCTGAAGCCATGGAAGCATATCCTCCGGGCAGTCTGGACCACAACGTCCCTTTCCTCGTCGTCTCGGGACTCGGCACCAATACTGCAAAACCTCTGCTCGCCGACCCCGAGTTGAGGGAACGGGGCATTCTTGTGCGCTCAGAGCTCTCTGCCGTCGATACACGGGAAGCGAAGATCATATTGCGCCTCATCCAAGAAGCCGACGCCACTAGCCTCCCCTGGGAACCGCGGGATAACCCCAAGCGGTACAAGTTTAAAATCAATACAATTGGGCGGGTATGTCATCTCTCCCGTGGCACATAAAACTGTCTAGGTTGGAACAGGTCCTAAATACATATGACTATTAGGAATTTCTTCTACCACCTCGTCGTGCCCGGCTCCCCGACGACCTAGACGCCCCTTCCTCTGCCTTCGTCCTGCACTCTCCCTTCTCCCCGTTGAGTCCCGGCTCAACCTTATACCCTGATGGCTTGATAGATACTCGGTGGCTCCATAAGCACCAAAACCTACTACCGAGTGTATGTTTATGCTTTTATAGCTTAACATCTGATCCGACTCTCGCAACCCTACATGATAATGAGCTGAAAACGGATATAATCGCCATAAAGAATGCAATCGGCCAGTCTGGCTACAAGAGCCGCTTGGCTGTGGTTATTCTCAGCGACCAGTCCCCAAGTTCTGTGTCCCAGTTTCAGGAGAGACTCGAGAATATAAGGAGAAGTACCGGGCTCGATCCTAAGGCATCCCTCTTTGTTCTACCTACCCGGCGGACAGAAGCAGAATTGGAAACGGCTGTTGACAATGTCTTAACAGCCATATTCGACCAGGCAATTGAATATTACCGTGACCTCGGACGACATACCCGGAAGAAGAGAGCACGCGGAGTCGCACCTCGGCCCACGATACCTCCAACTAGCGGGACATCCCACATACTAAGTCTCCAGGGATGGAATGTTCGTTACGATTTCAAGGCCGCCGTGTTCGCTGAATTCCGCCAGGAATTTGACGTTGCCTTGCGATCTTACGAACAGGCTTACGACACATTGCTTGGAACGGATGTGCTCGAGACTATACCCGCGTGGAACCCAAGATTTAATGATGCTCGCCTTCTAGCCGACATAATAGCGATAAGAGCACTCAAATGTTTACTACTTAGCGGACAGAGCACGGCTGCCGTACGGCGATGGCAGTTGCATAATGATAGGATTTGTGACATCGTAGACCGCAAAGGTCACGGTACACATAACTAGTAAGTCTCATTAAAACTCATCTACTTCCTACCTAGCCAATTCCAATGGTACGCGTCGCCGGCTTCGACTATAATGCCCATATGAAGTGATCTGCACATCCCTAGGAAAGGATCTAGATATTGCACATAAAAATAATTACTGACTTTCAGTGTTGAAGTGGCTGGAAAGCATGGCAAGCAAGGTGGTGTGCGGTGATGGCGAATTTAATTGAGAAAATCAATTTTCCCGAGTTGGAACCGTCATCTTTATCATTATTCCGCCCGCCGGAGAAGAATCTCTCTGCTGAGCGTCTGCAGCCTTGGGAACTACTTCACCATTCTGGGTATTGGTACCGAGCTGCAGCGCGCCACTTACTAGATAGGCGTAAACTTGCCCATTCCATACCCGAAGAAGATCGAAAGCCTCTAGAAGAATCAACCCAGGCTGCAATGTCAAGAAAAACGTATGCCTATGACACATACATGTGTCCTGAGCCTAACGAAGAATACCCGCTTGAAGGGCCTGGCATCAACCATGCTCAACTGATCTTCGATCACTTAACACTTGCGCGAACAGAATTCCAGAAACGGCGCCAAAAACGAGCTTCAATCGAGTTAGCGCTTGACTCGTGTAGAGAATTAGAAAATATGGGAAAGTGGCAACAGATTTTGGAGCTACTTGCTCCCTTGTGGAGGGATATGTCGTTTCGGTCTGAAGGCTGGTGGGATATCACAGAAGAAGTAAGCTGGGTTTTGAGAAATGCAGCATTCGAGGCTGGCCAGAAAGAGCTCATAGTCGCCATTGATTGGGAATTGATGAACAAAGGTTCGTGGTCCGCGTAAGATTAGTATTGAAATATTACTAACAGACCGTTCTTAGTGTTCTCTAGACGCTTAGGTTGGCATTATGATATTTCGAAGGCTTTAGATGGAATTAATGTGGTACAGCCACCAGTCATTAATCTCGATGACGAACATTTAACATCATTTATCCGCGCTGACTTCGTTTTCAAACATGAGGAAGGAAAAGCCGGACAAACATGCCCTGCGCAACTCTCCCTCATATCAAACGCATTCCCCGACGCGGCTCCTATAAGGCTTAAGTCTCTTATCGTCCATGTTGAGGGTGGATTGCGGGAGATTCATTTAAAACATGAGAAAACCCGCCATCAAAAACAGATCAACACGACTTTAGAGCTTGCCAAGGTTACACTGAAAGAGGTCGAAATTAGCGGAGATGACGCGATCTCTGATGGTTCTGAATCCGATCTTCAACCGGATTCTCTAATTATCCTCGAAGGGACACTGGATTTAACCGTGTTTCCCGGTCAGACACGAGTGTTCGAATTTAATGTCCCACTCAGAGAGTCTGGTGATGCAAAGGCGACTTCAGTACAGCTCTCTCTAGAATCAGGGGCGTTTTCGCTCACATACAGCATGCAACCAGACCAGACAGTCTCCTCGAGCCAGTGGTATTCTAATTCATCATCAAGGAGGAAGTTCATAAGACCAGACCCTCGAAGTGTAAGAATCCTTCCAAGACCCCCAAAGATCGAAGTCAAGGCACTCCGAATATTAGAACAATATTATACGAATGAAGCAATAGAGCTTGGCCTAAGCATAATGAACAAAGAAGATAGCGACGCGACTGCGAAGTTAGATATCACTTTACGAGGAGGCGGCGCTCCTTCGTATCAAGTCCAGGTTGCTGGTGGGGGTAAGCATTCGTCTCCTTCAGGGAGTGATGAGAGAAGCTTACGTGGTATTCATATGAACACCATCAACGCATCCGAGTCGGGGGAGGTCCTCATTACTCTAGACCCTATTGAGGGACCTACTATAATCGATCTAAGTGCCAAAGTCTCCTACTACCTCGTTTCAGATCCATCAACACCCATCATTCAAGAGGCGTTATATCACCTCAATATTGTCTCCCCATTTGAGGCAAGTTACGACTTGCTACCAAGAATCCATTCTGAATGGCCCAGTCTCTTCAACACCGAAAACATACAGAACCCGTCAGATGGTGACACAACGATCACACAGTCTCGTGGACTGGCGCAGAGATGGGCTGTCGTCACGCGTTATGCTTCTTTTGCCCACGAAGAAGTGGTGATCTCAGATATCGAGTTAGAGCTAATCGCTACGCAAGGCAACGTAACTTGTATTACGTCGAAGGCCGAAGCACTCCCTGCTGATGGTCAAATCCTTAGCCCGAAGATGATTGAGGAAAAGTATTTCGACCTTGTTTCTCAGAAGTCAAGTCTGGATGATAGATCCCCAGCGACAGCAGATCTCGCCTTCATTATTAAATGGAGACGCATTAGTGCCCCCGATACAGTCGTCAATATCACGACTTTACTTTTACCAAGATTCTATGTAATAGTGTCTGAGCCCCGAGTCCTAGCCACAGTTTCTTATTCCTCTTCTCCATCCTCCTCAACCTCGCCAACTACGTCGCCATCTCAGCTTCTCTTCCTAGATATCACCATCGAGAATCCCTCTTCTCATTTCTTAACATTCGGTCTCACCATGGAGCCGAGCGACGAGTTTGCGTTCTCAGGCGCCAAGGCCACAACGGTGAACGTTTTGCCTATGGCAAGACGATCCATCACCTACCGTCTATTGCCACTCGTGAGGGGTACATGGGTCCGACCCACGCTCGTAGTGCGGGATAAGTACTTTCAAAAAGTCCTGAAGATTATCCCGACCGAGGGAATGAAAAGCGATAAAGATGGAGTTTTGTTGTGGGTTCCACCAGAAGACGAAGGTGATGGTGGGAATGAGGCCGTGGTTAGGAGTTAGCTTCACCGAGATCTCGTCTCTAGCAGTTAAGCTTTTGATTATCATGTGCCAATTGAAATAGAGGCCGGAGTCTAACTATTCGAGATTAGCAATGAATTATATGATTAATAAACGTTTAGCTTATGGCTCATTGAACGCACGGTAATGGATATCTACGTCGTGGGAACATGCGTAGTCAATGTCACTGGGAATACTCGGGACTGCAACTTATATCTCGTGATTGAATACGAGTCAGTGAAGATCGTGGCGCTTCCCGTATAATATAATTTTGTAATATGTTCCGCTATCGTCTCATGGGGCTATAACTAATGCTTTCATTGAAGATATCCGATTCTTGGATTAGGTAGCGATATTCATGGTTCTACAGTTAGTCACCACCTCCAATGTATTTTTTGTGCCCTGCCAAGTTAATATTCGTTTTACAACCCGGAACAGGAGGTTGACTTTGTCCAAATAGGGGACAACACATCCTGCATAGCGAACTCGCGAGGGAAGAGACTGCTCTCTCGCATCCCTCGTCTTCTGTTTAACAATCTACTTACTTATATTCCCAAGCTTCTAGTCGTCGACATTATTCCCAAGGAGAAGATTCTAGCACATCAAACTGCTAATATCGCGCCTATAGTGCGCTCAGATATATTAAAATGCGTTCTACACTATACTCAGGGGCTCTAAACCAAACTTGCATGCAGAGTCTACCCACAAAAATACGCTTGCTAGGGACGGGACAGTGGTGGTGGTGGTGGGAATCTATCGTTTCTAACGATTAGGCTCGAATAGGTATTGACGTTTTTTTTTCTTTCATGCCTATAAGTGTTGAAATTACTAGAATGAACGAACATAAGACTTGATGGGATCAAACCCCACATGCTTGATTTTCCAAATTTAAGACCCAGAATATCTTGCTCATTTATTACATACTTGAATTAATCGCCAGTTATTCAATTAAGCTCGTAGAAACCGAGGCGTGCGGAGATGCAAATCCCGCGGATGACAATCACATAGCGGCGGACTGTAGTATAGCTCCGCTGGCGCAAACGTGCCGGAGTTAAGAGACATCTGGAACCACTCCACAATACCAAATTTAGCAGCAATAGGTAATGATCTCGTCTACAAGATCTCGCCAAGGGGTTTAGTCCGGGCCCAGTCGGAGGAATCTTTGATATCTCTCCGTGTAATACTTATATATTATACTTCTTTTGCCCTCTTCGCCTGCTTCCCCCCCGACTACGGTAGCCAGAGCCTAATGCATTTCCTACGCCGACTTTTCCGATCAGGACTTCGCCATCCGCCTTCAGTAGCTCGATACGGCAAAATTGCTTCAGCGGGAACAAAGACAGCGGGGATTGCCATGGTAGCGTACGCATGCACCGTCGCGGCCCAGCCCGTCGCCGACAAGGTTCCGGACAAGCACTCCAAAGACCATCATGTCAAAAACAGCCGGGGGGAGACAGTCAAGTTTCAAAATCCCCATCCCTCACATGTATTCCCAGCATTCTCCGTCTTAATACCTGGGATTATGTACGCTAAGCCCCTCTCCTATCCATTGCACGTTCACGTGAGACATACAAGAAAAGAAGAAAGCAGAAAGGGGAAAGGGGGGGAAGAGGAAGGAAAGGTCACTAATAGAACTCGCTGTACAGAAAAAATATAATTCTAGCAGACACGCCAAAGCCGAAGTTAGCAGACAAGCTTGTGCCCGTGGTGAGGCCGCAATTTCTATCTACGCGTACTGAGTCGTCTCAGCTGCGAGCCACATGGCGTAAGTTCTTAATTGGTCACTTAAGAATAGAATGGCTCTAGTTCGAGCTACAGTCATGTCTTAGCGCCCTCTTAGGCTTCTAAGACGCCTACACATCATGCTCACGATGCCGGTGACTAATTCGGAGTATTATAGTCGGCCACGCCTGTTACTATGTCGAGTATCCATCAGGGCTGCGCGTATTGTTTGACCCCGTGTTTGAGGATTGCTGCGCACCAGTGAACTTTTTGGGCTTCAAGAGATATACAGAGCGGCCATGCGACATAGCAGACATCCCTTACGTGGATGCTGTCGTCATCAGCCACTCTCACTATGACCACCTGTCTTATCCTTCTGTGCTGGAGATACAGAAGCACCACCCTAATGCACACTTCTTCGTCGGGCTCGGGCTGGAGAAGTGGTTCAAGTCTAGCGGGATCGACAAAGTAACGGAGATGGATTGGTGGGATGAAGCTGAGGTCACATTCACGCCTAAACCCACCAAAGAGGCCGACACACAGCTAGAGCCCATCAAAGCCAGGATATCCTGTCTCCCTAGCCAGCACTCGTCCGGCAGGACTGGTCTCGATAGGGACCGCACGCTCTGGGCCTCGTGGGGAATTCGATCAGCCGAAAAGACTGTTTGGTTTGGTGGCGACACGGGCTATCGTACAGTTCCCAAAGTTGCCGAGGGCATAGACGACTGGGGCCCAGAATTCCAGAAGCTGCCCGTGTGTCCTCAGTTCCGGCAGATCGGAGAACATCTCGGCTCGGTCGACCTAGGGCTCATCCCCATCGGCGCCTACGAGCCACGCCATATTTTCTCTCAGTAAGTAATTGTCGTGTCTCGCTCCTATCTACCGTTGGTGCAAACATCCCTGTATGCCATGGAATCATGTCTCAGGCACTCCTGGTGTCCCTGACATGGGAGGTGTAGAGCACACTCGGAATAAGCATTACTAACACGCAAATGTTCCACAGCATGCATGCAAATCCTATGGACTCGGTGGAAATATTCCGCGATACCAATTGCAAGAGAGCTATGGGTATACACTGGGGAACTTGGATACTAACGCCCGAGCATCCCTTGGAGCCCCCCAGGCTGCTTAAGGAGGCGTTGAAACGGAGAGGCTTGCCGGAGACGGGTGTATTTGACGTGTGCGACATAGGGGAGAGTCGCGAGTTTTAAAATCCCGTGTTGTGTAGGCTTATATCTGTACGCTTAGGTGGTTTGGTCCTGATGCTGCTTCTCACCAATCTGGTGCTGGGAGTTGGTTTACTAGCGGGCTCGGAGTTTCGCCATTTGAGTGGTCGCATGGTTGGTCTCGCCATGAATAAAATTAATACGTGGACGCACCCATCTCATCTTTATAATGGATGCACATTAAGGATACCGGATTACCGAGGCAACCAATCAGTATTATAACGAGCACCTTATTAGACCAGCAAAGAGATAAGCAAATGTAGGCACCGATTCACACAGCCGGCAATATAGTGCTGCCAGCTGTCGTACGGCTGCGGCCTATGCCCCCAAGGTCTAAGTGAGTGTGAGTGTGCATGTGCGGCGTGTGCGTGCGTGCGTGCGTGTGTAACCCCTCCCTCCATCGATCTCGAGTATCTACAGGTAGCGAAGGTTTCCCAAGTTTCTTATATCCCGTCATTAATTTATTTCATCCACACAACCACCATCATCCACCGTCTTCGTTCGCTCATCGACAACCCCCGGCTCTCCGTTTGCTGTGATACTTCGCGCTCCCTTTTTTAACGTCGTTCATAGCCCTTTAAGCATCCGCTAGGGACAGCGACCGGATTTATACCTCCAAGGTCCCCAAGCATTTAGGATGATGCCTCAACGTCTGTGCTCATCAATAACTCCTTTGCTCGCCCCCCCACCATCGCCACTTGGTTCAGCCGCACTTGGTATTTTGATTTTGGACTCGACGCATTGACGCTTTGGACTATTATGGGAGACCCTACGGGAAAATTGATCGTAAGTCGGCTTGCTTTGCGCCTGTTTATTCGCTTCCTAATAAATCTTACCACCCCGTCGTTTCATTTGGTTTCTCGTTTTTGTTTTTGGTATATATTGCGTCTGCCAACACATAGCACGTCTCAATCCCCCAGTGTTTTGTGCATTCGGTACATACAACTATGCAAATAATGCGTCATGAACGGGGCTGACAAGGATAGGATGAGCTTTGCTCCGTTTTGGATCAAGCGACGATTTTGTCCATTTCTAGTGATTATGATCTTGGTAAACCAGAAGAATTCGCTGCCGCACGTGAGGTTCTGTTAGCCATCTCTAAGGATGTAGCGGCGGAAGAGGCAACTGGTTTCAATCCTAGTGGATTCGGCGGCGATGACTTCGCCGGTCTTTCGCTCCCCGACGAGAGTACCGGTTCTGAAGGCATGCCTAGGCCAGACGGAGACCTCAAAAGCAACGATGGATTAACGACTACAACTGAGTCCTCGTCTTCGCACTCGAACTCGCGTGATGCGCTTTCTAGCTCGTCTTCCCAGGCCTCCGCACGGGGGACCCCCGGTGTGATTCATGTCAGTATATTGGATGGCCTCACGAACGAGGATAAAGTGCGCCAACTTGCCGCCATGTTCGTTTCTCTGAAACACATCGACGTTAAGCTGGCCTTGCAAAAGGCCAAGGGAAATGCAGATCTTGCTATTGACGAGCTGCTCAACCTACAGTTGCTTGAGCAAACAGGCGAGCGGCCCAAAGGCGTTGATGGCTTCTATGTATCGGATGACGATATACACACGTTGAATAAGAAGGAACGGAGGAAGAAGAAAAAGGCTTCGAAATTAGCAGCTTTGAGAAGTGTAGACGCACCCCTTACTACAGAAATCCCCCCTCAAGGCACTGATGCCGATAATGGTAAGTCGTTGGCCCCAATTGACTAGGTGACGATGGCCCCCGTGACAAAAAGTGCTTTATTTGCCGACATCAAACACAGGCAATATCGGGTTTATTTCAGATAATCTCACTCTACCATTGGATGAAGCCGCGGATCTATATCAGCGTCATAAACGCTCGCTAGGAGCTGCCATTATCGCGGCTTTGGATGCCTATCTCGCCCTTAGCCTATCATTTAACGATCCTAATAAATTACCGCAGGTAGACGAGCAACAAAAGAGGGTACCCTGGATTCCCAACCGTTATTTTGGACCAATCTTGGACATGACCGCAACGACCCAGGCTGCAACTAATATTATTGATGTACTAGCAAATTACTTCGAGAAGCCAGCGTACGTAAGATACGACGTATCCTACAGTGTAGTTGCGGGTGTCGACTCAACGCCTAAGTCGCCGGTGGAAAACAATTCTATGTCATTGTGGCAGGACATCCGCCCTTCTCACAACAAGCCACGGCCGGTTCAGCAATTACACAAACCCCCAACCACTCTTGAAGCAGCCAGCAGCAGAAAGGCAATAGCCACCGCTTCGGTAAAGCATTCATACGCGTCGGCGTCTTCGGCCTATAAGAAAGGTAAATCTGATCCGTATATGCGGCAAGCGGCAGGCTTCTTCGCGGATCGCGCGCGCTCCGAGGCCGCAAGCCAGCGGCAGCTAACTAGCATAGAGGCTGGGTTGCTCGTCGACAAGCAGAGCACGGAAGACACGATCGACTTACACGGCGTTTCGGTGCAGGACGGGGTTGATATCGCCGTCGACCGTGTCTGGAATTGGTGGAACTCCCTGGGGGAGAACAAAGTGCGTAAGGCGCGCGAGGCTGGGCTTAAAGTCGTCACTGGGCTTGGTCGACATAGCTCAGATGGGAAGTCCCGGTTGCGTGTCAATGTTTTCAAGGCCCTTGTCGCCGATGGCTGGAAGGTCCAGGTGTTGACCGGCGCGTATCTTGTTACTGGACGGATCTGATCCCCCCTTTTGACCATTCGTCTTTGGGGTTTCAAGTTTTTTCTGTCTTTTCACTAGCTCTTGATTTGCGTCCCTGGGGTTTGGTCGTCCGGGATAGGTTAGGAATAAAGGTAGTGGAACTTGGAGTATACGGATCCAATGTTACATTTGATGACTAGGAACATATTTTGGGAGAGCTGGTTTCTTCTAGACTGGGCCATAAACGGGGATTTATTGGGTAAGAAAGAAGAATCTATGTTTAGATTACCATCATCCTATATTATGTACAGATAGTGTCAGGCTTTTTCCTCACTTTAATGCTAAGGATCGAATACACGGAGACAAATACACTACAAGTGTAGTTGTCTAGTCGTGAGAGTAACCGGGTTAAATAGTTGATCAGCAGATCAGAGTTGTATACTAAGCATCTGTTTGTCTGTTATGATAACCTAAAGGAGGTATGAAGTTTCCTCGACTCTACCTGCACATAACTACATCCTATGAGGAAGTTCCGTTAGGGATTAGAGGCTGGACTTGAAACGCCCACCTAAACCAGCTACGCAGCCTGCCTACCCAACCCAGGTCAAGTCAATGACTCGTCAAGACATTTGATTAAAAAAAAAAAAAAACCGCCTGATATCCAATCCCAATCCCAATCCCAACCCTCATCCTTCAAACCAGGTAATTACTATCACCGATCTATCTCCTTTCCCTCTCTTCTCTTCCAATCGATATTTCCCCTTCAGGCCTACTTAGTTCTTCGTTACCACTACCAAGTGTACCCCAAACGAGAGCGTGCCGAACAGAACGTGCGTGCATGCATGCATGATGCATGTGGCCATTTCACACCAAACTGCGGGGGTCCTGTCTCATCCTTCTCCCTATTTTGCAAACCGGTGACGCACGGGGCGGAGCTTGAGTACAAGCACGTATACGGTACAACTAGCGCTGATAAATCACATTACTGATCAAATCTCACATCCTCTAGCCAGCTAACTGGATGTGGGCATCAAACCTGGGTTGTTTCCCCAAATGCGTTTTCACTTTTCCCTAGCGTAGCAATTACTTACCTGCGATCTGCCTAGGTGTTTATTCATTTCACTATGAACCGCATGCCAGGCGTAGGCTTAGAGAAGGTAAAGTGAGCAGCAGTCCTGTCAGTAGTAGCAAGGGTAGTAAGACAACTAAGGCGCTTGTAGAGGTGATAGTGGCAACGCAAGGGCGCCTGTGCAACCCCAAAATATACCATACTCATTAGCCATCTACTTGTAAAAGTATCCTGTCTCTATGCTAGGAGGTAAAGAGGATGTAAGATCAAAAACCCCTATCAGTATCTTACTGTAGTGTATGTTCTCCGCTATTCTTTACAGTGACAGAAAAAAAAACCAACAAAAACCCCTTGACTCGCAGCAAGTATATGTGTGCTTAGGGTTAAAAAAAAATAAAAAAAGCAGCGCCTAGGACAGGTAAAGAAACAAACGCCTCGGTCTTTTCCCACTAGGTACACTACAGGTCGTGCTATAAAAAAATTTCGCTGTTGGTCATGGTGCCATTTATGGGGTGGAGCACGCCAAATTCGAACCAAAGTCAGACATGATGGAGATTGGAGATTCCCGAGTGGGGTGCGCTTAGTGCGGCATGCTGCGGATTGGGGGGCGGGGAGGGGTTTTGGCGATACCGTCCCCTCTCTCAAGGCGCATAGCCTCTCCGGTCACATCTCCGGTGAGCGCCGTTTTGCCGGAGTTGCAACGCCAAAACATCCGTGTTTCCGCTCTTTGGCGGTGGGGTATATGGATTGGATCACAGCGGGTGCCCCTGATGCAATGGTGCGGAAAATGTGCCATGGCATCGGGAAGGGACGTGAATGGACACACTAATCGCCCATCACTTAGTTATAGGCTGCTTGTCCTTGGATTTCGTGTCCTCGTTTTTGTAGAGCTGGTTCTCTGTTATGTACTCAATGACAGGCGAAGGAATCAGATACGTGATGCTCAGATCCCGCTTGAGGAGTAGCCTAATCTTGGTACTACTCACTACCCCGTCGTATCAAAGGTTAGCATATGCGATATCGTGCATAGTGGAAAGTGAGTTACACAATTGTACGTACCATCATTTTGTATCATTTGTTGTATTACACAGATGTTTTCTTCCCAAGGCTTAAGGTTGGCGAGCGCATCTTCCATGTCCGTCCCGCTTCGCTCGACTATCATGGCACCGAAGCTACCGAGGATATGATCGAGATCCTTCTCAGCCCAGACGCCGGGGCTAGACATGGTACTGATGAGATCGGCTCCAGCCAAGAGCATAATCTTGACAGGTCTCCGGCTTTGGCCATCTGCACTCTGAATGCCGCCCAGCACGCCGTTGATTTCGTATTCAAAGTGATCTAATACAGAGGCCGTGGGGCTATACTCGGGCTGGATGGCCTCCCACGGATCAACCATGAGCCAGTTGGAGGTCTCCTCAGCAGCTAGCTCGCACATGCGCACTCTGGCGGGGCGTCACGCATTAGTATCCGGGTAAGCGGAAACAATGAAAACTGGGGGAGCGGGAGGAGGAGGAGGAGGAGGAGGAGGAAAGACGTGCTCACCTGTGGATTGACGGGGCTAGACCAGCTTTCTTGTATGCATCGGACACGGGACTAAGGTAGCCTCCAACTACTTCGAAATTGGTGTTCATCCTCGCATAGTCATTGGCCATCTCGAACATGCGCAGGTGGAGAAAGGTGATGGGAGAGAAACTTCCACAGGCGACGAGGACGAGTGGAATGCGATCGGAGTCTTGCTGTTGTCGCCGCAGGCGGTGGGATGGGAATCTGTAGTTGGCGAGCGTCATATTGGATGCAGCATTCGGAGGCGCCGGGGGCACATTGGTTGTCGGGTGAGACGTCATCGTCATCCGTCTCTCGTCTCGTCTCGTCTGAGGGGTGCAGGCGGCTGAGGGCTGAGGGCGAAGATTCAAAGCGCGGAGGGGTAGAATCGGATGGCGTGGTCGCAGGTGAGTGTATTTAGTATTCAATGGGATGATATAGAAGAGAAAGCTAAGTTCAGACCGAGATGCAAAATACTTGGAAATTGGGTTGGGTTATCATGCGTGTTAATGTATTGCTATGAAATCGGTTCAAAGGACCAAGTCAAAGAGGAGGATGAAGTAGGCAGCCTACATAACCTGAGGTGCCAGTGGAGTACAGTGTACCTACTTGGGTACATATGTGCATTATGGTACCTAGTAGTGGACGTAGCGTGGTACCTACTATGTACAAATAGTAGAGCTGCCTGCTCAGGTGATTGATCACCTACCCGGGTAGGTACATATGCATGGGTCTCTAGGTAGGTGGTGCAAACATTGCACTGTACGAGGTTAGTGTGGCCGGGTTCTCGGCCGTCGTCGGCCTCTCACAACCCCACCTCATCATCACCTTTCTGCAGGCCTTTACAGTATAGCACTAGCACTACTGACTAGAGAACACTGTTTTCAGGCTTCTCCTGGTACCCTTCCGAGGACTAGAGGGTTGTCTACGATACTTGAAAAGAAGAGAGAGACAGAGGGGCGGAGGGGGGGAGAGAACGAGATGCAAGTCAAAATCATGACCGCCCAGGCGAAACAATTTACAGTAAATTAATCGCAGGTATTACCAAATACATCGCATATTGAATATAGCTTCTCATATCAGGCCATGGGCAACAAAATCCCGCTGCTCTCACTCTATCGGGCAGTAATCCCGTGTCATCCTTCATCACTGCATCGGTAATAAACCTGAGGACATACAATTAAACCCCATTTCCCATATTCGGCACGAAGGTAGAATTCTCAAGGTCGTCATCATACGCGAAGCCAAAAGAATATCATAAAGAAATTTCTGATTCCGCTAGAAACACAGATTACTAAAGTATTTACGAAGACACGACATCCTAGACAATGGGTGTCCTTCGGTATCCAACGGTATCCAACGGTATCCAAATCATATATACACTAATCATGTAATTTCTATTCCAATAACCCATTTACTCCAAGCCTTGACCTAACGCTATCATCGTACCTATCCATATTAATAACAGGGTTACTCCCAAAATGCCAATCTTATCGTGTTATGTGCTACTATTTCAATCCAATCGTACAGATTTTAGTCCTCGTACTCGTCTTCCGAGTCGCTCACATCATCCGGCACTAAACCCCTGCGCCGGCGAGCAGCCAGGTCGTCTACCAGACCACCCTCGCTCTCGGGGTCGGCATATCCTTCGCCACCAACTAGAGACAACGTAACCGGGAGGAAAATGAGGGCGTGCGTAGCCGCAAAGACGACGAGCGCCAGCCAAACGCGGAAGTAGTATATCTCAAATATCTTAGAACGGGTGAAAGCCAACACGCAAACACCGAGAAGCTTGGTGACGGTAATGCCGCTGAAGACGGAACCGCCGACATTAACGAGAGCCGTCCAGGCACGGGCATCGCGTCCTCGGAATCGGTTCTTGGCTCGCTCCATAACCGAGCCAGAGGGGAACATGAAGGCACGGGCGATGTGTGCGCAGAACTCGACAGAGATGCCAACACAGATGATCAGGTTGACCAGAGACACAGCGTTGAGGGACACGCCAAAAACGGCCATCGCACCAATGATGTCAACAACCGTCATCACAACCGTGACAGTTACGACAAGTGCCGTGACGATGGACCCTAGGAGGATAGTAGAGACGACAAAGATGATGCCGACAGCCGAACCGAGCAACGCCCCAGTCAGCTTAACAATGTTGGCGTATTGGTCAAAGAAGATGTAGAAGACACTATAAGGGAAAACCTCAACACCGGTACTTGAACTGACTTCATTAGCAATGCGACGCGCAGCAGCATAGGCATTTATGAAGTCATCTTGGCTACGCAGCGGCGTGTGTGCCGTTCGGAAATGGCTAGCAGGGACGTCGACGTTCTTTGAATCGACAACCACTGCTTGGCTGTAAGCAGCTCGGCCACCCAGAGGGCATTCATCCGTGGTTGGTGCCGCTAAGAACTTTCCTAGGTAGTGTACGAACTCATCACCCTCGGGCATGCCGTCAAGCGTGATGTTCCAGGGCGGGTTCCGCCCAGCAAAACAGACCTTGCCGTTTTCCTTGCAGCATGCCTCATTTTCAGGCTTCAGCCAGAGGAAGAAATCATCAATCCAGCTCGCAGCTGGTGAGGAGATGTAAGATACATCTGGGCGCTTGCGCTCCTGCTCAAGAACAGTCGCAAGAGAGAGTTGTTCGCAAGTGCTAAAGCGTGAGCATATATCTTGCTGGTGTGAACGCTCTGTAGCGTTCAGACCCTTCGTCACGAAGTAAACCGGAGGGCCGGCATCAAGATACTTATACACGTCGTTGAAGTATTCGATGAGGTACGAGTCATCGGGAAGAGCCACGCGTTGATCCAAACCCAGCTTAACGTAAGGAACTAGTGCCACGCCAGCGGCAAGTAGACCAAAGAAAACCGTAACAATAACAACCTTGACTTTCTTCCCTAGGAGAGTCGGCGCATAGTGTTTACGAATGAACTGCTGGAGTAAACTCTCTTCGGGCACATCGTATGGGCGAGGGCCACTATTTCCATTGCCGCTCAGATGTATGCGCGCAGCTTTGACTTGGATGCAAGGGAAGCAATCAGCTCTGTCGTCCTCGATTCGTATCTGGTTGTACGATAGAATCGAAATAAAAAGCGTCATCTGCAGCAGGGCATTGATAAAGACGGCACCTGCAGCATACACAGCGAAGTTTCGAACTGCCGGCATTCCAACGAAAGCACCAAGTGCAAAAGAGGCTGTTTCAGTGATAGCAGAGAATAAAATGGATGGCCCCATTCGCCCCAACGCCTTTGCGATTCGCTCCTCGACCATGGCATCCGGTTCGCTTTGGTTTACACGGTCAAATTCATGAACAATCAAGAAAATGTTATCCACACCAACGGCTAAGACAATGAAGGGAATAACCTCGGCGATGATCAAGGTAGCTTTAATTCCAGCCCATGAGAATAGACCGATAGAAGATGTAATTGACATCAGAACAATTAGGATGCCAACAAGACCGAGAGTGAACTTGCTTTGGACAAATGCAACAGAGGGGTTCCGCATGAGCTCGCGAATAGTCATGCCGCTTGATCCTAGTGCGATTGAAGCGTATAAGAACATGACCAGATAGCTAATTACGACAATGGTAGCATCGGTGTTCGTAGATTTATTCAATTCTTGTTCCAAGCTGATTTCCGTTGAAAAGGAGAGCCTCAGGCCACGGGCAGCGGCTTCATCTTGGGCAAGCAAAAGTCGATCCTTCAGTGCCCTTTCCCAGTCCTGTGCGCGTGCAAGCTCTGAGCTTCCTTCTGGGAAGTTATTCACAACCCAAGTAACGGTGATTGCAGGTATGTCTGTGATGTCTTCTAGTCCCTCAACGCCGCCGAGAATCATGCTTGGGTCGATTGGTTGGTCGAAATCGGGTCGACATAAGACAGGGGAAGCAGCACACTGCCTGAACGCGGGTTTCCAGCTCTCGGTGCCATCGAACCACACTATCGGGGATTGGACAACACATGCGGGACCGGTAGGCTTGAAGCATACATCGTGGAAAGAAGTACCAAAGTCTTGGCCTTTAAGCTGTACAACCTCCTTTTCAAGACCTGCCCACCAAACGAGTGTATCGTAGCTCAAGACCGGGCCGGTTCCCGAGGCCGATGTATCATTAACCAAAAATACCTTTTCCGCACGGTAGAAGGCGCCAAAGTTGTTATCGAAGAAAGCTTTCTCCTGTGCGGCTGGGGAATCTGGACTCACCCACAACCGCACAGGTTCTTTTTCGACATCGAATTTGATCCAGCCAATGCTGAGCGCAACAACCACCACTAGACTAGTCAATATAGTAGTAGCCGGGAACCTTGCACAAAAGTGGCCTAATTTACTAAACGCAGTACCACACCACGTATTGAGATGGTAATGCTTTTGGGGACGGTGATAACTGGCTCCATTACGCAGCAAATCGCCTTCATCCTCATCATCACTTGGCTCTGCCCCTTGTAGTAGGTGAAGCCGTTCGCTACGGCGCCGCGCGTGCCTTCTCCAGGCAATATGTCCGGCTACAGCTACGACGAGCGAAAATAAGAGGATCCCGTATGTGAAGATTGAGGCAAAAGTCAAACAAGGAAGCACGCCCACATGGCACGAACCGGCCTCTTCAACTGCAGGAAGCTCGGGGCATACGGCCGGACAATCGACGCATGCGCATCGGAAGTTAGGATCTTCGTCATTGCACTTCTTAGGCTTCATCTCCCGTGGAACCATGTCAGGTTCAGAGTAGTTCGGAGGGAAGTTGATCTGGAAAGGTGAACCTAGAGCTTGCTCCTTGCCGAGGAACTTCAGAAGTCCCGTGTAGTCCGTAGCGCCACCGCCAATAAAATTCATAGCTTTAGAATTAGAAGGACCGAATTTGACCTCTTTGCAGCTGTCATAGAACCCCTCGCCATATTCTTTAGTTATAAGTTGATCAATCTCAGCAACGGCAGTCCCACCACTGAGCTCTTGGGTCCGTGTGACATTGATGAAAAGCGACTGGTCAGGCGAGCAGGTAAAGGTGCAGAAGAGGTTATAGAAGTTATCTTTGCAAGCCGGACAGCTTCCGATAATCTGATTAGGTGTGGAGAGCTCATTCTTTAGGGACTCGAGCTGTTAATCTAAGTTAGTATGATGCAGAAGGAGATAAAACCATCAAGCGAAGGAAAGAGAAGGGGGAAAGAGGGTGGTATACCTGTTCAGAGTTGCAGCACACCTTGCTGCCTCTCCACTTAGGACCACAGAGCTCTTCGATTTCTTTCGCAAAATCATCGTCGGGAGTTTCGGCGAGGCCGTTGTCGACACAAGGTAATGCCTTTCCAAACCAGCCTTTCCTCCCACAGTGGCCACGTAAGGCACAGCGGCCCTCCTCGTGTTTCGGGGTGAAGAGTTCATCGGCGGCAGAGCGGGTGACCAGCAGCGTAAGGGCTGCGCCGAAAAGGTAGGATATTCGCGTCATGGTTGCACCCTACTGCTATTGCACGGAAGACGATAACAGCACCATGGGTGTATAATCGATAACCGGGGTATCCGTCCAGCTGCACAAATGGAAATGATATGTTGGGAGATGATGGAAACGTCTATGGTGAAGGAATGAACGAACAAGCCGAACAAGGTGCTCGGGATGAGATGCTCTGGGAGAGAGGGAGTGAGACAGAGGACCCATCCCAAATCGGGCCAATGCCCTGCGTCATCAGATGCAGGTGGACACCCTCCACACATCGGACCTGCCAAGGCCTGCCTCGGCGCGAAGAGCCCACAGGCTTGGCGGGGTTTTAGTGTATGCAATGCATCTACAGCACGTTAGGTACCTACTAAGATGTAGGTAGGTAGGTACCTAAGGTAGGCAAGGCAAGTAAGCCAAATAACCGGTTTTTAGTACACAGAGTGGCGCAGGAAAGTGGCTGGGCAATAGATACCGGAAAGGTAGTAATCAGTTGACTTGGAATCGAGGTTGCAGTTAAAGAACGGAATGCTTTACTATGTAAACAATTTATTACCACCTACAGTTAACAGAATAAATAGCTAATGATTAACAAGTTTGTACATGTATCAATTTATAGTGTATTTAGGCTTCCAAGATAGATTCAAAATCAATATTCAAAGCTCTCAAACACAACCTCTTCGCCTTCCATCCACTGCAAAAGCGCCTTCATCATAGCCGGGCCAGTACAGCAAAAGAACTTCCTCATGCCCTTCTCCCCAACCTCCAGGACGTCATCCTTAACCATCCTCCTCTTGACAACCCCAGCGCCGAGATTCTTGACCGTAGTCAACAGGTCCCTCTTATCTCGGGCATCATCTGACATGCCCGTAACGAATAGCTTCGTAACGGGCCCAAGACCGCTAATTCTGGTAAAGGCATCCACCGCAAGAAGCAAGTCCTCGGCCCGTAGACTCCACAGTACCCGAAGCTTGCCCTTCTTGTTGGCTGTTCCCAGCACACCGGCGGCTTGTGCTAAAAGCGGTGTGATACCCACGCCACCAGCAACAAACACGTTCTCCGTCTCATTCCCTACATTAGACAACGGCATGCGGAAATCATCAGTTCCACCGAATCCGAGAACGGCTATTTCAAGCGGGACGCGTAGATTCCAATTCGCGAGAAGTCTGGTCGCGGATCCATGTCTCCTAACAACGATCTCGAGTTCCGGCTCCGCATCATCGCGTAGCACGCGTTGTCCGGGCGTAGCAGACACCATGCCATTCTCATCCTGTCCTGTTTCCACTTCCACAAGCTCGGCGGCTCTCAGAGGCGCGCTGACAGTGAATGTGCGGACGAAATCGTCGTTTAAGCTCTGCGGGTCGTCATCTCGCATGTGGGAGTATCCATGGTCTAGCTCAGAAGAGAAATCGAATGTGACATGTTGACCAGGGTACCAAGCGTAGAGACCGCCCCTCTTTTCCTTCTCTCTCCCGTTCTCCGTCGGCGTTAGCCTAAATATATAACGCGATATCGTAGGCGTGATAACTTGTCTCGTTAGCAGTGTAGCCATGGCGATAGCATTTGCAGTCCCATCGACCCCATCTTCGTGGTCATCCCTCTTCTCTATGGCTAGCGGCCGCACCGGCGGATTATAGGGCGAGTAATCTATCACGCTCCCGCAGAACGGGAGCCCGTCGCGCACGAATCTAGCCTCGGTAACATCAATGCGAACCGCAAGTTTCGCACGTGGCATATACGCTGCCGCGCGCTCGGCAACGAGGATCGTCGTTCGTCCCGTCAGGAATAGCGCATCGGACGTGTCAAAATCAGGTATCACAAGCCCGGCAACTGGGTCTTCACGGAGATTCCCGAGCGTCTGATATAGGCGATTACCCGAGTATTCCGGGTAAACGAGCACGAGACCCCCGTCATCAGCTCCGTCGTTGTTAACGTTGGATTTCCGGTTCCGAAACACACGCAAGAACCCCGGGGGTCCTCCCCGATGATTCACATCCATGGTCCCGTCCCCGTGTTTACTGGTGATGAAGAACAGGTCTGCCTTTGAAATCAACTCGACCGCCTCCTGCGAGAGCGGGAGCCCATCGTCAGTAGAAGAGCCCGCGCCCAGTTCGGGCGTCGGGACGTGTGGCACAATATGTTTCTTATTCAAATACTTCGGGCAGTTTCCCAGCGCCTCCTCGATTGCAAACGCCATCTGTAGATTTGCCACACCGGGTGTCGTCCCCGTCGCGGCACCCGCGATGAAGCGGCCGGCGAGCTTAACGCGATCGCGAGTCTCCAGATCGATAGATAGCGCGGCCATCACCTTTCTGCCTTCTGGCCTGATGACCTCCTCGTCGATGATTCGCCTCTCTGGGGGTCCCATCCCGCTGTCCTTGGCATCCGACGTCCCCGCAGCACGAACGGCGAACAGCGCTTGGATAACGGGGTCAAATCGTGCGTCGGCAATACTATTCACACCAAGCACGTTCTCGGCAATAGGGCGGCAAAAGCCTGCCTCGCCGCCCAAGACAGTGGCCCACGGACGGCCATACTCATCAAGAGCTCCGAATGCTACAAGCGGAGAGGCATTGACACGATATCCATGTGCCTGTTTTAGCCCGTGAACTGTAGGGTTATCCTGGCCAGGCACTCCCAGCATGCGCTGAACAGCCTGTTCACCGGGGTGCCACTGCGAGTGCAAGGCAGTGAGAGTAGTCATGTCTATTGCTGGCGAATAAACAAGTGTCGACGTGTAGGTAAGTGAGTAAAGTACCTATACTAGAGTAGGGAATGCGTACAGAAGCGTACGCTAGATAGTACGGCAATACAAGAATTAATAAGTCGTCTTTCAATCATCAAACAATTATTCGTCAGCAGAGATACGCGTGATGCAAAGGCACCTGATAAAATCTAAGTAACAAAATGTTAAGAACCCTCCTCCTTTGTCTTATAGTTCAGTGAGTAGACAAGTCTATTGACGAGTCTCTGGGTAGCAATACTAATATATCTACTAGTGCATTCTAAAAGGCATCTGATGGTAGATGCAGCAACACAATGATGATGCCGCGATTAGGTTGAGGTGATGTGCATGCAGAGACGCTATATCGTAGCGCGTTGTAAGCTTATAAATCCAACAAAAGGGCGTGTTGGATCAAACCCCGAGGAAACATGGTGGGAGGCGGAGATGTGGGAGCAAACTTCAACGGTTCCCTACGAAATTTATGGGTAGGCTATTTTGGTTGCAGTTGGGTATTGAGTAAGGTGCACGCCCACCAAGTAGGTAATCAATCGTTATTTGAAAGAGCTGCCCAACACCGACAAGCCCCACAGCTATATATCCAGCATATTGTGAGCGTCGAGACTTCTCACCACTTAGAGCACCGGTGTGGTATTGAGATCCTACATTGCAATATATGGAAATTCCGTATCAAGGTATCCCGATATCGTACCTATATAGACCCCTAGTTCTATCCTATTACTTTGATAGTGCCAATGCATAAATCCCCGCATTAAGGCTCTAGAAAAGTCCTCAGAAATTTTTATCATAGAGCAGCCATGGTAAGCTGTAGCCTTTCATTCCCTTCTAAATTCCATCGTACATTATTCCAGTATATTAATATCTTGAGTTGTCGTAATTATACCCATCACCGTAACGTCTCTGGCTCGTATTCATGCCGGCGTTACCTGAAAGGTATTCATCTCCCTGACGTGATGGCTGTGGCGCAGTCATGTTTCGCTGTTTAAGTTCCCGGAGTCAGTAATTGTCAATTTGTTAATTAGGAAGGATGTCGGGAGTACACAGCAGGAAAACCCTGATTAGGGGACTTATATCCTGACGCATATCAAATAAGGGGGAGAGATAAAAGACTCTAGCGACTGACCTGAGGCTGGAACCGTTGTTGTCGAGGTGGTAGGGCAGTGGCACTGCGAGGAGGCGGATAACCTCCACGACTCGGGTATATTGAAGGTCCTGCGATAGACCGGTTCTCAGTGTAGGTAGGGCGATTCGGCAAATTCCGCTCACTCGAGTATGACGACGACCCGCTAAAGCGATCTGGACCTGAGGCTGGGGAACGAACACGCTCAGGCATAGATGGTAGCGTATCGGGAGAGCGTAAACTATTCATCGACAGTTGTGGGTTGAAGCTTCCGTTTGACCCCGTTGTTCCTCGCCGTGGTGGTCCTTGGTAACTGTTAAGTTCAACATTTGGGACTGTTGGAGTAGGTGATCCCGATCGATCGAAGCCCATTTCAGCAGCACTAGCTACCAGTGGAGCACGGGAAGAATAATTATTGGCCGAGGCACTCGTGCTGTTGGTGGCTTGTCGTGAAGGCAGAGGTCGCTTTTGATCTAGCGAGCTCAGTTCAATGCTCCCGGGAGTGCCTGGTCGCGAGGTATATACAGGTAGAGTCGCCATGGTATCGTTTCGATTCAACATCGGCATCTCTGGTAGTTCATCCCCCTTTTCAACATCCATAAACGAAGGTAGGGTCGCTTGTCGTTCGGGTTGTGATTGCTCGCCTCCAAATTTAGCACTTTTGCCGTGTGCGTGTGTTCGTTTCCAATCCTCTTTCGCCAGCGCCTTGTTTATTTTCTTTGTCACGATACTCTTGAGCCTCTTGTTGACTTTGCGTTCACAGTAGCCATGTAGACCACCGTCTTGACGGGGAATGTAATGCCAAAGGAAAAAGACGTAGAACAAGACGCCAAGAAGAAGAAAGAGGAAAGAAAAAACCCAAATAACCAGAGTAAACAGCATGCCTGACAATATAACGACTTGTCGCGTGTTCTCCGCCGCTAGAGTCTGTAGGTTGGCAAAGAAGCCTCCGATTGTGCTTTCAAATGATGATGCATCCTCTGGGGTAAGGTTGAGCGTATAAACACCATAGAGCGTCAAAGCATTCACTGCTTGACGAGGACCAGAGCAGACGAGTACTCGAATCCAAGCTAGAAAGAATCAGTGACTTCTATACACCATATTTACACCGATTAAACCAAGACGTATGTGTACTCACACTGTAAGCTGAAGTACGAGAATAGGGCAACGTATTCTGCTCCTTTCTTTGACTTGGTCAGTTCTGCGAAAACTAGAAAGCGCCTCCACCCTTGACCTTTGCCTAGCTTGGTGCTTTCCAAGCGAACAGCCAGATTGTCAAGGTAACATTCAGCAACACTACCGCGTTTCATAACACGCCAGGCGCGGAAATGCTCAAAAATAAGATTGACAAAACTAGCAATAATGGTGCCAACAAAAATCCATTTTGTCTGATCAAAATTGAGAAGCTGAGTAGGCTCAATGGACGAGGACCACTGGTTGAAGGCCAACAAACTAATGGCGGTGAAAATATCGACGCCATACACAGCTAAGGAAAGGATGATGGAGAAGTAGAGATAACCATAAGCCAGGTAGGCAAAAATCGAGGACGATTTGAAGTCTCGAAGGCTCTGTAAAAAGATAATCAATAATACGAAAACAATTGGGGGATATCATTGATCCCTCACAATAGCATCCCATTGTTGCTCAGGCTGTATCTCTGCAGCCTTCCGCGTGGTGCCAAGGAACATCATCTTTGTTCGATTGTGACGAAGCCCCAGAGTATGATCCAAGTTTTAGTATATCAGATGTTTTGATCAAATCGTCAAATCGACGCAGTCGATGAGGGTATCAAAAGTCGTTTTCGTCAGAAAAAAAGAAAGAAAAGTGAGCCCGCTATCACTATCGTCGTCGTGAATCAATTGGTCAATTCGCTAGTGACCAAGGGAGAAAGAAAATCGCCAGTCGTCAAGCGGTCCGGCCGTCGGGCACAGTCGCTCCTCGCCAGCGAAGTATACGACTGTGCTTTCAAATGTTCAAGAGGGACAGGCCGCGGGGTGCCGAGAATTCAGAGATGAAGTTAAGATAGTATGGTTAAAAATAGTGAACGAGCGTAAGAAAGGCGTTGCCCAAATACGATGAAAATGCCCGGTAAAGGTATTCTCCGTCGGAAGATCAGCGCAAATGCATTCCAGGCGTATCAGAGACGGTCGCTATTAGTGTACCATCCCTATGCAACAAGCTGAAGACAACAGAAGGCCGCGTCAGGGTTGGGAAGGAGGGCAGGGGCCGTGGGAAAGGGAGAAAGAAAGAGTGTTAGAGGTCAGTCCAAGTTTGATCGTCTTGAGTTTAGAAAGGACGAAAACGGGGCTGGCCGAAGGAATTTTAGGGGGATATCGGATGGGATTACAAGTAGATACACCTCCAGGGTTCTATGTTACATCAAGCGTCGAGGGGGGAAGGTAATACACTAGAGAGTATAGTAGTCGGTGCCCGAATCACACCTAGAATTTCGTTTCGCTAGGAGAGAAATTGGTGAAAGATTGGACGACGTGCTGGAACAGTCAACCAAACCAACCAGGTCAACCAGGTCAACCTTGGTAGAGAGAAAGATTTCAACGACGAAAGCAGTCAATGGCGATGCAGCAGCTCTGCTGGTCTATAGGGATTTGTGCGGAAAAGAACGAAGGTATAGATATCTAACCTAGTGTATACCTACATAGGTAGGTAGGATAAGAAAGGCCAGAAAAGAAGGCCAGAGAGGGCTGCGGAGAGAGAGAGGCGGGAGGGAAGAGAGAGGAGCAGCGGGATGTGTTTCAATACGCTACCTCGACGACGGATGCTGGACGCGCACAGGGCCTCCGTACAAGGCCTCCGTGCAGGGGTCATTGTTTGACCCGCCTGCTGACCTCCCCTACAATTCATGGCCAATTCATGGCGGTTACGGGATTCAATTGGCCACGACGGAAAGAGAGTTGGTGGAGTGGAACAGGTATACACTATCCAGCTTGCCCCGGATTGGCAGGCCACTATAGGCGACGCCTTCGGATAGTCTGTAGTGGTACGCGGAGGTTGCGTGGTACACGCACTAACACAGATGCAGCCACCTAATGCAAGGTACCCGCTCATTTAGTGACGCTCGCGCCAATCTCTCTCTTCGCTTCCCACAACTGATGCGCCGACTATGCCCATATCAGCGTCACATCAGATCGATATCATCGTCACCCACGCTAGTGTGCTGCCAACATGGAGCGCGCGTTTAATGTTTAATTCTTACATAGTAGCATCATTCTCTTTCCAACCAAATAGCCGCCAGCTCGCAAATCACGCATACTATTTCAAGCTACACGACACTACGGTCCCATGGGTACAGAGAGAGAGAAAGTGGTCCAAAAAGAAGAAAACAATAATAAACAATCAAGATTGGGGGCCTGAGATCATATGATATCGAGCAGGGCATCATATGATAACGCCCTTGTTTAGTCAAGCTTTCTATCTCTTTACTGCTTCCCGCCAAAACATTCATACGGCTGGTATCATCGCAAGCTCAGCATTCCGTGTATAGACCAACCCATCAACTCCTCTAACACTCATGACTCCAGCTTCGCAACCATTGAAAATTGAATCTTAGTTGAGCCACTCTATATTTCTTCTCATTATGGTCCAACTACCGTCTGCTACGGGATGTATATGTCTGGGAAAAACCTATTCCCTCTACACCCCCCATCTCCAACTCGTATCCATTCAAAATTGTTAGTTGCTCGTTTTCCATGTAAAGGAGGAACAGCCCATAGAGACCAAATACGCTCCTGATAATTGCAATACGAAAGGCTTGTATTTCATGTAAAAAAGCACGCACCAGGATTCTCACCAAGTCAGAGGCAAAATGTCTCATAGAGCCATAGTTAATAAAGAAAACTCCTTTGGCCGTTTTTGGCCAAAGTTCCTTTGGAATGTGATACGCCCCTCAACTCGTATTAACAAAGGCATTCAAATACGAATTCCAGTGTCCCCTCACGGAGTCCATCAAAATGCATGTTCTCATCCTTTACTTCCTGGATTTTCCTTTCTCCCTCACACCGAATTACTTTCCCCTCCACTCGTGTTCTCTAGGTTCGAGAAAGTCACAATCATGGCAAGCACGATACCCTTCCACGATGCCTACGCCGATTTTCATGATGACGCGCTAAAGTATGACTTCATCACTGAAATATCGCCCAAAATCTGGAAGATATCCCGCAAGAGTGATCGAATGGAGTTCCTCGCTCATGACATAACAAACGAAATATACACAGACGTTCCTGGCACGGCCTTCATGATGAGGGGCGCCTTGGGCAATTTGTTGTCGATTGATGGCGAGAGCTTGGAGGAGCAGATCAAAGCCATTTTGAAGCATCCAAATTTGATGTCATTCGTCGAATCTTTTGCAATGGAAATCACCTATGAGGGTCAGCGCGGCTACCAATACGCCTTCACTGTCTGGGACTATTGCGACGCTGGTAACCTTGGGAACCTACTCATACCCTCGCAACCACGCCCCCAGGATCGTGATGCCTCGCCGGATATAAAGCCTGAGGACGATGACACGGAAATGAAGGACGCCAGTGGGGAGTCCGAAAAACAAGAGAGCTCCAAATTTTTACCGGAGTCTTTCTGCTGGCACGTTCTTACCTCGGTGCTGAGAGCCCTAGCGTGGCTACATGACGGTGTCCACGATTTAATACAGAAGGAAAACGGCGCGTGGCAGAGATTAGGCGGGGAGGTAGATTGGCAGCCCATGTTGCATCGCGATATCAGCCCCCAAAACATATTTTTAAGCCACCCCCGACGTAGGGAGTGGTATGGCCCTGTCAAACTTGGTAACTATGGGCGCCTGTTCGTGTCAGGGCACTGCCAACCTTTCGGGGACAAGCAGATGCCAACTTCTTCCAAGGTACTCGCACCACCTCCGGATAAGGAGTTCACACCCCTCCAAGATTTAATTGCCTTTGACACTAAGCACGGTAGTCTTTATCCCCGCCAAGTAAGTCTGTTATCGCAGGTTCCATGTAGACTCGTGTTAACTTAAGAGGCAAGCCTAATCAACCCTACACCATGGTTAGCGAATACCGAGCGCTTGGAGAGATCATACAGGCCATGATGGTTGAGCCTACATGCAGTCAACATGTAAAAATGATACAGGCACAGCCGGCCAGGGTTAACCTACAAGATTTGAACTATACGGGGCGCCTAAAGAACTTTGTGGTGAAGCTGATGGAATTTGACCCGTGGCACAAGGCGGCCGGTAAAAGGGAGCCCAATCCCCTTCACGCCACAACCGAGCTGTACCGCGAGGCTCTACTAGGGGTTCAGTGGTTCATGGATACAGGCAACGATGAGGCAGATAACCTTGTGACACCACAAATGGCGGAGTACGAAGACTTTCTCGATAACTCAAAACTCGCAGGGGATCAGTTGTTCGACTCCTTTAAAAACGTTCAGGAAATATTGGAGCAATTCAAGTGATGCGTTACTAGCATGTTAGTATGATATTAGGCTAATGGATATGTTCCGACTATTTGAATGGGGGGCCGAGCTGGCAGCCCACCTGGTAAAGATCCTAGATTGACATGTATACAGAAATTAATCACAATCTCAAAAATGGCTTGATTTCATCGTTGCATATAGGATAGATAGGTACATATGGGTATTTATACCCCGATAGAGCCCTGACGTAGACAGGTAAGTAGGTTAGGTACCTACCTCCTACCTACCTACCTACCAGGAGGTAGGGAGGTTATGTGGGATACCTATTGATATGTAGTAATCCTATGTAGGTAGTTACATTAATTATCTACATAGGAGGTAGGTATCTACCTGTTTAAGTTGCTCCTTGGGCCGGGAAGGCCTACCCTGGAGGTTGGAGATTTTCCCCCACATATGCCTAGACCACATATGCCTAGACTAGACTAGGTTGAATCCTCACGACTGGCAACAAGCTTCCAAGTTCTCTACCTACGTAATCATCTTCGATAGCGACTGAGACAACAATCCACCTTATCACCAGCCTCCGAGATTCATTCTCCAACTTATATATACATGAGGCAGCAGTGTAGCTAACAGAAACGAATTCGACGCTGAACCCACCCGTTTTATCGAAAACTCCCAGCGACTTGATTCATGTTGGGGCCTTCCTCCCCCGCCTAGATAGAGAGCACTTCCAAGTCTGCTACACCAACGCGTCGAGCATTCTGTGCTACTATTTTAATCGGAATTAGAGGGACAGAGAAAAGGGCTCAAGATGTCGCTGGCGGCGCCTACACCACCCCTACTCCTCACGAAACGACTCACTGCATTCCTACGAGCGAACCTCTCCCCCCAGATCCATACAAGCCTCCTTACTACCGTTGCTGGCAAGCTCCTCACCCATGCTTCGCCACACTCCGTTGCCACCCTGCGTACGCAGGCCACTGTCGCCGCTTCCCTGTGGGCTCTATATTCAGCGCCATCTACAAGCGCCAGCATAGAGACCGCACTACCGTCACACTCGTCGACTTTAGTCGGCAAACCAACGTCAAGTGCAATAACGGTTCAGCTTGCGGGCGCAATTGTGGCCATTCGATATCTACGATGTGGCCTATTGTTTGTATGCATTGGTCCGCCAGTCGAGTCGCCCGGCTCTGCTTCTCCGCGACCTCCTCATCAACAGAGCCGACCAATGCAGACCCCCCAAGCAAACTCTGATTCTCAACCTAGCCCGCTCCTGGGCTCGCCCTCGGAAGCAGAGAGTGTTAAAAGTACCGGCGCCACAACCATCGCTAGCACCGTAACAACCAATAGTGTTGGGGCTTCGGCCATAGTAGCCATGAGACGACAATCTGAAGAACTGGCGCGCTGCCTAAACAACAGGCTAGGTTCTCTGGACGTACCGGATGAGACCGCGCCGCTTGAGTCACGCTAAAACTAACATCGTACTCGTCAAAATAAATGTGCATAATCCCCCCATGATGCACAATCCCCACAGAGGGACAAATTCGATATCCCTCAACATGTTATTTTGCAATCCATGCACGCAAACCTTGGTATTGACCTGACACCTGATCCGCATAGGGACATTATTAGATAAGCATCGTACCTGTATGCGTCGAAGCAAACTCAACTATTGACGGCTAATCGGTTTCAAGAGCGACCGTGCTCGCACACCAATCCGTAGATCGGCTCTGTTATATCTCAAGACAGCAAGGCCGGTGGGCTTGACACATTCTCACTCTTGGTGTTTATCGGACTATTCGTCTAAGTTCCGAAGTTCATAGGACTGTATCCGATTGGGTAATGCGGTTGTGCTTCTCTCCAACGCAATCCACGACTCACACTCTTTCGATGGTTGATTAATTGAAGTCTACGACTATGAAGACATTGGGCATATAGAAGAGAGTTTGCCACTATACATGATGATTGGACGCGATACAACATACCCCAGGACTCTGTGTTTAAAGATATTAAAACCCCGTTTGCCAAGTCGCTGGGGTTTCGCCAATACTATTCCTTCCACCACTAGCTGGCGGGAGTTCAATAGTTAGCGGCATATTTGTATATCCGGTCCAAGAATGCCACAGCATGATAATACACCACAATTTTCTACACCTCGACATCCTCTTTGCTAACCCTCCTAGGCGAAGGAGTTAGGTGACTCCGGATCTGCCGAATAATATCCGAATATGACCGCGATGATCAATTCTTGGCTTCCGCCCTTATCCAACGTCGCCTCTTCCATGTTCTATCATAACGTGTTATACGACCAATTTACCAGTCATTTCGGGGTTCCTGCCTGCATCAGAAGACGAGGTTGAGCCTCCCCATGTTTTACTGGATGATCCGGAGACTATCCCAGAGGTGAAATTGGCTCCTCGCTGATCTCGCGTACTTGGCACTAGATTATGGGACTGTAACCCGCCATCAAACACCTTACATGATACTTGCAACAAGCTATTTCTGATTCTTCATTGATATGGCCTTCTCCAAATAATTGGAGGTGTGGGGAACCCGTGCAGACTGAAAGGCAAATTCATTTGACATGCATACAAGGTTTTTGGGGCTCAAGTTTGGTTCTTGACTTTAACCGGATTTATCATTTCCATAATAAGCAACAGGTTCCTCGTCTTCACAATGCTGCCTCCGCGTTAAGGCGCTCTACGTAGGGGCCTGGTGCCCACCAGAGAAAAACACCTCATCTTCTGCATAGTAAACAGCACGTGATGCCTTGATGTGAAATGTCTGCAGATAGCTGTGATGGATGATCACAGCACAACTTACTCTCTAGGAGCAGTTCCAACGGCTGATAAGATAACAAAACAAGCCCTGAATAGCCAAATACGAATTCATTTAGCTTCCGGGTTCTTGGCTATACTCTGGTCCGTTTCGGTCCTTTATCAGCACAGAGATATGCCCCCAGATGAATACCACTCTTAACTCGTTCTATATTGCAGGGTACGTCATGGTCTTACATTGACTATGCCTTTACATTGGATGACGCTTGTTTCGTCTTTCTAGCCTAACCTTATAGGTCTTAGCACTAATTGCATTGCGTACCGTTCCCTCCAGTTATTTTCAGCACTCATTTATATGACTTACGAGGCTGAAGCAGTGCGACCAGATGGTACGATATCTTTCAGCTATGGCAACACGACTTGTTGCGTCGTTCATATGCTAGGCAACTGTGGGTTAAACAGGACAAGATTATATAGACAAACAAAATTACTTGTCCACGACCTTAGGAGACCTAATGTTGAGCACTGCCTATCCTATGCCGCTCTCACGCGGCTCGTGTGTCGTTGATCCACTGGGAACGTTGTTTCCGCTCTAGCTATTGGCGCTCTCCATACGTCAACTCATAAGAGTAAGGATCGCCACTACGTGAAGGCAAAGCATGGAGTTGTCGGCTATTAGGCCCAACAAGCCGTGAGAATCATCTGAAAACAATATACTCTTTACTTTGCTAATAGAGTGTGGATCACGGTATCCTGTGACCGAGACTTCCATTCTAGGGTGCATCTCTATGATATTATGAAGATGACTATGGATATGAGATTTATCATGGCCTCTTGCGTTAGAGGAGAGTCTAGGTATAAAGACTAGGCTTCATCAGCGTTTTCTGCTCTCATTTTGACACTCCTCACCACGTTCATTTTCACAGTCCTTCTTGAAAGAAACTCTTGTCCTCCTTAGCATCATGATGAACTCCAAGACTGCAGCTCTCGTAGCTGCCTTGGCGGCCGCCACCTCGGTCTCGGGGCAAGCTGTAGGCTCAGAGACGGCCGAGACTCATCCCAAGATGACCTGGCAGAAGTGCACAGCTCCCGGTAGCTGTGAGACCGTCAACGGCGAGGTCACCATCGACGCCAACTGGCGCTGGCTACACGACATCAACGGCTACACAAACTGCTATACGGGCAATGAATGGAACGCCACCATCTGCCCCGACTCCGCGACTTGCTCGAAGAACTGTGCCGTTGATGGGGCTGAGTACGAGGGCACTTACGGTGCCTCCACCAGCGGCAACGCATTGAAATTGCAATTCGTTACCAAGGGAGAATACTGTAGGCCATCACTGTTATAGGAAAATGATTATCTCTTACTGAGACGTCTACAGCGACCAACATCGGATCTCGTTTGTACCTCATGAATGGCGCGGACAAATACCAGATGTTCAAACTTCTAGGCAATGAATTCACCTTCGATGTCGATGTGTCGAAGCTCGGCTGCGGCCTCAACGGCGCCCTGTACTTCGTCTCTATGGACGAGGATGGTGGAATGTCCAAGTACGAAACAAACAAGGCCGGAGCCAAGTACGGTACGGGATACTGTGACGCGCAGTGCCCTCGTGACTTGAAGTTTATTAACGGCAAGGTAAGTGTCTGTACCGCATTTCAAGAGCTTCCTGATCTAACGCTTCGGCAAAGGCCAACTCCGATAGTTGGGACCCGTCCTCCAACGACGAGAACGCCGGTGTCGGTGAGATGGGCTCGTGCTGCTCTGAGATGGATATCTGGGGTAAGTCGTCATCAGCCACAAGCTACGAGCTGTGGACTAATCAATTCGATAGAGGCAAACAGCATCTCAACTGCCTACACCCCCCACCCCTGCACCGAGATTGGGCAGGCATCTTGCTCTGGTGATAGCTGTGGTGGCACTTACTCGGATGACCGCTACGGCGGAAATTGCGATCCTGACGGATGCGACTTCAACTCGTACCGCCAGGGCGTCAAGGACTTTTACGGTCCCGGCATGACTGTCGACACGGACAAGGTGTTCACCGTCGTTACTCAGTTCATCACCGGTGACGACGGCAGCCTTTCGACTATCAAGCGATTTTACGTCCAGGACGGCAAAGTCATTCCCAACTCCGAGAGCACCGTCGAGGGCACCAGCGGCAACGAGATCAACGCGGAGTACTGCAAGGCTCAGAAGACCGCTTTCGGCGATATCGATAACTTCAACGACAAGGGCGGTCTCGCGCAGATGGGCAAGGCTTTGGAGGGTGGCATGGTCCTTGTCATGTCTCTCTGGGACGACGTAAGTCTACTCTTTCTCATAATCGAGGACTTGTTTTCGGCGACTGTATAGTATAGAACAAAACTGACAAATACGTCTCTATAGCACTACGCCAATATGCTCTGGCTCGACTCCAGCTACCCTCCCGAGAAGGCCGGTCAGCCCGGTGGCGATCGTGGCAGCTGCGCTCAAGACTCTGGCGTCCCCGCCGACGTCGAGGCCAAGCAAGCCTCCGACACCGTCATCTACAGCAACATCCGCTTCGGCCCCATCAACTCCACCTTCGAGTCCGCATAAAAAAGCTCCGGGGACCCGTTCGTCGTATCCCGTAGGGCAGTAGCCAATATGAGGTAAAGAAAACAAGAGGGTGTGCACAATATGTGCCGCTCGAGGCGGAAAGGGTAACATTGGATAGATTTTGTTGGAGATTAAGCCAGGCAAAAAGACAAGCATCTAAGGCTAGTGGAGTTATAAATAAACACCATACGCTAGCTATAATACACGCCCTATTCTCACCAAAACCTCCTCTACTATGTATCCATGATTACAACGTACCATCGGCGATCAAAACTATAGGCTAGTAATCTATATCAGGCTTTACTGCTTTAGTGAAAGCCTGGAGACTATATAACGTTAGGTAAGTTGCCGTGTCTAGAGGTAAAGCTAGTGATTCCTCCCGTAAGCTGAAAGCGTTGATACAACCAGAAGTGTTGGCTAGATTTACACGTGTTCAAAGCGGTTGCTTTTTCTAATCTATTTCGTCGTGTTAATTTGAGATTAAGATTGTAGGGGTAGAGGTGTGGTGTGTTTGTCCACCCCACGGCTAGACCGGATACACGGACAAACAGAACAAGACCGAGACGAGTTTTGTTTTCGGGGATGTGCTTTTTTTTTTTTAAAAAAAAAAAAAAAAAAAAAAAAAGTGTGTGCATGGATCTTCTCACTTTTACGCACATTCTTTATGTACTGGAAAGAATCATTGCTCAATTCTCTTCTGGTTTGTTTTTGCTATCATTTCCACCTCTTGTTTCTATCGTTTGCTCTATTTTTCGTTTTTTTTTTCTCATACGGAAATTTCATAGCAACAAGTGTCGGCTAGCTGACGTCTTTGATTAAGATGCCTTAGTGTTAGTAATGCCTCGGTAAATACGTAGTTGAAGAAGCCTTGTAACTAGATGTTTAATACCAACATACAGATTATGTACAAAAAAAAAGAATCATACGGCGATTTGCACTCGTAGAGCTAAACCAACATCGCCAATGCTGTCTTCTACGTCGTAGTGTCAACGATACACCTTGCCTAAGATAGCAGGTATATGCACTTCACTTCTTCCTTTACGTGGTACAGATGTGGTATCCACTCGCCTACATCACAGTCGATGCACAACCGTTTAGACAACACAACTTTCTTATGAAAGCGACCCTTGGGGGTCAATAATTCAACTGGCTTGACTTGATCTACTAAAAATCAAAGTAACCTATCGTCTTGTTTGTTTCTGGTCCTTCATCTATCCAGGGTGGGTGTAGCTATTTACCGAATACTGTATGTTGCCACAATAACCAACCACGCGATAGACAATTCAACGAACCAAGTGAAACCTGCCCTAATGCATCCAATTAAACCTCCGCGATCTGTGTGTCGCGACGCAAGGACCCGCGATCGAAAAGAAATTGGCGCGAACTGTCACCTAGACAAGGTAGTTGGTTGACTCGTACTACCTTGCTACTTAGATACAGTAGCACCACTTTCAAGGCAACGGAGTACAGGGCCGACAGCCAACACAAGGCAGATGAGGCCAGGCAGCCAGGTCGGGATGCCTAATCCATCGTTGACACACCACAGGAGTGCCTCCACTAGACTACGTAGATACAACCTACGCTACTGTAGGTATATATCGTAAGGCAGCGAAATTAACCCTAACTCGTGTATTTGTCTGCCCCTGGTCATTGCTTTTGCTGATCTTCCCCATACCCGGGTAATGGGAATTCGCGGGCACGTTGGGTACGCACACGGCAATGTCTTCGACCACTTGATGGTAGGCCTAGACTGCTTCCTGCACAAAACGCTACCTGCAGATTGGATCAGCGTCCTTATCTCGGCTGTGACACGCCGGGGTCAGACTGGGGTTCGTTTTGATCTACCTATACCATGCTGCCCCAATATGTATCACAGAACAGGTAGGTAACACACGACACGACACTACACACGCATCTTTGTCTAAGTTATCTTGTTATGTGTATTTCTGCCGCATCCTATATGTTCGCCTAGACACAAATTGGAACCACGGCAAGGGGAAAGGTCTAGATCGGGATATAAGCTTACTACAGACCATCGTGTTCGCGGTCTTAGGTATACAAGTACTGAAGTCGCTCGCCGGGTACATAAACAGGAAATTAGGCCTATAAGAGAGAATGGAGGCAAAAGGGGTGGTTGTGTATTATATAACTAGGAACAAATGATATGAGAACATTAAAATACACTGGTATATAGAAACCTAAGAACCTACTATGTGGGAACTTGAGAACCCGGACAAAAACGTAGAATGCTAGTGCGATTCCGATTCAATATTGGTCAAGGGACTTGGCACTAGAATAGAAGTCGTGAGCATCAAGATTAGAGCCCCCTCGTATAGAGCTACACGTTTCTCACGCTAATATTCCATATTATGTATCCCTCCTTGCTTTTCCGTGTAGCTAAGTTAAATGAGAGCCTCTTCCTATAAATCTAGCCAGACGGTCATAGCGTTGATCACAAGGGGAAATACTAGTGTGATGAGATAAAAGGTTGGATCGCGGGAGGCACACACCTACACGCCTGCTCAAGCCAAATGTCAGTTCAATAACAGTCATTTTTATTATTCTTCTTTCAAAAATCAACGCCAGCATGTATGTCTTTCAAATGCGCCTGCTCCATCCTTATCAATACCACCGACAAGCAAAGAAGAAAAAAAGAGACAGAATAGGGTATCAACGCGATGCCTGAAAGCAGAGAGAAGGCCCCCGAGAAGTAGAAGTACACCAATCTCCAAAAGCAAAACGATTTGCCACCCCACAATAGTATCGTGCTCGGTGCCGGCACGAGAGAGCGAGAGAGAGAGATATGATTAGTAATTCGAGCCAGAAATCGGGAATCCCTTACCCCTTCCCTATTACTTCCCTGGTTTCGAAAGAAGTAGGTTATTTAGTTAGCCTGTAACATGGGAGCCCAGCCATACGAATGGCCGCGCTTCACCACGTCTTCTCCGCAAGGAAACCAACGTAATAGCGTGGCGTCGGCGAATCCCAACAGACGGGTATCATGGTAAGCAGGTTCGTAAATCTCTCGCCACTCTTTTTGAAATTAGTCACCTCGACCGCGAGCTCGCCATTCGACTCGATGGCGCGGCGCATCTTCTTGAGCACGCTCTTCTCGACGTGGCTCCGCGTGGACGACTTGCGGACCTTGCCACCCGGGGCCTGCATGAACCGGCAATTCTTCCCGAGCATCTCCTCCAATGAATACCCCGTCAACTGGGTGCACGCCTCGTTCGCGTACACGACCGGGTAATCGGGCTGCTCGATATCGCACACGACTAATGCGCAAGACGCATCCACCGGTCCAAGATCTACTACTGGCGAGGGTCGGCTTGCCACCCGGCTCTTTTGCACCAATTAGCGTGTCCGGCTTTCGCTAACGTCGTGACGGATGTGACATTTTGACACTAACAAGAATGTTCATCATGTCGAATCCGCTGGGAGCGTAAACTCCCGGATAGATGATAGAATCACCATCTTGGGGAGCCACGGGGCCGGCCTGGTTGTCGGGATAGTTGTACTATACAGATCATAAATTAGCAATTCATTGATATAACCCGCTATAGATATATCCTAGATTAGTGCTATAGGACCCGACATAGGTGATTAAGCCTTTAAAAAAAAGAAAGTTACCTACCTCCAACGCATTATTCTCCCAGGGATTCATGGATGCGGTTAGGGCTAGGTAGTACTTGGTGTTCGCGGGGATAGTAGCACGGTTGGTGGTAATAAGTGCAGGCGTACGTGAAGACATGAGAAGAAGCTGCCTGGGGAACCAGGCTATATGTAGATAAATATGGTGTAAGGTTGGAACAGGACGGGACTATGATAGGCAGCTGGGATGGGCAGCTTGTATACGTGAAGTGCTTGGTCGGATACGATGCTAACCAGTGCGGACAACCGCCTTGTAGCCAGGGAGGTATAGTGTTGCGATACGACAGGCGTAATATATGACCTTTTATTATTGAGCTCGCGATGTTGGTAATCTGAACGCACAGGGCGGGAGATGTCGGGGGTTAGAGACGGGGTCCATCAGACTAAGATGATCTGAGACTTTGTTGACAGCAAGTCCGGGTCATATCTATTCTACCCCGACTACTTGATGCAAAGGGCTGGGTAGAATACTGGGCAGAGACCAGTGTAAACATGATGGCGATCGTGATCGCATAAGGACGCAAGCGACAACAGTGTCTATAGGATACCATATGACAGTCTCTATCAGAAACAGGCAATGAAAAGCCTGACAATTTTTTAAGGGCATATATTCAGCTTGATGACGCAAAGATGGGCTAAAAACGTGGCTGCGGACGGGGTGTTGCAGCCTGGATCTTCTCACTCTCAATGATCGCCGCGGTTCAACATGCTCATGGTGATCGAAAACCCAAGGAGCCCAAGGATCACTAAGGGATGCTAAGGAAGTCCAAGAGCCTAAAAAGTCCACAGGTTGCCCACATGCTGCCCACAAGGCGACAGGGAAGCCAAGGGAGAGAGCTGGCGACCCACACCATGAGCGGCTGGGCGGGAAACAAGTGTACAAGTAAGTGGCAGGGAAGCGGGAAGCGGGAGGCGGAGTTTACACTGCTTTGTCTAGTGTAACTGTATGGAGTGTAGTGCCGACTGTAAAGTACTAGGTTAGTGTAGTCGAAGGTGAATATGTAGGTAGACTAAGGAAGCGCGGAAAACCAAGGCTAACGTCAGATCGAACTCTCTAGCTGGTTACAAAACTGGTCATGAATTTTGTACTGTACGACGATAATAATATACACTTGACCTTGGTGGCATAGCAACATGTGCCGCCACCTCAAGTACCATGTGGATGTATGCAGTCCGATCCACGCTTCACCAACTGCCATGCATGTTTCACCCCGTAGATCCATATACTACTGGGATTAGGACTATGAGCAGAAGCACGAGGTTAGCCAGCCGGAACAAAATGGCCGGAACCAGCACCAGGAACGGTGCGTGATGGCGGTACCGCTTGGGGGCGATCCGTGGCAGGAAACCGCTTCCGCTCAGATCGTAAAATCCATAGCCCCATCGTGAATAGATCGAATTGTGATCGGATTCTACAATGGAGAAAATGGATACCGCCGCCGCCTGGCAGCCACTTAGGTCACCGAGCACTGACCGAGTCTGCAACCCAATGCTTTCACGCCTAGAAACGCCTTGCTGTATGGACGGGTCTGAGTCTGAGTTTGGGTCTGGGCCCCGGTACTGCCCGGGTCCATCCAGGGCCCATCCAGGGTCTGGAACTGGTCTGGGAACTACGCTCCAACAGATCGATCGCATTACTGACCGCATTTTAAAATCTATTTTAAAATTCCATTCCAAGAAGTGCCGGGAATTAACTCGTGTCTCTGTTGGGACGAACAACGAAATACGTATTCGGAATGGTCTTGTCTCGGGTCGTTTATTCGTTGACTGACTAGACGAACTTTTATGTCTCTCCGTGCTAACATACCATATTGTATATATCAACGTGTATAGGCCCCTCTCCCCTAGGGACTGATTTAGGTAGGGCCTCACGGAATGTAGTTGGAACGGAGAATATCTCATTCCCTGCCTGATCCAAGTGCCTCAAGACACTTGAGAAGTTAAAAATGTTTTCAACTGTTTTTGTGTGACGTTATGGTGGATACACCAAGGACTTATCGATAAACATTATACATGAGACAGTGATGCGAGAATTATCTATTAGGCCTGATTTGGCAGTGAATCCATCAAGCACACTCTTGAAATACATCGATCACTGTGACTATCTAATACGCCCATCATCTTGATTGGGCAAATGCTACTTTTGAATGTAGCTTACGAGGGCTGCGGCGTAATGTGCTTCAGCTGAGGTATAGTAACTCGGTCTAACAATTTGATTCAAGTATATAGAGCTCTATGGTTCGAGAAAGGCCGATGCTGAAACGACTATAACTTATTTAATTATTTTACTTCCCGCGAGGTAAAAACCTTTGTGTGATATAACATGCCTCTATTATTCGTACGGGTTAGCCCAGCCTAACGATAACATGAATATAGATACAATCTGTAGGTAGAGTTCAGCGTTGTTAGGTTCAGATGGGCACGTGGCTGGCATAATCTATGACGACATCGCCCATCCTATCGTGAAATTGTCTTACCTAATATTAAAAAGGTTGGATAAGTAGGCATATAGTTCATCTGGTTAAAATCAATGTAATTGGGTGGTATTTGGGGATAGCTTACTTGGCTTAGTAATAACTAATTGGAGCAAGCCGGCAATATGTTTATTACTTCAAATGTTTATCTACGCGGTGGTACATAGTGTAGTACCTATAGACCAGCAGCCTGTTTGAGCAGTTAATCCCCGTATTTTAAGCAAGAGGATCCTATGGATGAGACGTGGGACTTCTGTAGAGATTGTTTATTTGGTTTGAGATATTCCAACAAAGAATAAGTGGCCTACGAGGTTGTTTCTCCAGTCATAAAATAGGCACACCCGCTCGAGGGGAGCTTGCTAGTTGTATTGATGATTCAAGGGTACAATATATCATAGGCCTACCATTTATATACTCTCCTGGTCTTTTACATCATGGCCTAGAGGGCACTAAACACGACCGCATCCAAATAACACCAACTTAAGTAGTAATAGTAGTATTATGTCCTACTTTTGTACTAGTACTGATATAGTAGGATGGTGGTACATGAACGGAGACGATTTAATTGTCCATTAAGTATCTGCGGAGCAGATCGTATGCTCGAACGTTTGTGGTCGTTAAGCATCACGTTCTTCTATTCTAACGTCTAGTAATAACAAGGACCCAATGAGTGAAGTGCGTCTATCGTTTATCCCATGTTCTCATAACCTATCGTTACCTCTGATTGTACAAAATGCCTTACGGGAACTATCCCGGGCTATACATACTATGAGAAGCCACCAAAGGGACATAGCTTGCCAGAACCGTCTGTCAGGTACGTGAATGGCTGCATCTAGTATCCACCATGTACACCAACTACGGTAGCCAGGACTAGGGCCGAGTTGAGCACGGAGCGTGAGATGGCCACGGCTATAGTGATAGTCATGATAACATAGCAAACCCATCGGATCATAAAGACAGGGCCATCTAGGCAAAACCCCAGCACTCGGTAGGGGTCGGGCAGTCAATGCAGATCGACGAGACGGCGGTTCTTAGCCTGCAGTTGACGGAATTTCTTATCAAGTGCCTCATGCTGTTTCTTGGCTTGGCCCCACACGGTCTCAGCGTCTTCGACTGACATCAGGGGCGTGCTGCCAATTGCTGGCGAGGGACCGTTCTCAGGGTGATCATAGCCACTGTACACGACTTCTGCCGAATTCCCACCCGATGATGAGCCATACTCATCTGTAGGCCGGCCCGTGAACATTTTTCTTTGGTCCTCTACATTGTCCGAGGGAGGGTAAATCCAAGGTGCAAGTTGTTGCAGATTAACATTCTTGGTAAAATTAGAACTGGCACCCATGGTCTTGTAACTTCCTAGGTTCAGGGACGGTAGGACATGTTGATTGATGCAGCTGATAGCTTCCTCTCGGTGCATTTTCCCGACTGGATCGCTGGGGTAATTGTCCGGGCCTAATGGGAAGTAGGACGGTGGCCCATTGGGCACAGCACGATTCTTAACCAGGCTGAAGCCACTGGCTGGCGTGTAGCGAGGAGCAGAGAAAGCGGTTGGGCGGATACTATCAGCCCTCAAACGGTCTTGAAGCTCGAGGAATAGATCCTCTTCTTCTGGTGTGAGATTCAATAGACAATCCCCATTTGGAGTGAGCAGCACCGGGTGATCGTTGACTGTCTTGCGTACAGGCTGGAAGGCGTGGAGTTTCTCTTCATCTTCCTTAGCGACAATCGCTTTCAAGGTTGGTGGAAGAGACACTAATCCAGTAGTGTTGGAGTCTAGACGATGTGCTGGAAGAGGTTTCAGGAAACTGATTTTCTCAATCGCAGGTAACAATCCGTCATCTACTAGGGCTCGGAAAACATCTCGCAGCTGAGGAATTTCACCAATGTCTTGTTCTACTGGCTGCTCCTGCTTAATTTCGGGAGTAGGATTGATGTAATCTGGGGTCAATACTGTGGTTTTAGTAGACTCGTTGAGTTTGATAGACGTATCAATCGCGGTAGGGCTTTTCGGGGAGCTTATCGGGTTTTTGCCCTTTTCTTTGTTGGTTTTTGATGATTGTTCTGTGAGGGATAGACTTGTTCTAGAGTCTTTCCGCGCAGCAATCCCGCTAGGGTGACTGATGCCATCATTCTCTGGAATTGGTTTGTCTTCAATGACTTCAGAAGTGCTTGGTGTTGCCGGCCTGGTGGATGTTCTACTCGCACCGGCAGGTTTCTTCTCCTTTTTCTGCTTCTTTTTCCGACCTAGAATTGGCGCTATCTCAACTTCTGGTTCGAATGGGTTGGCATCGGCTATCTGTGCAGCGGCTTCCTTCGAGGCTTCCTTCCGTTGTTTGCGCTGCTGGCTCTTGGTAGTGGGCCGTGTGGGGAGGGAGCCAATCTTCGATGGCGGTGGAGAGCTAGTCCGCGATGCTGAAACGGAAGCACTAACAATGGAAGCAGTATCGGAAATTATCTCACTTGCGGGTGTCATTGGTCGATGAGACGAGCTCACTGCTGCAGCCGAACGGATCGAGGCTACAGCTGCTGGCGCTAGATTGTTTACCGGCAATTCAGTCTTCGGGGTCTGTATTAAGCGGAGTGTCTTGGGCGCTGCTTTAGCTAGAGGAGAAGATACCGAGGCTGTTGTAGGCGTAGGGGTTGACAATGCGGAAGCCACTGGAGTTTTACTCGATTGAGCGCCAAGGGGATTATTGGTGGAAGCTTTATCCTGAGTTTCTGCTCTTTTACCTGTAGCAATCTGTTGAGGAACCGGGTTCGTGGCGGCAGCAATATCAAGAATGCCAGGCATTGGACGCTTTTCTAACTTCTTTGATGATTTATTTTCCGTACAAGTCTTATTCGGCGTATCGGCAACGGACTTCTTGCTTGATGGGGTCTTCGAGGCCTGACTAGCCTTTAATGGAGTAGCAATTACTTTAGAAGGTGAGGCTGTCTTTACAGAGTCAAGAGCAGGAAAATCTTCTTCCTGCAGTATATGTGCCTTTGATTTGGAGGCTTGAGCAGCAATATCTTGTGCTAGGCCGCTTGTGTTTGCAAGTTCCTTGATGTTCTTCTTCGCGTCATTATTGCTAGTGAAAGATTCATCTTTACCTCGCACGGGTGTAGGTTTCGTGGACTTGGGGGCAAGTGGGGTGACGGGTCGAGGAATTACTGCAGAAAGCGAACGGATTACGCTGCTTCTTGAATGTGGCCTGTCTTGCGATACGGGACTTTGAAGCTTCTCATCAATTCTCTCACCAAAGGGTAAGGATGGGTGTGCATGGCTAAAACCGAGCCCGGGGGGTAAAGATGGTGGCGTCACACTACCTAAGTGCAGGGAGTCTTGCAACTCAGACGGGTACGAGTCCGAGACTAGAGCATCGACAGCAGAAGATGCTTCATCGAGAGGAATAAGATCGTCATCTGAAAAAAAGTACAAATACGTTAGCTTCCAGTATTTCAACTTAAGGCATGGTTACGTATTAAGAATGGGCACACGTCACGTCGTAGGCTCCCATCGTCGTCTTCCGCATTATACATGATATTGGTAAACCTGAATGGTGGAAATGCTATATTAGCCAGCTTCTCAGGCATAAGCTCTGGGCTAGCTCTGCGCGTTAACGTACATGAAAGTTGTGGAAGACGACGATGGCTTGCCTGGCGTGACCATTGAATCGAATCATGTGAAAAAAAAAGTTAAGTCGGCGCCAAGAACGAAATGTATCTCGAGAATGACACCAACAGTGGTGGAGCAGCCCCGTCGTTTCCAAGAGCAAGTGGACGCCATGCAACCCTGACCCATCCTGGATCATTATTCCTCTGCAATGCTCGCTTAAACAGATATGGTGGAATGTTCCGATCATCTTCCATTTCCGAAAACCTCGACGCCTCAACGCACTTTTGCCGGAAACCAAAAACCCATAAAAATCAAACAACCCGCCCATTACTTCACAAGCTCTATCAAACGACTACCATCTGTTGTATCCACCACCTCCATACATGGTATTGGGGTTGTTGTACCCACCTTGTGCTTGACCACCGAATAGCCCCTGCCCGGCTCCCATGCTATTACCCTGTTGCTGATGGTGCATCCGCGCCTGCAGGATACTCGGGTCCGCAAGATCTACTAAGCCACTCCCCCCAGAAGAGGAAGTGTTAGCGTGTCTGTGCTTCTTCCCCTTCTTCTTCTGCTTGGGTCCGTAGTCCGGGAAAGCTCCAGGCTGGGGGGCATAGAGCGTTGCCAGGAGGCCGGGAGCCGGAGCAGGAGTCGGGGAGGTAGAGGATGGGAATTGGCTATGGAAAGAGGAAACTTGGGGGAACATGTACTCACGCTTTCCATCGTGGGCCTGGCTACCCGCATTGCGCCCAATCAAAGACTGAAGCAAATCATTTGGATTACCCTTCGAAGCTGCGCCGAACGCTGATCCACCAAACGCATGCGCCTGTCCGAACATGCCACCGGTCACAGGAGGCGTGCCCGTTGACTTCAGACCGGGTGGTGGCCCAGACACGGATGTGGTATATAATTGACCACCTGGCTGCGAGCGGAAGGTAGCAGGCATCATGGATGATTGTTGAGCCATGTACCTAGGATCCCCGGTTGACTTTACGTTAACGGAGCTAGCGCTGTTGTCGTTGGCGAAGCTAAACCGCGACTGTTGACGAGTGTGGCCTTGTCCTTGGAATAATGAAGTCTGTTGAGGAGAAATTCCAGGAGGCATCTGGTCTGTGAAGCTGCTTTGGGGTCGCATGAATAGTTGTTGCTGTGGTGTCATAGTTCGGCTTCCAATCGAGCCAACAGTGGTAGAAGCAGAGCCGAACCCCGTTATAGCTGGGCCAAATAAATCATTGGCAGCTCCTCTTTGGATAGGCGCATTCCGTCTTTGATCGTAGTTTAGCCCACTGCGTGCCTGGTCTCTATCTTCTGGTTCGCCTCCTAGCGCGAGACTACCGCTCTCAAGCTCACCATCGGATTGGGTCAGGTTATCCACTTGGTCATCTTGATCACCTAAACGGTTCTCATCCTCATCACGCATAGCCCGTCTTCTTGCTGCTCCATTTAGATCAAACATTGGAGGATATTCATCTCTCGAATATGGCCTAGGAGCGAAAACTTGGGGAGGGACTGACGCGAGCTGCCTGAAAAAGTAACCGAAATCCATCGGATCTTCCGGTGATTCCGCTTTCACAGTAGTAGAATCAGGTTTTATAGGTGAATCAGCGGGCTGTTTTTCGGCTTTCCGACTTGGCTCTTGAACCGTTGCTGTATCATTAGTCTCACGAACAGACTCGGCGGTGATAGGTAACGAGGTTGAGATAGCAGGACTCGAGGCGGCACCACTCGTGGCGTGACTGCCGCGTCTGCTACGCTGCTGGGTTGTCCGTGCCCAGTTTGCTGAAGCTGGTAAGGCAGGCCCGTCGCCAGCTTCTGAGTCCTCTTTACTAGATGAACGAATCATAGGCTGGGATGCAGCAGGTGCGGCAACGATAGGAGGGTGTTGACGAGAGACAGAGCGGGATGATGAGGCGGCATTAGACAGAGGACGCTGTGTATGTACACTATTGAGTGATGACAAGTCTTGACGTGAGTAACTGTCTTCCTCATCGCCGAGTTCATGCAGAAACATGCACTGTCTATTCCCACATTGTTCATGGCGAAGCCAAGCCGAGCAGTATTTGGTAGTACCAAGTTGCGCTTTCAGTATACGGTCGCCATTTTGAGAGCCATTAACCGCGACTATGCATTTGTCGGCATCGTCTTTCTTCTCAAACGTGACATATATGCCAAGAGATTGTTGTTGCCCATCAGAAGACTTCCTGTTGCTAATGGAGATCTTTTGGATGTTACCATATTGCCCAAAGAACTCCTGCTTCCGAAGAGTCTTGAGTAACTCATCCTCTCGAACGGTTGGCGTTAGACCCGTCACATAAACGAGGTTCTTCTGGACAACCCGTACGCCCTGGAGATTTTTGCGGTTTTCTCTTTCGGCTTCACGTTTCTGGACTTCCTTCTGTCGCTGTTCGCTTGCTCGTTTCTTCTGGTTCTTCTGTATGTTGGCCCGAAACTCCGCCTCCCTGTGAAATATTAGACGACATGGTTCATTTGTTCTAGACCTAGGGGCTTGTACTCTTCACGCGTTACCACTTTCCATTTTACATCCTTGTCATCATAAGGCCGACGACATGCAGGACACAGACCATTGAGGTTGTTTTTAAGATTGTTAAAACAAAACTGACAGATCTGCGGGGCGAGCACGTTAGTATCATCCGCCAGGCCAGGTAACGGGGTATCATACCTGGTAGCCACACGGACAAGGTCGAAAATTTCGGTCAGAAAGATCAAACTCCTCGATGCAGAGCGGGCTGTATCGGGCCGTTAGCATGGCGTGTACTCTCAAAGATGGCGTCGTATAAATGGGCCCTCTTTGGCATAACTTACCATGTGTCGTCCTCGTCATCGAAAAATGTGTCTTGCGGGGCCATGGTGAATGTGTGAAGCTCGAAGCTGAGGATACTCGAGTATGGATACGTATAAACAACTCTCTGTGGCAGAAGAATATCGCGTCGGTGATTTACAGGGCCTGTGGGCTACTGCTTCGTATGATGCCGAAGAGGTTATAAGCCGTGTCTAGGCGTGTTGACGTTGGCGACGATATCAGGACGAGGAAGGTAGAATTATTGTTGGGTGGTGATGCATCAGAAATATAAGCCTTGACACCGGGGAGAAACCCACGCAGAACTTTCAAGAACGCCGGCAATGGAATGTACAGGGGCGGAAGACAACTGGACGCCCGACTATAATAGTTGGGGACACGAAAGGGTGGTTGGCGATGATGGGATTAGTGGTGTTAAAGAGTCAGACGAGGGTTAAATGGTAAATGGTAAATGGTAAATGGGCAGAGGGCAAAAAGAAGCAAAGGAGTTGTTCCTAAAGCCTCTAGGTAGTGTAGCGTCTGACTTTGGCAGGGGTGGGACCGAGAGAAGGAACTGACCTGCACCGTGCTTCGATGAGCTTCAGGCGCAACTCGATTGGGTTAGGTTGAGCATTCAGGTTTTTCTAGCTAATTCGGTTGGCTGGTTTGCAAGAGTCACCTGACTTGGTCTGACCTGCTTTGTATTCACTAATCGAGTACAGACAGATTACCTCAGTGTACACGGGCTAGTGATTTCCCTTCTAGTGGTCCTGTTTGGTTACTGCAGGACGGCCCGGACTACCTCCCCAACCTTGGTAGTAGGTACCTACGGCGCCACGTCTTACCCAGAGCCTACCTGTAGTGTACCAAGTAGTCAGTGTAATACCAGTGATATGTACCCACGTACCTTTATGTACACTGCTAAGAACATGGCCTGTACTATACATTTAGGGAAAGGTTGTGTGACCTTCTCCTTTTATTTTTGTTTTTGTTTTTTTAATTTTTTTAATATGGAAGTATGTATGATATTTTGGCTTTGCTTCCGCAATATACGTCTTTGCTACATAAATGTAAAATGTAGTTGGGATGAGCAGATAGTGCACCTAAGTTACATGTATGCTTGTAGTACACCAGGTACTTCCTAAACGGGCGGGAGTACGGAAGGTTGTACTTGCTGTAGTATATAATAGTAGGTCCCGACTAACCGGGTTTGAACTGCTGATGGTTGGTTAAGGCAGGTACCCCGGGTACCTTCAGGTTCCTCCCCTTGCGACTCCAATTCTCGGAGGACGCTTTAATATTCTTCCCCCATCCACTGGAGCTCGCCTAGCCCCTGCTGTCATACCTCTCCATAGGTATCGTCAGTAGTAATTGAACCTCTGTCAGTGGCCGATTAACTCTCATACACGGCCAACCCATTCCACCATCAATTGGCCTGCTCCTAGCCATGGCGACCAAGCTCTGCCGTAGTAGGGCTTTCGCTACGGCTCTACGACCGGCGAAGAGGTCTCTTCTGTCCCGGAACGAACAGGTCGTGCGCTGCATCGCCTCAACTGCTCGCCAAAATGTCGCCATACCCCAGGACGTCAAAAACATGAGGCTCGCGCCCCGAGACCATCCCAAGGAACTCAACGTCCCCCTTGTGAATCCCGCCGACAAGTACGCCACCAAGGCCGATCATCTTCATCGCTATGGATCCTGGCTCATGGGCTGCCTGCCCAAGTACATTCAGCAATTCTCCGTTTGGAAGGATGAACTGGTTATCTATATTTCCCCGTCCGGCGTCATACCTGTCTTCTCTTTCCTCAAATGTGAGACCACCCTTTACGTCTTCCTCGGACTGAGACAATGCTGACCCGACGCTTCAGATAACACAGCTGCCGAGTTCACCCAAGTCAGCACAATTACCGCAGTCGACTTCCCCACCAAGGACCAGCGATTCGAGATCGTATACAATCTTTTGAGTGTGAGGCATAACGCACGTATTCGTGTCAAGACATATGCCGACGAGGCATCCCCCGTCCCTAGCGTCACAAGTTTATACGACGGTGCCAACTGGTATGAGCGAGAGGTATATGACATGTTTGGCGTCTTCTTTACTGGCCACCCCGATCTGCGCCGTATCATGACCGACTATGGCTTCGAGGGCCACCCGTTACGGAAGGACTTCCCGCTTACCGGCTACACCGAGGTCCGTTATGATGAGGAGAAGAAGCGCATTGTCACCGAGCCCCTCGAGTTGACCCAAGCCTTCCGCAATTTTGAGGGTGGTTCTAGTGCGTGGGAGCAAGTTGGTTCTGGACAGGATCGCAAGCCAGACAGTTTCAAGCTACCCACACCAAAACCTGAGGAGAAGCCTGAGGAGAAGAAATAAATGATGGCTGCAGAGCTTGTATATAACTGTGATTAACCAGAATACAGTTTTCCTGAGTTTCCAATTGGTCTGAGTAGGAGTCCTGTGTCCTAAATCTATTGTACCTAAAATTCGCACTTGGGGAGTTCACTGAGCAGGGAAGCTCTAGGCTAGATTCAACTGTCTGTTTCTTCTTTTTCTTTGTCTCTTTCGAGAATTTCCAGACCCATGTGTTTTCTCACTATGCCTCCTAACTAACAAATTAAAGTTATATTTTTGCGGTAGGTAAGCTCTCTAGACTAAAGCCCTGGTATAACGCTAGGACATGTCAGCCGAAGTTGCACTCCCTGAGACAGGCTACATTAGAGCTAGTGGAGTTAAACTCCAACGCGAACTTGAAAGGAGCCAGAGCACTTAGCTGGAGAGTTGTAATCATGCACGCGATATATAAGTTCGATCCACTTTCATTATTGTATCACTCATGCCGGTTACACGGGAGAGCAAAGCGATAATGGGGACAGATTGTCGTCTTTTTCGTCATTGATTATCTATTGTTCGTTACTAGGAAGACATAATATGTGTGTCCATAACTCCAGCCCATCATACTTAGAAGTCTTCACAAACTGTCTATTTAGTCTCAGTGATTGAGCCAACACCATAACGCCATATTCCCACACCCTTATCTATCCCTGTTCCTTACGTGTTGGTCCTGACATCATCTCTTAAAAACTGCATTAATCCTCATCATCTGCAGAATCCCACACAATCGTAGGTGGCTCGCGAATATCGGCGTTCAACAAGCTATCTGGAAGCATCTGACTTGGCGTTGGGAACTGTGAAGATCGCAAGGAAGATTGGGTGCGGCGGAATAGTGTAGGACTGCTGCCCCCGGACTGGCTAGAGAGGGTAATTGGGCGTGGCCGCGACTTTGTTGGCGATATCACCGGACTCGACGACACCTGGCTTACCGTGGTAGCCTGAGAAGCTCGCACAGAATGGCGTTGCTTCCGGCCTGGAAGCGATGGCGACCCGTGATTAGATGATCTTGAACGGACTCTAGTGAGAGCTGGCCTAACGAAATCTTGCCGATCCGCTAGAGCCTCTGGGTTTACATTATCCTTGCGTGGCGACTGACTCGCGGGAATGACCTCCTCTATCGTCTCTGAGTAATGTTGCGTAGAGTAATCTGCATCACTTTGTAGCTGTGCTTTTAGTTCCTGAGACTCGGATATACGTTTATCCTGGATGTTTTCTGACCGAGAGGGCTCCTCAAATAAGGCGCACCGCAGATTAGATGTGAGCTCGCCTACGACAGCTGGGGGTATATAGGTGTATTTCTGAGGAGCACCGGCTACCCAGCCTTTCCTTTTCATCTCGTCTAATGAGACGGGATTATTAAGCTCGTAGACTTGGAGTATTTCGTAGGCGAACTTCGCCGCCATTCTTCCTTGGTCGAACTCGGCGTTACCAATGCCTTTGGTATTTTGTATCTCACCGGGAGTTTTAGGATCGCCAAAAAGACACATATACCTCAGTTCTGACTCCGGTCTTGTGATGTAGATCCATACACGGGAAACTTGTTGCGGTATTTTCCAGACTCTGAATTCATGATCCTTGGATCGGTCTACGATTCTCCCTATATGTTCGGGGTGTAAGGAGACCATAATGTCAGAATGGGGGGTTTGAGGGCCAAGGGCACGAATCGAGTCGAGAGGCAAACGCTGACTCTCAGCCCCCTGAGTGTACAAGTAATCTTGTGATGGAGATATGTCATCCGCTGTATCGTCATTTTCAGCCTGTTCCGATGGAACTGGCTCTGGGGTTCGCTCAAGCCTAGAAACTGGAGCAAAGTTGGTGACTTCTTGTTTCATCGGAGATTCTGGCGCCTCCGCCTCCGCCCCCGCCTCCCCATCTGTACTATGTTCAAGATCGAGCTCCTGGTTCAGAGGACCAGACTCGGTAACCACCTTCGCCCGCTCCACGCTTAAGTCCCGCTTCCCCGATCTTAGATTGTGTGACGTCGCCGGTCTCTGCTTTGGTACTGATACTGTCTCAAATGGCTCTACACTAACCGTATGGTTTATAAGTTGAGTTTCACGTAGTATCGCCGGCTCCGTCGCCTCTTCCGGTGAATGGGCTGTCTGCGATGGGTCGAGTTCCAGCTCCGACTCGGGTTCCAGTTCTAGATTTTGAACTGGTGGAACAATGTTCTGGAATCGTTTGGGCGTAGGGCTTTCGGGGTTATTGGACCCAAATTCATCATCCGTAGTCTCATACTCAGTCTCATCTAGATCGTCATCGGAATCAGGAACCTCTTGTAAGGGTCGTCGCCCGGGAGTCTGAGATTTTGGTTTTGGGGATTTGGGCTTTGTTCTACCGGGTGTGATGTTTTCCTTATCGTCAGGTAGAGCAAAGCGGAGTCTTTTCGACGGCGTCGCCTTGACAGTAGACTTCTGGCTAAGCACGGGAGAAGATTCGTGGGCAGTACTATAAGAGTCAGGAATGACTGCGTGCCTGGGTGTTTTACGCGGGTTTTTCAGAATGGGAGAAGATGCTGTAACGTTGGTTGACTTGGTTATCAAGGGAGAATGTTGTGGGCTATACCGTAATAACATAGGTGTCGCCGGCGACTGGGAGGATGGGATTTCCGTCTTTTTTTGACGATTGGCTGGTGTGGCAGATTCAATCAAGCTGGGGACAGCAGACTCGGTACCCTCTTGAGGCTCAGTTTTCGCGTGGCGCGCCGAACCCTTTTTTGGAGTTCTCACAACTAACTTAGAGTCGCCATCTTCCTCGAAGTCTTCAATGTGCCAGGATTCCATATTATTCGTAGACATCATCTGGGTTAATGTCTGTGTATGAAAGCTACTTGACACGCTCAGATTAGGCGAATCCCCCAAAGTCTTTCGCCTTTTAGATCGTCGAGGCTCTTCCTCGAAATCTAGTTCATCGCCAGCAGTCTTCCGTCTGTTACTTTGTGACTTTGTTTTGGGCTTAGATTTTTCAACTGGCTTAGGCGGTTCAAACTCTACGTTCTCTTTGTCATCTTCGTATTCTGTCTCATCTTTCTTCTCGTCGTTATTATCAGAGAGGTTGATGAAATCATGCATTGCTGAGGAAGTGAAGTCCATCTGGGTTAATGTTCCTTGGTTCATCTCGCGGCCCGATTTTCGACGTCCATAAGTCTTTACCGACCGGCGGCGACGTGGAAACTCCTGCTGTTTAGGGGCGGCAGCAGTAGACCTATATGTTGTAGTGGCGGACGGTTTGCCGCGAGAACGAGTTTGTGTCGGCATTGTTGCGTGGGCGTAACTTAGCTGATAACAGCCGCTACTAGATAAACTAGATGAGCACGCGCCGCAATCACCACGTTGTGTTTACAAAAAGCTTTCTATGAAAGGAGATCGCAGTCGTTAAAGCAGAAAGACAATAAAACACGGATAGTCTAAAGCAAGCCTATGCGGTAGAAGAAGAGAGTGCTATGATGTATGTTGCATCAGCTTGGATGTAGAGCCTAGGAAGGTATGCGAGAGCTGAGTGAGCCGTGGGGATGACGTGGGGTTGACACGCGCTCTTAAACTCCGATATCGCGTCAAGTGCATATCAATTACCGCATTCCTTGATAAATACATATACTCGCGCTCATACATCATTCCATTAATCAAATTCTTGGCAGACTCCATGTACTTGTACATGTACAATATACCTTCGTAAGGTACCTACATGTAGGTGTCACAATGCAAAGAAATATATAGTGCAGAGAGGAGGTAGGTACCTAACAATGAAATGCCATTATATTGTAATACTAAAGCTAAGCATTAAGTGGTAATATTGCCTATCATTCAATCAATTCTCTTCTACCCCTAACTTGAAGTCTATTGTAATTATTGCTTGGGTTAGAAACGGCGCCGTGTACATTTAACCCGTGCTCAAATCCTCCCACTCGAGTCTGCAATCTACCGAAGGGGATTAAATACCGAGGCAATTATGCCTAAGGTACCAAGGTAGGTAGGGGTAGGTAAGTACCCAAGTATACGTATGCCTCCGTACTATTCGGTGATAAAACTTCGTGTATCAACACAAAGCAACGGCGGTTGCAATTGACGGATGAACTGTGAAGGTTGGTTTCTCAAACTTACTCAAGCAGGGTTCTCACGATCTGCAATATCTGCTTCGTCCCGTGTCAGCACTCATAGAATCGTTGTATTTCCCTAATCAGAAACAACACTACTGCGGTGCACGTATGTACCTACCTGATCAGGTCACCGTTATACAAAGTCACTGTGCACCCTGGGTTGGGACGAATCTAGACGACAGGCACCGTCACCGTCACTCATCACTATTACCACTCATAACGCGTGGGACTGCAATATCGTACTCATCTGTGCCTAATGCTTCACACAAAACTCTCATCGATTTAATAATACCGTAGCAACAACAATAGCAACAACACCAACCCGAGCAGCATGTCATCATTCCCGTTCCACGTAAAGGAGCACGTTGTGCCAGGCCAGCACATCAGGGAATGGGCCCGCGCAACGGCCAACAGTCAAGAAGACGTTCTAGATCTGCATGTGAAGCAGTATACACCTAAGGATAACCCCTCGCCGCGCCCAGGGGACGTGACGATCCTCGGGGCACACGCAAACGGGTTTCCAAAGGAATTATACGAGGCTCTATGGCAGGACTTGCACGCGCAGTCCCGGGAGCATGGGTTCCGGATCCGGGGCATCTGGATCGCCGACATCTCGAACCAGGGATGGAGCGGCCAGTTGAACGAGGAGAAGCTGGGAAACGACCCGTCCTGGCACGATCTCTCACGGGATTTATTGCACCTAACCAACGTCTTCCGTGCTGAGATGCCGCGTCCTATCATCGGCGTCGGCCATTCATTTGGTGCCAACATCCTGACGCACCTCTCGCTTATGCACCCGCGTCTCCTCACGACGCTCGTGTTGCTCGACCCTACTATTATTGTCTTCGACCCAGCTCGGTCCAGCGGCCCAGGCACTTCACCGGCCCGCGCCTCGACCTTCCGCCGCGAGGTATGGCCCAGCCGAAAGGACGCCATCGAGTCTTTCCAGCGGTCGCCGTTCTACCAGTCCTGGGACCCACGTGTGCTGGCAGCCTGGAACGAGCATGCTATCCGGGACCTTCCCACCCCTCTGTTTCCCCCAGACTCTAGCCAATCTACTACAACTGGTGTAACATTGCGCACAACAAAGCACCAAGAAGTCTTCACATTTTTCCGGCCTCTCTACCCGCACATAAGCTCCACGCCATCTACATCTTCTCCCAAATACATAATCTCCAAATCTGGCGCCCCAGACTACGACCCTTCTCTTGTATCCAAGCTGCCATTAGGCCAGGAGCCCTTCGCCTTCTACCGCTCAGAAGGCGGCGTGGTCCTCAACGCTCTGTCCGCCGTGCGTCCAAGCGCCCTTTTCGTTCATGGCGCCACAAGCGATATCTCACCGCCCGAGCTGCGCTCGCTGCGTGTATCCACTTGCGGCATTGGGCCCGGCGGTAGCGGCGGCGCCGAAGCCGGGCGTGTGGTCGAGGTAGTCATGGAAGGGAAAGGCCATCTGTTTCCTATGGAAGTTCCAGCTGAAACCGCCTCGCACACCGCGCGCTGGATCGGGAAAGAAATGGCTCGCTGGCGCGTAGAGCAGGCTGAGTACCAGGCTTGGACTCGGTTGCCCATACGAGAGAAGATGACGTTGAGCCAGGAGTTCATGGATAAAGTCGGGCGGCCCAAGGGACGCCCGAAAAAGCCTACTGAATCCAAATTATGAGACCGACCGGAAAGGGAACGGAGGGGGCGTGACAGAGGGAACTCCCCTCTCTCGTCGTCGTTGAACTGGTCTATCTGACACCGTTGGTGATGCCTTGGACAGCGCCAGATTCGGGCCGTGTCTTATTGGGGATGGTTAATTCTTGTTTATGGTTGACTAAATCTACAAAAACCTCATAGGTATTCGTTTTAATGAGACAGCCAACAGGGAACCTACAATTCCGCAACACATAAATTCACTGCTTATAAGTTGTAGACTAGATAGAGCAGTATCTCGCAAATAATTGACGCAGAGTATAATGAACAAGAAAAACAATTAGTGCATGTATTCGAGTGCATGGCAATCATGAAAATGAAGAGTCCCTAGCTATCAAGGATACCACCCTCTAAGAAGTATCAGTTTAACTAAACGCAACATAACTTAACACTATGACAGCTTAAACAGTCTATGTACCTCATCGGAAGCTGCCACGGTATTTATTTCTCAAGGGGTCGGAAGAAGCAAGTTCAGGCTGTTACACGAACACCTATGCCTTTTGCAGCCTTTCCAGTCCAGCCCTACGCCGCCAACGAAACCTCCCATGCAGAAAAAGTCCTTACTTTGACGAATCCATTCCTTTTCATTTCTCATTCTTTTAGTGGTCAGCTCTAGTAATACCAAAAACAGCTGAAGTCCTGAGAGGTGGCGCATTAACCCATACCGAGATGAATAGTATGCTGTTACCTGGGTCAGGGGGACATTGCCACCAGCCTGGAGACGGCTATAGTTTTGGTCTACAGTGTTTCGCTGTAACTCTGTACCCGGATGCAAGTACCTGTGCGATGAGAAACCAACCCTTTCTTCCTTCCCATCTACCCTACCGATAAGGGATCAAGATAAGTGGAAAGCCCCTTGGCCTTCCTTGATGGCCGTGAATAGTTGCCGCCTTAGGGTATCAATACCAGTGTAGTCGGGAAGTTTTAAATAGTTCACACAAGTCATGACACTGGGTAGATAGTCATCAGATGCGTAAGGTGGCTCGCTGGGCTTGCAAACCACAGTAAACATAGGGGTCAAGCTCTTGAAACCTGTTACACCATTAGTTATTAAAGACCTCACAAAAGTAGACGACATTATGCATACCTCCGATCGGGAGTTTTGGGCTGCCGGTGGTAAATTGCAGAAAGTCGCGACGTTGAGTCGGCGTTAGCTCGCTCATGGTCTGAAGCAAATTCTTGACGCTCTTGCTGTCCATGTTAAATCCATGGTCTGCTTTGATGGAATCTGTTAGGGCTGTCGCGGAATGTTAGCAAAGTTATAGAATCCATCATGATTTAGTCGGCTTACTCTCTAGAGACCAGTCCTCCTCCGCACGACCGAAAAGCGTCACCAATTCGTCAGGCGTGAAGGCACTTAAAGCCGAATAAGGAAACACTTGAGAGAATCCGGCACGGAAAGCGTCCACCTGCCGCTTAACGCCGCGACCAAGGGTCATATCAATCACCTTCTCAAGATAGGACTCAACATTATCAACTGTAACTTGTATATGGGATCCACCTGGAATGAGCTCAAGATCGGGATATCCGGGCAAGGTAAAATCTAGGGCAAGATCATCAATGGTTGTGCCGTCGACGACGATCTTCTCTGTATCCGCAACTTTTTGTGCTGGTGTTCGGCTTGGGTCCTCAACAATTGCTTTCTTTGCTGATACGAACCTCTTGATGTGCTTCAATGAGTTGGCGAGACCAGGGTCCACGATCTTCACTGCCCCGAGCGATGGCTTGACCCCGGTGCCTTCACCTATACGGAAGAAAGTTGGGTTGAGATGGATGTCAATAATGCGAGAATCAATCATGGAACGAGCCACAAATTTGCCAAGCATTTTAAATAGCTGCAAAATGATTTCGCTAGATGGATCATCTTGGTTAAGAGGCCTGGGAAAGAGCCCATTAGGAGCAGACACAAATTCGTCCGAGTCATGAGAATCCTCTTCACGCCAAAGCCTCAGTTTTCTTTTTGAAAACTCTTTCGAGACTGTTGAGTAAAACTCCAAAGTTGGGCCTAGGCCAGTTCCGACTTCTTCAAAATACTCGACCTCCAATATACTTTGAGAGCTACCATATAGTTCCATTACCTTAAGCGCAGACTCGAGGATTTTAGAACGTGAGATGCGAACCTTTTGTCGCTGGAGACGACCTAGGAAGGGGCGTTCATCCCGTCGGTCTCGTCGCGAGGTATCCTCTTGTTGCGCATTTTGCCATCTGCTCATTGATCGAGCATAACCGAATGATGTGGATTGGAGGAATAAATGACGCGTTTCGAACGGGAAAAGGAACGGATATAGCCTCGCGAGATCTTCGCTCCAGCTAGGCAGACAGTTACTTGCAACGATGAGAGGTTCTTCTAACTGACGATTAAGCTTCGCTGTTAACTTTGTGTTGACAAACTGGGATAGCGGCTCCACGTTCAACCGTAAGTTATTCTTATTCTCCACCACAATATCATCTATATTAGCATTTAGATCATGGAGTATGTTGAGAAGGCGGAGAATAGATGCAGTTGTGGGATGATTGGCTAGCGAAGCGGGCACGCCGTTCACCTCTGGTAACCCATCAAAAGAGGGTGACGAGAAGCCGATGGGTTCAGCCGGGGGTGGCCCAGATACGCGACGAAACTTGATAGTATGTATTGTAGAGAAGACACTACGACTCAAGTGATCGGCAGGAGGAGATGGCGTATTGTGCACAGCACGATAAATTGTCGTCTCATTGGGAATAACTCTGTCACCGAGGCTAAATTCGATGTGCCAGTCCTGAGGCACCGACTGTATAGCAGCAGCATATGAAAGAGGTCTCGAAGATGGCCCCGGAGTAGGTGTAGATGTGTTCTGCTGTGTTGGCGGAGGCTGAGGCGGAGGAGCACTGCGATTTGGCAGGTTCGTGAGCCCACTCGTCTGCCCCGGAGTGGGAACGCGTGTTCCATCTTCCTTTGTAGCGGTTATCTTCCCCCCAGCAGCTACTTCCATGTTAACCGCAGTGGGATCGGGGCCCGGAGCGTCCTCCATTTCTTCATCCAACTCGCCTACTATAGCATCAAGGGCGCTACTCGCACCCATGTCGGTATTCTCGTCATCATCTTCCTCGTCAGAGATATGCTTCTCATCGGCACATTCTAGCGCGTTTTGCAAATCATCATTTTCCTCAGGTGGCGGTGGAGGTGGTGCGGGAGTCTCGCTGGGCGGAGCTGGGTGACGGCGGGTCGATCTACGAAGAATGGCTTTCTCTCGTCCCGATGCCGTTGTCTGTCCTGGCGTTGAGGGTGTCTCAGGCCGATCGGGTTGTTTCGATTTAGACTTTCTTGTTGCACGGGAAGTTGACGCCTGAGGAGGCGCCGGTGGTGGCGTAGGATTGGATGCAAAACCAGCACCTAGCCTTTCTGCGAGGCGATCTGCCGGTACAAGACCAGCCGTACTAGCCATAGCGGCAAGGGCCCGAGATAAGCCGTCACGAGGCCGAGATCCGCGCGGGCGCTCGTGTAGATTAATACGAGGCCGTAGATAATCGTCCAAGGCTTTAAAAGTGGCAATGGCATGAATAGAAACCATAATGCTTCGGTAGGATCGTGGTATATCGGAATCCTCATCAGCAGTAAGTTTAATTTTTATCTGCTTAGCTAACATCGAGGCAGCACTGCTGCTTCGATTATCAAGTGCGTTGTGATGAACCGTAAGAACCTCGAAATGCTCAGAGCGACTCAACAGATCCTGGAGTTTGTGGATCATGACGCTAAATGGTGTCGTTGGGGAGTCGGCGGCAGCAGTCTTCGGCCTGGAACTAACCGGTTTGGCCATGAATACCTCGAGAAACGCAGCCCTCGCAGAGTTGGCCAGAGCCTCATCGGGATTACCGAATACCTCCTCGACAACACGGACCAACCCCGAAGCAAGAAGTTCCGCACTAGTGACACTCTCGAGGAGGTCGGCATCGAAGTATGATGCAAGCTGCTTCCATAGCGCCGTGCCATTTCGGGGACTCAAGTCACTTGCTGTGCGATGAAGATAGAAGGCTTCAATATTAGATGCTAGGTGTTGGAGATCGTTCAAGATTTTGACGGCCTTTTTCTTCATTGCTTTCCCATGCTTCTCGGTCTCGTAAATATCTAGAAACTTTTTAGCAGCTTCAGCAATGCGAGACTTCATTGACGGTATATCAGTAACGAAGACACGTGGAGGCGCATCTAGAGACATAGTAGAACCATCAGAACTAGGCGATCCAGTCCTGTCCTCACGGTGATCGTTATCCTGGTCTTCATCATCTTCATCGTCATTATCGTGATCAACATGGTCTTCATCTTCATCGTCATCGTCATCGTCGTCATCGTCATGTTCATCCTCATCAGAGTCGTTATGGATCGACACCCTATCTGCTTCGGCGTCCACCGAAGCTATAGGCTGGTCCGCTGGTGAACTCTCGAGGGGTTTGGCTTCAGGCTCCGTATATTCGGCAGCTAGCTTAGCGATTTCAGAGATGACACCCTCCCTGTATATCTGGTATCGATATATGTGGTCCAAGCGGCTCAACAAAAGTTCGGTAGTCTGCACGGCATACATCACTAACGACGGATGATCTTGTTGAGATAAAATCGCCGCTAGAAACGAGGCATAGGGAACTGTTTTTAATGAGTCGACGAGAATATCCTTGTCTAGGTTGGAAAGCATTTTTAGTTGAGCGTCAAGTACTTTTTGACGCACCGTTAGATTCACCGTACTAGAGAAGGCGTCGGTCAGAGTGGGAAATAGGATAAGAGCAAATCTCCGCACTTGGTCCTTGCATTCGTCTAGAAGCTCTAATCTCTTCTCAGAGGATGACTTTTTACGTGTCCCGACGGACGATGAAGAAGGAGTGATTGGTCCTGTAACATCAAGATCACCAGTGGCTTGAGGTGCTGAGGCGTCAGGCCACCTTGGCGCGGGAAGCAACTCGCAGACGACGTTAAGAGTCTCGATGATTTGCTCACGGGGCCGGTGGATCAAGGCTTGCATGATGACCACGCTGTCAAGCTTCGATGCAACATCTTCCGTCTCACTTGGAGGTGAGACGCCAGTTAGGATTTGATACAGCGTTTCGACAACATTCAATTTGACTAGTTCGGCAGACAGACGAGGGCTTGCCTTGGCAGTAAAAGCCAAGGATTGGAGGAAAAGAGTGTGAATGCTGGAACTGATCAAATTTGTTGTGCCTGGAACGAGAAGGCGCAGTATGGCTTTGAGGAGGTCAACGCTCACTAGTTGCTCCAACTTAGATGATTGGTACCGAAAGCTCTCAACGATGCGGGTGACACATAGGGATGCTTGCTCAACAACACGTTGATCGCTGCTCCCCAATACATTAAGAAGAATTGGCATAACGTCCTTGATCACTGGGAACGAGTCCTCAGGAATGTTACGGCAGCAATTGGCCGCTGTAGTCACTGCTGTTCGTTGAGTACTTGTGGCGAAGAAGTCCAAATAAGACAGGCAGGCAGTTAAACCCCCCTCACGGACGATAGAAGTGGGATACTCGACAGAAATTTTCTCCAATGTGCTTAGAGCCTGTTCTGCCAAGTCAATGAATTGAATCTCCAGCAATTTCCGGCACAAGACAGGAACGGCTCCTCCATAGACAACATTGGCAGCGCTAGCAGGGAGAGCTTCCATCAGATTCGCGAGACAACGGCACGCAAGGAGCATGATCTCAGGACTCTCTTCACCAGTGAATTCATTCGGCTGCATCAGAACCACTAGTTCCTTAACAAAAGCATCCGGCGAAAAGTGACCCGACAAATTATCCTCATTAGAGACCAAGAGAATTTCAGACAGTTCTTGGAGTGCAATGAGCTGCACCGAAGGATCGCCCTTTTGCCGGAGATTGTTAAGAATATCGCGTAATCTTGAGGAGAGGCCCGACATCATCCCCGTTAGAGCTCTAAGAGTACTAGACAGACCAGATCCCGGAGGCCCCCCGAAACCGCCAAAGGGGTCATCGTCGTCATAATTACGGTGATGGTCGTCGTCGTCGTCGTCATCGTCATGGTCCTCGCTGTCATCGGAATCGTGCTCAGGTGGAGGAGGCGGGGGAGGAGGCTGAGAAGCTTCCTTATCTTTCCCCTGATCTCCAGTCCCGGTCATAGTAACATCCTCGTCTGGGGAGGTAGTATTGTTAGTAGATGCCCGTTTCGATCTCCGCGCCGGGGCAGGAGTGCTAGCTAAAAAAAACAGTGTCAGTTGTGGCCGGAAAGGCGGATATCAATCAGGAATATGTAGACTACCATGTGTTGATTGACTAGGCTTTTTGTGTCGACTAGACTTTCGACTCGATGACGTCGACGCTGATGCAGAGGCTGGATTGTCTTGCATGGCAGAGGGCACACGAGGCTCAGAGCTGCTACGCCGCAATTATTAGTATACTACTATACACACATCGGTGAAGTACCCCCCGAGTCTCTCGGTTGAAACTCACCCAGATGGACTAGACATGGCTGCTGTGGCCTTGCCCTTGCGCTTGCGGGGTGCAGCCACAGGTGTCTGGTGTGCGGGCTGTGATTGCTCGGGAGAGCTGTGGTCCTGGACCTTCCGGCGCTTAGACCTACGAGGAGGAGAGGACTGTTCGTTCGCAGGTTGCGGGGAGTTATTATCTTCGACGGTTATCTTCCTCTTTCGTGATGGAGGTGGATGTGGTCTGGAAGAGGCTGATTGGGCGGGACTGGCGGTAGAAGACGCCACAGACTGGTCCACCACAGCAGATTGGCCCGAAGGGTAGCCTGCTGAGGAAGAAGCCTGGGTGGCCGCAGCGGCTTGGCGGGCAGATGAACGAGTAATCCTGGAAGACATGAGTGTCCGGCGCGAGCAGCAGATGCATGAAAGAATGAAGACTCGGAAGGATTGGGAGTATGGGGATGCAGTAGTGGCATGGAGATCAAAGGACGGAGCGAAGAGACTGAAAATTAAATGTGAGTGAAGGTAGGATGACGGCGTCCCGAGCGATGTTGCATTTGCAGATAGCTCTCGAGTGCGAGACGTTCGGGTCATATGTTCTTGGTACGAGTCACTATATGTGCCTGAACATTCTGAACAGTCTGCGAGGGCTGTGTGTGGCAATAAAGAAAATGGATAACGTGGAAGCTGAAGGAGGCGGCGGTTCAGATGTGACCATGTACATGTAATAATGTAGGATGGGAGTATAGGTACATTAGGTAGGCAAGGTAGGAGGTAGGTGTATGCAGATGTAGACAAAGAGCCACCGAGCTACAAAGCTACTTAAGCCAAGCTCACTCGATTTGCTGATGCTATGGTTGGCAGGCTAGCTGATTGCTAGTTGAGCAGATCGGCAGGTAGCGTCGCCTTTTGCTCGAAACTTTAAACAGAAATTCAGAAACCCACGACTATAGCCTCTATGTTGACGTACATCAGATGAATATGTAGAAATGGTGTGTGGTGACAAGATGCAAGTAGGACGGGCGAGCTGTGGCCTCTTGCACAGGCAAATTAACGATGGGAATGAATGACCTCAAACTGTGGGGTGATAATGGTTAAGCACAGACAATCAGTGCCAAATAGAGGTACGGGACAGTGGTTTAGGGTTCGACCGCAGAACCCATCGGGGCTATAAAAATGAGAAAGAAAAAAACAGAAAAATAAGAAAAAATAAGGGATTGTTTATAGGAGTGAACCTTGAAATAGTGGCCTTTTTTATTGGGCTCACAACCCACATTTACGTGGAACAGAGAGTACTCGACGATGGGGAACTAGGTAGGGAATTGAAAACTAAAGAACGAAAAAGAGAATGGGAACGGAAGGAAATATCGGGGCAGGCAGACATGCAGTGGATCGATCGTACCTAGAAGATGACGATGATAACGATAACGCAGAGGGCGAGGAAGTTGCGACGGATCGTAGGCTTGTGGTTTTATTATTTATTGGCGACGGCGTATGCGGTGGCGGAGGAGGCGGCGGCGGCGGCGGCGGCGGCTGAGAAGGATGGGATTGAGACAGAGGTTGAGGTTGAGGCAGTTGCGCTGTGGGATCGTGGTCGAGTGCCGATCGAGAGCGCGGATTCGCAGCAGATGGTTTTCGGTCTGCCATGGATTACGCCATGAGGCAGGCGGCGTTGCGACGACGGAGACGGGATTAAAGGCGCGCGGGTGCTTCGACTACTCAGTTCGGTCAGATCAGGGTGAGTGATGGCTCAAGGCTCGGAAGAAACAATGGACGATATTCGGGTCGGGTCCATACGGGCAGGACAGGACAGAACAGGACAGGACAGGACAGGACAGGACGGGACAGAGGTCAGTTCTACGTCAGCCCTTGCTTAGGCTTCCCCTCTTATCGCGCTTTCGTATGCCGATGTCCTCGGTCGTTCATTTGATCGGGTGGTCCGGCCCCGTTCGGTTCGGGCGTGTGCAAATGTTTTCATAAGCTTGTCGTTATGTTGCATTTATGTTGCATTTATTTACTGCCGTGGGTGTTTTGTCACGCTTTTCTTTCCATACACAAACAGAGGGAGATGGTGAATGAGGGGGCGAGAGACAACTGTCGTCGCTAAGATGCTTTCTTGGAGATGAGCGCTTCGGAGGGCTTGACCTCATCCCCAGCGGCTAGCCAGGCTGTCGTGTCAGCAGGGGTGGCTCTATAATCACCTACATATGGTATCACACAGTACCTAATGTGCCGCCTATGCAGGTTAGTACAATGGCTCTCTGGTGTTGTACCTATCATGTTTGAATTGATTGCCCCTCCTCTACATCCTACATAGTAAGTACCTAATAGTGGCACCTTGCTTGAGCCTGCTTCTGTACCATTTTGCAATGGCGGTGCACTACGAAAGATCTATGTAGCATGTATATACTATAGGTCCCATCTGCCTCTGCTTCCGGGACTGGCGTGACATTATCAAATATCCGCCAAGATAATGTAAGTTGCCGTAAATTTTGTGTACTTAGCGCAGTCTCTAATAGTCTAATGTACACACGAGGCACATCCCCAATCTCCAAAATCTAGCTTCTAGGTATTGTCTCATGTGTGAATACCTATTGACGAATACCTGCGTTGTATACAGATAATGCCGAAGTAAACGGGGAGTCACAGTTAAACCATGGGCAAACTCAGAGGTATTTATCGTATACTTTGAGCTTATCGTTGTTCATTGTGATTAAAGGCCTTTTTGAGGCAAGTATGCACAATGCCTGGGGTTTAATGCCTACTATAATCTATCCATGTTATGCGACATCCTAACTGCTTCCCTCCACTTCACGGAGCATGTGGCACAACATGAGGTACCAACTGTCCACTTACGTGGCATGATGAATCGCTTCGACTCAACAGGCCCTTGGAAATCAAGTGGTGTCAAGCCGATGGCTACTCCGCTCGCATCATACTGGTCGCGACCTACGCCAACAAGAATCTGCAGGTAAGTATCCTTAGGGGGATGTAATACCCACTCGTACCAGGACGCTTTTATACAAGGGAGCTCCACGGCGGGCCGAGGCATTCTAAGCGTTTTATGCCTTATGAGTCCAGGCTATTCTTCCCACCTTCATAATCGCCCAAATCATACTCATCGGGATATCTCTCTAGATGATCTCGTAGTTCTTTCATCTGCGCCTGGAGTTCTGGGGTGAGTTCTTCGTAGACGTCCTCAAACATGGCGCGGATTGGTGGTTTCTTCTCACGCTCTGCCTGTGAAAACGCTTTCAAAACATCGCGCCTTGTGCTCTCCCGGGCTTCCTTCTCCTTTGCTTCGTCCCAGAACCCCTTCGCCTCCATATACTTTCGCAGCCGGGAAAGGGGGTTGTCTCGACGCTTCCAATCTTCAACCTCCACACGCGCTCGGTAGGCAAAAGAGTCATCCGACGTGCTATGGTGACTAACGCGATAACTCATCGCTTCAATTAGGATTGGTTTCCCTCCATCCTGCAACGCCATTTCTCTAGCCTTCTTGGTGGCTTCTCGAACAGCCCAAATATCGTTGCCATCAACTCGGATAGTATCAATGCCGTACCCGATACCTCGACTAGCAATACCATCGCCTCGGTACTGATCTAAAGTTGGTGTTGAGATAGCATAACCATTGTTTCTACAAATGAATATTACAGGGCATGACCTAGTTGCCGCGATATTCAGCGCTGCGTGGAAATCGCCCTCACTTGCAGCACCCTCCCCAAAGTATACAGCCACTACGCGGGGTGGTAAAGAAGGGTCGATGATACGCTGTATTTTTAGACCATAGGCTGCACCAGCGGCCTGTGGTATTTGTGTTGCGAGAGGTGATGAAACCGTGTGCTATCAAAGTGTTAATGGAATAGCCTCACATACACGCTTGTACCGTTGAACTCACAATATTCAGCTCCTTGCTACCATAATGGACAGGCATATTCCTCCCACGTCCGTTATCTAATCTATTTGCAAATAGCTGGTTCATAAAGTCGTGTAGCGTAAATCCACGTTGCGCAAAAACACCTTGCTCCCGATACTGACAGAATATAACATCTTGCTTGTCGAGAACCGAGGCCGATCCAATACTGAGAGCCTCCTCTCCAGCTGATACCATATAAAAGCTTAGCCGGCCCTGGCGTTGTGCATCGAACATAATAACGTCCATGATCGAAATTAGCAACATCTTCCTGTACAGTTGTATAACCTCCTCGTCGCCGAGGTCCTGTGTGAAGGAGCGGTCGACAATGTTGCCATCTTGGTCAACTACGCGATACGTTGGTAACGCTGGGTGGTCTGAGGGAAGGGTAAACTTGAGATCACTAGTGAATGCGCTCTTCACGGCGCCAGGGAAGGATACATAGTTGGAGCCAGGTCGTTGGGATACACTACTTGCACATCGAGCGCTAACAATGGGATCGGGATAACTAGATCGTATAGTGCGAGGCAAAGATTGGGAGACTCTTCGCAGAGGCGACTTGGGAATAATTCTCGTTTTCATTTTGAAGTAATCTCAGATGATACGGAAACAAGGTCTTCCCACGAAAAGATTGAGAAGCTTGGGAAGATTTCGAAAGGGTACCTAGCAAGGGAGTTCTGTTTGGGGGCATGCTGGGTGGCTTTCCCCGGACTTTCAAATGGTTAGCGACGTCACTCTAAGCCGGCGCAAAGCGAATCGCCGACACCGTTGCTTTCCATGGTCTTGGCATGTGTCCCACTATTTGCCCCACCAAAAATAGTACCTCTATCTACAATATATTCTGATACCTGCCTGTCTCAGTGTCGCATGCCATCAAAACGGCGACGTGGAACAAATACTAAAGTACCTACATGTAAGTACCTAAGGGTAGGAACGCAGTCAGTCTTCCATTTTGGACACCACTGTTTCGAAGTCCCTACCTACGTAAGTACCTGCTTAGTACCCACGTATAGATGTTGCTAAGTAGGTACTTGAAGTACCTATTATAAGATGAAGTAGATTGGTACCTGCCACATGTAACCGACATATTTTAAACCACCATGGCAACCGCATCTCCCTCTACAACAGCGCTTTTCCAGGTAAGCAACCAAACAAGTCTACACCCGCCTTACGTAGAATTGCAGAGTATTTAGGTAATACGTAGAGGTATATTAGGTACCTTAGGTACATAAGTACATAGAGGTGTTTCAACTTTAATATTCGAGTAGCTTGAGAGACTTCAACTCAGATAACATCCACCCCTCCTGCTCCTACTGTTTTATTCCCTTCCTGATTTCAGGTAGGTAACAGAAAACGACAGCATTCCACTTGAATAACACCAATGCTACAACACGATACCACACCAAACACGCACATACATCCAAAGACAATCACGACAAGATTCAGGCAACATGCCTGTAGCTCAAAACGCCGTCATCGCTATACTACTCGTGTTCTTTTTCCTAGGGATTGGGGTCCTATTCTGGAAAGGCAGGAAGCTAATCGAGCACTTCGCCCATGTAATGTTCACGGCGAAACAGGCGCAGCAAGAACAGGAGGAACAGCCACCGCAGCGACGTCGACAGACAGCGAGCACCGAAGCATCTGTGTAAACAAGTGAGTCGAATAACCCCTTCGCCTGTTTCGAGGCTCGAGAAACGCAAAGGAAACCCAAAAATAGTTATCCCATCACATTATGTCACATGAAAACCCCCGATTTTCGGATCAAATACATTCAGTTGTATAGATCACTTCCACACAGGCACAACACACACACACACACACACACACACATATATATATATATATAGAACTGATCGACAAGTCGTATTTCCCTTTGTCTAAGCTACTATGTACTAAGCAGGGGGGGCCGGAGCTGCAATCGAGTCTTGGCAGGGACCGCCCGGTTGTTCTCCACAATGCGATAGCTCCACAGTCGGACGGGGATAGCTGCAGTTCCCGCGCGGTCCCGATTGCTTAGCTTTGGTTTTTTTAATTTTTCCTTAAATCGGCGCCGAGAAGTGTGACCTCGAACGACAACGGATCTACAACTAAACCGGATATACTATACACTCACTAACCAGCTAATTGATTAATCGACATCAGACCTCCATTTCCCCGAGCTGTAAATTCCCCTAGGGCAGCCTGCTACTCTGCGCCCATCATGGCCGCTCGTCCCGTTCTCCGCGCGGCTGTGCAAACAGCACGGAACCAACCCCTCGCATCAACATATAGCTCCAACTCTCGCTGTATAGCAACAAAACCACGAAAATTCTGTACAAGTACACAATTTCTCCGACCTGGCACGACGTCGCCAGGTAGCAATAATGGCAGCCCGCGAACCACACACTTCGGGTTCCAAGACGGCTTATCCGAGTCCGAGAAGACGGACCGTGTGGCGGGCGTCTTCCATAGTGTAGCCGATTCATACGACCGCATGAACGACCTAATGTCCTTTGGCTGGCATCGTATCTGGAAGTGCGTGGGCATTTCTACTCTCGGTTTTAACCATTTTTGCAGTCGGAGCTAACCACACCTCTTCAATAGAGACCACTTCGTCTCCTCGCTCAACCCAGGATACTCCTCCAGTATACCCCCAGCTCCCCAGCGCGTTCTCGACGTAGCAGGTGGTACTGGTGACATCGCTTTCCGCATGCTGCATCAATCGCATGTAGTGAACGCGAACCCAAACATCCACATCACAATAAGCGACATCAACCCGTCGATGCTAGCAGTAGGGAAGCAGCGTTCCCTCTCTCTGCCCGCCGCCCAACAGGCGACCCTCTCATTCCTCGAAGCAGACGCCACGCAGTTGCCCTCCACGATCCTCCCCAACTCCCTAGACCTCTACACCGTGGCCTTCGGCATCCGCAACTTCGCCAATATCCCCGCGGCCCTGGCCGAGGCCTACCGCGTCCTCAAGCCCGGCGGTGTCTTCGCTTGCCTCGAGTTTAGCAAAGTCCGCAACCCCGTCTTCGACGCCATCTACAAGCGCTGGAGCTTTTCCGCCATTCCCCTCATCGGCCAGCTCGTCGCCGGCGACCGCGACTCCTACCAGTACCTCGTCGAGAGCATCGAGCGGTTCCCCAGTCAGGATGAATTCCGCGGTCTTATCGAGGATGCTGGCTTCGTCGTCGGTGGCGACGGCTTCGAAGACCTAACTAACGGTATCGCTGCGATACATAAGGGCATGAAGCCTTTGCAATAAAGCCATTATGATGTGATGTCACATTTCAGAAGGGAAGTGCAAGCCAGTGGAAAAGGGAACTAGAAATGTATAATATTGAATGTAACTAGGGCATGATCATCACGGCCTGAATTGAAACCAACCTTTTCTGCAGGATCATGGGGAATATTTAATGCGTAAGGGGATGGCTTTGCCGAGTGCATAATACCAATTTCCCCAATGCATCATATACACAAAGATTGCGCCGCTCATGGCCGTTCGGTTTTGTTTATATTCAATGTAAGGGATATACTCTACACCATCGCCTCATGTATTTAGTAGGAGTAGAGCGCGCCGCATTGTACGAACAGGCGACTCTTGGAGAAAAAATGGAGTTTTCTCAGCACACGTACCCCTCAGCATCAACACCAGAAGAGGCTGCCTCAGTAGAAAAGGATCATGTACACGACATGAAAACACCACGGGGGCCAAAAGACAGGAGACACTTTGGTATCATAGTATTTTTATGAAACTAAACGACCTATATGGAGTTCCGTCCAGGTCAATACAGAATAGTGCAACAAGGACGATCCTTTTTTAATACCACTAGCCGGGGAAAACAACGAGGCTGGCAAAAAAAAAGAAAGAGGAAAAATGTGTGCCTCATGCCCAGAGGATCGTAGGTGCCTGGTCAAAATTCATCGAGACCTGCAGCATGAACGGACCGCATGATCATTTCGCCCACCATACCATAGAGACGACCTTGCGTCTCTCCCGAAACCGAAACCCCCCTCGCAGATAGGTAGTAAGGACTATAATATTACCACCCTTAGAGCGATTAGAAGCTGAAGTCTTGAGGGACCAGAGTACAAGCGAGAATTGGGAAGTTGCAAAGATTATCAGGTAGAATGTCGGGAGAATGGAGATGTAGTCAGATAATATAGAATCAGACTTTAGTCTCCACCTGTTGGGGCGGGTGATGCACTTCCACCGTCACCCTTACCCATTCCGCCACGAACACGTCCGCCACGCCCGCCACGTTCGCCCCTACCAGCCCGACCTCCTCCACGTCCACCGCGCGAACGATTGGTCTCAGGGCCGCTTTCACCGCCGCTCATGGCACCACGGTCGCCAGCACTTCGGTATCCGCTCGCACTGTCTCGGCCTCGACTACTTCCCCAGTTTCCAGCTCCACTGGCACGACTCGGGAATGGCTTGCTCTCACGGGGCTGGAAGATTTTGACTAAAGGCTTTGATCGATCTTCGGATTGGCGAACCTTGAAGTCGTCGGCGAGGCTGGAGTACGCAGCATCCCGTTCCTCAATAGTCTGGAAGTGTGCAACTTTGTTATTGCTGTTGTTCCCCCACTTCTCAACCTTAGTAATCTTAGCTTTATGTTCCTCGGGGAAGATATCACGTGTTTGCTCGTCACTCTGGACATTCATAACGAAAAGTCCAATGATAGAGTCCGCGGTTGGCCTTGGCCCAGGTGATGGTGCAGTTTCTGAACCGTTAGTAGCTCCATTAGAAGTAGCGGGCTTCTCATTTTCTTTGACTGTCGGGGCCACAGGGGGGACTACTGGCTTTGGTGTCGCAGGTTTGGTTTGTAGGGGCGTGGCGGTAGCTGACTTGGATTGTTGCGCCGCAGCAGAGGTGCTTCTCTGAGGCGCCGATGGAGCTGCACCGGAGGATGCGGCGGGAGCAGCTGGAGGTTGGCTACTGGCTCCAGGAGCTGGGGATGGTGTACTTTGGATTACATTAGATTGCTGTTTGGCCCCACGGTGAGAGAAATTAAATCCTTGTGCACGCATCTCTGTACCAATACGACCGTCTTGGATTTCCAATACAAGCCAGCCAAAAGCCGCATCCGCCAAGTTGAAGTTCCACATGTTTTTGAAAGCGCTTTCGTCTACTTGGCCGAGGGCGCCAGGTGCACCGACAGGACCTCCGAAGGGGTTGCCACCGGCTGCCGTAGTAGGCATTTTCTCCACAAGCCCAAGGGCATTCTTCAAAAGATTCTGCTGAGCCTCATTTTGTTGGATAGCAGGCTCAACTTCGGATTTAACGGTCTCCCAGACGTCATTAAACGAGGCCTTCGAAGCAGCTAGTTTACCACGGTAATGGTCCAGGGTTGGGTTAACGCTGAATTCGTTATATGAACTTCCATATCGGAAGTGTAGACCAGCGGAAATCGAAAAGTCGGCCTTAAGACTCACGGAGAGTTGATTGAGAATGCCTTCACGAGCAGGGGAAGCGTGCGTGATGAAAACACGGGTTTCTGTAGGATCATAGACGCGGTTGGCAGTGTCAACCAGCTCACCCATCTGTAATAGAGTGGTCCACATTGTTCCTTGCCCGCCAGCAATGGTAGTTCTACCCTCTCCATTATCGAAAAGCTTGTGCATGACAACGGCACCACCCAGTCCGAGAAGTCGAAGCTTGACACCACCGATTTCGAGCAACATAGAGCGATTCTCGTCGATAATGTGTAGATTTGGTACCTTGTACTCGTTCGACCTGAACTTCTCCAGCACACGTACATCTTCACAAGCGCCCCAAACTGTGTAAACTGGAACCTCGAGCTTGATTTCGCCCTTGATGAGCTGTGGTAACTGTGATAAAGGTAGGTCCTCAGGCTGGAACCGTTGTTTAACGGGTCCAGGCTGGCTGATGGACTTCTTGACGTTCTCGGAAATCAACGGGGAGTACTGCGCGACATGTTTAAGTGTCCTAGACGATGGGGTTAGCCTAGACTGCGCGCGACTTACTCGCTCAGCGGGGTATCTTCTACAGACTTACTTCTCAGCGATCCGGTCGAGTGATGTCTCATCGTAGAATCCGAAGTCGCCAGTATGAATGATATGATCTGCTCGCGCCTGTCGAGCAAGGTCGTTAAGAGAGCCCAGATTACCTATCAAACCAACATCAGCATTGCACTAGGCGGTTTGATATGTGGAGCTTGTGATCGTCCTACCTCGTACGTCGGCTATGCATAGAACACGGATAGGGCCCTGTTGCAATACTCGGCCTTGGTTTGGCAGGAGCGGGGTGGCGCCGGGGACAGGACCAGACGCCGGAGCGCCGTTGGGCATGTAGCCTTGGTTGTTGTAGGGTTGCCGGGGTTGCTGGAATGGGTCATGCATTAGCGAGGGGTCCAAAAGTCGAATGTCACCGCAAGCACGGCGCGATTGCCACGGGTAATCAGAGGGAAGATCGTGGCGCGGGCCGGGAAAAGTGAAGGGTGATGGGGGGAGAGGTGGCATTGGATTGCTCTGGCGCTGGCCATGCGGCGGAAGCATGGGGCGTGAGGATGGATGCATGGTGGTGGTATATCGCGGGTTGTATCAGGTTCGTGGTAATGAATCCAGATGCAGTGGGCAAGGGTAGAGGGGATGAGAGAGAAGTGTAGCGGTTAAGAGGAAAGGTGAGGCGCAGTATGCAAAGGATATATGGAAGAAGTGGTATCGTGAGGGATGGGTCTTGAAAAGTTCTACTGAGAGCAAACAATAGAGTGCGGAGGTGTAGTACACAAAACGGGAAGTGATTTGTTGCTCGGGGGATGAATGCAGAAGGGAGGGTGCTATGTGTTAGGGCTGTATAGAACAGCTAGGAGAAGGCTGAGAAGGTAGTCGACCTTGTTGCCACGAGCGAGCATAGCGCAGCGCATCGCATATCATGTTCATGCGGCTCAAACCCTCACTCGGAGTCAAAATAAAATGCATGGATGGGCGGATAGATAGACGAATAGATAGCAGGGGGGATGGGAACCTACCGCCATTACACTGTCAAACGATCGACCCTACGAAGCACAATAATCTATATTCCTCTCCACAAGTGAAATTCTAGGACCAGTAATGTGACGACTCGAGGGTTGATTGTTGTTTGCGTTGATGGCAAGTTGGCAACGCGTACGGCGCGGACAAGGAAACTCTGGTTCTCGTTCTCGCACTCGACCTCGACCTCGACCTAGGCTAATACAATTTCAACCGATGGATAGCTACGCCGAATAGATACTGCGGGTATCAAAAATACACAAATATTGAATTCTGCGAAGTAAAGGGGGGTGAAGGGAGCGCGATGATCGGGGCGGATCGTGTGTGGCCGTTTGCGTGGGCGGAGGAGGTCTACGAGAGGGTGGAAGAGAGGGAGAAGCTTTGACGTTGCTGGCTGTCACTTTTAGGTAGGAACGGCGGCGGATAGGTAGCTGTGATAAAAAGTCGACGTTGCTCGCGAACCGACTACGCCCTATTGGGACTAGTCTGTGACCCCCGGAGCTCCTGCAGGAAATTGATTCGGTACGTATTCCGTCCCTCCACAAGAGCCTCGTCTTCCCTCATCTTCCATTGATAACCCCCGGCAGATACTCTTATACAAAGCTAAGCAAGCTATTTGAAAGGCAAACCACTCTACCCTCCCGAAAATAAGGTGAATGGGGAGGATGCACATGGCTGTATATCTTATATTAGGGCAAAGTAGATTACGCTATCCCGTTCACCAACGCTGTTAAACGGATGCCGACACCTCCAAGCATACATCTATTCCCGCTGTATAGACACAGCTATCAATCGTTTTTGTCGCCGTTATATCTCCTACTGGATTTATTTTGCCCCTTGTTGAAGCCTTAAAGTCTCAAATCTACCAAAGGAGTTCAATATCGTTAGGTTGAGAGAGGTAGCAGGGGTACCTCCGCAAACCTTACGACCGAGCCTAAACCTTTACCTAGACAGCTGCGTCCTGTGCCCTACCCGGGAGGAATACTCTCTTTCGAATGAGGAGTGCCGCTGGTTCAAGAGTGGGAGTATTGAACGGCCATTCCCTGACTAGAGCATCCGCCTCGTTACTATTACTTTTATCTACCCATGATGGAGAGAAAGCCATGAGTGCGAGTGCACGAAATGCCTATTGAATTTGCAGATCAGCATGTAGGCACTACAGCCCACTGTTCGCGACCGTACATTAAAGTAATTGTCTAGGAGCCTCTAGTTATAGTGCCATTTGCAACGGATTCAGGTCCGAATTCCCATTTCCTAGCCGGATACTCACTATTATACCTCACTATTATACGCCGGTATAAATGATCGTGTTATGAATAGACGTTGTATCCTAAGTAATCACGGACTACAACGCCGACTTATGACACACTGATCAACGCCGGTCGGGTCTCGGGGGGTTTCGGCGGCCCGCAGCAACCAGGGGCTCAGCCCCAATCCTCCGAGTATAGATGGTGTCTGGCTTCGATCCAAGTAATAAAAAATTGTAAGACAAGTTAATTCCTAGTCTGGATTTGCTAGGCTAGGATCGAACATAACTCTGACAGGCTCTTGACCAACGCTAGGGTGTGTAAATGTCTAAGTTGCCCAAGGCCAATCCTACACGTGCCAACCTCTGCCAAATACCCAGGATTACCAGCAATAATGGGATCCCGTCGTCCCCACGTAAAGACGCGAAATGTAAGTGAAGGATACCAATTCATTATATCGTCAACTCTGATTCCCGTGCCTTGTTCTTCCCTTCTCCTTTCCGCCGTGTCCCTCTTCCCACTATCCCTTTATGCACCAAACTAGCCTCAGGCACTATACGCGTATAAGGAAGTCCATGTTCCCTTAATTCACATGGACGAAAACAATATCAAACGATTGAAGACCTTTTTATCCTCATTGGCCAGTGTGCGTATCCTTGGTGACGAAGCTCTAAAATAATGCTTGATAGGGTAAAACTCCTCCGGCAGTCTGTGTTCGCCCTGTAATAATAACATTGTAATACCACCAGCGTGCGGACAGTGCAAAAAGCGGCGAGTCCGAGTACGTTATCGCCCCTGACAAGTCTTCTTCGTCCCTGCTATACGGAGAAATACAGGACTAATACACGCCGAAAAGTGTAACCTGCAAGGACCTGTTTGCTCCAACTGCCAACGCCGCAGAGAATCCTGCGACTATGGCTTAGAATACAGCACGGCCGCTCCGGCGGTGACAAGAGGCTCTGAGGCGTCTTTCAGATCTTCTTTCGAGGCGTCCATCCATCCCTCTCGGGCTCCGCCTGTAGAACTCGTAAACATAGTGCGCTGGTTCGACGCAACATGCGAGCCGCCGCGCACCATGATCCCAGGAGCTCCTCTAGCCTCCTTTGAATTCAAACCCCAGTACTCTGCAAACACCCAGATATTCCGGTATCTAATTCCTTATATCTCAGCCGTGCGTTCCCTGTATTCAATCCATCAAGATAGATCTCGCGAACCAGACCTCCTCCCCTCGGCGTATGAGGCGAGCGTCGTCGCGTCGACGGCGTTCCGAGGGGTAGAGAGGGAGGTGAACAGCAACAACTGGCCCTCGATCCTGCTCTTTATCCTCTGCAACTTGATGTTCTACTTCGGCGTGTCGCGATCCACGGCCCCCCGCGACTTCGACTACCTCGAGATATTCCAGTGCGTGCTCCGCGGCACGGGCACAATAAGAAAGGAACTGCTCATACGAGTTTTCATGACCGGGCTCATCGGAGAAAACCGGGCTCACTATAGCTACATAGCATCTCCTCAGGCTATTAAAACGCAGGGAGCACTAACGCTTCTCACTTCGGCGAGTCACCCAAACAACACCCCGGACGCTACGATAGCCGCCTGTAACGAGGCCCTAGTGCTGCTGAAGGGATGGGTAGTTACCGTCGACGGATGCCCAAAGAACTGGGCACATTTCTTCTACTGGCCGTGTGCTGTATCCGAAGCCTTCGTCCTCGTACTCGGGGAGAGACAGCCTATAGCGATCCTTATATTCATCCATTGGTGTGCTGTCATGCATCATGCGCCCGAGACCTGGTTTTTAGATGGGTGGGCTCGGCGTACCGCGTTGGCTGCGATGACAGCGATTCCACCTACGATAGACTACGATTTACTTAGATGGCCTATGGCAGTTTTTAATTCCGGCCCAGGGCCCAGAGCCCATGTTGCGTTTGAGGAGACTGGGAAGGTTGGCAAATGTTCTAGGATGCCGTGCTGAGGGTAAGCTGCCGAGAAGCAAGATATAATCTACCGTGTATTGCAAATCCTACTGGCAAACATACTGGCGCGAATAACGGATAATGAAGTAATGGTTTATGGCTACACACTCTAGTATGCACGGTTGAAGCGGACATTTTTAGTCGACAAAGGATATTATGCTCACTAGTTATCAGCGAAGGGGTTTAATGTGTTCAATTCGTAATGACTGTTCAGCTTATGCACTGGTCGTAGGTGCGATAGAGGAGTTGGGTGGCTGTCATCCATCATATATTTAGCTCAATATATCATATTCTAACCACATTGCACTCATATGACGATAGCATCTTAGCACAATTGTATCTCCAAATAGCACTGATTGATGTCTCCCCTCTATATACATATCTTGGCACCGAGCCACACACGAGATGGTATAGACATTGGATAATCTTTTCCGATTTGTTTTCTTTTGAAACTGAGATGTAGTGCCTTGCTCTTTCATGCGAAGGCTACGCTTGAACGAGTGCCTAAAAGACCGCCATGCCGATTGGTTAAATGAAACAGAAAAAAAAAGCCCTTGGGGAGGGTAATATATGCTCCGACGATGGGGCTGATGATAAAACCCAAAAGACATAGTTTCCCTTCCCCGTAACTCCCGTAGATGCGCTGGCTAGGCCAATACAAGTAAGAAGGCGCTTTCGTTAAACTCGTGTCTCCGTCGAATACCATAAATATTACCACATCTCCTCCTCCTTGTCGTGCCGCTGCCCATTCTGATTGCCGTAGGCATAATAGTCCTTGGCCCCGCCGTAGTCATCCCCATAGCCCCCATCTTGGATATCATCCTTGCCATGATCGTAGTCGTAGACCTCAGCTGCTTCAGGGTAATCGCCCGCTTCGTGCTGCATGCTTGGATCTGAGTATTGGTTCGCTGACTAGTGTGGGTCAGCATACAAAATAGTAAAAGTGATGATGACGGACTTACTCGGTGGTACTCGAAGTTATATTGATCGAGACTATCCTGAGCATGCTGTTGCTCCAAGTACTGCTGCTCTTGTTCCCTCCGCTTCCTCTCTTCTTCCTGAAGTCTCTTTTGCTGAGGTGACTGGGGTACCTGTATGGTTGGGTGCATGGCTTGAACTTTTGCGAGGTAGGCATACATGAAATTACTAAGTAAAACTTGACTGTATAATGCGCGTCGAGGGTTTGCAAGCTTGATATGCGCCATCCTGTAAATGGCTCTTTCTTCGAGAATCGGAAACCTGGTCCAATGGTAGTCGACATCGGGGCGTAGAGGTCGATAGGGGGCTGGCTCTGGTGATAACGGCCGCTGCAAGTGAGATTTCCTACTGCCCGAGTCCCTGTCACCCTTCTTCTTGCTACTACTGAAAAAGGAGGAGAACAGGCCATCCTTCTCCTTTTTCTGATCGCCGGATTTTCGACTATTTTCTTTCCGTCTTTCTTCCTCTAGCTTGCTATCTATGCTATCCCGGTCGAGTAAGAGACTTTCTCGTCCTTTGTGCAATGCCGTGTCAATCGAAGTCTGCAGAACGTCGAGCCGTACATTATCGTGCGCCTTTTCTACGAATGCTTTGGTTTTAGACTTTTTCGCCTCTTCTTCTTTCTTCTTTTTCTCCTTGTCATCACTCTTGAACCATTTCCATGAAGAGCCCCTAGACGGCCCACTTTCAGAACTATCTTTCTTGTTTCTTTTCTCGGTCTTCCTCTCTTCGGGAGAAGAGAAAGTCGGAATAAAAGTCAAGGTGTCTGTTCTAGAGGCACTGCCTGGTGCCATAGATGGAGAATTCTGAGCTGCATCATCAAAATTCTGACTAGGTGCAGTTGGTGGTCTTCCAGGCTGTGGGCCTGCGTTCGTCGCTTGGGGTTGTGGCGAAGCTTGCTTTAGTTGGTCGTAATTTGGGCGTTTGCTAGAACGTGAGGGAGGTTCTGAGGGCACCCCTGGTGATTGTTGCGATACATTTTGAATAGCACCACGCTGCGATGAAGACCGTTCGGGGAATGGCCTGTTAGCCTCGTAGCTTTTCGGCGGGGCTTCCTCTTCAACGGGAGGTGTCTCAATAATCTGCGGGTTTGGTGTAAAAGAACGAGTATTATCTGAAGGAACGCGTTTTGGTCCAGAGGGTCTCACGGGTTGGGGCTGGCCTTGCTCTTGAACGTCGTTTTGCATATTACGTTCGTATGCATTTATTGAGTCCTTATCGAACGGCTGCTGTCTTCGAACAGATTTGGAAGGTCGTGAGAAGTTCTCTGGTATTGGCTCTGATTGCACCCTCACCAAGCCATGGCCTGGGGGAGCATCCATATATGATTCAGGGCTGGGTAAGCTATCTTCACCGCCTTCGCCCCGTTTGGCAGCCATCCGCTGCGAGAAAGGTAGGCGTTCATTGTTTTTAAGGGAGCCGTGTCGGTTCTTGAGACTTCCGCCCTTTCTGTAAGTGGTGCGTGTTGACCGGCGAAGGCCTGCACCTGGTGCCACGGGTAATATAGGCATATCATCGGCATTTGATGAATCGCCACCACCTCCATGTGAATCAAGGGTAAGCTTTCGGACGGCCTTACTTGGGTCCTTCATGAGTTCATCGAGACTCAGCTCCGGTACGCCGTGTTCGGATTGGCCCTGGGATCGCTTCCTCTCCAATCTCTCGGCGCCGTCGATGTACCCGTCAGCACCATGACCGCTGCCATTCTCAACCTGTCTAGATAGCATAGACTTTTTCCTCCTCAAGCTCCCAGAGTCACTCCTATCTAGACTATCAGGCGAAAGGGAAGTTTCGCTAGATCTCCTCTTCATAGATTGTACTCGTTTCTCAACAAAGTTTTTGAACTCGCTTGGTGCCAGCTCCGGGTGCACCCCTGCAGGAACCCACAAGAGCCTTGAAGGATCGGCATCATCATCTCCCCTGGGTGCGATGGAAGGCATGGCTACCAGTGACATGCCCTGGAAGGGAAGTAAGTCTGGATCACTATTGTTCGATACATCCATCGACAGCCTACGTAATGCCTGCAGGTTGCTTAGTTCCTGCGCGATATCGTTTGGATTATCTATATTCGTCATGGGGAACGAGTCAGAACTATCGCGCATATCACGCAGGGTCGGTGACATAGGTCCACCTGGAGAGACAGGGCTCGTCGCGCTTCCGTTGGAGTTGGTCCTCGACAGATTCCCTCGACCTTGTACCGGCGTTGGTTGCGTTTGAGATCTACTAGAGGGGTTTCCGTTCAAGGAACCGGTCTCGCTCGAGGTAGACCGTACAAGCCTAAGTCGATGTTCATCGGCAGGCGACAGATCCAGTTCACGGCGGTCAGAGAGTTGTTCTCCACCACGGGGGGCCGCAATAAAACTAAGAGGACGCGGCTCGTTGGTCTGGTAATCATCGTCATCCCCATACATGGTGCCGATAGTCTCGGTGATGTGGTGACTTGTGTCAGATATGGAGAGCTGGTTGGCATGGCCACGTCGGCTCGCGAAGCTGCCACCACCCGCATCGCGAACTCGTCGAGAGGTCTAGAGTGGAAAGAGAACAGTTAGTAGATATTCCACGTCATTATAAAGCTGGATTATGAGAGTTGTTTTTTTTTGAGAGTATACAAATCTCTTGTGGAGCAACCAAGGGAACGGGAAGAAGGGACATCGTTTAGGGTTCGGGTTTAGCCTTGGTTGGAGGCGGAATCGACGATGCCGATGGCGGGCCTTGAAAAGGGGGCGTACCATCATAGAGAGAGTCTATAGCGACCTCAACAGAGGTCTCAACTCCCCACGATTCCCCTATTATTGCGTCGGGTTGCACGAAACAGGGTCTGGGACTGAAAGGATTCGCAGGACGAGCATGGATGGCGAGCGTCGGGTAGAAGGGATCGATCGGGATCTGTCGCTTGCAACCAGAACGTGCTAAAGGAGGACCACACAGTTTGTTCGTAGCTCGTTGAAGGCTTTCACGGCAACCTTTGAAGTAAAAGACGTTTGTGACGGATCGAATATGCGCGCGTGTGACTGGGAAAAAAAAGGGGGGGAGAATATCCTGTAAGTCGGGTCGCTAAATTATTTGGCTCGGGCTGTATGTGTTGGTCGAGTAGGCGTGGACGTCTATGTACGTCGGTGAAGGCGTAAACGGACAGACGGTGACGGTGACGGCGAGGGTGGCGTCGGCAGCGGAGGCGGCGAGTGGTGAACAACGACTACAGCAGCAACAACAAAAGTGGCGTGTAGATTGAATTCATGTGCCTCTACCTATCATGTTATCATGTGAGCCGACCGAGTCAAGCCGTCAAGTCAAGTCAAGTCAAGTCAAGTCGTTAAAATCGCTAGACTATACGTAGGTAGTCGGTTCGTCTAGGCCGGGGTAGACTAGACAATAATAAAGCAGGTATCTAGGTACTTAGGTACCTTTGTAGACTACCTACCTGGTATAGACTGACTACCTGGTGTAGACCAGTCAGTAGAAGGGGCTATAGCAGAATAGACAACCAAGAATAGAGTACTTAGACAGCCCAGAATAGATTTAGAATGCTAGATGCTAGATGCTAGATTTAGCATCAGCAGCAGTTGGAGGATTGGTTGCAGGTGGTATTAGTTTGACCATCAAGGCCCATCAAGGCCTATCCAAAGTCGGTCTGATAGGAGCCAGATGCCATGTCACCCTCTCTGTCTTCTAACCTACATGGAGAGAACCGCTGTCCAACGTCCGCTGTCCGCTGTCCGCTATCCCATGTCCCATGTCCCATGTCCCATGTCCCATGTCCCACGTCCTGTCCAATGTCCAATGTCCATCCAAGCCTGAGCTACCCTAATGTACATACTACATACACCACTAACCGAGTAGATACAGATAGCGGGCTAGTAGCAGGGTATCAGTGCAATTGAGCCCGCCAAGTCTCCTTTAAGTTAGCGCCATGTTATGCATCGGCAGCCATCGACAGCCATCGACAGCCATCCAATTTGCCCCTCACCCACATCCCTGCTGTAAAGCTGTAAAAGTACACACTACCTAAGTACCGAAACCAGGGTACACTGCCTGGTATAACCTACCTGGTACAGTCTACCTGGCAGCGTTCATGTCGTCCCCCCTTCTGCCCCCTATAACCAGGCTCTTTTAAGGCTCTCGAGACTTTTAAGGATGCTGTCATCACGTGGACAGCAGCTTTGCTTGCTTTTTATTCCACATTTACCAACTATTTACCTACACTATTAGGCGTTGTAGTACAATGGTCGGTCGGTCGGTAGGTCGCTATGAGGTAGTACGACGCATGTGTGTCTAAATGCAAGCTCGAATTCATATAGCATAAATTGACTTCCTCGATACCTCCAATACCCCCAATACTGACCTGTCCGAAAGAAACAGATGGCTAATCTACACCACCTACCCTTGTCCTTTTAACATCCCATTCCTGATTTCATCTTCTAATCAACTCGACATCTCTGCATCTTCTCATACCACTACTCCTAGTAGCTTACGGATAATCACTGTATCACGTATCCTGGAATGGCTCGAGAGCAGACCACTCGTCTCGTGCCCAGGCGAAAAAAGCCTCCTTGAAAAAAAATGCACGTCAAGTCCATTCGCTTTATGTCTAGTCGTTATATTCCAAAGATCCTCATACTAGTCGGATCGACCAACTCTGCCCCGGGTTGATCAATCGGCCCAGTCTTCTAGCTTACCCTATATTTTGTCATGTATACTCTCTTCGCAGTTTCTATCACACTAGGATTTTCGAGTTGTGGGTTTCGAACGCCGTCTCCCAATGGTCAAAGGCACAAGGATCCTTCATCAGAGACTTGACACACAATAGAAAATTATATATCGACGGGGACCCCTCAATACCTATATTTCTGTGTGTTTTCTCTGGGAATAATCTCCTGTTCGGAACCTATTTACCCCGCAAGTGTCGATCAGCCACCCTTCAGGGTTCTATTCTCAATCCAGGGGGGGGGGGGATCCTCGCAGTCGCTAGTCGATCCGGAGTTGCTTATTAGCTAAAGCGCGATGCCCGCACCGACAGACACTCGGTATTATTCGGCGAGGCCGGCTTTGAGATGGGTAGCCAGCTGTATGCTAGCCATCAGCATTACCCCATGACAAGCTCCCGCACCCAGGGAGAGATGTGCAAAAGCAAGCCTCTCACTACAATGACAACTTTGGAGCGACGTGAGCTAGATAAAGTCAGACGATCCAGGCGGGATAAACCCTGTATCGAGTGCGGCATCTTGGCTTGCATTGCAGCGCATGCAGAGCGCCACCCTCTTACAATGATCCTATCCTACTATATAGAGGGGCGCTCAGCTCTCTCGTCCGTCTTAGTCATCATAGTTTGGCCTTGCCACTAGAAAACGAACGAGAATGCAACCACACTGCTTCTACTATATTTACATTAAAACCGCGTCATGCATTCCTAGCCTAGTAGGCTATGACAGCCCTTCGGGCAGCCCCGCATAGTCGAACTTCCCCTTCCGTTCACTATGACTTGAGACTGCAGGTGACCCCTTCTCGAGGGCAGAGAAATTTTTCAAGACAAACAACTAACTAGTGTGAGACCGAGTGTTGCCAGCGTTGCAGCGGTAGTGAAGAGGACGCATAGATCGCCCAGGAGAGTGCGCCAAACAGGTAGTTCAGCCTCATCACCAAATTATAGCTAGATTCTTCAACTAGTCGCCCATCCTCTCCCATCCTCTCCCACGTATGGCTAACCTCGGTCCTCGAATAGATGATGCATTGGCTACGTTATTCCACGGCGCCAAGGACGCACATTCAAGCAATGGGAAATGTGAGGTCAATACATTCCATTAGGTTAAGCGGGGTGACCACGTAGAACTCCAGATCCGGTTTCAATCCAGTCTCGAACGCTACGTGTCTTGGACACCGCGTGACGACCAAACCGGGGACCAGGGGAATTCTCGGTCGGTGGGAGTTCCCTATTCTGTAGGATCTGCTGCTGCCCGCAGGGTACTGCTGTACGCATGTATGCATATACCCTAGATCATCGCAAGCTTGGTAGCAAAGCCCAAATTATAGATATTCCCTGGAGTTCCTGTTATAATATTTCGCTCGCACTCAGGGACGAATTCGAGCAATCGTTAATATCTTTTGAATGTCAATTTTATATACCTACTTCCTTCTATGTCTCAATATCTCTACCATTCTCTATTATCTTCAATAGTATGGCTTCTTACTGTTACACAGCGCACGTCGGCTCAAGGTTGTTGGAGAGAAACTCCATGCTCCGGCCTCGAGAAGGCCGTCTATAGTGGTGAATGGGATGCTAATTACTTTGCTCCTAAATCACGAAATGTGGCCCCTTTAGCTATATACAGTCTACAGAGCGGCCAACAAATCGCTACCTGGCCAGAGGTTTTCAACATACATAACAACGATACCGATATCTACCTAGATTTTGGTAAAGAAGTAGGCGGTATCGTTACCATTGAGTATTCGGTTTCTTCCATCGCCGGGAGTGGTGCACTAGGCCTAGCTTTTTCAGAGGCAAGGGATTGGATAGGCCGTAACTCAGACTCTAGCAATGGCAACTATGCACGACCGGACGGTGCTATACACAGCATATTCTCTCAACCCGGGAGTTTTACGTATAGCATGCCCCTAGAAAATCTCCGCGGTGGATTCCGATATTTGACCCTATTCCTGTTAGGCGACGGCGTTTCCGTGGCGATTCGCAACGTTGGCCTTGAACTGTCATTTCAGCCAACATGGTCTAATCTTCGCGCATATCAAGGCTACTTCCACAGCAACGACGATTTACTTAATAAGATATGGTATTCTGGAGCCTATACGTTACAAGTTAATGCAATTGACCCATCCACTGGCAGGGCATGGCCTTCTCCCGACACTGCGTGGCGTAACGACGCCCTCTTAGGCCCGGGGAATACAATTAACGTAGACGGCGCAAAACGAGACAGAACCGTGTGGCCAGGGGACATGGGTGTAGCCGGCCCTGCCTCGTTTTATAGCACTGGGGATTTAGAGTACAGCTTCCATCCACATAAAATATTCGAGCCTGTGCTGACAGTACTTAGGAGTATCAAAAGCTCACTACAATCATTATACGACCTTCAGGTAAATACGACTCTTTAAATAAAGAAAATGTCGGGATTCGAGCAGCCTCACTAAGTTTCCTTATGTAGGCTGACTCGGGATTGTTGCCATTTTCCGGAAAACCATTGAGCGCTTCGGGTAGTAATACCTATCACATGTAAGACAACCTAAACCTAAACCCGTCGTCCCGTATCTCACATTGCATAGGTGGACTATGATAGGGCTTTATAATTACGTTCTTTATACTGGGGACGTGGAATTTCTAAATGTGTACTGGAGAAGGTATATTTTGGCAATGCAATTAGTTCTCAGTCAAATCGATCATGATGTAGGTCTCGTTAACATCAAACTTTACCCGAACGACTGGGGCCGCTTCAATTCCGACGGCTATCTAGCATCGGCGCAGATGCTTGCCTATCGCACGTTGGTGACGGGCGCAACTTTAGCAACGTGGGTGAATGATACAACAGGGTTAAGTGAGTCTTGGCTTCAAACTGCCTCAAAGCTTAGAGACACTATCAACGAGAAACTTTGGGACGCCGAGGCCGGCGCCTTTAAAGATAACTACGGGGTTTACGATATTGGGTTACATCCCCAAGATGGAAACTCTCTCGCCGTTGTCTTTGGTGTTGTGGCAGGAACGGGAGAACAAGGACAGGCAATATCCTCCTGGCTGACGAAAAACTGGATGTCCATTGGGCCCGAGTCTCCAGAGCTTCCCGGCGAGGTCTCGCCATTTATCACGTCGTTCGAGATCCAAGCCCATTTCCTAGCACGGCAACCACAACGCGCTCTCGACCTCATGCGCAAGAGTTGGGGTTGGTATCTAGACAATGAAAACGGCACCCAGTCCACCATGATCGAGGGGTATCTAACAGACGGGACGTTTGGGTATCGTCATGACGCCGGTTACGAGGAAGATTATTCGTACACATCGCACGCTCATGGGTGGTCTACTGGTCCCATCACGGCGCTAACTGAAGGCGCATTGGGCCTAAGCGTCACCGGACTGGCGGGCCAGACATGCTTATTCGCCCCTCAGCTAGGATACTTAGAGGATATTCAAGGAGGGTTTGTCACTAGACTAGGAAAATACCGCGCGGAGTTGCACCTAAATCTGACAACTGGCTGCATCCTCGCCGAGGTAGAGGTACCGGAGGGGGTTACGAAGGAAGTCATATTACCCTATAGTAACTGTAGCACTAGCCTATCCCACTCGTTCCTGATAAATGGCGAAGAATTAAATGCCAACGAAATGGATGTGGTGGAGGGACCAGGAGGCACCACGTTATACTCTATGAGGCTACCCGGGGGTAAACATACAATTGAGTATTAAAGGCTCGGTTTATTCGTATAGGTATGTTGTAACGAGGGTTAAGACTAGGACGGGGGGGTATATACTCGGGCCTTCTCAAATGCCAAAGGTTCCTTGATTCTTTTTGAAGGCTTCTAAAAATAAGGCGAGGATATCAGTTGAGTATATAAGTAAGTAGGTATATAATTACATGACCTTGAAATCACTATGAAGCTGGCTGTTCCTGCTTTAGCAGAAACTATTTAGTGGTTAATCTTGATAAGGTTACCCCTTACCTCGCAGCTTAGTAAGGTTTACCTATCATTTGAGGTAAGGTAATCTAGCCGAGTCATCGTTCATATGCTGAGAATTTAGCCGTTACCTACCTCGAAGGCAGTATGCGTGGTAACGAACATAATAAAACTCATAAGTAGTAATCGTGACCATAGGGTTCAGTCGTTGATTGTCTCTGTTTACTACATCTACTGCGTCCACATCCCATACACAATGCGGGCAACCTCTGCTGGCGCTGTTCGGACAACTGTATGACCAGTCTGATCAACGACCTCTACATTATTGAATCCAAGATCCACTAGTTGCCCCTTGCTGCAAATTTCATCCAACTGACCCAAGACAACGACCTTTTTCAAGGGCAGCTGTGCAAACCTGCGAAAATCGTCCTCACACCCGTAGACGTTGCCTTCTCGGAACATGCTGAAAACACTATGAGGATAACCACGATGTTCTTTGAGCTCCCATTCCCGGAATGCCTCGGCGACGATTTCGCCGCGCTTGGTCCGTTCTTGCCAATCTGCCGGCACGACGAGCGGACCGCCTTCGAGAAATGTAAACACGGAATTTCTCGCCTCGGACTCTCTGCCTGTCGGGTCATCTAAGAGCGCTTGTAGGCGCTTCCCGAAGAGGTCTTTGGGTATTATTCCAGCAGGAGCTAGGAGTGAGACAGACTGCACTGCCCAAGGATTGTAGAGAGCGAATTTAGTAATCATCGATGCACCAAAGGAGTAGCCAAGTAAGTGCGCGGATGTCCATTGCATGAACCCCAGCACTTGGAGAATCTGAGAGTGGAAGATTTGCGGAGTGTGGGTGATTAAGGGTGTCGAGGAGAGAGCATGACCCCAGAGATCAAATAGGACGACATGCGCATCCGGATCTAGGGCTTGCAGCTCCTTTGCGAGAGGCAGGAGGCCGAGTGCCGGCGTGTTAAGGCCATGGACCATCAATACGCGACGTTTAGACTGCCCTGATGGGGGAGGAAGCTCATACAATGCCGTAGTCCCGAGATCGGACTCGAGGAATCTCGGTTTGGGGAATGCATCTCCAAATCGTGATGTGAATAACTCTAAGCTAGGGGCCGCGATGACATTCTTGGGCTCTCGAATGAGCCATCGTGGGAGCTCGAAGCCTGCTAAGTTTGATTTGCGTGTGTTCGACATGACGCCTTGATGAAGCCGCTGTAAGGGATGACAACCAAGACGTTCTCAGGGTAAACTAACTAGGTATATCTTAGTGTTAGTAGGTCACGGAGTTGCGGCCCTCCTTAGCGCTGCGTACTTACGTCAGCGTTTACCAAAATGTCACCGTCATGTCAATATCGTAGAGTGTTCAAATAACAAAGGCGATTTGAGAATTCGCTATAACATTTATAGTCATTATTTGTGTTAAAATCAGACAAATAAACTGTGGTTTAGTAGGTAGGTCAATGACTTTTGTGCCTTATGAAGTGCCCGACGTCGCCGGTTTAGTCTCTGTTAGATCTTGCCAACACCAGCATTTGCTGGAATTTTCGACGGCACATCTGCAACTGGAATATGACCGATCAGGTAACTTTTGTAGCTCGAAGCCTTTGTAAGAGCAGCAGTATTGCGGAGGTCATTGTAAGTTCCCGAGTTATACGCTTTGTTCCACTCGCATATGTAACCAACGTAGTTCGAGCATGCGCCAGCTTCGTCGACAGTTACTACGCTATAGATATTGCCACCCGCCGTAAGACTTGTGGATGTGATAGGAGTCGTGACCTTGTCGAAGTAGTTGCCCTCTAGGAGAACCCACGTACCTCCATCTACGTCCAAGGCATGCCCCCCAACGTCCTGGAAGTAATTATTTACGATATGGTAAAATTCCTGCGACTGCGTTGCGGTGGTACCAATGTGTGGCGCTCGCCCGGAGACATCGTGTATCCAGTTGTTAGCTATCGTGTATTGGTCGTTCAGACCAATCAACAACATAGTCCAGTAGTGTTTCCCATTGCAACCACTAGACCATGTTGTCTTGCCGTCGAACTCATTATTTGATATAGTGACTCTACCGGCTTGGCCCCAGCCACTAACAATCATCTGGCGCCCGATCAAAGAGAACTACTAAGGGCATTAGCAAATTCATACAAGCGGCGGTTGATTAATGACACTAGCTCTAATCATCATTCAAAACTTACCTTATTGTGATCAATCCAGACTAGATCACAGTCATCGAGAGTGATGGCGTCGCCTCCCCAGACATACTGTGGGTTCAAATTGGTTATATGAATATTCTGAATGATGACGTTCCTGTTGCCGCCGCGGATACGCAGACCCTTCCCTTTGATAACACCAGAACTGCCTTTCCCTATAATACTCTTGTTTGATCCAACGTCGATAGGGGAGCGGGCAGCATTGTTGTAGGTGCATGATACCTTAGTGCCGCCGTCACAGTTATCTACGATAGTTAACTGGCCGGCGGAAGTACCACCACTGCAGGTACTAGTGCTTGTCGAGCAGCAATTCCCGTTTGTAGTGCCCTCACTGTTCGTGAAGTCCCAAGTTCGGTCAATCACGATGGTGCGCGCGGCGCTGTCCGTAAGCCACTCTTTAAGCCTTAACGTAGTCACCGATCAGTCTATATGTTGCTTTTGAAATTTATATCAAGAAGGTGATCCTAAATACGACTCACTGTGCAAGACTAGTTGGAGTAGCTGCGGCCGCACTACCACCCCCAGTTACGCCAGTTGCAAAGCCAAACGCTGTGCCTCGAACTTGGGCATAGGCTACTGGGATAGTGAGGGCCAATGCCCATTGGGAGGCAGCAAGGAATTTCATGTTACTTCTAATTAATCATCGAAACGGAGATCGGCTAACACGAATGCTTGACCCCGACGGGTATCGATATTGCGAATAGAATGAAACGTTTAGAAATGCTACGCGATGAAGAGCGGCCATGAGAGCACCACATGATAAGTTGTGGCCTATATACGCCATTTTTTTAAAAAAAATCAAAATTCTCCGTAGTACGGGATTTTCCACGAACGATTTCACAAAAGAATCCAGCCCGGTATTCAAAGAAATAGTAGTCTACTGTCGAAATGCCCGCCACGGTCAAAAAGCTCTGGGGTTATCCTAGCCCATCAAATAGCATCCCGGGTGTCGGAGAAAGAACACAAACGGTTCGGCCTCGGTCTCGATTCGGCGATCGGACTGACGTGCCCGTTTCGCCCTTGGTCTTGGCAGTCTCGGCGCGACCGAGGACACCAAGAACCGGAGAAATTTATTCCTATTTTTCGAGTTGTTCGTTGTTCTCGAGATAGGTAGTAAAAGTCCTAAGCACTACCTATCAGCGGCAATAGTGATCTTCCTCCATTTATACTGCTAGCTCTTCCGGCCCTAGCAATGAACGAAAGGGTTGGGAGCATCTCCCAGGGCTTCGTCTAGCCATGGCCTAATACACTATAGTATACTCTACTACTCCTAGCAATATGAAGGAATTTGGGTACTGCGTAGCATGTTCCGCACTTTTTGATTTTAAGAGAACAAGACTGCCAAAACCTTGTGTGTAGACTGTATAATAGGGGCGAACTTATTTCTCTCGTAAGATCCGTAACTTTCTCAACAGTCCGGCGCCTTATCCTACGACACCATACCGGACCAACCCCAATATCGCACCTAGGACAATTGAAACCGGCGGGCTCAAATCAAACCAAGAGCCCCCTACGTAGCTTGTAGTAGTGACAACAACCCACCACGGATCATTTCCTAGACTTGTTCCTTGTTCAAACCCTTCATTGATATACCCAATCTGCCAGAGCCTGTAAACAGCTGTGTATATCAAGCCCACGGCGACCGCATTGAAGCCTCGCAACGCTGACTTGACCATCCGCATAGACCTCAAAGCGGCCCAGAGTCCGATTATGGCGTGACATATTATCATTCCAGGGGCGAAGATACCTACAAAGCCGATAATAGCGCCAACGCCTACATTCAACCCTGCATTGGCTGCTGTTAGGCCGCCGAGGTACTTCAGGATTAAGAAGTTAGCAATCAGGGTATCCAAAGCCTGAGGCCCGTGTATGCAAGAGTGTGATTTTTCACTCCCCAAATTGGCTAAAGGAACTATTGGTTTTACTTACAACAGCAAAGTTGAAATTAGGCCCTGGGAACGCCTGGATAACAGCTAGGCCAATAAGAAAGTCGCGGGGGTTGACCCAGCCTTCTCCTACGACATACTCTCTTAGGAGGGGGATGACCACAGGGCCTCCACCAAATATGATTGTACCAGCAAGATAAAGATTAGCGAATAAGCTGAAGAGGAGAGGTTGGTGCTCCGATGTGGCTCGAAGCACGACGACGACTACGAAAGATACGAAGAATAGGCTGAGGATCAGTAGCCCGAGTTTCCAGGACATGTTCAATTGCCGATCCGCAGGTACAACTCTTCGCTCGTCCCTTTCATCCCTGCTTAAACTATGCGATGCAGGCACTTGGTCCGTTTGTGATAATATCCTCGCCGGTCTATCTTGCGCTGTAGGGGTTATACTGGGCTCACGTCCTGAGCCCTCTCGCATCGCGAAGGCTTCTTCGGGTTCATGGTTTCTCTGTCGCCGCCGAACTCTGTTTAAGATATATCTTATAGGCGGATGGAGCCAACGAAAGTCGAATACTACAGTCGTGATTCCTCCCAGTACGACGAGGGCTGGGAAATACCACAGTGCGTTATACAATATACCCGCTGAAGCCCCAAGAAACACAAGTATCCTCGTTGGCTTATCGGTGATGGCTTTTTGGGAGAGTTGTACAGCAGCTAGGGCAATGACGCCGACGATTGATGCGTTCAGCCCTGATAGTAGCGCGTAGACCGCCCTTGGCAGTGCTTCCCCGATATTAGAGACGCCAACACATAGCCCAAACATGCCAAGTGCTCCGGGAAGGCTGGAGGGCATTTGTCAGTACTAGGTTGGGACGTTTTCGTTGGCACATTATTTTGATCTATGTACATACCTCCATATTAAGAATGCTAACACAGCAGGAAGAAACCCCTCGCAGATCAGGTTAATGCTATAGAGCATTTTAGTGCTCGCTGGCCCAGAAAGAGCCTGGGAGATGCTGAAGATTTCCTGATACTATTTGCCCCCATATTCACATCATCAGGATTTAGTTCATCACAACATGGAAATGATAACATTTCCCATTCGTTCCTACTTACCATCTGTTCGTCGATCCATCCTAGTCGATCTATAAATAGATCACGGAACTATTATCAAAAGTAAGATTAGTCAACCGACAATTCGAATTCTAAGCCCATTTGTGCTGCGAACGTAGCATCACTGTGATTGAGGATGCTGTTATACTCACAATTTTGAAATGCACAGGTGGTCCGCCGAAGGCCGTGAAGCCAAGATGCCAGTTCGCCTCGACAACTCGCCAGGCCCTCCCACCAAGTTTTTTAAGTGCTTCATTCTGCGCCAGCCAATGTGATATGGCCTCCATGCTGTGCAATTCATATGTCACTTCATTGAAGAAAGGTAAGCCTAACCACTTATTCGTATCTTCACGATGAATATATACATGTAGTATATTATAGCCAAGACGCTACATTTAACCACCTTGGGAATAGCTGGATTGACGCAATATCACGTGGGCTTCTACTGATTGCTTATAGGAGAACAAAGTAAATTAGAATCCACGTAAAATCTATGCAGCTAAATATTTATCACAAGGCTAGGTTTAGGAGTCTAAATATAGGGGAAAGACCGACATTGTCAACGCCCCGACATAATTGAGGAATATTTAGGCGCCCCGAGACATCGAATTTATTGATGCGGGTATATAAGAAAGTTTCTCACCGTGAAATATACCTAAACAAAACATAGAATATTGTCAAAAGCCAAACGCGCGCCGGTGTTGATCGAGCTAGGTATTAAGCATAATCTCCTCACCCTAACAGATATTGAAAATTAAACTACTGAATTCCTGGGAAAAGGCGTCGAGTATCATGTATGTTAACAGGAAATGCGTAACACTCGTACCGGGTGCCGATTTCAGTTGACCCCATTCCATGTATCCAACTATGAACGTGCTATATACAGAGTGTGCGATGGGTACGGTTATACTTGTAGCTCACTAAGTAGGCCACATGTGAAACTCCATTCCCAAAGTCCTAAAGCGCGCGCGGCCCCCCTCCATAACGCCCGTCATCACGCTTTTATCTCCCCTTTACCCTCAGGCAGAACCAAATCCCGCCTTTCGAAAAGTGTCTTGAAGTTTTGCTGCTTGATAAACCATGCGTTGACCGTTTTCCACTCCTGGCTAGCGTCCTTGAAGCGAATCTAGGGTGGTCCATTAGTAATGGTCTACGTAGTTTAACAAGGAATGATTCTTTAAAAGAAAAAACAACATAAAGAAAAATGATGCGAGTATGCGGCGCATGAAAAACAGAGAGCAACTGACCTCGAACCTCCTTAGCAAGCTCGGTATAACTTTATACATCTCTAATAAGCTAATATTCTTGCCGATGCACGTCCGGGCCCCCATGCCGAACTGGAACATATGTCCGTTCATCTCGCGCACGCGTCGTTCCCGCTCCTCCCTCTGCGCCTCGGGAAGTGACTCGTCGATTAGCCACCTCTCAGGCCTATATACGTCGACATCTTCGCCGAAAATCTCCGGCCGGCGATGGATCAGCCATGCCGAGCAGCCGACGATGGTGCCGCCCTTGACGTAGTGGCCGGCAATCTCCAAGCCAGGCTCCGGCACGATGCGCTCAAGCGGCAGGCCTGCTGCGGGGTACATGCGGAAGGCCTCCTTGATGCAGGCGTCGAGGTAGGGGAGCCGTTGGCTCTCGGCCCACGTCACGATGCCCAGCTCATAATCGGCGAAGGCGCCGGCGCGAGCCGCGTCGTCAATCTCCGCGCGCAGTCGCGCTAGTATGGCCGGGTTGCGCAGCAGGTTGTAGAAGACAGCCGAGAGCGAGATGGCCGTTGTCTCGGATCCCGCGAACGCCATCGACACGGCCATGGCGAGCACCAGCTTATCGTTCATAAAGTCCGGGCGCGAGTCGCGCGCCGCAAGGAACTTGGACAGAAGGTCTGGTGAACCGGCCCCCGTATCCGTGATGGGGAGTAGAGGCTTGGACACATCGTTGCCTATCCCCGTCACCCCTAGACGCTCGGCCATGCGCGCTCGTGCAAATAATACAATAGGGTTCGTCGCGTCTACGATCCCCCATTCCGAGAGCTTGAGGTAGATTGGGTTCTTCAGGAATAGGCGGTCCAACCAGGGGATCTGACCAATCTGAAACCGGGATCAAATCAGTTAATTAATCGAGTCTCTCATACGAAATACATAGCAAAATATGGAATACATATAATTGGGGACCGAGTTTGAACATACCGGGGCGACGTAGAGAAATAAGTTTCCCAAATAACTAACAATGCCATCGACGTCCTCATTTCTCTCGAGAAAGCCGTGGCGCTTGCTGTACGTGACCTCGCCGATGACGTCGAACGCGTAGAACTGTAACCATCTCACAAAGTCGCATCCTTCAGGATTGTTGACGTACAGGCGCTCGGTCTGTTCGAAAAACAGCTTTATGGTATTGGTCACAAATGGCTCATACTGCACCAAGGCCGACATGGAGAAGGCCGAGTTCACACACCGCCTGAGCTGCGCATGAAAGGTATTGTCCGTCGTGCTGAAGAGCGTCGCGAGCCCGCGTCCTTTCGAAACTCCCTGCTGGACAATATAGAAATCCGACTAGGTTGTCTTCGTTAGTTTGTAGGGCGCATGGGTAGCCCAGAGGAGATCACAAACCTTGACGAATCCCTTGTTGAGTCCGTATATAGTCTTCAACGCCTTGGGATCCGCGAACGAGAGAGTATTTGGACCTAAGCGCACTACATCACCGTACTGGGCGTGGAGTTTGCGATGTGTCACCTCGGATTGTCGACCCCATACTTCCAATAATCGCCAGAGATCTGTCAACGAAGCCATAAATGGCCCGGGATACTTATTCAGCCCATTATAATATCGATTTCTTATTAGCCAAGCTCCGGTTACCAGGACCGCTCCTAGCGCCCAGTATTGAGAAATCAAGCTCAGAGCCATTGACCCCTTGAACCCCATCTTTTCCCCTGCTTGATGTAATTTGCCGCTTATTGCCTCTCTTCCGACTTGTTTCTTTCGTAGGGAATCGGATTTTCTTGGTGAGGGCGAGTTTTGGAAGTATGACAGTTGGAGCTGGGAAAATAGCAGATCTTTGTGGGATATAGCTCCAATCTACTGTCGCACTTCCGATCCGAGCTGCCAGAGAGGGAGAGGTTAGGGAAGTCGTTTACCTCGCGATAGTCGAGACTCGTGAGTTAACTGGAAGGTTCTCAAATAAAACAAAGAGGCTTGGAGTAGCTGGTTTCTCCAGCAATGAAGTATACGTTACAAGGTCGCATGTACTTAGCTAATCGGTAAATGCGGCTACTTTCGAACTTATTGCCTCTGTCATTACCTATAAGCTTATCCAAAGGATGTCCTCTCGGTAGTAACCTGGAATTATTATATCAATCATAAGCGATAGGCTTAGAACCCCGCGGGCTATTTTATAGGAGAATTTCTCCGGCTTCTCTCAACGCCCATTGGGAGGACAGTATTCCATATCGAGACCGATGGATGCCGATGATCGTCTTGGACCCATATCCGGCGCGTGAAATTGTCAGATTCCTGACTCTTGAGCACGGCAATAGGCCACAGGAAGCAGCGACAAGCGCGCGGATGAATCGCTTCTCATGTATAATATTTGCCGATAGACGCAAGGCAACTAGGTATTTGAGATACTATTCCCTCTCTCACGCGCGCCAATGACTCGCCATCGAGGGTGGTCCCCGAATACGCGAGGGTTCCCCTCACCGTCTCCGGCGGCATCCCGCGTGAGCCCCCTCGAAGTTCGCATACTGCCTGTCTGGGCGGGTTTACGGTTACCGACCTGGCTGCTAAGGGCTCATATGGTGGCTCAATGGTCGTTAAGACACGGAAAAATGTTGTTTGATTGCCAAGGTAATCAGGGTGGGTTCTGAGGAGATAGAGCTGAGGCGAGCTGGTTAGGGCAGATTCGGCAGATGTCTCGTCCACTAAGCTGGGGCCTGAATGATTGGACTGGGGAATCAGGCATTACGAGATGATGATGTTATTGGTTAACAGGCTGGGCGATCGATGCAGGACGAACGCCTGGTTACGCAGCACTACGGCCAGGGGTGTGTTAATTGGGTTGGGGTAGGGTGGTACGCCTGCACAGTCTACTCTTTTGGGATATGCCTATCCTTGTTCGCTCTCATTGTTGCTGATGGGAGTCCCGGCATTCGTTCCCGACATGAGCCTCCACATGTCATCGTCACTGAGAATCACTATCTAAATCTAATCACTCGAGGGTTGCCGAGAAAACTCACTCATACCTGCGCGCTCAGGAGGCGTTTCAGTATCATCATGGTACAACTTGTCTTGGCTGACTAGCCAAGTATCATCCTATGATTGTGCGAAAGCTAGCGCATGCACGTAGCTCCGACGATGATGCATAATTCGTACCTGGTAATCAAGGCTTCGTGTTGCGTGAAGATGCGTCTTCGACCACGTCGCACCACGTAAGCCACAAAGAACCTGTGCCGTCTACTAGAATATGCGGTGGTGCGACGTGAGTAAAGCGCCTCAAAAAGGACATAAGCGATGTATAAGGCAAGGATGCCGCTACGCTAAAAAGCAACTAAAAAGTGAGCGAAGACATAATCCTCCCAGCTAGGTAGTTGGAACAGCCAGAGCAGGACAAAAGTAAGTGCCGAACCGCGAGCCCGAGGGATATGGCATGTGCTCGTAAGTTTCCCTCATTCGGCTCTACTTGCCGACATGGCTATGCGGTTGGAGAGCTCGGCAGATGTCGTCCAAGGTCCTTCATCCTCACATCAATACTAACGCCGTCATTTCTAACACGTGTCACCGAGTTCTCACGCCTTTTAGATACGAAGTCCTGTTGCAGAGACTTTTGTTCGCATATCACTGTAAAATTGGCGAGGACTGAAGATGATGCAGTCAATAACCCCCGTTTAAAGACGGCGAGAAAAAACTATAGTAATCGAAAAATTGTACAAGGTGCTGAGAAACCCGAAGCATCTTGCCTTAGATAGCGCAATCCCCGGAAAGCTGCATACTCATCGCAGCTGGTCTATCTCATAGCCCTCTTCCACATCCCTTCCTCTCCCTTACCTCTTCCTTACCTCTCCCTTACTCTCGCTCTCACCTCTCACTCGTCCTCTGCCTCTCCCAACTCCTAGTTTATAATACAGTGATGCTACTCATCTAATCTACAAACTCAAACTCGTTCTTTAGTCCCTGAACACCACTGTTATCGCCAGCATCCAGATACCCACAAATGCGCCCTTCCGGATCCCATTTCCGCCTGATATCCCGTAATCTCTCGCCGTTTTCCGTGCTCCAGAACCTAGTCGTACGATATTGAAAGTCTGCGTCGCCCATATAGCTGCCGACGCTGTGTCGCTGTACATCCTTCACTACAGTAATTGGAGCTAGTGATCAGCGTTTTAAGCCTCATTTATAAATGGGCGAGTGGCGTATAAAGCTTTTCAGGACACAGTCCCTTCCCAGAGGGAACCACCTGTATGCTCGAGGTGGCCAAACCGAAGAAAAATGGAATTCAAGAATTACTTACTCATATCGTGAACCCAGCTCGTGCACCGTGCATCATCGACAGCATCGTCCCATATCGTGTACAGGGCGAAATAGTGATCGGATTGCATGCTGTGCGCCATGTCCGGTAGCGGCCGGCGCGAGGTCGGGTTCATGGCAAAGTAGAGCGCGAAGCTCTTCTGCGTCGGTAGAGATGTGAACGCTTTCTCCAGCACTCCCGGTACATCAGCGTTATTTTCGACATACGCATTCTCGCTACAGTAGCGGTATCCCGCAGGCTGCTCCTCCCGCTGCCCGGCGTATTGACATGCGAGGTCGGTGGGCTCACAGAAGACTTCCACCTTGGCCCCCGGCGGTCTGCTGTCGTAAATTGGCCGCATGGCTTCCTCGGCTTCCTCTTTGCTTGGCTTGAACGAGAGGAAGCCGGCTATGATCTCCACGTCATCACCATCTGATGTGCGTTTTGCGAGACACACTATCTCGGTATCCGGGTCTGCGGTAGGACATGCCTTAAAGCCATAGTAAGACCCAGGTACTCTTTATTTTAAATTTTGAATGTTGAGAACTCACATCGATGACCCATTGGAAGACAGCGCGATACATGGATCTGGGGTATACATAGACACAGTTGTACATCTGCAGTAAGGGTCTCGTTAAAAGATGGAAACTCGTGACGATGGCCGGGAATCCTGATACCTATCAGCAACTAGATCTCGAGTTAGCGTAGAGACACCCACCGGGGCCGGCGCCCCTCACGGCCCAGAATAGATCAGAATTCTCAGCATTACTACAGTAAAGCTCTCCAGCATCTGCGGTGACGACATCGATGCCGATGATCGACTCGCAAGCCCAGCCCCAGTTCTACGCAGCATATATAAATCAGTGACTGTGATTCGATTCGCGCCTCCTTTTTTGAGACTCCTCACCTTACAATTCCAGCCCACTACAACCCTTGGAGTTAGTTATTACCATTTCAAAAGTGATTTGTTATTTCAGAAGTTTGGAAAGCTTCCAAGATTTTATGCTCTTTGGCGGTAGTGAAAACGGAAAAAACTACTTACTACCTCCCTGCAGCAGAAACCCACCTAAACCAACGTCTGGGCACTACAACATTTGCAGTCAGTTATCTCCGTCCGGAGTGTAATCTGAAAAACGCTTACGTGGCCCCCGGCAAACATCCTGCCTTCTCCCTTCAAGAAGTCATTCAGCTGCTCCCCAGTGGCGCTCGGTGAGCATGAGACGATCTTCGTCTCCTTATCGTACTTGATGTGTTGCAGCCCAGCGAGATCCACGAGTATGGCGTCCTGACGCACACTCCACGCTGCCCAGCTATGACCGCCGCTCCGTACCGAAACACGGCATTGTTGACGATTGGCCAACTCGGCCGCTTCTCTCACGTGCGCGATACACGAGGCCTGGATAACCGCTCTTGGGATCCGGCTCGCGTCTCGTCTACGGTTGAAGACACGGCCCCACACAGCCTCGGTGAATGTGTTCTGATCCGTGGCGTCTCGTGTCAAGATGTGAAAGGGAGTCGTCGCCTGCACATGAGTCTTCCCCTGGTCCTCGATGCTTGTTTTAATACGTTTCATTAGTTGGTGTTTATGGGCCATGGCGATTGGAAGAGAGCGTTGATAAAAAATACGATTATAAGGGTAAGTTGAAAGTTGAATTATCGCGTTTCTCTTTTTGAGGTCGTTTGGAGTACATCTTTACACCTCCCCTAAGCGGATCTCGGCGTAGCTAGAAATTCTACGTAGCCCACAGATGAAACGGACCCGCCCCCGCACTTCCGTGCTTTCTGCGTGAATGGAATCGGTGGTGAGTGTCCGAAGGCCGTTATCTCCACGTGGAAATATGTTCTAACTAGTACCTAGGTTACGGGTCAAAGAGGATTAGAATAATGCCGTATGGTTGATACGAAATTATAATCTGTGAGCGTCGTCACACACGAAGGTAAACGCGGAGCCAAAAAAGGGGGGGTATCGTCCATTATCGACTGAATAAGACAAGAGTAACCAGACTAATCGACTGGACTTGGGTAACCGGCGCGGACATTGGCCGGTGCATCGAATAAGTACACTACATACATGTATCCCCGCTGCTCGGAGAAAAAACCACATATTCACTATCTCCACCCAGGAACGTAGTCGACACACAACGGCCGCTACATACTTAAACAAGAAACCTTAAGCATGGTTGGCTAGGAATATAGAACAAGATCGACACAAAGGTTAGGGACGAGGGCAGGCCACCTCAAAACAGACTGTCACAGTACAAATTGTGCAGAGGCAATAGCCGGACCCTGTCAGTAAGAAGTGGATAATATATCCAATAAGCCGACACCGACATGTACGGCCAACAAAACCGTCACAGAACGTATCCACTACGAAGTTTGCTTTAACTCGGTCATCGACTTAAGCATGCTATTGGCACCATGTTAGTCCTCTTTGAGTCCCTGTTAGAACCCCCCCATGAAGTAGCAGGCTTCTTATCACTGGATTGCCCATAGCGTAGGTCCTACGTACCGTAAATTGCGATCCTTCATATCATCATCGATGGCCTGTAGGCCTTTGAGGGATAGATTAACTTGTGCCAGCTGATGAATACACAAGTCAGTAATTGCGATCAATGCGGATAAGCTACTGGTAAGCGACATAAAATTAGGGACGAATGTAGGTTTGCAACTTGCAACCAAAGGATGTTGGACGTGAGGGGTTGCGCACCGCGCTCATCGCTGCTGACGAATGGTCTGGCTCCTCACCTACAGCCCCTGAGGCTTCTGATTCGGCACTGTCTTCGTCCGTCGTGCCATTAGTATCGTCATTTGCAAATCGACTAGCTGACAGTCCTTTCTTGGCTGAAGTTGCCGCAGCGGTTGCCTAGCAATTTTTTAGTCGTCTTAGTTACACAACATGAGCACTATTCAAGATAGTGGATGGGATATACAAACTTTGGCTTCCGCAATCTCCGCGTCCTTGACTTTGAGTTGAGCCTCCATCTCTGCAAACCTAGACTTAATGTCGTTGGCTTCTTTTTCCGCTGCTGCTCTCTTCTTCTGCTCTTCTTCAACCATGTGAGTAAAGTTTTCGTACATGTCCTTGTAATCAGCTTCTTGGTTCTTAATCTTTGCTGCCGTGTCATTCTGATGCGCCTCGAGATCTTTCTGTGCAATGGCGGTGTCTTCCTTGGCAGCTTCCAATTGCAATTTCAAAGTCTCAAGATCGCTGTCCTGAGCGTCGATAGTCTTCTGCAGTTTGTCCAAACCATCGAGGGCCTTCGCTGACGACGCTTCAGACTTAGAAACCGCATCGGTATGCGCCTTCCTCAGTTCCTCCAATTCTGCCCTAAGAGCATCAGCAACGGACGTGTCAGGCTTCTGGTTCTTAACAGCATCGAGTTCCGCCATCAGCTCTACGTTCTGCATTTTGGCTTCAGCAAGCTGCTGTTGAAGTTGTCCAGCCTCATTCTGTGCTTTGGTAAGAGATTCATCGCTTCTCGACTTAGTATCTGCAAGCTCAGCTTCTAGGGTTTCGGCCTCGGACTGAGCCTTTGCTAAGGCCCCCTTACTAGTAACCAAAGCAGCTTCTAATTCTGAAGCGGTCGCTTGGTGTTGCGCTGTGGCTGAAGTCGCAGTGGCGACTTTGCTTTCGTAGTCCTTAACCAAAGCTTCGATGACAGCTGCATGCTTGGCTTCGAGCGCGTCGATTGCTTGCTGTTGAGCAGAGGATGCTTCCTTCTTCGCCGCCTCTGCTGCCTCAGATTGTATGGCAAATATTTTGTCAATTTCAGCGGCAAGGTTACTCTCATGGCTCTTTGTCAGCTCTTCAATGACTTCAGCATGCTTAGCTTCAAGTGCGGCAATGGCGCTCTTGTGTGAGTTCAAAGCATTGCTCTTGGCGGCCTCTACTGCTTCAGATTGCATCGTGATTAGTTTTTCCACCTCAGCAGAGTGAGCATCATCGCTTTCCTTCTTGAGTGCGCTGATACCTGCCGCATATTCCTCTTTCGTTCTTTCAAGTTCGGCTTGGGCATCCTCCACAGCGTGCTTCATTGTCTCCAATTGGGAGTGAAGAACACTGTCATCTGCTTGCTTATTCGAGAGTTCTTGGGTATGAGCGGCCTTCAACTTTGCAATAGCTGCTTCTGTCTCCGATTTCAAAAGAGTTATAGCATCGGCATGTGCTGCTTTTAGAGCCTCTGCTTGGGCGCGGATTTCTTCATCGTGGGCTGCCTTTAACCGTTCTAACTCCTCGCTCTTACTTTGCGTCTCATTGGCGTGATCTGCTTTCACCGCATCTAGTTGACGTTGTAGGTCTTGGGTATGAGCTCCCTTCAAAGCTTCTAGCTCTGCAGCAAGAGTGGCCTCACTCTCTGCCTTAGAGATCTCAATCTGCTTTGCATGGCTAGCTTTAAGAGACTCAAGTGCCTCTAGATGAGCCGATTCGTCAGCAGAAGCACCATTCTTCACACTCTCCAACTCCATGGCGTGGTTTGCCTGTAGGGCGTCGAGAGCTTGCTGGTGTTCCTCTTCTTTTCCTTTCAAAGCATCAACAGCAGCTGCGTGTTCAGCTTTTGCTACTTGTAACTCCTGGGTGTGTGCATCGCTTGCGGTGTTGTGTGCGCTAGTAAGTTCGTCAAATTTGGTTTGGAGGTTTGTGTGTTCTTCCTCAAGAACATGGAACTTGCGCTTGAAAAATGCGTCTCCTTTGAGACTCTCGATTTCGTCCTCGTAGTCTTTAGAAATCAACCTCAGTTGATTCTCGTGCGTTGCTATGGAAGATTTGTGATCCCGATCGAGTCGTTCGTATCTTTCTTCCATTTCTTTGATCTGTCCAGCAAGGGCAGAGTTAGACGATGCATCTGTCTTGGCCTGGGCTAGTTCTTGTTGCATGGCAGTGAAGTCCGATTTGAATGCGACTAATTCTTCTTTTGTAGCATCGACGAGAGCTAGAGAATCCACGAGTTTCGTCTTTAACTCTTCAACTTCAGCCTGGGCAGCAGCAAGAGCGGCCTTATCTTGCTCGGCACTTGCTTTTAACTCTGCAAGCTCAGTCTCTAAAGCAGAGATCTTGGAAGCATTCGTCTCCCCTGCGCTTTCTCCCGACGAAGCTAGCTCATCAAGTTGGCTTTGCAAGGCTTCATTAGTAGCTTCCAGGTCCCTAAGGGCCTTTTCACGGCCACTCAATGATGCCTTCTCTTGCTCAAGCTCAGCAGCATGAGCAGCCTTCAAAGCTTCAATGGTAGCTTGCTGTTGCTCTTCCAATGTTTTTTCTAAAGCTTCTAGCTTAGCAGCATGTTCTTCCGCCGCCTGCGCCAATACGGCTTCGAGGTTTTTCGATGTGGAATCCTTATCGAGTTCGAGAGACTTAAGTTTAGTCTGTAGTTCGTCGATCGAGCTATCTTTTGCTTCTTGAGCACTTGTTATAGCGGCGACCTGAGTTTTATGGGCTTCGAGCTCTTCCTCAGCAGCCTTCAGTTTTGCGAGGGCTTCGGAGATCTGTGTGCCCAGCGCCTCCTTCTCCGTCGCATGGGTAGCCTTCAAACTCTCTAAGAGCTCTTCATGGCCTTCACGGAGAGACTCTTGTGCACCTTGCACACTATCAATCCCAGTACTAATTTTGGCTTCCAACTCAGCTATTTTCTCCGCCGACGTAGACACCTGCTCCTTGAGAGCCTCAACCTCAGATTCCTTTTCAGCGAGCTTGGCCTTAAGATCCTCGGCCTCTCTGCTGGCTATTCCCGAGCTAGAAGTGGAGGGGCGAGAGGGTTGCCTCACTGTTGTTGAAGTAGTAGGAGACCCAGTTACTGAGGAAAGGCGCTTCTTCGCGTCGGGCCCAGCGCCAGATAAGCTCGTCCTCGTGCTCGAACTCGTAACTGCGCGAGAACTAGCAGTGCCACTGGGAGCTACCGTCCGAGTTGTGGTAGTTCGGGGTGTACCACTGCTTATCCCCGAAGCGGCCTTTTTAACAGTAGATGTGGATGCCGTGGTCGGTCTCGTAGTCGTTTTAGATGGAGATGAAGTCAGTCCACTCGGCACAACCGAGGAGCGCCGTGCAGCAGATGTCATGGTCGACCTCTTCTTATCATCCTCCGACACAGAAGGTTGTGGTCTATGATTCGTGGTCGAGGTAGCGCTCGCGGGCTTTTTGACAGTCGTCCCTGGAGGGGGGCGTGTGGGCGGTTTGTTGAGGCTGCTTCCAGCCCGTGCAGTGGCGGCTGCGGCTGTCTTAGTTACAGTAGAGGTGGCGGCGCCCGGCCGACGAGCAGTGGATGCCGTGGTGCCTGGTCGCTTTGTAGCCGTGGCGCCTGCGGTTTTGGTTGACGACGCGGGTGACTTCGCTGTCGCCTTGGGTGATGCAGCCTTGGATGGTGTGGTTTTGGGAGATGCAATGCTTGCCTCCTCGCCGGAGAGAATGGACTCGTCATGCTGGACGACCTCGAACCCTTCAGTATCAGACATGGTGGCGGCCGACAAAACTTTGGAACCGGGAAAACGGCCGACTCGCGTTGGCAGCAAGTACGGGGTCTAGTAGTAGTCAATGAGTAGTCAATGGCACTGAGGATACACTTCCAAGTTAGCTATGTATTGATAAATTGCTGTTTGCCAGACAGCAGCTGATGCGCAATGGCAGACAGGCAAGTAGTGGGGGTTGGTGGAGGAAGAGAGATCCGAAGCAGAGGAATGGTCGCATAAATCCAGGGGTATGGAAGTTATAAGACGGGCAGATATGATGATTGATGCACGTTGAGACACGTCACAAAGGGGGGTTTCCTTGTGATATGGCACGGTGGGCTTTCATTCGGATTGTCACTGACCTGTCAGAGCTCCAGGATCTCCAAACTCCCTTACTCTGTCGCCCCTGGTGCCGAGGAATTCCTGCTATAGGTAGGTTCTACCGCTTCGCCGAGAAGGGTTGAGATTATAGGCCGCGTAAAGGAGGATCTCCAAAACCTGCTATGCAGACCACAGTAGCCTACGACGAGGTCGCGGGAAGCTGGACTACGGGAACGAAGCGCGATGGGAACGACAAGACAGGGGGAATCTTGTGAGAGGATTAGAGGAAAGGGGGATATCTCCAAGTTTACCTCTCATACCTACTCTCTCGGAGCACTAGCAGCACCTAGTATGTAGGAAAAAAAGAATATCGCTACATCGGGACTGAGCTAGACCGGGACCCTGCAAGATTGGGAGCAAGATTGGGATTGGGAATGAAGACTGAACCAGACTGAGCCGGGCGCCACATCGAAGGTATCCACAGTTGATTGAAACACTCTCAACGCTAAACCTCTCTGGGGCGGTTGCTGGCGGGGAACCAACCACCACAGGTCAACCTGACAGGGGCTTACAGGGTCAGCACAGGGTCAGCACAGGGCCAGTAGCGTACACTACCGCAGTAGTACATGTACAACGTCCCAAGCGGGCCAAGGTAGTAATAGCGTTGCAAGCTCGTTGGATGTTGGGATGCCAGAAGTACTAGTACTTATGTACTTATGTACATATCTACACTAGTCGTAGGTACTTGTAGATGCGCGATGGGTTTAATTACATAGGTACTTAAGTAGGTACACTACCCCCGTACATTTCAACGGGAAACATGGCCGGCCGCGGGGGAGCTTTGGACCAGGCCTGAATACCATGTCGTGTATTCAAGACAAACCCATAGGTGGTAGTGGCAGTAGGTGAGTAGTAGACACTGATCATGACTCACAAATCAGCCAGCTATCCATCTGATATCAAGACAAAGAGGCCCGAGCAGCTCCCCCTCTCTCTCTCTCTCACCACGCCATTTCAATGCAATGTACACAGACATACATGTACGTCAGGTAAATTGCTGTAGGCAGTGGGCATGCCGTATATGCCAACGGGCTGCCCCAGGTGTTTTACTCTTACCTAGGTGCGAATCGTCAAACCTACCAGATAGGTGTACAATTCACCTTGCATTCGATTTGACTTGGGCCTCGGGAAAGTCAGTGCCCAATTCAAACCACTGCCTAAATACTTTTTGTTTACGTAGCACTACAGTCAGTCTACTGCCTAATCCCATCTGCCATCTACTGACTACGCTTCACATGGATTCATTGCATCAATACGTAACGTCATTTGGAAATGACGTGGCAGTCGGTGTAGTCACACTTCGAAAGGCTATGCGTACTTAATCCGTCGCTATCTGATCCTATCTCATCTTCAAGGATATATGGAGCGTGCATGCTACTTTGGAAATCGCCCAATTTTCACTAGGCGTTGTTAGGTTCTTGAAAAGGGTATTTTTATTTAAAAAAAAAGGTATCTTAGAAAACCATAACGAATCGTGAAACTCCAAATCCTAATGCCAATCAACATCAACTACAATTCTGCCACTCCAGAGCTATCCATGACCCGACGAAGTGCCGCAGCCCGTTCCTCTGCTGAATAGCCTACTAACACTCTCGCGAGCATCTTTTCAAGGATTTTCTCTGTCATAGCCACCGTCTGTGCCACCGTCTTGTTCAGCTCCCAGCAGAGGTCATTCAAGTCTGGACAGGTAGGAAAAGAAGCTTGGATGCGCAGAAAAAGTAATCTCTGCTCCTCAACTGACCATTCAGTTGATCTAGTGGTAGCTGTAGAAGACGGCTGGGAGGACGTTGGGGGACCAAGGCGGTAATGAATACCACGGATAGATAGCAGAGACCGCTTCTTTTGCTCTGCAGTCGACGCCTGTCTCGCCTGGCGTCGCTGCAACTCCTTCTTGACGCAGACCTCTGTTTCGGCCAACTGATCGGGCGCAGTTGAGATAACTTCATACAAGTTATCAAGTAAAGGACCTATCTCTTCTCTCCTGTCATTCCTCATAAGCCAACCTCGTCGCGGACGGGGGTCCTTCGGTTCTTCTTCCAAGGGATCTCTCTCCAGCTCGCCAAGCAAGCGGCGATGAAGTCTCATTATCCAGCCCAACGCCCGCCTAAGGAGCTCGACGGCACAACTCGTGAATGATGTGTTGGTCCATTTTTTGCCACCAAGCCCCCAACCGGAAGCCAGAACATGGGCCAACATAGGCACCACATACAATACAAGATCCCGTGTCATCCTCTTGCGTTTGTGAGGATCGAGGTTCAGCACTGCGTCGTTACGTTCAGGAATTTCCAATCTCTCAGAACGTATGTGCTCGACTACCACGTTAATCTTATGAAAATAATAGCGTAACATATCTGCATGCTTCTTTAAAAACTGGTTCTGCTCCTTCAAGTTAGGAGCTTTTGGAGCCGTTTGGTAGAGTCTGTCGAGTTTTTCAAGTAGTGGTAGAAGAGCTCGCGCAGGCTGAGTTTCCGCATCATCATAATCGAATTGTCGCCACTGCCAGTTGCCCCTAACTCCGGCCCAGGACACGCTGCCCAGAAGCTGGCAGAGTCTTTTAAGAGGTTCGTAGTCAAGGTGGATTGCTAAGATATCTTCATCCACAGGATCTTTGAAAACCTCATCGTCTTTAGGATGAAGAGTGTGGCGAGTGCTAAAAGTAGCCACATCATGTGCAAAGCTGTCTTTTACGGCGGATTGATCTACATCGCTACTGCTTCCGCAATCACTGTCGAATTCGTCGATAAAATCCGAGATCATTTCATCACCTTCGATGGTATTCGAATTGCTGCGTCCACCATTGCCGTCTTCGCTCGGATTGCATTGTGCCAAGCCATCTTCAAGCCCAAAGTCTCCGTTTTGTTCGTTGAAGTTGCTCTCCCCGGCGCTGTGCTCCGCATGATTTGCAGGGCACACTGCGTTTTCCTCCATTATAGCTTTGGGTTGCAGGTCCGGCTCTGGAGCGAGCTGCAAGTTATTATCATTAAAGCAGGGGCGAGAAACATTAGATTCCCAACCTTGGATTACAAGGGGCGCGTGGGTTGAAGTATGGGCATCATAACTTTGGCTACTTCGTTCCGATTCGCAGGGAGCGACGGGCAGAATTAGACTGGTGCCGTTTGGTACTAGGGGTGGCCGCCGAGATAACTGAGCATCTGGATCCGAGAAGCATAACATTGGCTTCTTCTGAAGCCTTGCGATGCGTGCAGCATAAGTCTCATCTGTCTCGTCAAAGAGACGAGGATAATGCTTCCTTGGCCTACCCAACCTTTCTTTTTCGGCTCCCGGTGCCCCATTTGGTGATATTTTTAAAGGTAATTTACGCGGTCTCCCTCTTTTCTTCACAAGTTGTACCCCTTGATTATTAGAAGGCGTAGTTTCGGGGCATCCCTCTAGCGCACTCGTTTGCCTGGGTGATTTTGGTGCATCCCATATATCACTAAGGGATACCTGTAAGACGGTATCCATACGCGGTTGTACGCCTGTATTTGTCCAACTTTGCCTATTCGGCGTAGCGCTCGCCGATGTTGTTGCACAATTCGTATTTTGAAATAGTTGCTTGACCTCTTCACCCACATTATTTGAGGCATAAGGACTCAGAGGAAGAGCGTAAGGACTTACACTAGTGGGGACGGCCAGAGGTAAGCTGGGGTCTTGACTACCCATTAAGTCTCCAGCGTCTTCTGGCTCCTCAGACTGGGCCTCATTCTCACTCAATAGAACCAGGGTTGGCGCTCCTCCCGGGTGAAGCTGCTGTTCTACATGATCTTGGGCTTGGCGGGTTTGTATTTGATGGATTGCGTCGTTCATGATCCTAAGTAATCCTTCCGGAATATCATCTTCGGGAGCTGAGCTGGGGCTGTTTGTGCGAGAGTGTATCCGAACAAAGGGGCTCGAGAAATCCGGTGTCGAACGCGCAGGAGAGACTCGCGAAACCTGAACCATATTGTATCCATTCCTCGGCTGTTTACGCCCAGGATATAACACAATGCCACCTTGGGTTGTATCTGAAAGAGATCGCTTCACCCCGTTTGCGTGAAGGCGAGGGGTGGAGAGGGAGAGTCGTTTTGAGGATGGTACGCTCACTAGCTTATTCGCCGGGATATCGTCGTCGTCGCCATCGTCGTCGTCATCGTCGCCATCGTCACCGGACATCTCAGCTTCAGGTGAATTATGCCGGTAATGATCAGTAGGTGGTTGGAATGATCCTTGTGTGCGAGGTCGCAGCCCACGCCAAGGCCCCATCATGATAGCCTAGGTGTGTAGTCAATGACGTAAGGTAGAGGTCAATTAGGCTTCATGTTAGAAGATAATTATCCGGATTCACTTGTTGCCTAGCAGTGACGATGCTGCTGAGGTTGTCCATGTCTCAGCCCAATCCAGTGCCTGCTATAATTAGGAATCCGAGATACATAGTGTTGTTCTATAGGTACCTATTATAAGGTGGGAGCTCAGACAGCATGTTTTATAGTGGAACAGGCGGGGATGAGGGAGCATCGGTACGTACCGAACTCGGTGGGATCATGTACATGGGTACCTACGTGGGTGGATAAACAACACGAAATATGAAGTCACTACTTGGTGTTGTAGAGGCCTATTAAGTGTAGGTACACAACCTGCTATTCCAATAGACACTTAGATAGACATGTACATAGGTAGGTACCTAATGTTTCAATACTGAATACATCTACCACACTCTAAAAAGATATACGAAGATTGATATCAACTTCAACATTACAGCACGAATCCAACATTCTTCATTGACAAACTAGCCTCTTTGCTGGGAACAAGAATTGCAATTCATTTGTCCGATCGCTTTTCCAACATGGAAGCTCCTCCACAGCCCTCAACCCAGCAGCAATCCGAAGGTCCTTTTCCGACCCTAGAGACCCTTGATCCGTCCGCCCCTCATGTCTTTATTCGTCCCGTCAAACAGATCAACGATGGTCCAGATGTCGCCAGGTTCTTGACCTCTAAAGCCTATCGTGACATTGGCATATTTGTACTACAGCTCAGTCGGGCTATGTGCCCCCGTAAGTCCAAGGGCGAGGATGGGAAAGATAAGATCCATACTTTCTTAATCGGCTCCGAGTATGAGACTCAGCCAGCTGAATCCGTAAGGGGGCTTCAGCAAATGCTCGCCAAAATCGAAGCCTTCATAGATGAAGCGCCACCCCATCAAGGCCCAAGGCGCTTCGGGAATACCAGTTTCCGGACATGGTATCAATTGCTGCAGGCGCAAGTTACGGCTCTTCTCCAAGAGCATCTCCCAGAATCAGTCTTGAGGCATAGCTCAGGGGGTAGTGGGCAAGGATCGACAGCCCAAGTCGAACTCGAGACCTATCTTCTGGGGGCCTTTGGTAGTGCGCAGCGCCTTGACTACGGCACCGGCCATGAGTTGAGCTTTCTAGCCTTCCTTGGGTGTTTGTGGAAGTTGGGCGCGTTCAAAGACGGAAATCCTAACGGTGATATTGAACGATATATTGTGCTTGGGGCTTTCGAGCCTTACCTTCGAGTGGTGCGTCGTTTGATCATAACGTATACCCTTGAGCCTGCTGGTACACATGGAGTCTGGGGCTTAGATGATCATTCATTTCAATCATACATATACGGCTCGGCCCAACTCACCCGGGCCATATCAGAGACGGAAGCGATGCCTCTCGAAGGGTCATTGTTTCGAGCTCCAAAACCTTCATCGATCGTTAAAGCTGAATACGTTGAGGAGGAGAGAAAGCGGTACATGTATTTTTCTGCAGTTGGCTTTATCAACGATGTTAAAAAGGGCCCGTTCTGGGAACATAGTCCCATACTATTCGATATATCCGGCATAAAAGACGGATGGGGCAAGATCAACAAGGTAACCATAACAGTGGACAACCATCATCTTGTATAATAACTGTCTAAATACTAACTTGAAAAAGGGTATGATCAAAATGTTCAACGCCGAAGTCCTCTCTAAGTTTCCCGTCGTGCAACACTTCTACTTCGGTTCGCTCTTTTCTTGGGACCAGGATCCAGACGCCGCTACGCCCCCGCAGTCTGCTCATATAGCGAGCCAGCAAAGTACCTTGTCATCAATGCCGCCACCACCTAGTGGCGCGGCTAGGCCCTGGGCTCAAGCGACAAGTATGTCTTCCCCCGTAGGGCCCGGAATACCATATTCAAGATTACCTCTGCTATCAGATCCGACTTCAAGGCCACAACAACTACAGCGAGAACCACACCCTGTAAATGAGGCTTTTAGGGCTACACAAGCGCCTTGGGCAAAATCCAGCGACCGGCCCAGTGGATGATTACGAGAACATCAGTTTAGGGAATGTTGGCCATCATCACCTCACTATCTAAACAAGGAGTAAAACGAAGGACAGTCATACGATAACGGATATAGGAGATCAAAATTCTCTCTAAATTTAAGAGGGTATTTTGGGAATCGAAACATCGCTCAATTGAAGTAGGCTCGGCAAGTTAGCGAGTCCGAGGCATAGTATACCTAGAGGACCATATCCCAAGTGGTACACAGCTCCTATCGATTCTTATAGCTTAACAAGGGCATCGTATAGAGGATAAGTACCATACGGTACACTTAAAAAATATCTAATTTGGTTTATTCGTCACCGATAAACACTTCTATGTCTCCATATCTTAAGGAAATATAAGGAGTGCAGCAATGTAGATAGGCATACACTCTAGTTATTTAGTGCCTAGCTATTCGCTATCCAGGCCTAAAACGGACGACCTTGTTAGACCTTGCCGGCTATGATATGACGTAGATAAGGTTAGAAACAGTATTCTGATCCCAAGTCTACCTCTGAATTGTTTCCCAGTAATCTAGGGACTACACTACACTAAAGGAGCAATAACCCAAATTAGGAAACTCGTATTGAAATTATATGACTCAGTAGTACATCAGTAACTGGTGGGGGAGTAAATCCCAATTGTAACTAGCGATCAAGGCTCGTTGTCTCTCTAGAGTAGTTTTGCTTCCAGATTCCAACACTATGAGACCTAGAAATCCTTGTGACTTGATTGTCTGTAAAAGTCACCCATATAACTAGATTCTTTCACTTCAGAAGGTGTGAATGAGCACGAAAAGTCGTAGGAGGACCTCCTTACGGGTAAGCCGTCTTCCTTTAGGACCGAAGGAAAAAAAAGAAACACGCGCGGCCCACCAAAATTTACACGCTAGTTCTAAATAGGAAAGGCGCCGTTTTGGCAGATGCTCAGATAAAGGCATATCACATACACTATCGATATGCGATAAGCTAGGTGCATTAGAACTAGAATGTCTCAATGTTAACCTCGAAGGGTATCTCAAATCTCAAACTCCATCAAACAAACATCCTTCTCACTCAGAAGCGACCACGCCACCACAAGACCTCAGGGTCAATCATGTGTACGCATACCATCATGATTTAGAATCAGGGGAAAGAACTCCATATCCGTGTCCAGCCAGTTATTATGCAATGCCGTCTTGAAAAAGGTTGGTGGTGTATCGCTACTCCTTAGGCAGTTCCGGCAGGCTTGGGGTCGGTAGCAACGCCAGTCTCAGCGGCAGCCGGGGCGGCGGCGGCGGTAGCGTCAACAGCAGGGGCGGCAGTCTCGGTAGCCTTCTCCTCTGGCTTAGTCTCGGTGGCACCGCCGGCAGCTGATGAGGTTAGCAAGTGCTTACGACTTCAAATGAGGCAGCTATTCGCGAACCGAGCGCTAGAAGGGGGGCAAGGCAGTGAACGTGAGGGATTGATGGCGGGGTAAACCGACTTACCTGTGTCAGCAGCTGGCTCGGTTCCCTCCTCAGTCTTGGCTACTTCGGTGGCGGGTGCCTCTCCACCAGGAGTGGCAGCGGCAGCAGCAGTGGCAGCGGCGGCACCCGCAGCTACAATAGTCAGCATCTTTCAGACTCCGTATGTTGGTCTCGTTGTGTGTGGTATGCCGGAATTTGCACCAAAATCTATGGGTTCTACGTGGACTTACCAGGGGTGTCAGCCTTAGGAGCTGTGGTGGTTCCATCAGCAGAGTCGCCCTCCTTAGCCTTTTTGTCCTTCTTGCGAAAGGCGGCCTTGAGCTTCGCCTTCAGGTTGGTAAGTGCGTTAGGTGCTATACGGAACACAGAAGTTAGTACGTATTCAGTACAAGGCAGTAGGCAGTGCGAATGAAAATGAACTCGCCATCACTAGCCGAGCCACGCGAAGTGAGGGAGGAAAGGGTGCATCCGCGTTATCGACGGTCACTAACGTGATTGTAGATACCATCTGTGACCATCACCGTAGCGGAGGAAAGAAGCTCGAAGAAGGGCTAAAATGGGGTGTAGGAAAGGGGGACTTCACGAATTCCAGGCATTGTGTCAGTTGTAACGGGTCTTCCTTGGATAATCCACGAAAGGGGTTTTCCGGCAGGGGAAATTGACTTTACAAAGGAAGAAGATATTATACTAGAGTTATGGGAGCAGGCGTTGTCCTGGAACAAGAGGGTAGGATGTATTGTTGTGGTGCTGATGCTTGAAGAGTTGAGGGTGGATCTTGGGGAAGTGGTATCGCCAGGTGGGTACGCGCTAGGTGAAAGAGATAAAGTCACCCCCCAGCCAATCCTTGGGCTGGGGTATTTTAGCGCGCGCAGATGTGCAACCAATGCAAGACGCTCGGGCCCTACTAACCGTCCCTAATAGCCAAGCCTCAGGGAGCTTCAGGGAATTTCAGGGGGGAGGAAAACAAGAAAAAAATAGGAGATTGAGCACAAGAGGTAACCAGTATCACTATTACCGAAGTACACCCGCTCCGTTAGCATGTCCTACGAGCGAACCGGAAATGTGAAGGCGACGGTGACAAAAGATTAGGGCCCAGGTATATGGTGTGGCCACACACTCATGGTCCTATCACTCGTCTTGGTTTATGTACCAAGACTCAGTACATCTACACTACAGATGTACACTAGGTATCGTATTCTCTCACCAGAGCACTCTCGACGAGTGAGCTGTCACCTTCTTGTACATGCTATTGAAGACACCCCTTTCGACATTGAACAGTTCTGCTGCCGCAACACGTAATCAAGGGTTTGATCCGCAAGAACGTGGGACGACATTCCGTATTCGCCGATATACAAAGCCGTCTGAGGCCCAAAGCTCTACACTACATGTAGGCAAGCGGCAAATAATAATTAAACAACCCAGGGGTAGACGTTAATACTAGCCCCTTCTCACACACTACCTAGGTAGTTATTTCCTTACCACTTACGGAGTACACTAGTAGTGTATCAATTAGCCCAGCTCGGATATCTATACCTACATAGTATATCGGGTGTTTCAAGTTTATGACTTAGACGATGGGGCATCGATTCAAAACGGTATTATACCAGTTGAATGCCGAGGGCCTAAACTCTTTCGTATGATGCACGAGATTGGAAACAGAGACTCAATAAGCATATAGCAAGAGATGAACCCCCTCATCGTTATCTAGTTCATAACTCGTTGAATCTAGGTTTCAGCTATCGCTTCGACCCTTCAGTATAATTGGCCATAGGCAGGACATAAGCGCACTTAATTCCGGTTATAATCAATCCACCCTTTCGATAAGCCATCACGGATTAATATGCGACCTTGACGTATAGCTTTTATGCTTCTAACCACGTGTCGGCTAATGCTCGCATGACCCAAGTTCACTAAAGACAAGACGAGTCCGGTCATAAATCGAATTACTAACCCCGCCGGCGGAACAACCTAATCGGGGATTCTAGGACACCTCACCGACGCAAGTCTCCGGACCCGGACCCCATACCGACCGAAATAACGTCTTTGCGTTTAGATATTATATTATTAAACTCATACTATGGTTTTCTTAGATATGAGCATGCCTAGCTCGAGATGGCCACGCCTAGAACAAGGAGGAATAAACCAGTACGTTACTCTACCTAGCTTTACTACCGAATTAACCGCGTACCACCTAAAGTATGTCACGCCGAAATTCTGCTAAATACCAGAGGCGGTTCGAAGATATTCGCATGGGGCTTGAAAGTTAGATTGTAGCCTGCGCCAGCGTCGGCCATGGCGCCGGTGTGGGTGTCGAAGAATGACTGGGTTGGACAGACCCTGATTGCTGTGAACTGGATCTACGTACCCGGGTAGATCAGCCCCGCAGTCGTTTGAATATGTCGCCAACGCCGAATTCGGGAGGCATGACCACAAGTTCTGCAGGAACCCATTCGGTAGTAGGTTATGATCGAGTCAGATTCCTTCAACGCACCTTGACGCAAACACTTACGCCGTGCTCATTACCAATCAACGATAGTGCTTACCACCTCAATGTGATTGCCCTTGAATCGTAAATCCATAGCGGATAACATGACCCAGAATACTACACTGACTTAGGTAGCCCGTAGCAAGTCTCCACTTTGCTGTAGCGTCTGTCACTCAGGCAAGCGTCTTCGCAGCGCCTATTACTATTCCTCAAGGTATGGTATATTAAATATTTAAGTCCTCTGTCAGGGTCATCCTGTCTATCGCTGTTTAACCATACTTTTCGACGTTCGTAGTGTTCTCGCTTCATCTCTAGTCTTCAACAAGCGAGACCAAGTCGTCCTTGTCAAGCTTCGTCTCATCGAAGGTCGACTTTTCTTTCGTTGAGATATTGTAGCTCAGCTGCTCGATATAGGATCAGAATGGCGCCAGTCATCCATCTGGTCCGTCACGCACAGGGCTATCACAATCTCAACCATGAGAACCAATGGATACGGGATCCGGATCTAACCGAGCTTGGCGAGGAGCAATGTAAAGAGCTCTGCAAGACCTTCCCTTACCATGACAAGATCACCCATCTGTTTGCTTCGCCGATTCGCCGGACGATATTCACGTGCCAGTTCTCCTTCGCTCCGGCAGTGAAAGGAGGGAAGAAAATCGTCGCCCTCCAGGACACGCAGGAGGTCTCACTCTATCCCTGCGACGTTGGTAGCGATGTTGAACCGTTGAAGAAAGAGTTTGGCGATTTGGTCGACTTCACGCTTCTCACAGATGATTGGAACAAGAAGACACCCGACTCTAAATACTACCCAGATTCCCAGAAGCTTGAGGCCAGAGCGCGTGATGCGAGACTGTGGCTCCGAGATTTTCTCAAGGATGTTAGCGATGACGCTCACATTGTACTAGTCACTCACGGTGGTATCTTACACTTCATTACCGAGGACTGGTCAGGTGTAAATCCCGGACGTGGTAAGTTCTACCCCTCGCCAGGCTAAAACTATCCTCCTCGCCAGCCACCATGCCTCCAATTGTCTATTACGACGACTAATAGTGAGCTCATCGCAGGCACCGGTTGGGTGAATACCGAATATCGTTCATACGAGTTTGCAGATAAGACAGGGCAGGATCCAAACGCAAGTCTAGCAGAGCTCCCAGAGAGCCTCAATCGGAGACGAGGGTCTGAAATCCCCCTCACGGACGCCGAAAAGAGAGAAATGCGGTCCGCGTACGAATCTGTATTGAGTGGAGAGCTCAAGATCTGCCTCGACAGAATCGCTGAGCAGCAGTTGATGGCCAGTAGTAGCGCGGATGGAGTGTAATGCATAGGGTTAGGTCATTCTCCCAAGAGGGTATACCCAGAGTTCTAGGTTAGAATCCGTTGCGCTTATGTTATAGATACACTAGAGACCAATGGTAAATGGCTTTCAATTAATAATATTGATCTACTTGAACCCTTCTATTCCCATTAGCTTTTACTATCTCACCAAGTTTATACCAGCCAACGCCGTGACTATACTCTCTATTTTTGAGTTTATTTTTTCTTTTTCTTTTTTACCTATTACACTTTTCAAGTCATGCAGTGTCATGACCTGGGCATATGGTGGTGATAGACATTTGTTGTCACGCAAAGAGTCTAATACCACTAATTGGTATGTATACTTATATGCACAACACCTTCTTTGTTTCGTCCTAGAAGGTGTGGCATGCAGTTTTCGTATATCTCCCACATAACTACTCTTCGCTGGGCACGAATCCATAGCATTGAGAATAACCTGCTTAAGATTCGGTCTACGTTCCATGGCCTAGTCGCTAAACGGTAAGATATGATACAATACAAGAGATGACGAATCCGTTCAGTAATATCTACGGAGACATTTTATATGATAGTGAGATGCACACGCAGGGACGACAATGAGTATATTTTGAGGTAGATAAGCCTTAGCAATAAGTATAAGCTTTTCTATCTACATTCTCTCTTTCTCGAGCCAGGATTTTGAAACTAAGTTGTACACGCTTTGCACAGGACTACGGTACCCGGGATATGTTTCTCACACCAGGTGATAACAAAATCGAACAATTAAGTGGGGAGTATTTTATTGAAATCAATCCCATCTTATCCTTCTGCGTTTCCAGCCATCTACCTATCATGTCCTACTCGATCGGTTGGATTTATTGTGTATTAGCTGCGCTCGACGTGATGAAATTCCATTCTATGAGTATTATTTACTTCGTAATGTGCCATATTGGTATGAAATTCTAAAAAATAAAGGATATAAGGGCATCTATATATGTGTATATATAAATATAGAACTCGCACGTAAATCGATGGATTACTATTGTTTACTTCGAGACTTCCACATGTCGAGTGTATATCATACGTACTAGCCTCGAATAGCTTTAGAAAGATCTTAGACTCTAATGTAGCGAATACCCGATTACTCGGTGTTGGAATCCAGCCACTTCAGCTTTTACTTCAGTCTAAGACATAAAGGCGACTTGAATAAGGCGAGCCGGTCAATACAGACTCTGACTACCGATATTTCTCTCTATATCTGTATAGACCTCTAATCACAGGGTCGTGTTTGGAGGCTATTCAGAAGATTGGTTAAAGACCTTTAGTGCCTCGAAAGATTATTGTAATTCAAATTCATATTTCAAGCCCCAGCTAGTAGCCCTTGTCATACAATAGACATGTATTTAACCTAACTTATACGGAAACCCGAAGGCAGCTGTATGAAGGTACATTAGACTTATATTACCTAACTACCCCTATTAGTCCTTACTACTGACATTCATTCTGTTAAGAAAAGAGAATTTCTGATGGTCTTTGGTTAAAATATATGCCAATGCAAATACCAGCACACTGGGTTATAAAACATGCACAAACCCTAATAAAGCTCAATAATTTATAGCTGCAGAGTGAAAGTAGTCGGGAGTGTGTTCAGTAATGCCTACACGATAGAGATCTTGGATACTTGAGAGGAAACCTTTCTTGATTGCGGGCTCTGCCATTCGGGGGTCTATTGCTACGCTATCTTACGGCTAATAAATATACTACGAGAGGAGATGAGAATTTTGATACTGCTTCGTGTTTCTTTGTGGTATCTCCTCACTTCGAACTTATCATAATTAGGTGTCATCGGTCTGGCTGCTCTGTCATAATACTAAAACGAAGGCATCGAAAGCAAGCGGCTCAATGGTCTAGTGGTATGATTCTCGCTTTGGGTCTAGCTCGAATATGCGAGAGGCCCCGGGTTCGAATCCCGGTTGAGCCCAATAATTTTCATTTTTGCACCTTCTAACTGCTTTTAACTTTCATTTTTAAGCACTCTCCTTAATTAATTCGCACTGTTGGAAAAGACGTATTTTCCTCCGAAATGGTGGATGCAACAAGGCCTGTTGTGGGTTTAGCATTAGGTAAGATAGGTGTTCTAGTGTATTTCTTGAGCTGGGTAGTTTGCGTATCAAGTCTTGGACTGACAACGTTGCTCTTGCCTCGTATCAAGATTAAAGCTATATAATTCGGCCACTTAGCTTCGCTAGTCTCGCGGTGTTCATTACCATTGCACTTGAGCTTTTAACACGTTTATGAGAACCGGTCTTGGGCCTTAGCGAGCGAACCTAGTTGTGTGATGGCTAACGAAAAGGGTCATTCACTCAACAGGTTTGGTCCGTGATACGTCAAGATCATCAAGCAAAAGGATAATGTGATCATCTTTCCTATATCCATGAACTCGTCTAGGCCTGTGCTTTGTAACGACATTAGATAGCTCCCTCCATACCTATTAGAATGGTCTAAAGTCTATCTCACGAGATCGTTAAATGTATGGGATTATATGAGAACTTCACATAGGATTTAGCTTGTCTAGAGACATCGGTGGAGAGGCTTTCTTCGAGGCGAGTTTGGGTGGATTTGACACACGATATGGGTAGTTCACACATTTAGATACGCTTTTTGTTGTTCGTTCTTGGCTTCAATGTCATTTTTTTCTGCTCAGATATGGACCTCGGCGATATGGGAACCACAACATCTGGAACGATGGTTCGTATACCAGATTGCTAACAGTGCTAGGCAGGTGCGGTATGTACAGCCGATTTCCGAATCACCCAGAAACGGATTGTTTCATTGCTCTGCGCCTCGTCACAGATACATCGAGAGGCAATGGTTTTGCAGTGCCCGACCGGTAAGGAATAAAAGAGTTCGCGGACGTTGGGAACGAGTTCGTCACAAATCTTTTCTTGATTCCGTTGGAAGGTATTCCGGATCGGTTGGTGGATACCGGGTATCAATGAAGATGCGTTTATAGCATTGCCTTTGTCACGAGACACTACTTGGCTATGTAGCTAGTCTCGCTCCCTATCCCTGACCGTTATGACCCATATGAAACCCTTTATGCATCCTTCTTCGCCTTCTTGCCCTTTGTCTTCTCGGTACCGCGGAGCGTCTTCATGCGGTTCTTGCGTTGCTTTCCTGTTAAAAATTATGTAAGACTGTTGTCCAAGATAGATAGGAGAGCGGCTCGGATAAACCTACTCTGTTGTCGGGATGCGCGCTCGGGCTTGGTGGCTAGACCAGCACGGACGAGGCGGTGCTTGGCATCGAACTTCTTGCGGGCTTCAACGGAGTCATAGATGCAGGCGAAGGCAGTGGTCTTGCCACCACCGAAGGCAGTGCGCAGGCCGAACACGCTGACCTGCTCGGGGGTCGCCTTGTAGAGAGTGGCGAGCTTGGACTGGAGGTTGGCCTTGGAGATACCGGCTTGGTCGGGGTGGATGATATCCCTAGAAAACCAATCATGTTAGGAATTCGTGTAGGGAAGGATCGGATTATTGAGCTGAAGAGTGCCGTGTCGAGACATTGTGGACTCGTCGCTATCGTCATCGCCATTGCCATCGCCGTCGCTACTGACTTCGAGGGGGACACTGAGGAGGAAACTTACGCGACCATCTGCTTCTATAAAAATCCAACGTATGTTAGCATCTCTGAAAATCGAGCGGCAAGAGAGGGATTACGAACGCGAGCAAGCAGGGGGTTCCGCTGGAACTTGCGAGTACGGAGTGTGACAGAGTCGGCCATTTTCGCTGGGTTTGGCTGGGAGCGAGGAGGTTGATGTCGTGAAAATAGTGGTTGGCTGTAGATTGTAAATTCGTTTTTGATTTTTCGTGACGGCCGAGATTTGTGGTTGTAGCGGGGGCAGCGGCACCTGTCCACACCTGGGCATTCAGACGAGGTGGCCAGACCAGAGCTTAGACCACCGAGCCCTCAGCCTTTTTGTGGCATAGCCTCCACCCTTCTCCACCCTTCTCCGCCCCATAGGCTTTTCTCCGTTAAACCTGCTATCTAAATCTAATTCACTATTAGGGTATTGACTCCTAAGCGATATATGCTAGGAGGAGGTATCGTCACGGACTTGATGGTCATCTAACAAGTTGTTTAGTATTTTGGTGAGAACTCCCGATTATCGGCTTCATACGCCTTCGTGCATTACTAGAAGGACAACGTGCTTCTCTAAGTAAGAAAAATCTATTTCTGGCGAGTCATTGAGGGGCCAAGTTAGCTTGTGAACGATTACTTAAGTGCTCTACCAACTCAAGGAGAGAGCACGCGCGTGGTGCCAACCCGAAGCCCTTTGGGGGATAGATACCTCTATATCGTTAGCGTCCGAAACGCCACCCAGGCTAGGTAGCTATCGTTAACTAATCCCGCAGAGTACGGGTCTGTTTATATACCTAGTATCCTATGAGCTTCTTGGGAGTCTTTGGTGTTATTGCTCGCACTACGTCTACCAGATGCCCCCTCCCGCCAAATGTTCCATGTGAGGTTGTTAGGCATTTACTACGTGACTGGAATATTTGCTGTATCGTTTACCCATAGACCTCTTGAGTTCTCGACAGCCACCTAGTCAGAGTATGAACTTAGTGAGGGATATGATTGAGACCTACTTGCTTAAAATACTTGCAATGGACGTTCGCTCCTTATCTAACTGGAGTTGGGCGGATCGTCATGCATTGCAACCAAGCAACTCGAAGGTTTTCGCTCAAAGATTTCCATGGATAAGAGGTCCCTTTGAGGTTTAATCGCTAGGTGATCTTCTAAACATTCGATCTTTTAACCAGGCAGCAGCAACGCTATCACCATTGCCACCAATCTTGCGGACCTGAACCCGCCTGTGCGCTTCCTCACCCCATTGGTCCATATCTTCGTCCCACTTCATGCGTTCCTTGAGTTCAATCTTATTGATACTCCTTCGCATGAGCCTTGCTAGCTCCTCTGCCTGGGTTCGAAAGTTATTCCCCCAGCTTTTCTTCTTCCGTCTTTGGCGCCTCCTGAGTAATGAGGGTGGGAGAGGTGGCGGGTTGTCATGCAGTAGTAGGATCTCGGGGATCTTTAGTGTTGACCTACGTGGAGGAAATAGGAGCGGGCTCTCACGGGGACGCTTGAAAGGCATGAGCTGCTCTATCGTTTCCTCAGAAACCCAAGGTGGGTCTGTCAGAGGAGATCCAGGAGGGATTGCCGGTTCATTAAAAGACGGAGGGACGAGCAGCCCCGGCGTGTGAAAGAGAAGACAGGAGCTAGCGAATGGATCAAACAAGTCGCTAGGCTTATTGAAGAGTTCGGCAAGCTTGTTTTTCAGCTCCTCGAATTCGGGGTCTGCTGTAAGAGCGAGGATGTCCTCTAAGATATTCCGCGACGACGACGACGACTGGGAGAGATTATTGATAGGGTGATCTGGTAGAAACATGGTCCAATCGTAGATGCCGTTGTAGGCGACACAGCCCCGGACGGCCATGCGTTCATGTGGATGAGCTTCGGTTAATGTCAAGGAGGTTGCCAAAGATGCTCCTAGATACGAGCCATAGACATAAATGTCTCGGCGTGTATAAGTTGTAGGGGCCAGGTTTTCAACAATCCACGTGTAAGCCTTCAAGGTATCATGTATTGGTGCCGGCCATCCTGGATGAAAGCGCCGATGGTTTATTTCTTCGCCATCTGAGGTATCGCCCTCTACAGATTCGTCATCAGATGATGGTTCCGTCCAGCGATAGTGGATTACGGCTGCTGCGTGTCTCTGAGCGAACCTTGGCAACTGTGTCAGATCGCTCGTAGGGGCTGCCGTAGAAAAAGGTGGGAGATAGATTAGTAGCGGCTCTGAAGACGACACTTTGGCCAAATTGTGTAAGCTGCTCAAGAGTCAGAATTATGCATTGAACCAAGCTGCAGTATAGTATAGATAACTCACTCTATATTTACACTGCCAGACGAGCCTACAGGCACGCCGACTCGCTGTACATGGTGAAGATCTGAGGCGATGGCGCTCAGAGGCTGTGTCCGGAGTCTTGGTAGACGAGGATAGACTGCAGACCTCAAGATGGTATTTAGAAGCCATCTCATTGCGCGTATATCCTACGGTGGCCAGGCTTGCTAAAACAAGCCCAAGACCAAGTTTGATAGTCCATACACACGCACACACAGACACTTAGGTACTATACTATATAATGTAGGCATGTACATACATGTAGGTACTATGTAGAATGGTGTGTAAGACTTGGAATAGTGGAGCCGAGATCTTCGACGCGTTACCTCTAGACGGCTTGATACCCACTGTAGACTAGTGCACATGCACTACCTAATACTACCCCTACTTTGCTAAGGCGACGTCATTGTCAACTTACATAGTACCTAAGGTACAGAGGTAGATACCTCTAGTACATGGCGGACACCTACCTACCACCTCAACTCTACAGTAGTAGTGTAGCTACCAAACTGGCACTTAGTAAGTGATGGCGTTTTAACCTTCGCATTGGTATTCATCTCCTTCATGTTATCCTTCATCGAACACCTCATTTGAACACATGGGTGTTCGTGCCTGCCTACCTACCTATCTGCCTAGGTAACCTAAGAGGCATAAACTACGTTCATCGTACCTGTATTATAAGTAATATCTCTGAATAATCCCACTCACCCCTTCTTCCATGATAAATAGTATTTCTTCAAGAACCCCTTCTTCTTTCCCATTTTCTCTTAAGGATCATGGGTCCTAACCATGGCTCTATCAAGCCGTGATTATTTCAACTACTAGTAGCCACGTTAAAGAAAACTTGTTGTTAATGAATCACTTCTCATTGCGCCTCTTGTGTATACGGATCCAGTCTGATCATACAGGCCTTCACTTTCTCGTCGACTCTTATGCTTTGATAACCGAAACGGCAGCGTCCTAATTGAAACTGTTGCACCCCGTGTCACGAGCCTTGAAGCAAGATGGAAGATGCCGGTCTTGACGAAAACATAGCCCAGCATACCGAGGTGGTAGACAATGCTCACGGAGACAATGACCAGGATGATGAAGATAATCATACTTTTCATGCTGGAGAGGTCCATCTTAATCAAACGTAGGTTACTGGTTCAAGGAGCGTGCAGCGAGCTATAGCTGATGACTGACCCTATCTAATATAGCCGTTGGTGGTTTGCCTCGGCTGCTTTCCCCATGATCGCTGGCACTCTCGGTCCTGTAGCATCGGCTTTCTCGATCCTCGCTCTTGTCAAACCCTGGCGTCAACACATCCCCCCCGGGTCAGACGTTGCGAAAGCCTTATTTATTCCCGATCCGCCGTGGCTTTTGGCCATCAATGCTGTCCAGCTTGTCATCGCTATCATTGCCAACCTCTTCCTCCTGCTCAACATGACCAAGAGAGTACGCTTCACTATCGCACAGCCTATCACGATCATCGGATGGTACATATCTTCTATTCTCCTCATCGCTCTATGTTCTACAGCAAGTGGCCCACTTCTCGTGCAGCCTGAAATAGAATATGTCTGGTCACAGGCATTTTATTATGGCCTATTTGCCGCTGTGCTCTATTTCATCATCTCTTCTCTGATGGTCATCACTGTCTGGGGGGCGCAAGCCGGGCATTACCCTTACCACTTCGAACTCACTATAAGCCAGAGGACCCTCATGCTCCAAACTATCTCATTCCTGACGTACCTACTCCTTGGCGCTTTGGTATTCTCCCATGTTGAAGATTGGCTTTACCTTGACGCCGTGTATTGGGCGGATGTGACGTTATTTACTGTAGGCCTTGGGGATGTATCTCTGAAAACCAATCTTGGCCGCGGTCTTATGATCCCTTACGCTCTAATTGGCATCACTACCCTTGGTCTCGTCATTGGCTCGATTCGCAGCCTCATACTAGACAGGGGGAAGAGTAAGCTAGATGCTCGGATGCTCGAAAAAAAGCGGCGTCAGTTTGTTCGACGCCTCATGCGAAGTAGTAAGGGGAAAGTCCTAGAACCTATTACAGAGAGAGACGTCGGGTACTACCCTGACTCGAGGAACCATCACCCTTTGCGGAAGTCACCCAAAGCGGAACTAGAACGTCGTCACAATGAATTTCATTTGATGCGCAAAATTCAAGACCAATCCTCAAAAACGCGCAGGTGGATGGCGTTGGGAGTATCGACTACTTGCTGGGCGGTACTCTGGCTTGTAGGCGCGAAGATATTTCAAGAATGTGAGGCCCCGTATCAGAACTGGAGTTATTTTGATGGAATTTACTTCTCTTTCCAAGCAATGACGACTATCGGATACGGTGATGTCACTCCAGTGTCGAACCCTGCCAAAGCCTTCTTCGTATTCTGGTCACTTTTGGCTTTGCCCACGTTGACGGTTCTTATATCGCACGCTGGGGACACCGTTGTGAAAGGAATTCGAGATGCTACCGTGCTGCTTGGTAGTATTACAATTCTCCCGGGAGAACGTGGGTACATGACAGATATCAAGCACTTTCTATCGAAGTTGTCGTTTGGCGTACTATTTGCTGAAGAGGAAATACATGAGTCACCCCCGGGTTTTCTGGGTGCCGCTCAACCTCATTCTGACGGAGATGATGGGGGCGAGGATGAATCAATAGATGACAGATCATGTTCTCCAGAAGGCCAGGATAACGAGGGAGGAAAAGCCCACGGTGAACTTGCTTGGAACTCGTCGCTGGGACAGCCTAGTGGCGCAAACGTACGAACCGGCACATTATCCAAGCTAAGGAACCTCATGGATAAAACCAAACAACCTGGAAGGAAGAGCATGGAAGCCTCAGGCGGGCAACACATTCCTGATAAATTCCCCAAGACTCGCGCCGAATACCGTCTCGTGCTCATGGATGGGATCAGGAAAGTATCACAGGAGTTGCAACACTCGCCACCGAAGAATTATTCCTACCAGGAGTGGTAAGTATTGACTAGGTTCTTGCGCTTGCATTGGCCTAGATATGGGATTATTGCGAATTGCTTCTGCCTGTGAGATGAGTCGCTAATTTGCTATAGGGCATGGTATCTCCGGCTGATTGGCGAAGACGAGAGTGACGCATCTACACATCGCAGGCCATCCAAGAAGCCACATCCGGCCAGCGATGAGAACGCGACCCAGCACATACAAACAAACGCCGTTGAAGGAGGCACAGTTGATAATCGACAGAAGCGAGCAGGACCAAAGTGGTCTTGGATCGATCATCTTAGTCCTCTTATGGACACGCGCGATGAAGCCGAGTGGATCCTCGATAAGCTTAGCCAGAGGCTGCGACAGGAGCTGCAGAACGATGTCAAGGACGATGAGAGAAATGCTAGAGAGATGGAAGATTGGTACCATGGCAAAAAGAGTGGAATTTAATGACTGCTGGCATAGATAGATAAGACACCGCTTCCTTGGGAAATATACATAATGAGAGATTACTAATGGGAGCTATATCATTGTAGCTTCGGTTACATGTTTAGGGGGAGCGAGGGGGTTACTGTATGGTTAGATAGTGGGGAGAGATCGGCCATGCTTAGTTATTCCTTGGTTTGTGGTGTTTGCCTGCATTCTGCATAATATACCCTCTCGTATGGATAGTAAATAGTTAACATAGCAGGGTACCGGAATTTAGCATTTTCCCATACAATGTGTCTTTTGGTTATATAGCATTAAGCAACCCGTTCGCACTGCTAGTCACTATTACTCGGGAGTTCATTGAGACGAAGGACAAGTCCTCTTATATGGGAAGGAGTGACTTAAAGTTAGTTGGTAAACTATGAACGAGTGGCTATTTAGAACATCTATATGTGCTAAGTAATAAATGAAATGTTTATGAATGAGAGGGGAGATAACCTAATTATACGCCCTGGCGAAGTGAAATTGTGATGAGATATGAGTGAAGATCTTAGTGCGCTTGACGAAAGCTACGGGAGCTGCGTCGAAGTCGAATAATTGTATAACTCTGAGTCAGGGGGCCAACCACATCCTTTCCCTTTCTCCTTCTCTTTCTTTCCTGAATTTTTCGTTGTGTATGTGTGTTTGCGCGTGCGCGCGCACGTTTTCTGTTTCATAGGATTTCGGCTCACCCCGTTGACGATGATCGTTGCTCCATCATGCAGGAACAACAAAATATGAGCCAAGTCCTGTGTACCAAGACCATCCTGTATAAATCCTTAATCGGCGGCAAGTTATATAGACAATCCCCATCGGCTGACGGAAATGGCCTGATCCTCGTCCGAGACTACTATCCCTTCCTCCAATGAACAAACCATCCACTAAACCATCAAGCAACGCCACCTCTCCGTCAAAGCTTGACCACAAATTAGTAGTGTATAAGATAGAACGACACGCCGATTCCACGAATCAATCCCTTTAGTGATTTAGCTGAGACTTATACTAAGCAGACATGCTTCACAAGTACTCAGGGAAATCGTCACCCTCGGCCCATTTAGTCCTGTTTCATGTCAGGCGTAAATACTCGCAAAAGGAGAGTGGGTAGAGGTTTCGTAATAAGCTTTACTTACTTAGGTTGAAGCTGCTCTTTGGTATAGTGTAAGTCTCCCCAATTAGCAGTATGATAGAATGGGCACCCTTCGCTTCGTGTACAATTTAGTCGAGGGCAGTGATGAGAGAGATAACAGTCGTAATCTGTGCATAGTGGTCCCTGAGGACATAAACTGGTTCGGGCTTTGTAACGATGAATAGCCACTTCCGCTGGCGTCAGCTCTACCCCGTGCTCCTTATCACAGTTCACACCTCGCTTGCACTTTCCTTTAAGATAGTGGTCGTTGCAAAAAACTGCTGGCTTGATAGCCTGGAATTTATTTTGATACGACACTTGTGCTGGAGTCCGGGGAGGATGCTGTGTTGGAGTATCTATACGAAATTTATCCTCATTGTAATATGCATATTTGACCTGCTTCTTCGGTTTTGCGAGCTTCACAGTGACATTTTGGTGGTCGGTGGTGCCGCCTGCCGTAGCATAGCTAATGGAAGTGCCACCATTGCCTGAACTAATGACATTTGGTGTACGAGCGAATACTTGAGACTGAGCCGGCGACTTATCCGGTGGTGAAGAAGCCGGCTGAAGCCGATCACTCCCGATTGTATCAAGAATATTCGTGGTTTGGACCGCTTGAACAGGAGACACTGCTATAGAGCTCGTTGAGGGTGTAGGTTCTCTTTGCTCTTGTGGTTCGGGTGAGATAGGTTCAGAAGGAAAATACGAAGCCTGAATTGCTCGGCCAATCGGACCGCCAATCGGACCTGGGGTTAGCTGAGGAGGGGATCGGTTTCTAAATGGGAAAACTTGGGCTCCGCGTTTTGTTTCGTTGTTTAAAGGTTCAGATCTGAAAACACCATCGAAACGTAGAATGGGGAATTCAAGAGACCTGAAATTTGGTTCCGCGGGTGTTGTTTCGATCAAACATATCTTATCGTTCACACTGCCTGCGTATTGACGAAGATCATGAAGATAGCCATTGTCATGGCAACAAGCAATAAATATCTTCTGGCATTGCGTGTTTTTGTAATAATGATCAAGAAGCCCTGTATGTAAGCGTCAGCCTGGGCCTCCTTATTTTGTACTGAAAGCGCCGGAAAACCCACGTCGTATCTTAGAATCCGCATTTTCTTTTCCTTTACCAACATTGATGAAGTCACAGTCAGCATGAGTATTAGTGAATTGTTCCGCGAAAGTCCGCATGCTCTCATCATAGTCGATGACACCAGACAAACGCAGTGACTTGGCTAGGTCATTGACGTTCGCATAGACCCGGACTAGAATAGGTATATCGAGCCCATAGGTAGCCCCTTTAACTGCTTCTTTAAGCTTCCAAGCGGCCTTCACCGCACCCTGCTCAGGATCACGAAGAAATTCGTCTCGAAATTTTGCTCCATCGCCATCAATAAGTACGACAACGAAAGATCCACTGTTCTGCAGCACGGGTTAAAACGATGCAGGATTAACTACATGAAAGGAGGCAAGATATCGACATGATAGGTTGGAACGCACAAGTTTTGAACTCAAGCGCTGTATTTCAGCCTCGAGATCCATACTCCTGGACTGATAATGCGCCCTGGATGCTTTTTGATCATCAAGATCAAGCTGAAGGTCTACTAGTCTTTTTGCGTCACTATCGATCTTTTGAATCATAGCCTGTGACAATATGTTAGCTGTAAGTCCGACGCTGTCTTGGACAGGTTAATGACACAACGTCATAAGTGCCGGGCGGTCGGGGGAGGTAAGTCATGATGACTGTGGGGTGGTAAGAGACAATAATGTCGAGAACGACTCACTTGCATAAGTGTATCTCTCTCGTTATCCATTTGCTGATAAAGACGAAGCTTTTCTAACGCCTGTCCGGTAACGCCGGAAGGCTCACGCCCGTTTACCATACTGGATATTGCCGACATTTAGATGGATGAGGTGTCAATGCCTCAACAAGCCAATCGAAAGATGCTCGACAACGCGGGTACCGGCTCACTAGCTTCGTTATAGAAGGATAGATAGAGAGGATGGATAAATAGTGATGCTATGTATGGGTGCCTAGGAAAGCAGAGTGATGCTGTTGGATAGACGAACGGACAGCTATCCCCAGATACTTCCAGGTAGGCAGCAGTGTGTTTGGGGGATCCGGGTTCAATTGGGCCCTTGGCTATTGGGTCTATGTTCTCCGAAACCGAGTTAACGAAAAAAAAACCTGAAAATAAAAAACCTATAACTATGGGAACTAAGAGGGTGCCTGTCACTCCTGGCTTTGATAGCAGATATTCCACGTCGGGAGTGCAATTGTTGAACAGGTGATGGTGATGTAGTAAAACGTGACCAACCGACGAGGGTAACGCAGGCGAGGGATGGTGAAGTGTTATTCCTGGTCCGATGCAGGTCCTGCTGGTAGCTTCTATCTGCCTGTGGGTGGAGTAAGAGAGAGCTGCCGCGCTTTGGGCTTTAGGTAATGGTACTGCTATAATACGATGGTTGGCACACGGAGATATAGCTGCATGAGGTCGCTATACGGGTAGCTATACTGGTAGCTATACTAGTAGCTATACTGGGTAGGTCATGCGAGTTAGGGGTTAAAGCGGGGAGTAGATAGTAGGTGCAACACACGTGACTTGGGTATCAATTCAGGTGATAAGAAAACACAAGGTAGAAGCTCAAATGAGAAGAAAATCGAAAGCGATGTATATATATGAGAAGGAGGAAAAAATATATGTGACAATGAAAGGGTAAAAGAGGCCACCACGGACTGACCAGGATCAAGCCTACTACCGACTGGCCTGCTTGCTGAGCCTTCTTCTGCAGTTGCTGGGCGAGTGAGGGGAACCATGCAGAGCACCCGCGACATAGCACATAGCACACAGGTAGGCTCAGGTACCTTTTCAATATCCAGTGTTTCATTCAAAATACTCTTACCTATGTCTGTCGGCATCCTCCGCTGAGTCATTGAGGCTGCGCTAGTGTTGGCAACCTATCGTTTAAAGGTACACTGCCGCAATACTGCCCGTAATACTGCCTGCAATACTACAACACCGACGAATAACACTTCCCTAAATGGAATATTGATGGGATTGGTCGCATGTACCCATGCTGCTGCAAGGTCCTTCTTGTCTTAAAAGGTCATCACGACGATGAAGCTGTTCAAGCCTTCCTTTGCGCCAACATGTTAGTGCGTGTTGATACAAGGAATCCTAGCTTCTAGCAACAACAATTCTGCTACTTGACAATGCATACAGGAAATAAGTGCTAATTGATCGTATTGGCGCCGCTATCACAAGCCAGATCCGACACAGAGAACCCCGATATGATAGAAAGAGATAAATTACTCCAGTATCCGGGTAGATCGCTGGGTAGGGAGAAGTTCCATTCTACGCTTAGCATACCACCAAGTTATCGCGGAGATGATTCCCGCAGCAAACGCGCAAAAGGGCCCGATCCATCGGCTCAAGAATTGGCTTAACAGTTCTAATCCAACGAATCACCACCTAGGCTCTTCCCTTTCTCCCATTGGGGTCTCCACCGCATTTCGGTCGGCAAATGGGTCGTTCTCGTCTTCTTCTACGGAATCATCCTCACTCTCACTACGGCGTGAAGGTGGGGAGAGTGGTCGAGAAGGGACTGGCATTTTGAACGAAGGGGAAGGCCTCGGGGGCGCTGAGCGACGAGGTGAGGTGCTAGCATTTAGACTTAGCCCAGCCATGTCAGCAACCGGGCTTGAGGGAGAAGCAGGGGCTGTCGGCGACATTGACTGCTTGTGTTTTTCGGTGGCCACTAGGAACGATTAGCACAGCGAGAACCTTACGGTCAGTTCGAGAACTAGAGAGTTACTGACTGCGGTAGAGATGTGCTTGCTCAGCTAATTCATCTTCAGAGTCGCTATCCGCGTCAATTGAGCGATCTAGTTGCTCAAATGTCATCAAAGCTACAACGAGTTCATCGTTGGCATGTAGCAGACCACCGAGCCACTGTTCATCTTCGACGTAGTGGATCTAGTCCCATTGGTCAACCTCATAAGAACAGAAGGGGACATGATTCGGATGCGTACATAACGTAAGATCTTTCGTCTTAGTTTCTTGCAGATCTCAAACCGCCCTACGGCGACGGCATTCTCAGATATCCGCTCCTTTTCTCGATTAATGCTTTGTAGAGCATTGGTAAGATTCGTAGCCGCGATAGAAGACTCCGCTATCGTAGCTTTCATGGATTCCTTCTCAGCTTCTAGTTTGAAAGTCTTAGGCTTCTTGGTCTTGTCCTTCTTTTTCTTATCCTTGGGGGAACTTGAGAAGAAGGAACCAGAACCAGACGATGACCTTGTATGGCTATATGATTGAATGGTCTGCGTCGGTTGTGGATATGAGACGGGTGGTCGCGAAGATGAAGCCTGAGAAGTTTGCAGAGGTGGAAGAGGTTTATTCTGTTCTGCTTCATCCTCTGAGTCACGGAAAGGGTCTTGCTCCGTCTCACGAAGGACCCTGGATTTGTCTTGAGTGACCACCTGTTTCCGGCGAGGAAGTTCCTAATAAAATCAGCGCTGGCTACCCCTGCAGTTTACCGATTACGAAGTACTAACATTGTATAGCCTAGCAACGCGCTCCAGACCTGGAGTATTCTTGTACTCGGCTGCCCAGCTTCGGAACAACTCGGAGCACTTCTTTCGCACATCGAGGTCGGACAAGTCTGAAGTACCGCAGACTCGTAGGCGTTCGAGAAGTGGCTCATCGATGAAAGTACGCTGGAAACGCGGGCCGGCATTCTGAATCAAGCCATCTAGAAGGACTAGAGCTCTTATCTGGCGATGAACGCTTCCATATTTCAGCTTCTTTCTAAGGGCACGCGCAGCCTCGGCGGGGCCGGATGCTTGTAACTTGATGACCTCGACAAGGTCTGGGATGCCACTGAGGTCATCTTCTTCGAATGTCTCACTAGTAAGCCGTTCGATTGTAACAGTGACAGCCGAATATGGTTTCTTCTGTAGCAGAAATCAGGATCTAGATATTGACTACGCCATTACGGAGACCCTTTTTATCTACATTGAGGGACTAGTAGACAAGGGTTCAGGCACGTGGAGGACCTACCTGGGAGAACATGGCGAATGCAGCACGCTGGTTGGGTTGGTGACGTCAGGCTCTGAACCTGTCCGGCAATTTGTGTCAAAGGACGGGTAATTTTGGAGAGAAGAATGTTGGGGGGTATGTTCTGCGACGGAGTTCAGGTATCGGCGCAAAAGCGGGCTAGAGACTAGGCGACAATGAATGAGCGGGCGTCGCAGTACTGCGAGCAGATGATTGATTGTCAGGAGTATGAATATGTAGACAGACAATGACGCGTCTGTAGGAGGTACTATACTACTGAGGAGTGGTGTTATCGCGGGGTTATAGTGTAGGTACAGTATTGGTGGCCTCTTGTGCCGGTTCCACAAGCAGTTTGGTAGGGTACATGGAGCCTCCCTAGGTAGGTAGGTAGGTAATATAAAAGAGTAATTCACTCAGAGATTCACCCGTAGATACCACTTCGTTATTTCAGAGTATATAAAATGGAGTATAGACAGTAAAGCGCCTAATATCTACCTGGGGGTAGTAAGTAACTTATGCAGAGCTATGCGGACCGGATATATTTTACAAGTTGTTAGAGCTGGTAGTAGGTTAGCATGTTGCAGCGTACCGTACCTACATCTTGACATAAGAGGTAAGTAAATTGGATTGGATCGCGGGGTAAGTCCCGTCCCTTTTAATGTAACGACCCGATACATGCATACATGATGATTAGGAGGCTGCCTAGGAAAGTGCCACCACCCCCGAAGAAACACAAAGTGTATAAGGTGTAAGTTCTACTGATGTTGCACTTGCTCTGTCGGTCAGTCATCATGGTAGGTATCCCAAGACAAAGAAAGAGTACCTAGGTATTGACGAGCGTTCTCCGCTCAGCCCAATCATCTACTCTAGGTAGGTACACTCTCGTTCTCTACCCGTATCATACCTATAAGCCAAGCATACTATATTAATCATTTCAATACCGGCGGCACTAAGCCTTTTTCTCTTGTGACTGATCTACTATAAATTATACTTGTCTGAAAGAGCAGCAACCATATCGGCTAGATATCTTGAAAGCTGCTAGAATGGATGCCACGAGTCAGCCACATACGGACAAACTGGCAGAGCAGCCACCTATAAGGTGAAAGGAGTCCCAATCCTGATCAGATACACTCGCTAAAATCGACTTTAGCAGGGCCGTAGTCAGAGCCCCGTCGCCAGTAGCAATTGGTTCCACTCTCGTAAATCGCCAAGGGTCTATATCTACAGGATATTGTGAATCTAACTATGTCCCATTTCGTGCGACGCAGATAGCTCCAAATACCTCTTCTACGATTAGTAGAAAGCGAGCAGCTGAGCCAAATAAATTTCCAGGAGAAAAGCGGCCTAAGATAGCAACTGGTAGTAGTTATCCCACTAGACAAGTCCCTACCCTAAATCAAACACCAACTTCACTCCGCTCGCTCAGAGTGACGAAGCCTGTTGCGACCCAAAAAGACGGCGCTGTCCCTTCTCTCGAACGTATTTGTCATGTACCAGGTCATCGGCAGCACGGTACCCAAGTTCAAGAGTTCACTACTACTATTGAACAGTTGACACCTTACCCTTCCAGAATTCTACAGTTCTCGTTGGATGATTCGATTACTGCAACCACTCATCCCTGTAAGTATAGCCACACACGGGTAAGGAGAGAGATCGCTATTGACACGCTCCCTCGGCCGGTAGCTTCCTACTCACAAGAAACCGTTTTCGAAAGCGAAAATGGACTTGAACCACATCCCATTGCGGAATCATCTATTCGAATGGCTCCGTGCAGCAACGGAACTACCTATTCAGCAAAGACTAGTGTGATCCAAACTATGATTGCTAGCGACGAGTATCCCTTAGACGAAGATCTTACAGATGGGGATATGGCCCAACTTCTCGCGGTATCCTCGGGATCTATAAATGAACGGCACATTCCCCCTTCAAGTGTTCAGGGATGGGACTATGAATCGCGATCAGCCGCCGAATACGACACAGCTCTAAAACGTTCATCTCCCACTCTTGATCTACAAGAAGCCAATGCCAACGCTGCTGGGATATATCACGCGGCTGGGAAATGGCAAACTGATACCCCCGAAAACCTTCTAGACGAAGATGTTGATTGGAATGTCGTGTTAGCCGGTTCGAATGCAATCCAGGGGACTCCCCTGATTGATTCGTGTCACGAGATAGAATTTTCCAAACGCATAAACGTAGGCATGTGTAAAAAGATATCTGGCGATGCTAGGCCTTGTCCAGATGAAGGAGAATCCTTCCCTGCATTTACTCGACCGTCATTCCCTGAGAAAGTTCGGGATCGACCGTCGGTCCCCGGCATGTCCTCCGATATATTGCTTCGTACATGTTTCCGAATAGGTGCAATGATAAGTCAGACAATGCACAGTTTCAGCCACAAGCAAAATGTTGTTTTTGAGTTGTACGCTCGTGTCACATATTCGAGTCGGGAGACATTATCCCGGAGACAGCACTTTCAATTCGTTGACTTATTCAAGGATCAGCAACCATACCCGGCTGCAACACTCACAAATTGGAGAATCGACAGCCAGCTCGACAAGGACAGCGCAACTTTCCTAGACACTCGTGGCGGGCCACGGCTCTGCTGGTGTATGTGTAAGCCCATGAGAGACCCGAAAGCGGTTATTGGCTGGACTTATACAGTGCTGAAGATCAAAGAAGCGAACTGGGAGCAGATTCGCTGGGCGAAAAGAATCATCTGTGGGGATTCTGAGGGCCTACCTAGCAAACTGGTTACAGCGAAGCTATGATGAGCACCGTCTCCTGAACCTATGTGCCATTTTCTTTTTAACATTTTCCGTCGCGGTCGCTATCCCTATACTATCTACTACCCGAAGTTAGGTGTATGCTAATCTTGAGCTCAAACAAGCGCAAAACTTACTGTAATCTAGGTAGCTATACCTTATTATTGGGTTTGACCGATGGCAACTATAGGACGAATTTCAATGAAAACAATGAACGCTCACGTATATGCTGCTATATTAAATGCCAAGAACCTTGTATCTGATATTCACCAGCCTTTCGAGCAATTGTACGACCAATCGACCATGAAACAGTGTCTTGGTAGCAATTCAGCTACCCGAATAGCGTGTCCAATCATAAGTATTTAATTATTTATTCATTAAGCAGGTCATGCCATTTCCTCAAGGATTAGCTACGTCTAATTTGGTCTTGAATGGATCATATATTTTATGAATAGAAATCCCGGTTACATCGTCATCCCTGATACCGCACATGCTTGTGCCGGTAAGCCTCTTAGCATTAAGTATTCTACGCTCATCTAGATAACTCCCCCTTCCAATGCAGATCGTCAGACCAAAGTGCTATGACTTTCCTTCTTTGTTCCTATTGTTTCTAGTAGAGAAAAAGAAAAAAAAATAAACTTCATCGGGCCTCTACCTTTTGCGAGCTCCGTGATCTAATAATAATAAAGGCCACTATTCGAATTACGAATAATCTTCTAGGGTACCAATAGCCCTTTGATATCTTTCGAAGCCTGCAGAAGTAGGACTAGAATTCTTGGTCGGTATATACATTGGTAGTACACAAGTATAATAGTAACCGGAATCTATAAACGCCAACTTCCCATTCTGTCCAGTCTTGCAGCTCTGTCTTATGCTGAGGTAACGGCCTGGGATCAAGCTGAACTGTAAGTCTAAGGCTTGAGACATTGGAGACTCTTGTGTGTGATATAGTAGCGGTCTGATCTCATAGGATTTGCTTTAGATATACACAAAGTCATTTAAATTAGCATAGTTCAGTATATTCTCATTGAAGTAGTATAGATAAACTTCATTTTAGACCTTGATTAGGTCTATTCGTGGCCTCGCGGGTTCCCGTATACCGTGTTTGCCAAATAGTCCACCCCCCCGAGCCACCCACCGATAATAAAAATACCCCAGATTCTCCCATGTGGTAGTACCATTGCGCCCTATATTTCCCAAAATCGTCTATTAGGCGGCGATAAAATGCATTACGGAAGGTTGAGCCGAGATGTAGGATATGTGAGGGTTTGATTGGGCTCAGTCATTTGCAGGTGCCACGAAAAGAAGCCCCGCGGGTTTGCAGCAGGCTTACGAAAGAGATCGAAGGGCAAGGAAGTGGAATAAGATACGATGAAACCTGCTGCCTCGCCTGAAAAAATTAGGTATGGACTTTGTAACTTGAGCATGAACTCTTACCTAGAGCAATTAAACCTATATTCCTCATTATAGAAGGATTAAGGCCATAGGAACCCATGACCAGAGATACCACCGGGCACCAAATGTACGGCCACCAAGATGCTATGGAGCGTTGTTTCAGAAACACGTTGCTAAGAGTATCAGCTGATGTGGCTGTATCTCCTAGCTTTTCAAGAATATCGGTTGTGGTGCTTTGTGCTTGCTGTAAGAGGCTTGTATGGATGTCGTATTCACTAGCTAGGGTATCCGAGACGTCGATAAGTCGTTGCATCCCCTGGCAAAGAAGATTAGATAAATTAATTAAACAGACATTATAATTATAAACAACCAACCTGCTCTAGGGTGGCTTGTCGGGACTCCAAATCAACAGCTTGAATGCGAGAGGTCTCCTAACTGCATGTTAGTAACTATAGCATCTCAGATGCAAGGTGCCAATTCGTGCATACTATCTGATTTTGAAGTGCCATAGTTGATGCCATAGCTGCTGCCATGGCGCCAGCCATGATTTCGATTTCGGATAGCACCTGTTGACCCATGTGTTGTAGCGACTGGTCGTGGATAGCCGCCGCCTCCGCATGACTATCCATGGCACCCTTGAGTATTAACTGCAGCATCCTCTCTAGATGCACTGCAATTTCTATTCCGGAATTGACATATTCCTGAGATTTCTGTAATTTGATCATCGATAAGTTACGTGTACAAATGGATGATGATAGAGATGCGCACCTGAATTCCTTGGAAAATGTGATGAGAGAGAATATTGTCCGCATTTTCGAGATCACGTTGTAGCTTTTCAAGTAGTGGTGATAGGCTTTCGACCTTTTCTTCTACCACCTGAGCGCGCAAGCCCATGTCGTTCATTCTCTCCTCAAACTTCATATCAACATCATCGGCTAACCTATTCATAATCTTCGTAAGTCGTTGGAATAAAATGATGTTCTGGGCTACTGATTGTTAGCACATACAAATTAGCGTGAGCTGGCCATGTTACCTTTTTCATTGTCGGCCCTCGCTGCTTCGCAGAACCTTAGGGCCTTATGTCTATAACTGACCCAGGTATTCCAAGCGGAATCCGAGGCGCCAAGACGAGAGAGACACGCATCGATTTCAGCGGATGTAACGTGCAGGTGAGGAGCATTTTGTACTGGCAGCTGACTCAGGACAGGTTCTTGGAATTTCGCGCACTCGTTTGGGATTGCAAACTGCCCCCTTTCTAGGTCACATATCGCTAAACTAGCAGCGTAAGAGTCGACGAAGTCTCTGATTTTACGACCACCATCGGTTAGGACGGTTGCTTCGTCCTTACCCTCAAGAACCTGGCAATTATTCACAAGTAAGCGAGCAGCAATTCGGTGACATAAAGGCTCGAGTTCGAGTTGCTCCAGTTCGTTGAGTGCCAATTCATACGAGGTGGACGGTTTTGTGTTGGCTCGAAGAAGTTGCGAAGTAGAGCCGCCTGGCTCAACGATCGACGCCCGCTCGCTAGCTAAATCCTCGCATCAGCATACCTAGATTTTAATTAATCTAGAGCTCTAGAATTACCTGGAGGTGTCGTTGTTCTGCCTCCCCACGAAAAGGCCGATACGGTGTTAGTCTGTATGAGGAGGGATATGAGCAAAGCCTGAATGTAGGCTAGGCAACTGATGTAACGTCGCATGTCCGTGAAAGAATGAGATCAAAAGGAATGCATATCGAGAAAGAGAAGAAAGACACGACGGGACCTATTGAGGCAGAATATTTGTGAAACTAGGACATAGATTGATATGGATGGTGGTGACGTTCCTTGTTAATGCTACGAAGATTGGTGACTGAGAACAAGTTGGTGTCGCACTCTACCCAGTCATAAAAAGGGAAGATGGTTGAAGATGCGAGGAGAGCAGATAGAAGGTGGTAAATGCGGATACTAGGAGGGTATTGAAGAATGGCGATGTAGAGACTACTTGTTGTTGTTGAATTCCCGGTCACGGCTTGAGCTGCCGCATTACCCAAAGATGGCCTAGAAGTGCAGGTAGGGCGGTCATAAATTATATGTACCCGGGCTTAGTACCCAGAAGGTAGGCACCTACCTTAGGTATAATCATATTCAATTTGTCTACAGATGTGTTTTGGAAGGTACCTAGCCTCTAAATGACAGGTAGGCGCAAGGAGGCTTCCATTCATTCACTTTGCTGTGTAAATGGAACGAAGGCAGGAGCAACAAGCCATCTGACGTTGAATACACTCAAAGCAGACCCCTCCCCCACCTGCTGCATATAAATGCATATATAGCATCAGACCCCCTGTCCCACTCTTGAATATGCAATGCACACGTGATTTGATATGCATCAATTTTCGCGATGCCAAGCATCTAGTAGCCCCAATCTTCAGCAACCAAGGGTCGCCATAATGTCCATTTGAGACGTCCCATTGACGTCGGTCGGATCACATAGTCACGATGCTTGCGCCGAGCCGAAGCAAAGTTTTTGAAAAGGCGATGTCGGGAACCGCCGCCGTGACACTACCCGGCTTCCTCGTCCCAGCTTTCCAGGCCTCGCCGCGACGACAATTCTCCAACACAGCTAGCAAACCCTCGAAGCTCGGCCGGACGCCGATATCGATCCCCCCCGGCGTCGAAATAACCATTGGAGAGCCGAAAGCAAAGAAAGACCCTACTACATACTTGAGGATACCGAAGCGCACCGTCACTGTCTCAGGACCCCTAGGCAAGCTCGATTTGGAAATCCCACCTTTCCTCACTATTCACCATGACGCCGCGGCGGGCAAGGCGTTGCTGAGCATTGAGAATCAAGATTTGAAGCAGCAGAAGGAGATGTGGGGTACGTATGGATAACGATGCACATCGCGCAATGTTTACGTGGTTACGGGCACGCGAGCGAGCGGGTGTTGGATACACGACTACTAATGCGTGAGGACAGGGACAACATGGGCATACCTCAACCGCTACATCATGGGTGTGTCAGAAGGCCACACCGCAATCTTAAGACTTGTTGGAGTTGGGTATCGAGCATCCGTCGAAGAACGACCCAAGAAGGCACAATATCCGGGCCAGAAGTTTGTGTGTCTTAAGCTCGGCTTCACACACGCCGTCGAAGAACCGGTGCCCTTCGGCATTACGGCTAGCACACCGCAGCAGACGAGAATCTTGCTCGAGGGAATTGACAGAGAGCAGGTTATGACATTTGCAGCACAGATTCGCAGGTGGAGGCGGCCAGAACCATACAAGGGCAAGGGTATATTCGTTAACGACGAGACTATCAAGCTCAAGCAAAAGAAGATCAAATGATCTCCCTGTTTGCTATGCTTGTATATATTCTGGCGTTATTCTGGAGGAAATCCTCCAATCCGGCCTTCTATCTGTAGTCTATACGATCGCATATGTATACCCGAGCTAGGTACTAGATATGTACTTTTTATGTATCCCCTAAACACCGTACAATTTCCTTTCTTTCTTTCTTTCTTTCTTATTGTTTGATACCGAGGACCTCCTGCACAACAGCAAGTACTTGAGCATGGCCGCCGACGGGTGCGGCTACCACTCCCTTGTTATTGGCTAGTGTTCGGCCTATGCTGAAATCCAGTCGCTTGCCGTGAATATCTGTGACAGCACCGCCAGCTTCTCGGACGATAAGGTCGCCGGCAGCGTGGTCCCAAATCTTTTCCTGGTATGTCGCCTTGACCGGCAGTCGCAAGTAGATGTCGCCAGCGCCTCGGGCAATTGAGGCGTATTTGGCCTGTGAGTCCATTCTCACACTGGGGTTGGTAATTCCTAGCTTTTTTGCGATCTCGGCCTGGTCACCGTGTGACGAATGACCAGCTTCTACACTCTCACAGAAGCTTGCAGCGGCAATGTCTGCGATGGCTTTCATAGAAATCTTCTGAGATGACGCAAGCGCACCTGTAGTGAGGGGACGGCTTGTAGCACCCTGACCTAACACACCAGAAAATAGACACCCCTTGCCCTCGTCGGTTTGGCCTGACTCCATGCTGCCAGAGAGAGGAGCAGCGTCATCAATGGGGAGGTTCGGGCAGCCTAAAACACCAACCTTGACGTCACCGTCGACCATAAGGGCCAAGCACACGGCGTACTGTCCGCCTCGAAGGAAACCTTTAGTGCCATCAATTGGGTCAATAGCCCATATCCGGCCTTTGGCGCCACCCTTGCTGTTCCCGTAGTCGATAAAGGCGAGCAAGTCATCCTCGCTCTTGATGGCGCCGCCGAGCACGGCCTCTGCATCGGCATCGGACAACGACGTGCTCTTGACAAGATCCCAGATAGTGGAGCGCAGGTTAGCGTCCTCGCGAAGTTGAGCGGCTTCCTCTTCGGCAACAATCTCGTCTTCGGGGAAGTTGTGCTTGAGTGCGGCGATGATAAGAGCCTGTGCGCCGAAGTCGCCGATAGTGACGGGGGATTTGTCGTCCTTGGACACGGTCCCCTTGGCCTTCTCATGGAAGACCCGCTTTGTGAGAATAGCGGCTCGCTGAACGGCCAGCTGGGCTATCTCGAGCTCCTTTGCGTATGACGACATGGTGGTATGGGTATTGCGTGATGAGTAGCTAAGCAGAGGACTGAGAGAAGATGAGGACGAGGAGGGGTGAAAGTGCGAGGCGAGAGAGCCAAGGCGGGGCAAAGCGCGAGTGGAGAGGAATATAGCCAGGGTCAAGACAACGACTGAACAGAATATGAGGAATATTGGCCTTCGATTGATCCGTCCAAGAAAGTTCTTCTCTTTTTTTCTTTCTTTCTTATCTATCTTGCCTCTCATGCCCAAACACTGTTAGGAATGTGAAGAGGGATGATGTTAGGAGAGGATGTTCGGCATTCAAAACCAGTAAGCCCGACTCGAGGTACTAGATCGAGTTAACCCCTCCAAGCTTTTTTTTACTATTCGAATCGGAGAACAGACTGGCTAGTTACCGGTAGGTAACCTGCTAGGTAGTGCTGGAGTGGATCCTAGTCAAATAGAAGCTGCAACGACTGCAGAAGTTCATGATTGCTGCATGTCATCAAGTCATCGTATCCATGCATCCACAGTATTACGTAGTGCTGAACATGGTATACGTATTATTAACACTTGATTTACTATACTTGCGCATCTAGCCTAAATCATCGAAGGGTAGATACTATTTCGATACACTATGTACGGAGTATTAGAGTTATGACAGGAGAGAGCAAACCCATTCTATTCTTGTCTACTTAATTAAAGAAAGAACCTTAAGCCCATTAAAATGTAGCAAGCCCTGCTAACAGCTGCACATGTACAGTGTGGCTGAGGGGCCTTAGACAGGTACATAAGGTATATAGGTAATTATTATGTCTTCATTTTGTACATTAGCATAGCCGCCACAGCCACACTCTAGTCTGTAGGTACATAGCAAGGGTGCAGGGTGAGTTACTAGGGTCCGTCGCCTTTCCAACCGCTCTACGGCTTCTATGTATCAGCCAAAAATTGAAAACAAAGAAACCCAATACCACTCAACCAAGACCACTCAACCAAGACCATCGTCATCGTACCCTAATACTCGAGATAGCCTTTTTAAGTTAAGGTTTCTAGCTTACCTGCAGCTTCCCCATGGTAATTTCCCGTCAATCTTTGAGCATATCAAGAAAACAACTTTAATACAAAACTGCTTCGTTAAGGGGACTTCGCCAAGGGGAGCAATCTACTTGTACCTTATATAGGCTGATCCAGCTCGTCGTCGAATCTACAGGGAAGCTCGAGGACGGGTGGCAGCGCTTAGAGATTACATTCCATAGGCCGATCAAAGAAAGGCCGAACGCTCGAGCGCCTTTTGTACTACACTCCAATACCTAGAATATCACTCTATTCTACTCTACTCTACACTCCAAGCGCCCATTAAACATTAAACCATGAATGCCACTAAGCGAAAGTTCAACACTCTTATACAAGGCATTGGTGCCCGATCGCCTCAAGCCCCAGAGTTAGACGACGGACACACCCCAACCCGTCATGGACTAACGGCGTCCTCGCCCCCGAGTCGACTATCTGCATCCATCTCGACTCCTGATGCTACCGCTAGAGCGGGCATACCGACATTCAGCACACCTTCTCCTAGTACCGAGCTGCTCAACAAACGACGTTGCATCGGTGTTATCGAAATGCCAAACCCGAGCCTGAGCCCGAGCCCGAAATCAGGCACCACCACGATATCCAATGTGGTTTTGAAGAAATGGACATCGTCGGCTGCCATCCCTGCAGCACGAAAAGACGCCCAGAGCGAACCTCCGAGGTATTGCCCAAGCGATCGCGACTCGCTTATTAGGCGCCTCGGGACATTCCAGGAACTCACAGAATGGACGCCCAAGCCCGACAAAGTCAACGAAATAGAATGGGCGAAGCGAGGCTGGGTATGCCAAGGCGGGGAGCGCGTGCGTTGTACCCTATGCCACAAAGAGATCGTAGTTAAGACGAATACGAGGACGGTCGACGGTAAACAGGTTCCCGTCGTCGTCGGCTCGGATGTGGAACAAGGGCTAGCGAAGAGATACTCTGAGTTGATCATCGAAGCACATGAGGACGACTGTCTTTGGCGGAGGCATGGCTGTGATGGTAACTAACCACCCCCCAGTACAACCCACCTGCGAATTATACCTAGAGTACACTAACCAATCTACAGATTCCCTCCTAAGGCTACCTCTTGCCGTTCCACAGACAGCTTTGGCATCATTGCGTGAGCGTTACGACGATTTATGCACCCGACCGTCTTTCCTTCCATATTTCTTCAATCTACGTCTGCCTCCAACCCTCAACCTAAAAGTTATCAAGACCCAGCTTCCACCAGATTTCTTTACACAGCCCCCGCCTCCGAGCACGAACCCTCCCTCTCCTAACGATGTAGCTCTTGCTCTAGCTCTGACTGGCTGGCAAGGCCTTACAAACCCAAGGATTGGTGCTGTCCCCAATACAGCCACTTGCGCAACATGCTTGAGGAGGCTGGGTTTATGGATGTTTAAAAGTAAAGAAGTCGATGAAGCAACGGGCAAGATTATCGTTCCCGCACCCATGGATCATCTCGACCCGATTCGAGAACACCGGTTCTTCTGCCCGTGGAGAAACACGACGGCGCAACAGAACCCAGGTGCTAGGACCAAAGACACCAAGGCAGCTTGGGAAGTCCTAGCGCAGACATTGAAGAACAGCGCATATCTGCGCCAACAAGCCGAAAAGAGCACGCATCGTACTCCGTTCCATCGTGCGGCTGCGTCATTACCAGGTACACCGTCACGTAGTAGCAAACACAACAGTGAAGAACAAGCCGCCATGGAGACACCTGGTGAGCCCGAGGAGGAAGAGGAGGATATGGCTGCCAGAGACGCGAAGGACAAAGAGAGGTGGGCGAAGCTAAGGAGAGTGAAGAGTCTCTTCGATACTAAGGGTAGGAAGAAACAACAGCGCGCGTTAAGCCGGCCAGGGACGGCTAGCAGTCGGCCACCCACCGCACATTCAAGACAGGAGAGTGTGGGTGGTGAGAAAGCATAACTACATTATGAGTGCGCCATTTATGGTAAAATCACTTATCTAGCGGACTGGCAATAATCTGAATCAAGATACCCTTTTTTCGAGCCTGCGGACAATGCACTCGGCATGATGATTGCGATATAGTAGATACTACATTAAACTGTTTCATGACTACCTAGGGAACTACCTAGGTAACTACCTCTATCTAGGCTAGATATATCGATAGGGAGTGTGACCGCCCCGCGAGCCATATAGTCTGAAACCGATCCAAATGCATCCCTAAGCTGTTGCGCGCTTCAAGGACCTGTGCCTAGCTTCACCCAACAACGCCATCTGTCCCGAAAACGACACAAGACGCACCCATCTATCCTATAACGCCGCTGCTCAACGATATGCACTTAGGTTTTTTTTTTTTTTTTTTTCAAGGCCAGGTTTCCGATTGGCTAACATTAGCATCGAGCTTACGCGCCCTAAAACCGATACCTGGGACGCGGATTTTCAACGCCAGACTGCTCATGACGACGCTGAAACTGCTCAGCGCCATGGCCAAACTGGCCCACACGGGGTCGAGGGTGACGTGTTTGCCGTCGACCTTGACGGCGTACAGACAGCCGGCGGCGATGGGGATGGCGACGAGGTTGTAGACGAGCGCCCAGGCGAAGTTGAACTTGATGCGCCTGAACACTTTGCGGCTGAGGTCGAGCAGGGTGACCACGGATGCTAGATTGCTGTTGACGAGCACGAAGTCCGCGCTCGAGATCGCGACGTCACTGCCCGAGCCAATGGCGATGCCGACGTCTGCCATGCTGAGCGCCGGCGCGTCGTTGATGCCGTCGCCGACCATGGCGACTGTCGCCCGCCGGCTGACGTCCTCGGCGCTCCCCCGATGTGCTTTGAGGGTCGATTGCAGGTATTTGATCTTCTCGGATTTCTGCGCGGGAAGGACCTCAGCGATCACGTTGTCTTCGGGGATCCCAACGCGGAGAGCGACGGCCCGAGCCGTCACGATGTTGTCTCCTGAAAGCATCCACACGTCGCATCCGTTGTTCCGCAAGGAGCTTATGACTGTTGGTGTTTCTAGGCGGATAGGATCGGATATCGAAAGAGCCGCGGAGAGTATGTATTTGGTCCTTGTTTCACATGACTTGATGGCGACAAGGGAAACGGATTTAGCTTCTGTCTTCCACGTCTGAAGGGATGTGGAGGCGGCTGGCAGTATGTTGACCGAGAAGTCCCGCATCAGCGCTTCATTTCCGACTAAGATTGTAAAGTTTTCGTCCTGTGTCTCACCATTACACAGCGCCTTGAGGCCCTTGCCGGGAATCTCCTCAACGTCACTAATTGCCACAGATTCGGGTGTTTTCGTCTTACAATAGGCCACAATGGCCTTCGCAATCGGGTGGCTGCTGTTCTCCTCGACAGCACGAAGTGCGGCGTGCAGGCGAGCCTGCACCTTATCTTCAATCCCCTCATCAAAGTACGTCTCGCAGTCTGTAACACTCGGCTCGCCGCCCACGGTTAATGTGCCTGTTTTATCAAAAACGACGCAGTCGATGCGACTTGCTATCTCGAAGGCTTCACCGCCGCCTTTGGCAAGTATACCATACTTGGCAGCGAGACCACCGCCAACGAAAATGGCGGTGGGTGCAGCAAGAGCAAGGCCACACGGGCAAGCGACAACAAATACCGCAATAGCAAACTGGAGAGAGAAGGGAACGGGATCTTTTATCTCTAGATGATGATTGGTAAAGCCAATGACGAGCCAAACAACCCACGTGATGACCGCGATCAAAGTGATGACGGGTACGAAATAGGCGACGAGACCGTCCGCAACCTTCTCCATGGGCGCTCGCTTGGTTTGGCCCTCGCGGACTACTTGGACAATCTTATCTAGCATCGACTGTCCTGCTATACCCGTTATACGGATGAGGATTGGTGGACCTTGGTTGACTGTTCCTGAAAAGACTTCATCACCAACACGCTTTTTAATGGGACATGATTCGCCAGTTAAGCTGGCCTCATCGAATATAGTGGTGCCCTGGATGACCACTCCATCGCACGGGGGAGAGGCTCCGTGAGGAATACGGACAGTATCCCCGAATTCCAACATATCAGTACCGACGAGTGTATCGCATGTGCTCTGGGACTTTGTCTCTTCCACTAGAATAGCCGTGGTAGGGCGGAGTTTGCCTAGCGCCTCGACAGCATTTCCAGTCTTGGACTTGCTGTAGGCCTCAAGAAATCGTCCTATGAGAAGAAACAAGGTGAGGAAAACGACGGAATCAAAATAGAAATCTTTATCGTCAATCATGTGTAAGCTCTTCACACCTGCGGCTATCATCTGGGCAACTGATGAGACGTATGCAATGGTAGTACCGAGGGATATCAGCATGTTCATGCTCCCAAATCGATACAACCGTCGTAAAATTGGGACCTGGCTCCCCGGACGCCATAAAGACCGTATCTCTTTGATGGTACGCCGATGGAAAACATCGGCGGTGCCGAAGTATACAGGTGTTGCTAAAATAAATAATGCAATCTGAGCGCGGCTAATGCCTGATACCCAAGGGCTCATTAGATATTCTTTCCCTGGGTCATTTTTAGGAAGCAGGCTCATATAAACAATGCCAATTACAAAGGTAGGGATTGCGATGATGAATGTGAGAAGTGCGCGAAGAAAGATCTGCTTCTGGTGCCGAGCCTGTATCTTTTTCGCGCGCTCCTCAAGAGTAGGTGGATGATATATGGATGCCTTGAATGCCGGGTCGCTTGCATCTATCGCTGCTAGAATATGACGAATTGTGAAGGTCGGTGCTTGAGGAACGTAAGTGAGTTCTAGGATGGGGCGTTGCGTCGTAGGACGGCTGTCGATCCGTATATACTGATGGAAGCTAGCAACACTAGATGATACATGGTCACCGCAATGGGGGCAGTAAAAACCGTCGACAATTATTTGTATTGTGCGCTGGTGCGTGGTCTCCTTCCTGTTGTCATCGTTGACAGCATGAAGCTGGTCAAGATGGGCGCCGTACCCGAGATCCTCGATGCTCTCGACCACTTGATTGACGTCTTCCTTCTTACCATTAAATTCCACAACCGCACTATTGGACACCAGATTGATAGTGGCTTTGGTGACCCAATCCTTTTTCTCGAGTTCATCTGTGATTGCATTGGCACAGGCAGCACAAGTCATTCCACTAATGGCCAGTGAGGACTTCCAAGATCCCGTGGTACTAGGGTCATCGCCAAGGACAGAAGGCGAATGGACGGGCGTAGTGACATCACGCGCCGAGTTCTGCTTGTTTGTGACAGGACTTGGCTGTTTGCGAGTCATGCCCAACGTCGCACCTGGTGCGGCGGGATTCCCATTCGCCGTTTCCGCTCGACACTGTTCGCAGTTGTTGAGATGTGCCCTAGCTCTCTCCTCCTCGGCTATAGCTTCTTGAGGATGGGCGAGCCTCCTAAGCCGAGACAGGCAATCTTCGACGGTACCAAAGCTGCTGAATGGCTGGACATCGTTACGGGAGGGGTTGTCTGAACAGGCTATACCATTCCTCGAAGACAGGCTCGAGACCTCAAACCCAGCGGCTTCCAACTTGGTGACTATATGCATGATAGGTATGGCAGGGTCGTGGTCAACAGAAACGCAGGACGTGATGATGTTGGGCGACACCCATTTAACGCCGTCCAGCTCTTGCAAAGCATCTTTAATACTGGAGACACAGGTCGGACAATGTATATTGGCCACAAGAAAGGTGGTAACAAGCGGATGTGACGGCATTGACGGAGCTATTTGGATATCCCGAGAGGGACATATATGGAGCGGTGGGTCGTGAGTGTATAGTGATCGAATAGTAGAGTCTTGAGTCTATTCGAAGTCCGACAGGCGGCGGATATTGTCCACTGTAGTGATGCACATTCAACCGCATGTATGTAGGTAAATTAAAAACAGGGTGGCATTGCAGAACGAGATAAGATGGATAATATAGGCTGAAGGGGGGAGTAACAGATCCTTGGACACTGATGACGTAAAATGTTGTGTTGGTGTATCCAAGTGAAAAGATAGCCTTTCGTGTGTTTATGCGCGGGCTATTTATATTGATGGTTTACCATTGACGACCGGCCAAGAGACATGGAAGGAAATCGAAGAAGATGGGTAGCTGAGAGATATTTGCGAGAGTGGATGGCCAAAAACTATATCGGAAGCTTGACATGTACTCAAATTGTTGACGCTTGGACAACTCTCACGCACAAAAGCCGCATCTCTCCACCCCACATTACTTTGGGAGAGGCAATACGATTAAGCTTCCCAGGTCACCAGGCACGGCTGATTTTGGTACAGCAATCAGTAGCCGTTGCCATTAATCTGCATTAGCATCAGCGCCGAAAACCAAGTAGAGTCCGCCTACTCAACAGTATTAGCTAATGCCCCAAAACCTTCATTTAGGCGGCACTCTCCCTGCCCCCTCTCTCTTGCCTCCCGCAGGCCTGACATCTTGGGCATTTCGATGATTCACCAAACTTGCTTCCAGACTTTGGTTCAGTCGCCGGCGTCGGCAAGAATGAAGAATTCAAGCGCCTAGCAGATATTAAAGGTCACACAAATGTAAAACGCCCATAACGACCAGTCAGAAAGGACTAATCGTCAAGACCAGCCAAGCTCTTTAACTCACGTCTATAAATTTATAATTCAGGAAGAAGATGCAGAATTGAGAGCGGCTTCGGATACAGAGCCAATCCAGATGAAACGGACAGCGCCACGAACGGTCCAGATACGCCTTCAGGTTGGAACCAACGAGTGAGGTCCGGCGCCCCAAACAAGATTGGGTTGTCGGCTCAGTGCCCAGGATATTGGTTGCCACCTGAATCCGCTACCAATCACGTCCACCTTACCCACAAGCCCGGCCAACCGGTGTACGGAGAACTCACGAAAATCCCCGTTCTTGGCGGGGCATATTGTGCACAATGGATGGCTATGGTACGCCAATAGAGCGTTTGTCAGGTGGCTAGAAAATGCAAGTATAACCACGATCATCACAATTGCATATAGGAATATAACGATATGCAGTTGTCCAGTTCGGGGTTTCTAAGGGAGAAAAAAAAAAAAGCGAAAAGAAGGAAAGAATGGTCTAAGTAGAAAACTGCAATCAATCACTACCTGTCTTTCTGCTACCTAACTTACCTTACCGACCCCGGAGAGGAAACTCGGAGGTTCTACGCCGAATCAGCACAGCCACGATGGCGGGTGGATGAATGTCTTGGCACTATAAAGGTCAATACCATGAATACAATCGTGATTATCTTTAGTTAACACACAGTTAAAGAGGAAATATTTGCTATTAAGTTCTAAGGTTTGATGTATTACGCTTAATATTAAACGCTTCCTAGCTCAAGAGTGTGCCAGGTTTTCGATACTGTGTGTAACCCTAGACGCTAGACACACTCCCTGCTACTGTCGTCGTTGACAGGAACATCATACAAACTGTCAAGCTATCGCGTTAACTAGTACTTCATATATGAATCGGTCCCAAAAAATGATGTCGCAATTCAGGAAACTGAATTCGAGAAACCAAGACGGATAGATTTCAATACCCCAGCACCATCTTCCAACGCGCTTCTCCTTCCCCCATCACCCCCAGAACATCTCCCTCGCTGTCGAACTTTTGTTAAACCGTGCTACTTATATATACATACCAAATACAATTCGCCCGTAAAGAGCACAGAGACTAGAGTAGATATGGCCATAGACTTTCAGTAAGGTGTCTCGACGCCACACGTAGCTTCCGATATCCTAATTATGAGACAGGGGCTATGTTTCTCGAGTTGGTGACTAAGCGTAGACTAACCTTACTGAATCAAACTGTCGGTCGGACGCAGGCATGTAAACTGTCTCGCCACAACAATTGTCCTTATTTCCGTCCATATACCCGAAGTCAAAACAGCAACGCCAGCTTGCTGAGAAATCTAGACCCCACTCTCCCCCGCACAACCTCACCTCCAGTTTACAGCTTTAGCACACGTCGAAATAAGTCTTTTAAGATTTAAAACAAGAAATGAAATCCGTGGGTATATTGCAATAACGATGTACTCTATAACGCCCCTTTATCAAGACACTGGCAGTCCTCTACAGCCGCGCGGTTGCCTATCCACCCCGACAACAACGTTGGGCACCGCTCCGATATCGTGGGACATTGGAAAATGGTGCCCCAAGATCGCTCCAGGGTGTACCCGAAGCGCTCCTCGTTTATTACTCGGCTCCGTAAATCCCGGAGCAATTCTTGATTGGCCTCTTTCATCCTGCGAGATGAAACCACGAATTGGCCTCTGTACGTCAAGCTGATATCCTGACATGTTTTATGATTATTCGACCGCTCGAAGATCTCCCGCAGCACTGCGCCGTCCTCGGTCCAACCGGAATGGTCGTTGCACGTATCACAACTAGGACAGAAGTTTCGCACATGTGATAATGATAAAAATCCCGTCTGCTGGACGTAGTAATCTTCAAGTCGAGCTTGGAGGTAGCCTGGGTCATGCGGTTCGGCCTGTATGAATAGGGTGTGGCTCGCCCAGTCTTGCTCGCTCTCTAGTACGTGTGATAGGTACGTGTCTCCTTCCCGTCCGACATTCTCTAGTTGTCGAATCACGAGGCCGCCCTGGGTAGGAAAGTTGACCTCCAGCTCCGTTTCATTTAATGTCCCTTTGTTGTATACAATCGTTCTAACCTTGCGTCCAGAAATATTAGGAAGCTCTAGAACCATTTGTACAGTGCTGATTACCTGTTCGATCGGCTCATCGTACCAGGCAACAACGATATCTAGGTCCCATGACCTCTTGCCTGGCTCGGTGTATGGCGCACCAACAGCGCAGTAAAATACCAGCAACAATGCTAGGCTACCTAGAATGGCATGCCACGCCAGAGATAAGTGGCGAACCGATGGAGATTCACTGGCGCATATAAAGCCGGCCGAGTCCATGGCTTCCGTCTCCTCGGGGGTTGGGCTTTTAATCTCGTCTGCTGGCTCATCCTGGGTTTTGAAATTAGGTATAGGTATATATGATGCTCCGGCGGCCAAGGCTGTCGATGGGGTCATTGAAGTGATGTCGACTGTTGTTAGATACGCAATTGCAAAGGCGAACCACTGTACAGCCGATGTGGTTGATGGCCGGTGCTGCGTCAACCAATTATCGACCTCGACAATTGCTAAGACTAACAAAGGGAACGCCGCGCTACCGAAGTTGGGATCCATCCTAGCGTGACATGAAATTTTGTTTTGCAGCAATGATGTGAGTTTCTTTAGCCTTGTTTCGCTCATTAGAGACAGCGGGCCCGTTATCGCACTAATTAGCATCCATACTACCCGATCCTTCACATCGAAGTCTCGTCGATTGTACCAGCCTGTGACAAGAAGTAGGAAGGCTGCCAGTGGCAGGCACACAGCAAGCCCAAGACTATAAGCGTCTACGGTGACGGTGCTAAGAGTGACAGGGCTCTCCACCAAACCACTCAGCCAAAGGTGCCTTGCAATCGCGATGCATATAACGGCTATGAGAAGAAACTACGTCATTTTGTCAGCTATGCTTATTCACCTCAGACCGATGGCGATGAATCATACCTCGATACCCTTGCCTACCAACCAATTCTCTTTCCATAATATGAGAACAACGCATACCAAAAAGGTGGTACTAGACAGGGGAAATTCGACAGTGCGCTGTTTGTCTTGACGCACCCATCTTCCAGCTCGACCCAATACAGTAGCCCAATCGAGCCCCAGCAACATAACACCTAAGGTCGTGTTCCTATTATGAAGGAAGCTATGGTAGGTGAAAACGAGACCAACGGCGACAAGAACGGCGAATAGTGCTTGCCACGGTCGGGGAGGCTTCTGAGTAACGGTCGCATCACTCCGGGCGCCCAGACCTTCGAGGACGAGGGCAATTGACACATGTGCCAGCAACATGAGCAATGGGTAGTGAAAGCCATTCGCGAAGAGATGGCGGGCCGTCACGAGACTAGTCGCAACGGCTACGACACGAACTATATGGTGGCATTGAAGCTGTTGTGTGGACGTAGACATGTTTATGGGTGAAGACGAGACCTTAGCGGTTCCTTGCAGGAAACCTCAGGAGAAACGCTGTGTGAACAGACATGAGGCGGCTTCCATCCAGTCACTCAAAGTGTGTCCTGGCCGTGTCGCGAAGTTGATTTATTTTTTTCTTCTTGTTTCCCCAACGTTACACCTGTGATATGGACCTCGGCGGGACGTGGTGTATGTTTGTATAAATAAAATAGGAGGACGAGCAGTAGACAGATGATGACAATAATGGGCCATAGTTGAACCGACGTGGCTGAGGATCAAATGTTAAAAGCAGTTACACGGCAGATCGTTTCAAAATGGGTAAGAGTTGAAGCAAGATGGGTACTCACTCAGTGGACTTGGCCAGCTGTGAGTGGCTTGCTGGAAACATTAGGTGGTGTATTAGGCTTATTGGGTGGGGTCTAGTGTACATGCTACCTCCTTGTTGGGTACTGTAGTAGGTAGATGGGCTAGAGGACCAGGGGGGCTAAAGGGGGCTAGGTCGGCAGACAATCCCACGAAATACAGGTATTATGTACTCCGTAGTGCAGAACAATACACAGCCAACTAACTATAGAACCTGAACCTACATTACAGGTGTGTAGGACCCAGGGAAAGTATGTACAATGTACTATGTATACATGTATGTATGCTGCACGACAATAAGGACCGTTAAACTGCTGCCTGCAAGAAATCCAACACAAATCCATACTCATACATGCACACTGCATACACTAGTACAAAGTACCAAGAGTAGGAGTAGTGTGTATACGGGATTGTCTTCGAATTGCCGTATTGGGAACCCACTCACGAGTGTGATCCAATCAGAGCCGTCAGCACGTGCATCTTACATAATATCTAAATGACGTTGACGGAACAATCCTTCTCATCTATTCTCATGCGCTCTCACATCTTTGCCGTTTCCTGCGTTTGATCTTCACATCGTCCTCCGGCACGCATTGCTCCTGTTGCTCCAGCCGATAGACACACATATATATACACACTACACACATATACACACAGCCACTGTCAATCATAGAAACTTGTCAGACCCAATCGGCAGAACAATGCAGTCATCATCCCATCGAGCGGTGTAAGATAGTGTATAGACAGTGATATATGCACTACCAATTGTAACATAGTGTACAAGAGGAGCATTGTAAAAGGGGTCTGCTTTCTGTCATCGGACAAGAAAATTGAAAAATAAAAAAGAATTAAAAAAAATTGATTATCCACAAAGTAGATTACTTAAGAAATTATCAGTCAGGATGATGAACCAATGTGGATCTCCCCCTGTTCCGCCTTGCTCTGGCCCCCCTGCTTGTACCTGCCGAGTTCTAGCCTCCTCCAGTAAGGATAGATGTTATGACCCTCCATATTGCAGTATTGCCTACCTCGGTAGTGTAGTGTAGTGAGGTATCTACAGGAGGTACCTACCCCCCTTACTACGCCCCTATGCTACAGGCAAGTACCCTCTAGGCACCGACATTCTGGTATGGGACGCCACCCGAACCAACGGAAGCTAGGTAACACTATTTCCAATGTCCTCATTGGTGCTCAAATCCGTGTCTCGTTTCCACATTTCCACCGTACCCCTCTTCATAGTGAAGCTGATCGGAGTGGCGCCAGCAAATTGAGACGCGTTAAAACTTGCGCCGCCACAAGAAACGGACGAAACTACGTCCTCAGGTACCTAACCTAGTGTTTTACTACAGTCGTGTACATAGTAGGGCCTCACTGTTGCATTTTTCAGCCGTAGTGTATAATTATAGCTCTGTGCACATGCAGTACACCACCGCACCAAAGGCGTCACTCAGCGCTGGGCTTACGTCACAAGTGCTTCAGGTGTAATAATAAGGCTGTCTGGTACCTAAGGCGTACCTAGGTACCTGTGTACTATGTATATGTATCTACTTCATGCAATATGTCCCAGTATCATACCTACCTAGATAGTGTACCACCTAATTAGGTACTACCTAATCTCCTTTTCCGAGCCTTTTTCAAGTCAAACCGACCAACAATGGATGTGGATACAGGTGAGGAAAACTTTGGAGCAAATGGTCTCCCAACTGCATCAAGTAGCGGCTGGAGTGTATCCATCGTGCATGAGTATCCACAAGATGCTCTTGGCAAATTCGACGGGGAAAGGGGGGGACATGCAACTATTGGGGCATTGCGTGATAGCGGTACGTGTCTCAACACTATTGACGATATCTTGACTCGTTCCTTTGATGGCTCCTTCACCGCTATCCCACGATCGATTACCCCACCCAAATGTCCGGAGCTCAGTTACATTGTTGTCACAAGTATCGTAGTCTACGGGAGAGCAGAGAGGGTTCCTATTGCCAACTTGCAACAGTCATACAAGACTACAGGTACACGGTCTGATCGTTGCTATGCTTCAAATTGTGATTTCCGCTTCATAAAACCTATTATGTGTCGATTTAAGTCAGACTAGTTGAGTCGCTCTCTAGTATGAGAACCATAATTTTTACTAACTCATGCTAACAGCGTGGCCTCAGATAGACTTTTCACTGATGGATATTTAGCCTCTAGTGTTGAGACCACAAGGGCAGCATTTCTAAAGGAGAAATTTGGTCGACGCAGTCCTCTACCATTCGTTGGACCTCACTCGGGGGGAAATGCTATGCGTATCTAGACCCAACCCCAAACGTTTATCCCATCGAGAAGGTAAAGTGAGTTCTCATGTATAGCTAAACCTGATATCACACCTTCTAGTGTAGAACAAAGAAGGTGCTATATGCATGAGCAAAAGGTGTTGGTTAGTATTAGGTTAGACTCCTCACATAATAACAAATATTATCAGCCCTCTGCATTTAGTCATAACACCGGCATGAAGGTGGCATATAACTTTCGGGGCTTATCCGCCCGTTTTCAGAGAGGATAGACGTCAAAACCGGTACAGAAGATTTACAGACCTAAAGTTCCCTTCCAATCAACATTAGGGTATGTTTATCATGTCAGGCCGGTTAATAAAGGTACTAAAGACGTACTTGGTGCCGGTGAGGCGCTGGGTTATCTCGAGGTCTGTCCCGACATCGTGAGGACGAGTTAGTGGGAGCCAACATTCTAGAATAATGAGAAATGATTACTCGGTTACTCGTGAGGGGTAGAGCATCATGAGGTATGATTGTTATTTGCAAGTTTTCTTATTGGCTTATGCTAAATATACGAAGACTTAATTTATCATAGTAATCTCTATACAACTTCGCTGCCTAAAATGAAGGAACGTTTCCTATAGGTTAAGCTTTTCCTAATGCTCGATATACGATATATAACATCATGAGACATGTTACGTTACAGGGTATTATTTGAAAAGTAGCTGCCTAATCGATAGTTCGATTATTTTCAATGTTGGTTGATGTTCTCAAACTGATATGGACTTCCGACGAATCAGCTCGCCCTTTTTATGTGCCTCCCGGCCATTTCCCCTCGCTTAGATACCTAGACCCCCATCTGAAATCGTAGTCGTTACCGAATAGTCGTACTTTTAGAACGAGTTGCGGATCCTTTGTAGGCCCCTTTCATGAAGATACGCTGCGAGATCATCAGGTCCTCCTCAATTGAGCTCTACATAATTTAAAACCACCGAAAATTTAGAGTTTCCAAGTCTACTTAGGTCTCATTCAATGGGCTCATGGGAACTAGAATATATTCAACAGAACGAAGCAAAAGGAGACTTCAAAAACGACGCAGCCTATTTACATATGAGTACCTACTCTCTGGAGTATACACATTCACCATTTCGGGAAAGCCTTTGCTCTAGAATTTGGCTGCGTTCTCCGCAGACCCCCAAAAATTCGCCATAAAGTTGAAACAAACCAAACGCTAGGCCATCCAAACAATATGAACCACGTTCTAACTGCGAGATCTTGGGCATCAACCATATAAACGTAACAAGTCAGCCAGAATAACCAGTCATACAAATCGTACCACCAGATCAAGCCTAAAAGCTGACAGAGACAAATCGAATGCAATACCATAATAGTCTTTTCAATGGTGTGGCGGAAAGGAATTCGGGAGAGAAGAAAAGACTCAAAACCGGTGTATTGTAAAGAGGAAACCGCCGCCTTGAATGCAGGATTCAGGACCCCGGGGGTTCGTCCGGTCCACTCTAATTCAAGTATCCATTCTATATGCCTCGGAGGAAAAAATAGTGCGACGTATTGGTAGAGGTGTGATGTATATGTTATGCCTTTTTCACGTTCCGAGGGAGGATTTGCTGAGAATTGGCCCAGATGAGAAAGCTCCGTATGCCAAGTAGCTACAACTCGACTGGCACTATGATATAAACTCTCCCATATGTCCCCGTGTTGCTCGTCCCTCTCATATTCTCGTTCTAGATCTTCTCTAGGGCAAAAATTATAGAAGAGGTTTACGAAGGCGTGGCACATCTCGTGTAATAAGGTATTAAAAATAGTCCATTTGGGGCAGATTTTTCCTGTCCACGGATCTCTCAAACCTATGGAAATTCGAGGAGCTTGTGATAAAGAGAAACCAGTATATCCGTAAATTGGCTCATAAAATATTTGGTGTAGATGTACTATTAGAGGCTTCTCTGTGTCTTGCGTTAGATAACCCCCGAAGAAATATTGATCCAGTAGTACTGACCATGCCATAAGTGTATCGGAATTTTCTCCAAAAGTAGAATTTTCGAAATCGGATTGGAGAAATTCTATTGTTATTTCATATTGAAGGAGTCGTTGGGCTGCGGTAGGGTTGTTCATGCTCTCATTTTGGATTCTATTTGCCCTGTCTTTCAGTGCACGGGAACCATATCCCCATAGAATTGGAGGTGTGCCATCAAAAGTGTTGTGGTGTATTCTACAATCATGTTTGTGCGAGCCCCAAAGTTCGTCTGCCCATGGAAATTGAGACTGATCCGACATTTTGTTGGCAATGAAGTAAGTAAGCAGAGGAATAAGCGTGGTGTGATTTAAAGTGCTCTGTCATTTGGGCCAATGGTTTCTGCATCAATATTATCGATGGATTTAAAGACTCACGGCTAGGCCTAAATCTAAACTATTTCTTTATTAGTTGATAAACCGAGACTGGCTTCGAAAACAACAATATTTGGCTTTGCTCATTGTTTAGTCTACAAACCCCAGATCTCGTATATGATCTCTTTGTTGCTAGATCAGGTATAATCTATGCAAACTAACCGACTCAATTTCAGTCGCACAAGGAACGCGATGGGATCGAACTATAACTTTGTTCAAAATTCTATAGACGACTGTTTTTAATATTAAATTCGTCTAGGCAGATATCGCGCCCGATTAACTTTTTTAGTATACTCTCTGCATATTGCGTTTCTAGCAGCGTGCGGACTTCAGATTATAGCCACCAGGTAGTCGGCCATATTAAAAGAATAATATCATATGTGAGGACACCGATACTTGAACATTAAAAGGTTTATCCATACATATCGGGGTTTACATGTTCTAATTGACTAAAACTCCGCATGAGGATGGTATTGACTAAATGTATCGCCAACTAAGCCTTTTCCCTCGGCGCTGCTAGTTTACTATTATCTATCTACTTAAACCTAGGGGATTGCCACACATTCTAGGCTAGAACAAAGAAAGTTTTGGGTACACAAGTGTACGTATCAGCTGGTGATAGATTAGACTCTTCGCGTAACAACGACTGTTTATCACCCCGCATACGATTATGACGGAAACGAATAGCTTTGTATTAGCACTATTCGACCTTGATATGCCCAGTCATGTATGACAAGGCTACTATATACGGCTGGGAATGACTTCGAATGACGAATAATCTTCTAAGGTGTCAAAGACCTCTTGGGTTCTTTTAAAGTCTTCGAGAATAGCCATGGAATTCCAGGCCTATCTATATATACACAAAAATATCGGCGGTCGGAGTCTTCAATTTCTGGCTTGCTTTACTTATTGCGCTCATACCGAACTAGGGTTGAATTAGCTGAATCCGAATTAGCTGAGCCCAACACCAAATTTCCTCTATTAGGGTCCAAGATTCTGGGGCCATTGGCAGGCCAGTGATGCATTTTAGTGTACAGAACTGTTATTTCCGTCAAGCTTGGACCAGGTCCACTGTTTACTCAGCTGCTTACCTAGCTACTCCGAGACGTCACTTCACTTTCACATACGAGGCATGATACAGATTAAGTTTAAAAATTTGGAGACTGTCCCGCGCACTAAGCATCGCTTCCTGGGGCCCGGAGCTGTCACGCCACGGCCTAGAAAATTCCCATACTCCCGCGCAACGGAATGTTCTTATTTGTGCGGCTTATTCCTGGAACTACTTGTCGTTAGAACGACAGCCTGTCGTATTTTCTTAGTTCCTGGGTCTCGCATGACTCCATAGTTAACTTCTTATACGCCAGAATACCGATATTATCAGTCACAGATCTCAATAGGATGCCCAAAGGAAGCTGTATGTGTGGCGCGGTGAAGATAGAGCTCACCGGGGAGCCGCTGGGAACAGTGAGTCGTTTCACAAGTGATGACGTAAAGGTCTGACTAACAAGTTTATGAATCATCTATCTAGATTCTTTGCCATTGCGCCCCATGTCGTAAATATGCTGGTGCGAACGGTAGTACCAATTTAGTCGTTGAAGCCGAGCACGTAGGTCCCTTCCCTTGCCTATTGCTTGTGTCATTTATCACCGCAACTCTAGATATCTAGAGGCGTCCTACTGAATGGATGAACGGGAACAGTATCACCAAACCGGCGAAATGCGTAGCTGGACTCGCAAGGGTATTTCAGGCCAGGATGTCGTCTATAATTTCTGCGCCACGTGCCCCACAGTCATCGTCGTGAGACCCGAGTCGATGGGCGGACGGTTGATTTTGAAAACAGGACTGCTTGACTCAGTGGCTGATATCGAGAGGTTGTCGCCCAAGGTAGAACTGTTCGTCAAGGATCGTATTGATTCGTGGTGCGAGCGTAGCAACGATATTATACTAAAGGAAATTGATTGAGAGCGTGTTAGGAACGACCGACTATGCATAAAATCATAGCATAACGATGCAATGAAGATGAATATCGCCTGAAATGGCGTAAAAGACCCTGCGAGGCCGTATCGAAACATGTGATTTTCCCTGTCGTAACGAATATACGGATGATGACACCTAGCCTACGATACGCCATACTGATGCTGGAAGCTGCGATACCACAATCAAGGCCTAAAACCCCTTTTTCGCCTTCTTGTGATAGGTTACCTATCATCCAACGCAGTAGATCTCGCTGTTTTAACCCATCTCCCTTTCTCATCCTCTTACCATCACCTCTGAAGGTTTGAGTTGCAATAGTCCCATTTCATAATGAGAATATCTAACTTAAATAGTGAAAAACTTTAGCTAGGAGGCATACTACCTAAGTACGTATGTGGTAACATAGTTATTTCGGAATACCCTTGCCCCGGATTTCCCGGTTAGTATATAGATCGACCTGGGAGACGCAATGAGTATTTCTCGGCGATGCCGAGGCACCGGATACTCCTGTAGGAACTTCCATCTATACAATATCACGAGCGTATCACGAGCATATCTCAAGTTATTAGAAACCTATTAGCTAATGTGATGTATCCTGAGACAAACTAGATTCATATCTCTTAGTGGTCACTAACTTATCTACTCTCTCTTACTGCTCTAGCTGCTGTTGCTGCCCCTACTGCTCCGACTGTCTTTACTACTAGAGCTACTGCTTCGTTTGTGCCCCTTATGCTTCTTCTCCTTCTTATGTTTCTTATCTTTCTTACCTCCGTGTCCGGCCACGTAGCCAGCAACACCCCCAGGAATGAACCCGGACGCACCGCCGTGTGTCCCCCCATGACTTCCCTTACCACCAAGATAGTGTGCCGCAGCCGCCGCGCCGATGGCTCCTAGCGCACCACCGCCAGCCTTGCCGGCTAGTGCTCCGGTGAGTACAGAGCCAAGACCTCTGTCACCTTGCTGGCCGTCATGTTGCGGAGGATAGGACGGATCGTGCTGTTGCGGAGGGTAGGGGTTGCCGCCTTGCGTATATTGACTAGCCTGCCCTTGGGGGGCATAGGTATGTCCCTGAGGCCCGTGCGGGTCATATGGTGGCTGACCTGAATATGGCGATGGGGACCCGTATTGTGGAGGTGCCCCATACGATTGTTGTTGTTGTGGGTACGGAGAATATGATGATGAGGGACCGCCGTACGACTGTTGAGGTGGGTATTGACCTTGGCCTTGAGGGGGATATTGGCTCTGGGGAGGATATTGATGTCCTTGAGGGTACTGTTGACCCTGAGGAGGGTACTGTTGACCCTGAGGATACTGTTGACCCTGAGGAGGATACTGTTGACCCTGAGAAGGGTACTGGTTGTGAGGGGGGGGATAACTTCCGTCACCACCACCGCCATAACCGCCCCCGCCGTAGTACCCTTGGTTCGACATGCTGGTAGCGGCAACGAGGTCAAAGCTTCAATTGCGGGATATGGGGTCTCAGCGGAATAAGCTGTGTTTTGTACAAGGCAAGTCGAGGGAAGACGAGAAGAGGTAAAACAAGACCAAGACTCAATCCCTTTCGCGAATTTAAGGGAGACAAAGCGCGCGAGACAGTTTACGCTAGTTTCATCTTGCGACAAACAGCTGACAGGACTGCTGACAGGACCCGAGAAGGCTAGTTCTCGCATTGCCTGATTGGTTTTACTGCATATTTGCAGCGCCATCACTGGCCGATAATGGTGCTAACCTAGTAAGTGTGCCAGTTGCTGCGCCCCAGAGGATCGGGAAAGCTTAGCATGATGATTCGCTTCTTGGCACCTTGGCAGAAGGCATCTTGTGGTTAAGAGGAAAAATGTCTTGAGGCTTCCCTTAAGGCCCATGGTGCTTTATAACGCGCCTTGTGACACAGCACGGGCCACTCATTTCATTGTTGTTGAAACCTCTACTTAGCAGTGTGTTATTTACATCCGCGACTATACGTCTCGGAAGAGTGGTATTTATATGTATATGTAGTAGATCTACGTCTTCCTTTTATGTTTCAAAGCTACAACATTGCGCGTTTGCTTCGATTTCCTTTACGGATGGTGTTGCAATAATCCCTTCATACTCTAATGGAAAGGTGACCCGAGGCATGTAGCAGACTGCTTCTTGCATTACAATAAGCCTTGGTTGTCTCATCATTATTTTCGGGTCCGGAAACTACCCTAGAAGAGAGAGAAATCACGTATTTGGAAGATTTTTAGCTATACTTCGCCTAGTTTCTCAAAACAGCTGATATCTTAGTGCTTTCCTTTCGGACTCTTGAAGCGACGTCGTATTGATAAACCCCTAAACCTATAACAAACTATTTGCACTAAAGAACGAATCGCTCGCCACCCGAGACTCTTTCCCATCTTCCGGTGCACATGTGCCTCGACTTGATCCTCTTTATGAGGGTCGCAAGTTGTCATCTCGAATAGGAATGATAGAAACCTTTCACTCTTCGCTCGGGCAACTTGAGTTGCTTTACCTAGGTTAAGTTAGATCTTTACGCATCTTACGTATATACCCATCTGATTGCCCGAAATGCAGATCCACGAGGGGAATACGGCTATATCCATAGACAAGCCTTTCACTCCGATCCTGATGAGTACCTGGAAATGTAGATCATTGACGCCTGTCACCTTGGGACGAAGCCACCAAATCAGTACGGTATATGGGATTATCCCAACGTCGAATAATTTAGTCAGCACAAGACGAGAGCTTCGCGTGTCTTGCAGCTCGTTAGTCTGGCAACGCTATTTAACCGGTTGGCCCATCATGGGGCAGAGGTTATTTACCCGTGAAGGACCCGTCACAAATATAGTCCGCTTTCCCGTACCTGGGCCCTGGCATTGCGTTCGTCATCAAGTCTCAATACCAAGCACGGTCCAGTGCAAACTCGACTCCGAAAGGCCAAAGATCAGCGCCTTGTTTCGGATCGTTGGCAGTGACAATGCGAGAATTTCCTACTAGGATAATATCGTCGCCGCAAAAGCGATGCGCGACCCGCAAGCAGATAGAGCCAGAGCTTGAATCTGGACACCCGAGATACGGCACGCGGCCAATATGCTCTTATGTTGGGTGTGGTTATCACGATGCGCATGAATGGAGGAATATATAAAGTCTGTCAAGACCATCATATTTATTGATCTATCAGCAACGAGCACATCGCATCTTCCACCAGTCGTTGAGAGTGAGGCGAAGTCACAACAGCTAGTCCCATTCCGCGCCGTAAATCCAAAATGAAGTCCACGGCCATCGCCCTCCCTATTCTCGCCGCTGTCGCGACTGCAAAGCCACTCGAGCAACGCCAGAGCTGCCCGGCTGTGTATGTCTTTGGCGCACGCGAGACGACCGCGCCCGCAGGTTACGGCACATCTAGTGGGCTAGTCAATATGGTGATGGCGGCCTACCCCGACAGCCAATCCTCGGCTATCGACTACCCGGCGTGTGGCGGCCAGGCCGAATGCGGGGGTATCGACTACGACAGCTCTGCCAACCAGGGCACAACCGCCGTCGTATCGGCTGTTACCCAAATGAACAGCCAATGCCCTAACACTCAGATTGTGCTTATCGGTTACTCACAGGTACGTCAACTCTGGCATGCCGAGGAAATGCAAGGAAAGGGGTCAACGAGGCCGAGATAGCCCATGGAGGAGTGTTGAATAAATTTGTTATCTGGAGACGAATGCCGCTAACGAATTTGCATATAGGGTGGCCAAATCATGGACAACGCTCTCTGCGGCGGTGCAGGTGAAACACTCTCGGGCACCGCGCTCGCCGCCGTCAAGGCTGCCATCTTCATGGGTGATCCACACAACGTCGCCGGTTTGCCTTACAATGTGGGCACTTGCACAGCGGGAGGAGTAAGTAGTTGTGTTTCTCTTGTCTCCCCTAAGAGAGAGAGGAAACATTTAATGTCAGGTACTAATACTTTCACTCCAGTTCGCTGCTCGACCTAGCGGATTCCAGTGCTCGCCCGCCGACTCGAGCATTATCCAATCATACTGCGATGCTGCGGACCCCTACTGCTGCAACGGCAACGACGCCAACACGCACCAGGGATACGTCACTGAATACGGTTCTGAAGCCCTGGCTTTCATCCAGTCGCTGCTCGGCTAGGATCAGACAATATCGCGCGATCGTGCCCTGTTCGGGTTGGTCTGTTCTAGGTATATATAAATTTGGTACATTGGTTGTCTGCTAGATATAACTTCATAGGAACGAGATATGGACTTTTTTTTCATTAGCCCCCTCTGACAAGCCTGCTCGAAAGTTCGCTTATTGTAGTCTATTCTTTTTTGTGTTAGTGCGGCCACCATGCCGGATGTTTTGAGATATGACTTAATATAGAAATTATGGCGCAAATTTCGCTTGGCTGCTTTGGATCAATGCTATTAAGGTAAATGGAAATGGGGAAATCCTATTTACGGCCGTGGAAAGTGTAACAGTACTACGCTGCTAAAGCGCATTAAACTAGCATACTACTCGAGGATGCTAAAGACTACTTGACAAGTCGGGGTATCTCAGATAGTTTCCTGCGTAATGTGTAAATCAGCAACTTGACCTTGGCGCCCGTCCCCGTCTCTGTTCCCGCCCCCCTGTCTATAAACTCATATCGTACACTAGAAAAACGTGATATATTTAGTTTGCGCCGTGGAAGGGTATCTAATCTCCCATTCGTCTATTCCGGGAGCTCGTCTAACAAATATCGCTTCCGTAGAGCAATCTGCTCGGCCCCGTGTTTCGCCTGTAGACGCCTTGCTTCCTTCGCTCGCCTCTTCTCTTCCCTGGCGTCGGAAGGAGCCTCATTAGAAAACACCAATGCAAGCGAGTCGTCATCACGTTGCGTCCAAACCCCAGTAGTCCTCGGCGGGAGTGGATCTCCTTGCTTGAGCATCTCCATGACTTGACCTGCATTACCGATTATCCAACTTGTTGCCTTCAAGGAACGAAGAACAATATCTCTAGTGTATCCTAATGAGACGAAATGATCGATTATATCGTCAGGCGTTTCCTTTGGTGGAGAAGGCTTTTGATGAAGTTCAGTCTCAGGGAGTATAGATGACGTTCGACCACTTTGTACAATTGTCGAGTCGGTGGGAGATTTGGATATGAATGATGAGGGTAGGGTTCGTCGCTTTAGTTGCGTTTTCCGGGCAGAAAGCGGAGTATGAGTGCTTCTCACCCTTGTAGGATTCGGCTGTGGATCACCGCCATCAGATTCATCCGCTCGGGAGTCGGCTTGAATCACGCGACGTGGCATTGGGGTAGTCTGTACTATTTCCTGACAAGATACGGCTAAGACCGGGGTGTTATTTGGTAAATTTGGAGACGCGGCGTCGGATTCTAGCCGAAGTTGCTGTGACGGCGTTGTTTCCTTCTGGGAATCATTTTCAGAATGACTTGGAGCATTTCCATGAGCATATAGTTGCGTTTCGGGGCCAAAATTAAAATCCTGTGTCTCTGGCTCCAGCCGTCGATTTAGCCCTTGCGATGGGGGCGGTGGATTAGCAACTTCTTGTCTCATCTCAAAATCTCCTTTCTCGACGCTCGATTGGACTCTAGTTCCAAAAGAGGGCTTGGGGATGCTGGAATGGCGAAGACGTGAATTTGTCGGTGTCTTGTCGGGATTTCCTGGTGGTCGTAAATTGGATCTTCTATTCACGCTCTCAGGAGTAGATGGAATTTCGTGGTTGCGATCTATCCTTCTTCGTTTCGGTGATGACTGTGGGATATGTGCTGGGCTTGTGATAAAAAACCGTCTTTTTGACGATCGGAGTATGGGAGGAGAAGATGGTAAGAGCCTTTCAGTCTCGGTATCAGGATTAGCTTCAGTCAAATCGTCTTCATCACTAGAGTCATTGAAACTCATCATGGCTTCAGCAAAGGGTGCCAGGTGCTCTTCGTAGCAGCGTCGAAGGTCCTCTGGAATCGACTCCATTGCAACCCAGTCAAAACCTAAATCCTCGGCAACTTGCTGCCAATCAAGTTCAACGGTTTCTACTTTCTTTGATCTGACAGACTGCCAGAGATCCCAGAGAGCAACGGCTTTGCCTCTAACACTAGGAATCCGCCTTTCCGTGACACCAACACTCTCCAAAAAAGTATTATAATCACGATAGAATTGGCCTTCCGTTGTTATCGTTACTGTGTCACCTGGACAACGAGGCCTATTGAATATTGGGGAAGGTGGTGAATAATTTGGTGCACCGTCTTTGACTAGCAGCCCTGCAGGGGACCTAGCAGCCCTAACCTCATGCATGGGTGATGATGCCATGTCCTGATATTCTTGCTTCTTATCATTCTCATCTGTGCTGTTGTTGATAGTTCTTTCGGGGAAGCTACCACCCACAACCCCCATTGCCGTATTTTCGCTTCCTTGATCTGGGTCTGCCAAATCTGCACCAGCGTTGCTCTTAGTTGGATGAGATTGTGGCTTCTCGGCATTGTCTATACGGTCACCTTCATCATTACTTAAATGGAAGTCAACTTCCGATTCCCATTGAGTAATCTGATCCCTATTCTGTTTCGCTACATGGTTTAAGGCTCGCTCTCTCCATGATGTGTAGGTTCGTTGCGGGAACTGTTCAATGTTAGACATGAGCTTTGCTTAGGGGGATGCTTATATTGACCTCGTTCGCTAACTGTCTATACGGTGGGAATCCATTCCAAGGCTCATGATTCTCAATCGCACGATGAATTGCCTCTAGAAGGATGTTATCTTCCTCGGCGGTGAACCGTGCGTTTCTACCAGTAGCGACTGGTCGACCAGAAGGTGGTGGTGGTTCATCTTTTGGTTGTGGGGCTATGTCTTTTAATCTTTTAACCCAACGGTTTCGCCATGACTGCCAAGGATGGTGCGGATACTTCGGCGAGCAGGTTAGAATGGGGACAAAGTGGTGTGATGGCTAGGGACGAACCTTTTCTGCAAATTCTTTATAGATATCGTTGCCTTTAACGCTTTTACCCAAGCGCTCCTGCTCAGTCACAAATCTAGTCAAAACCCGATCGTCTTCCTCTGTAAACTTATCCTTCGTGAGCTTAGACTTAAAGGCACTGGGGCGGTTTGCTGGCAAGCTGCACATATAGTCTTCCTTCATGTCAAGGGAACCATCCCGGACAGCATCTGCGATAAGTCGATATGAGTATGAACCAGCAATAGGTTCCCTTGCCTGGTCGCATATGAGTATATCGGCGTGGCTTTCTTTAGCGACAACCGTGCCGCCATTTCCCTAGGAAGCATTAGCCTCCATACGGTAGGTATACTAGGCAGCGCATATCATCTTATTCCGTACCTCTATGGTGCCAAGACAAGTTTTGCGCTGAGGAACTCGCACTGATACCCAGAATTTGAGCCCCTGGAAAACATATTTGTCCATATCGACGCTGTCGTTGGCAGCTTTTCTGGCAAGCACACCAGAGTAGGTGATCCCTGGCGCACTCATTTAGGCTTATCCCCGTACACTAGGCACTAAGAAATGAAAGAAAGAGATGAGCTTTTGTTAGGTTAATAAGTTAAGTTCCTAAAGTGCTTTCTAATCCTGGTGACAGGCGAGAAGAATCTGAATACGCGGAGCTGATGTTTGTTGTCGCGTATCTTTCGGTGGCCTTTGCGCCGGTGAGGGTGCATCTAATTGGGTATGAGATGACTGGTTTCATGCAAACGCCCCGGGAGTGATGCACTGCCAATTCTTGGATGATTTATACTGCAAGTCGGAAGCGCGTTGTCCTATTTCCAAAGTGGGATAATATGCATGAGAGCACGACTGGTCATGACGGTGCTTCTGTAGGTAGGTAGTCTTAAAATAGAATGGGATCAATCAGAATAAGTCTTGTGAAGGGGGTTTCACCGAGACGCGTGATGCACCAGTTGCCGATGCAAGATGGCGATTTCCCACTCGGGAAACCATCACGTGGCAGGCCCAGGTATGTACCTAAACAAATGGGGGGTGATTAAGACCATTGGGTTAGGGAAGAGGTACCTAAGGTGTCTAGGCTAGGTGGGCGGGAGGTTAGGTACCAACCTATGCCCGACTTTGAATTCTGGTCCCCTTTGAATACATGAGCCTCTAACGGGTATAATCTTTAAACCGTGCACCTCTGGAACAATTTGGATTGCTGATCAATTACCCTATTCGCAGGGATTGACACGAATCACGAAGTGCAAGTCAGCAGGCTGTTTTGTTTTCTTTGCCTGGTTAGTACCTGGTGTCTGTCTCTGTCTGTATTATACTGATAGCGGACTGCTTGTCTCGAGGCGAGGTTCTGTGTACTAGGTACTTACTACCTCAGGTAACAACACCTTTAATGAGGTGGGAATTATTTGGTTAGACCCTACAATACCTACTAGGTAGGACCTCTTTCTAGACTACTGATTTTCTCTCTTTGCTCCAGCCCTCGGTACGGAGAATTGCCGCACTTCGGATGGCTTTCTGATAGAGTTCAGCAACCAAGCCGAGACAGTACTCTTGTTGATAATACGCAAACACACAGACAACCCACCACAGAACTTATCATCCATTCCAAGCCAGATACTTTGGAATTTCTAGCGATGGGGCTTATCGCCCGCGTGGCTTTGGTTGTAGTAACCATTTCTTTTATGACATTTGTAGCCTTCTTCGGTCGGCTTCCGGCGCTAAGGTAAGTCCTCGGCTTTTCTTGGCCTTATTGATTTTCGTTGTCACAGGTGTACTTTGTATGCAAGGTACTGTCGTGTCATTTTGTTCACGGGGACCGCCACACGGCTCGCTTCCTCTGCATGTATCCTCTGCACGCTTGAACTACAGGTGCCTGGGCTATCTATCACTTGACGATGAACCCTCCACTGACGTCATCTTTCAAAGGCACACTCCCATAGCTTGGCTACACCGAGCAATCTGGATTCACATACCCAATGGTGTCCTGGCACTTGATCAAGCTCTCACTGGGGGCCGCATCGTTGCGTCTGTGGGCACGTTTGGGCATTATGCCTGGTATGAGCGACATCCGACAGTGTTGATCTTCTATATTTCGTTGTTATTTGTTGGCGAGTTTCTATATTTGCCGGGAGCATGGCCTCGACTCAGTGGCTTCCACCAGGTCGCCGGCGTAATCGTCATTGTTCTCCCATACGTATTTTTATATTTAGCAGCGGCTGGCAATCCAGGTGTTATCACGCCGGCGACACATGCGCACTACATGTCGCTCTACCCTTACGATTTTACACTTTTTCATCCAGGCCAGGAATGTCGATCTTGCAACCTGTTAAAACCGCCACGTTCAAAACATTGTGCAATCTGCAAGCGCTGTGTTGCCAGATTGGATCACCATTGCGTCTTTATTAACAATTGTGTGGGTTATGGGAACCAGCATTGGTTCCTGCTCCTGTTACTCTCCACTGCGGTGTTGACAACATACGGCGGTGCATTAGGGCTCCGTATGGTCTCAGAGAATGCGCGAACACGTAGCAGCCTCTTTGCCTTGTGGAAGAATCCTCAGCAGTCCTGGCACCATTACTTTATCCTGCTCACCTACGGTATCCAGCTTGATGTAGGTGTAGGCTCTGTAACCCTTCTGACAGTTATGACATCGCCCTTAGTATGGGGGCTGCTTGGATATCACACTTACTTGATATACTGCGGGACAACCACCAACGAGAGCATGAAGTGGCAAGATTGGCAAGCTGAGATGGATGATGGCTTCGCATTCCGGCGGCGTCTGCCCATACTACGGAAGCGCCATCCTCGGTTCGAGGCCAGTTGGACGCGATGGCCTGTTGAACCAGCCCAGATACTGGTGCGCACGGAAGACGGAGAACCACCAAATGACACCGCGCCGCCTGGTGAGGGTCCTTGGGAGCGGGTGTGGCACTTACGCGACATTGAAAACATATACGACATCGGATTTTGGGATAACCTTGTTGATATATTAGTCCCGAACTACTCATTTAGGGTAGAGCCTCAATCCGATCTAGAGAGGGGCAAGAGGCCTAAGAAGGCTAAGGCCTAGCATGGCGTGGGCATGGGAGCTCCTGTGATATAAACCTTTAGATGTATAAATGGAGATGATATGTCAGACTACACGTTTTCTCACCAACATCGTGCCAGTCGTGCATAAAACACAGTTTACAAATCTCTCAGAAAGTAATTTCAGTGATAATTATATGCCATATTCAATAGACTGATGTTGATGTATACATATATTGTAATATGGGCAAATGCTTTGCACTAGCCCATAGAATGCTACACGGCCTTTTCTTAACGCGTCATAAGCCGTCGTACTAACGAGGATCTTAATCGTACATCTTCCAATATGCGAGTCTAACCATAACGTGACTTTCCAATTAATTGACTAACTCGATTTTTTAGTTGTATTCTTCTTATTATCCCTAAGGCCATCAGACGCTACAAAGGCCGCCTCGAACTCACTCGCGCCCATAACCTGACTAAACCCCTTCTGGTTATTCACGGCATTAGTTATAGGCCACTCATTTCCCATAGACGCCTCAGCTTCGGCTTCCTTGGCAGCCATGACTCGGCGTCGGCGTCCCTCGATCTCTAGTCGTTTGTTGAAGACGGCTTGGGTCCGTTTAGTTTGTTCTGGGAATAACCGCTGTAGTCTGCGTGCTTGCTGCTCTTCCGATTTCGCGAAGGAGGTCTTAAAGAGCTTTGGTGGCTGCCTCTCGCGCTGCTGCTGTAGACGACGTACTCGGTCGCGGGGGGTATCGGCTTTTAGCGATTTTATAAAATCATCGATAATTACCTTTAGCTCGGCTGGTGTCGGCTTATCGGACGAGCTGTCGTTGCACCGAGTAGGCGTGCTGTGGAACGCGCGGGCGTGCTGGCGCCTGCTTCTTGTCGAGCTCAGAGAGCCCCAACCTGCGTTGTTTCGAGCTCGGCCGCTGTGCTGCGCTTTCGCAGCCTGCTCGAGATCTGCGAAACCGGATATAGCCTTTGGTAAGCCGGTTGTGTGCTTCGGAGGGGAGGGTCTGTCCCACACCGGCTGGGTTGCTTTTTTGGCGGTGTCGCTATTCGTCTGAGAAACACTGTTGTTACTGGGGGTATATTGTAAGTCGTCAAACGAAATCATCTTGCCAGACCATCTCGTATTCCTCTCAACACTAGGTCTTTCATCTTTTACGAGCCCGGCTAATCGAGCCACGGCCAGCCTTGCGATAGTTAACGTCGACCTCGCTACAGCAGAGTCTCTTGCCCCCACGGCGGTAACATAGACATCTCTCTCCCAGGCCCAATTACCATCTATGGTCCTGGCTTCGATGGCGTGAATCCCATCCCAAACTTTTGTGCATGTCTCGCGTAGCCCTACCAGCCCTTTCTTGGCTTTATCTGCTTTGGTCAAGACGATTGCCGTTTTCAATTGAGCAACGCTGAGAACCTGAAGTAGATGGAAGTCGGAGTCTTTTGGGCCTACTTCTGCATCAATAAGGACGATCGCACCCTTTACAGCCTTCCGTTTATTCAGATATAGGGCGATGTTCTTTCCCCATTCTCTCAGCGAAGCATGTCCATACCCAGGCATATCAACAAGATGAAACGTATGAGTTGGTATATCCTCGTCCTTGTACTGGGACCCCTGGGCCTGAAGCTCCTTTATCGTCGGGGCCGGACCAAATCCATACATATTGATCGACCTCGTCTTCCCAGCCTTGCTGCTAACGTATGCCAGGCCATTACTCGGACGACTGGCCAGTGCGTTGACGAGGGACGACTTCCCGACATTCGAACGGCCCAGAATGCACACCTCAGGGATGCGCGTGTTCTTTTTCAATTTGTAGAAATCAGATTCGGCGTACACAAAAGCAGCTGGATGCTTGGTATACAGTTTAGTCAACTCTTCCTCTAGGGGCTGACCAGGCGCGGAGGGTAAGGACGATGTCTTGAACAGGTCATCGGGGCTAATCTCGGCGATCTGGGACGTTCGAAACTCGGGGACGAGGAATGCGGCAACATTTGGGTACTTGACCGATCCATATCTAGAAGAAGATCCGCAAAAGAGTCGAGATTGAATCCATTGTGATCGGGGGGATGCGAATGCGCCGAGCAATACCGGTCGAAGCGCTGTGGGCATCGCTAGAAGCTCCTTGAGCTGTAGTGGCGTCGCAGGCGCCATCGTGCAAATAGCGTTATAGTGCACACATATCGAATGCTCCCGAACTCTATAACACCCAGTGCCGGCCACAGAGCACTATAGCTTTCTACTAACACCTAATTGTTTTACCGATAATGCATTTATTTGTGTCTAGTTGCCTCCATAAACTCATTCGGGGGAATCTTTCATTCATCATTGTCTTATCCTATCCTATCCTATCTTATCCTATCTTATCTTATCTTATCTTATCCCAAAATTGTACCTTATCAGTACCTATGATATAATCGTAGGCAACCTATCTAACGACAACAGGGTATCTACCCAGATATCGAGAGGTCCCTCTCAACCGTTCATCAGTATATCAATCTTAAAACCAGTCAATCACCGACAAAACAGCCACCATGTCACAACCAGCACGATTGCGCGCTTTATACCGGTCCTTATTGCGAGAGCTCCCCCCTCGGCCTCTTTTGTCAACAGCTTCTAGGTCCCCTCTTCACCAGAAACTACGACAGAGCTTCTCTAATGAAGCCCCTGGAGAAAGTACTGTTGGTCAGATCGAGCAATTAATAAATTACCTGGCGGCACAGCGCCAGTATACTACTTTAATAGAGCGGTACAACCCCGGTATGAATATGGACGAGGAGGAACGAATCAGACTAAGTGCGCGGAGAGTTGGCATGGACCTCCCCAAGGAATACGGCAGAAATCAGACCTTAAATTAACTGGTCGGCGATTGCATATTTGGTGCATACGAAAAGTCAACGCAATTCAGCACAAAATCATCGTCCGAGTTACCTCGACGCCACCTGCCATTGCTATCTTGACCCCTTTATTTCCACCACTCTGTTATAACGCACGAATAAGACACTCTCAGTTACGATCTAAACGCCAGCGTACCACACTACCCTATACCGACCAAACGGGACGCTGGAAAATGGCACCGACCGCCGAGTAGAATGCTATGGCCTTAGCTAGATGCGAAAGAAAGTGGTCGCGGCCTTGCATTATATTATCTTCGTCATACTATGCAATACACTGGTGCGTATGGCGCCGGTAGTGTTATAATGCGGGACGCACTGTAGCTTATACTTTACTGATTCATCTAAGCAATATACTGGCTTTGAAAACTCAAGTTCTCAGGGGCTGAGCACGCGTCATTTTACTCATACTATGGGTGTACAGCTAGGAGCCGTTTGTTATCACGAAGCAAGCGTAACAGGGTATAGTGGATGTGGACGAATATTGGAATTATTGTGCAGATATCAATGATGTATTTATATCCGCTATGCCTTATAGTTATATAGTAGTAGTATTAATAGTTGATCCTGCTGATGTCCAGATCATGCCTTGATGTTCATATGTATGCCGGCAAGGCAAAGGCATATCACCTATCCTCATCGTCCCCCTAAACATTAATCGTTATTCTACCTTGACGTTCAGCATCCCTACCTCGGTCTCCTGTTTCATTAATACTAATTCGAGGTAACTATTGCCTAATATAGATAGATAGATAGCTACATACTATAGCAGTAGTGTTAGGTACAGTTATTATCATTAAAGTCGAAACACACGAGCTAGCTCAGAATGTAATTGCCCACCTATTTTAGAGTGGTCATGGTACTCCGTATCAATGTAATTACTAAGTTATACATCATAACCCCCGCCCCCACGCACACAGGACCAGCTTGGACTCGCTTTCCTCAGTGATGTTCTGCCTATAATAGATCGCATTCAGATTCACTTGATTGGAAAGCTTTACCACACCGCCACACATACTTTAGAAAAGGGAAGGTGAAGCTTGAGAAGTTCTAACAGTAAACCCCCAAAACTCTATAAAACTGGGCGGGTTTCTCATTGGTCTATACGGACTCTGCAAAGACCTGATTGGTCAGAGTCTATTTGAGGCATCAACCACAACGTATTTACACTCTTTTCGACTGTAAGGCTTGCGTACTGAAATAGTGAACATGGTTACTAACGGCCACTATATGTGAATAGGAATACGATTTTTCACATAACTAACTGACTCACGTGGTGTATGCTAGCCTAAAATTGAAATGCCTCGCATTTCGATTTTCAACGTATTTAAAATGGAAAGCTATACCTTTAACGGTAAAGCTTTCCATTTTGGTGCCGGCATGCTTGGCGCTACAACGTACTTATATAAGTAGTGCACTGATGACACCTAGTCTACTCTCCTAGGCCAAGCCTTAAAGGAACCTCCGTCCTTGACTTCACCTAGCCGGTAGTTTGTAAACACTATATGGCCCTCCTATCCTGGGAGGTATGTACCTAAAGTATATAGTATTATCAATATCAGCTAACTATGACACCAACTCATCCTATTTCTTTAGCATATTGCCCTTTGACTTTTTTTACTAAGTATAACGATTTCAATCTGAGCTGCAAGGATACTATTGTGTCACAAAGTAATATAATTCCCTCCAGCAGTTAGACGCACTAGCTGACGAGAACCTTTCCAAGCATAGCTCCATTCAACGACGTATTAGCACACCCGCATTCTACTATGTAAATGTAAGTAAATTTATTAGGAATTGTTGGATTCCCAATAGCCTAAAAGCAGAGATGTGTCTTGCCATGTACTCCGGACCCAGGGAGCACGTGAAACGATGGTATTGGCATCACGATCCTCTCATCGTTCGCCTGCACTATCAAGATTCCACGAGACAGTCAGTGGTATCGTATCCGTTGACATTAGATTTAGCTAGTATTAGTATAGGTATGAGCGACCAGTAAGGTTGTGATATTAGCCAACCTATCCTATATAAGCGTCTGGGCTGCATGCCGTGATCGGAATATTCAGCAATACCGTGCCGTCCCCACTGATCATAGTAGTGTGGCTTCATGATCCTCTTCAAAATACCCACACATCACCTATGGCCAGAGCAGGGTTGCACATACGAGGGCACAGGCACGCATTTGTATAGATATTCAAATGTATTTTATTTTATGAATTGTGATAGTTGTATAAGAGTAAGGCTTTGAGAAAGCGTATTGAAAAGAGGATTCATCCGTATGCTAATTTGAACGTATCAACACTACTTTCCCCGTTAGATGGGAAAAGCAGACATGCTTTTTAATCGATGCCGGTGTCATGTTAGACAGCTCCCAGGATTCCAAAAGTGTGCGCAATTACTACCCCCTAGTTTTTCCTAACCACCTTACACCTATCTGTTTCTAGTTAGATCGTGTATGCTGATGTTACTTCACTCGAGCCAAGACCTAAATGATGAGTATAATAGAACTACAAGAAACGTATCTAGTCACGCAGATTAATATCCACCAGCGCATCAACCCCTAGTAGAAGCGGGACGATCTCCATTCACGCATCTGAGCTAGATAGACAGCGCATGAGAAAATTTCTCACTGATGATGGGCAACGCCATTAGCTATCTCCCTTGCAGACCCTCTCTGACTTGGACGACGCAGTATTAATGCTACTTATTAAAGTAGAGCTATTTAATACAGTTGTGGCTTGGTTGAATAGTGAGGAGAGATCAATACACGAACTCTGGCAGGATGTCACCTCATTTAAAAACCCACAACCTAACCGGACATTGCTGAGGTCTAAAGCCAAATATGCAGAGTTGAGTTTTCTATCTATTCTATGACCCTAATGGAAAATACCAAGACGACAATGTTCCAACTCAGCTGTGGAACCGTCAGCGAACTGCCAAAATCAACCCAAATCCCTCGCTATTGGCGCCGCTTTGCTTGATATCAGAGCCAAATACAGAGTAACTTATGGCTTCAAGGTTCCAGCACCCCTTTCTTGAACGTGACAGGCGCCCTTGTCACCTCACGGGTCACGATGCCCTTCCGGGTCTGCCTAAAGTGTAGCGGGACGCGTCTCAACAGCTCACCAAAGGTTCCTGGCGCGCAATCTTTCCCTAGATTCTCTGGCATGTTCCATAGAGTTGACAGGGACACCCAACTCACCATGCCCTTAATCGTTCCAATTTTGAGCATGGATGACTCAGTGAGCTGCTTCCAGACCATTGCCTCTGCCGCTTTATATTCCACCGAGTCCGTAGCCTCATCGCGCTTCGTAGCGAGCTGATCAAAGATCTCCTGGTTCCTCCAAAACGCAGGCGTATCCGTGCTTTCATCGTGAAAGGGACGTATCAACTCCCGCGGACAGTCGATCCACACAACATTCTTGACCCAGTAATCTGCACCCGAGAACCCGTCTCCGGCGTCCTCGAGCATGCACAGGCGTAGCCAGCAGACCATCTGCAGTCCGTACTCCACCAGCTTGTCTAGTGATGCTTTCAGACCCATGCCGTCAATCATCCGTGATTTTACCATATCTAGGAAATAGGGTGCGATCGGCTCGATCAATGGATGCTGCGCCAGGCCGTCCGGGTTGCTGCGTCCTTCCCATACATGCATGAAGATCTCGTGCCTGAACTTAGTGAGTAAATAACCATATGTCAAAGATACATCTATTCTACGTACCATCGCTTGATAAAAGGGTCATGCTTTCGAGCAGCCAGGAAACAGTTCAAGAGATTGCCATATATCACAGGAACGGCCACGCTGTATGGGGATGTAGGATCTTCAAGCTGATTCCAGCATATGTCATCCATCGTCCTCATAAAAAAGGTACTACTATCCGCCCACGCGCCTCCGTACTCGTAGAGACAAGCCCCTCGGAGAAAGTCGGCACTGTGAGGACCGCTGTGAGTACCATCCATGGTATTGTTGTAAAAGGCATCGGGTAGTCCTTTTGGAATGTACTTCGCGGCATAATTGGGAGACTCGGGGTCACTGTCAAGAACACGAATTTTCCAATCAGGCCCGCAGATGCGAACCCAGCCGATCACGTTGCGTCGGCACCACGCCGGCATGCCATTAATACCACTATCCCAAAAGGTCCAGATATTCTTCTCAGATGTGACGGGTTGGAATCCTCCGAGGGTGCGGAGTATCTCGTCGTCAGTTCCCCTATCTTTATATTCGATGGGCTCCAGTTTATCCTGGTACTCGAGAGGAATTTGGATACTCATGGTTACGATAATACGCAATATTTCTGGGTCCGGAACGACTTAGAGGCAATGCTGGTGCTAAAATTGAAGATAATGTAAGGGTGAATAGGAACGGAGAACTGAATAGTGTAAGAGTATTGGTATTGCTGCTTTGCTCACTACCTATTCGAAACCAGAGGTCAAGAATGGGCACTATGCCTTTTATAAGTCTATGGCAAGCAAAGCAACTTGCTACACCAACTACTTACTTCCTCGCGGTTCGCATAACTCAACGGCTTCCTAAACTCCGACTCACGGATCATTACAGAACACCGATACATCAGATAGACAACCTATTCTACCGAGCATCGGTACCTAGGCGCCTCTAGTCGCCGTTATGGGGCGCATAATTTTAGCCCGGGACCCGTACGGAGGCTCTTGATAAGTCGTAACAGTAATACTCCCCTGTTGTGTTTGTGTACACTATGGCTGACAAATCCAGAGTCTCCAATTTAGTCACTATCGTAAAAGAAAAACACGCAATTTCTAGTGTACAGCATACATAGGGCAGCGCGCGCAGGGTGACCAAATTCAATCACTATTCAGCAGGGGTTAATTAATACACCCGTAATTTCAGGAACTGATACAGGGGTTACCACGCGTAAAACTCACCACTTGCGAATAGACATCTTAACTTAATACTCAATAGTCTACTCTTGGCTTAGTCCGTTGTAAGTAATTAAAAGCGAATAGCCCACTAAGAGGACGATCCCAGGATTGCGGTGTCGCTGTTCAATGCCGGGCGGTATACTCTATAAAAACGCCAAGGCCACCCCCATGTCGGGCAGCAGGGAACAAATATAACCAAGCCTTGGTACAATGGTACCGTAGCAGTTGATATCTTGTAGAAGATGATTAATACCCGCGCGGTTGATTTGGTCCGTGGGCGGAAGGCCGGGATGGCGCCATTCACGATATAGATTACAAAGTTATATCCTAGATTTGTAACTTTAACGTCTATCATGACAACACTTTCTCTACACTATAGTGAACAGAATGTTCGTATTGCCAAGCAGAGGCCATCTATTCGAGAACCGAGATTATCGTGTGACACATATTCATAATATCACCGTGCCTTACACTAGCTATCGTGGAGAGATTCTAGCGATATTGAAATTTATGTCCTTTACTTTAACATGTGATACAATGGTCCTTACATATATCCCATCCTCAACGCACTTGTTCCAACCCTAAACTTGTTAGTTACCCGTCTTTTCACCAGATGCGCCGTACTCCCTGTATCAGGGACCATCATGAAACCGATCAGCCATGCAAAGCCTAATCGCTTGATACCCTCATTGATTTACCCCGACGCCGCCCCTTAATATAATTTATTATAGAGGAGTTGTGATAGAAGTTGTGATAAGCTCTAACCCGTTCTCTAGATCCTTGATGCCTTTCCCGGCGACACTCTAATGGTTCCACTCCTCTCCTTCCTCGAGCTTCCTAGTTGTTCTTGGCAATATTCGTGGCTTGGTTGGAGTAGCAGCGAGAAACATGGTATGTAAGCGAATCGTTGGGCTCGCCAGATATCGTCTAGAAACGTTATTTCCCGCATGGTCAAGGTTATTCTAGGTTACCTGCCCAGAGATTATGATCCTTCACTCCATCAAAGTCAGATATAGACGACTATCTATTCACGTATGGCTATTGGTTGTACGCATACGTCCATACGCTGCTGATCTTTGATAGTATTATTTGGACAGCTGAGAGTTTTCCCTTGGGAAAACTGCTTCTCTTCGGCAACTAGGACTCACCCGAAAGGAGAGAAAGAAGGGCATAGGCCTAGGCAATAAAAGATCTAACGAGCTATTAATGTCTAGTTCCCGCGTAGGCGAGGTAGTGGCATTGTGCTGAGGCGACGAAGGCAATCAGTACTAAACTTTAGTATTTTCTTTGAAGGTTGAATTCCTAGATCTACCACAACATGAATACTACCACGATAGAACCTTCCCTACAGGATGTCAAAGACAGTACTTTTGGTGTAGTAAATCCGTTGGATTAGAAGGTAAGTTACACTACAGTATAGACGGCAGGTTAGGGGGTTTATATGTCAAAGATAATACTTGGTGTAGTAAATCCGTTAGATTAGAAGGTAAGTTACACTACAGTATAAACGGCAGGTTAGAGGTTTATATACTGTCAGGTATGTGGATCGGTTGTACCCTTGCCACCTACTTCTGACATTATATACTGTCAGTTAGGTATGTGGATCGCTTGTACCCTTACCACCTACTTCTGACACAGGAAATATACACTGTTCGTTAGTATCTACAATACAGGAGACTTGAAAGTTGCATTATTCTATGAGCGAGTCGCGGTATGACTTCACCATTAGCATAATACATAAGAACGGAGTTTCTCCATCCATTTGTCTTGGTTTCTTGAAACCGATTCCTAGGGAAATAGGGGGCCTTGCGAGAGGAATTCCTTAAAATGACATACCATCCGTCGAAGCCTGCCCTTAAAAAGGTACCCACTCTTGCTTTTCTTTTCTCTCTCTATTTTGAGGGTAGGCGACGCACATGTATGAATAGAGTGTCCATTTAGGGGACCAAGAATACTAGAATACAAAAAACATGGGATCTTCTTTTCTCGGTGTGGTTTAAGACGTACAATAGTATCCAGTTTATATTAAGAGGTACAGGCGCCTTATGGATTCTGTTCACTGCATACCAATATGGCTTCGAGAAACATTGAACTATCACACTCTAATGGAGTCCTTGAAAATCTCTATCGTTATTGTTCCTAAGTTGTGCTGCTCGAAACTGATTTGTAGTGGCAAACTCTGCGAAGACCCTAGATATAGCCGTATTGGTCAGACACGATAATATAATACTACCGTATTGCTCTACAATAATGGATGAGGCGTATGTGGATAATTTTTAGTGTTTTATAGAACTTCTAAAGTAGCATCTTGATATATTAACACTATTGCCGTTCTTTTAAGAAAATAAAAGATTATAGATGCTACTAATCTTTTAGGGCAAAACCTACATGTGCAACCGTTTGCACATAGAGTGGTTGTATTCGAATAATCCGACCTGAGGATATATATCAAATATAGCCTGTTGAACATGCACTAAACGAAACGCAAAAAGGAGTATGACAAGCAACACACGGCCAATTCATAGGCTTGTTAACATCACATCCTTCCCTTGTACCGAATGTCATGCTTTCGATCATTACTTCACATAACCAGTCAGCAGGCATATTACAGTAGCCAGGCGTGGAATATGATTCGTAGGAATATGTTACATAGAACGATCGAGATGACGTTATATTACACCTGTCGTACACTATTAACACACCTAGATATCAAGGGGACTTTCATGTTAGCTTAGATAGTTCTAAGGGTTGCATACACGAAAGAATAATTGTAGTTGGGGATATTTTAAGTCGTATGAATGTTATCATGAATGTTTCGGATGGGTTAGAGAGTAAAACGTAGGGAACCCATCTTGTGTCACATCAAAGTAAAGTTGAGGTAGGTATATAATTAAATAAAAAAAAATAAAAAAATAAAAAAAAGACGAGGAAAGAAAGGGGGGATGAGCTAGGTTGAATAAGTGTTACGCGGACTTCCCTTGGGGAAGTTCCGAGATACTTTCTGTATATATATAGCCTGGCTGGTTCCGGACCCCTCTGAGAGAAATTTCCTCCTTAAGAGTTCCTTTGACGCTATAGCCAATTATTAGATCATTAGGAATATGAAGCTATTCCCAAGCCCAGAACATCTGCCCTTGTGACAATAAGAGATGCGCTAAACCCTAATATTCTATACGCAGAATCTAGTGATCGTATTAAAGGAGTTGCCAGTAAAGAAGACTGGTAACGATCAATTCATAAATAAATAAACATACTATGCTATCTAACGTATAGGAGTAAATATTGCAAAGGTAGGTAGCAAAGGTAAGAGAGCCTATAGAGTTATATAGCCATGCGTGTTACGCACCTACTATGACGAGGACTAGCACATACTACTATATCTTCTAGAATAAGAAGAGACCTTGCATATATTACTAGTAGAGTGTTAGGTTCCTTGACGAACGACAAGTCCTCATCTCACCACCGTGCCTAGGTTCTGAAAATATGTAGTTATATAGGACTAGTACCCTAAATAGTCCTATTACCCTCGCCTACTCATCAAGATAGGCCACTATTCCTCAATATAAACATGACAAACCCAAGACGCAAAGGTAATATTTAATTATCTCCCACTACGTCGAATTTTAATAACATGACAGAAAACTCGAAGCTCCTCCCTTTATCCCCCAATCTTGGGGGGCAACTGAAATTCGGGCCCTCTCTGCTTGAATGAGTCGGGATAGTCGAAATTCATGGTTTCCATCGACGTTCCTGGGCCCTCCCTTATATTTAATTTAGCGACCCGTAATTCATCACTTAAGCGGTCTATCATTACTTGAGACGCAAGGAGAGACCGTATCCGCTTGTTCGGTGAGTCAATCTCACCATCATTTTCTTGCGCCCGTTTTAGCTTCATCTGCATCTTTCGTCCCTTTGCGGGTGGGTAAATCGCAGTCGATTCTCCGCCACACGTCGGGCATTCTTCTTCGCCTGAGATCTGGACGCATCGCTTACAGACCATAGCCGAGGAGCGGTCACGCCAATTTCTATTCATCCAAGGACCCGGAGGCACTCCACCACCAGTACGCCGCCCAGGAGGAACGTAAATATTACCACCCCCGCCCCCACCTCCTCCTAAGCCACCACCTGTAGTCCCGCCTGCAGCCCCACCAGCCCCGCCGCCTCCACCATATCCGTCATTGTCGCTGTCGCTACTATCTTCATCGCCGGAAAGATTATAGGTGTCCTGATCTTGGTCGTCGTCTTCGTCCTCATCATCGTCGTTGTCATCCTCGTCCGCGTCGTTGTTGACATTATCATTGTTATTATTGTTGATGTTGGCGTTATTGTTATTGTTGGTGTTGGTGTTAACACCGGGGTTGTAGTCGAACTGAGTGTCATCCCAAATATTAACGCCGGGATTGTTGTTGTCGTTATTATTGTCGTCATCGTTGTCGCTATCACCTCCGTCGTTATTACCACCACCACCACCTTCGCCTGGGCCTGGGCCGGGGCCACCACCATCCAATTCTGGGGGGACATTCGTAGCTGTGGATGCGCGGGACAACCCAGGCGGATCGCGAATTCCAGGGAAACTGGTAGCTGGCGTGGTCCCGTGTTTTACTGTCCAATGTGCGAAGCGTATCTCCCAGGTTTTTATCTGGCCATCGTTCTCCACGTAGGTGATGCTTACCAGGGCCCGAACCAAATTCGTGAGAGTATCTATCTTTCCAAGGATTCGACTCCATATATAGGCTGTGATACCGCCGTATAGTCTTCGCTGGTTCAATGCTATGAGAACGTCTTGGCGTATATTCTCAAAGGCGGCCCATATCGGCCCAAGTGCTTGTCTAGCTGCGGCCCTAATTCTGCTCGGGTACTAGTCAACAATCCTATCAGCGGTTTGTTCAACATTTGCCGAGTTTGGGGAATAGTCATATGAGACTACTTCCATGTAGCACAGATGTACTAGCTAAAATAAAAGTGATTCTTAAATATACTCACGATTTCGAATATAGTAATGGAATACCATTCCACTAAAGGAAGTAAAATAAGATAATAAGTTAGCGCCAGAGGTTGCTATCTTGGGTGAGGTATTATTCGCGGTGTGAGACCACACAATACTTTAAGGTTATAATGAGGCGATATAAGTTTGAATTTTACTTACTATAGTTGTCTATATACTCCACGATCCAAGCAAAAATATCAGCCAGCCCGGGATCATTAGTGAGTCCATCCTTTTCTGATGAGGCACTATGCGGAACTAGAAGTTAGTAGTTAATTATAAAACAGATGGAGAATGAGTGTATAGCGGAACGGAGCGAGAAGTTCGGCTTAGAATACGTACATCCCTAGGTGTGCGTTAGTCTAAACTATTGTTTATTACTTCTAATTGAGGCAAGGTCATAATATCGTACCTAGAGCGATGGCCTCTTCTACACTGTAAAAATATATATTCTGAAACATATTTTGATATTCCTCGGTTCTTTCCCGTAGTTGTTGCCGTGTGGGCCCAGTCGACCTCTCTCGGTCGTCCAAGAGCACGAACCTTCCGGACAAGGCTAAGATTGCGTCCTCCAGCAATGCGCCCTCATGAACTTGTCTATTACAATCGGTTCCCCAAAATTCTAACCGCCGTGGCCTCCCGCGACCGCCTGAGTCCATTTTGTTTGTCTGCCACAGGTGGCGAAAGCCTACCACAAACGTATCAACAAGACTTCTTATAGTGGATGAATATGACGATTAAGAAAGCGGTTTCTTTCTAGAATGTATCAGGGATTGGAATTTACGTTTCGCTTACGTGCTGCTAGGTGGCTCCTCATCCATTTAAGGATTTGGTCGAATGTTTCTCTCTGAGTTCCAAATGTGTTGGTATAATCAACCCCGAGAGCGTCTATCATCGCTCGGATCTATATAAGAAGTTAATAGTTTCTCGGTCTAGAATGCAAAGATAAAAGTCAACCTATAGAAGACTTTGTGAAAGCAAAAGGGGGCAAGGCTAGATTGACTTACGAACCAAGCCTGTTGGTTATGGGCCTCCTTTCGGTCCTCATACTTATTGATGAGCGATTGGATCTTCAGGATAGCGGCATTGGCTTGGTTGAGAAAACCTTGCGCCTGGCTATTTCCCCACAACGCTCTCCTTTCGCCTCTCACCAAGTCGAAATCAAACTGTTTAAGGCCAGCGCCATCGTATCTAAGTATCTGGCGGATTTGATTAACTAGCCTGTCTATATTTATGTTTGAAGGGTCGAAGTCGATGTTTCGAAGCAGTAAAAGTAAGCTAGGGGGGTTTTTCGTCTCCTTCAAATTATCCCCCCGTTCAAAAACCGTGTATCGCGTCGCGTCGCCATAGATATAACTGTCATTTGCCCGAAGCTGCTCAACTGTAAGTAGCGCCATTGTGTCTAGGCTGGGTCCTAAGCCCAAGCATTCATGCGCTCAGAAAACCAACGAGTTAACTGGGCGATAGAAAGAGCCTCACTAAGTAAACTAAAAGAACCCCCTAGACTAGATGAATATCTGCCAGGGTTAATAGATGCTGGGTCAAGATAAAGAAGTCGTGCCGAAAACGGTCCTAAGCAGCAAAACCTTAAATTAGGACACCTTAGAACAACAAATCATTTCTTTATTCAATTTCCTTTTAAAAACACCTACCCCATATGGCCGCCTTAGTTGTATTATGCCATTAAAAACCCCTACGACTTTTGTTTCGAGGCATAGCTAATAAAGAAAAGCTTACTGTTGAGATTACATAGTCACAATGACTAGTGGGAAACTTACTGTGTAGCCTCATAGTCGATAGATTCAACTCAAAGAATAATAAATTAATAGGCCATCATGGTGCTATGCCTCTAGTTATTTGTCTATTCTATCCTAGCTTATAGAGTTCCATTCGCGACATAGCCGAATGATAAGGCCATCGATATGCCACCCTGCCACCTTCAAATGATTTAGATAGGTGATTATATTATTCTGCTGAGTACTGCGTTTCATCCACCGTGCAGCAAACGAAAACGCTGCTATCATAACGGGGTCCCAGCATCTGGTAAACTCAGGCTCACTATTCATTGCAATACCGCATATTCGATGTGCGTGCCATTGAGCACACATCTGGGCCCGATCCATCCCCAAATTTCTGGTCTGTTCGCCGAAGGGAATTACTTGCGGCCTGTGTATCAGGAGTATGAGCATAGCTGCGTGATACACTGTATTGGAAGAGACACCTGCTCCCGTTGGGAATATTACTACAGGAAAGGTACTCGTAGAGTGCTCGACTTCCGCCAACGGCTTAAGACCTAAAGGGCGGTTCTCGTACCATTCACGGAGCCTATCCAGAAGTTCATTCCACTTTCCAACGTGGTAAGTGCATGACGTAGAGACTCGACCCAAGGCAGTGGTAGCATCACTCACTTCAGTAGGTAGGAAAGAAAAGTTCATAACATCAACAAGAATTCTTAAACAATGGAGAGAAGCATTTAAATTTTGCTGAGGATTTGACTCATCCGCCCCTGACTGAGTTTCGATATGATGTGCGAGTTCAAAGATCCAGACTGGAGCCCTCTGATTCATAAGACAATATGAAATTTCTTCATAATGCAGGACTATTAGTCGATGAATACCGTGCCGCGAGTATGAAGACTAAACATACCCAGTCTTAATATCAATGTAAGAAAAGCAAACCACATTTGCCGTCCTTCTTTATCGAGAAAGTTGAATTTGCGGAAATAAATAAACGCTCCATCCCCTCGAAAGTTGCTCTCCCACGTATCTGGTATGCTTTCAACGAAAAGTAGTGTCCTTGCTAGGGCGAAACAAGCAATTGTTCGAAGAGCTGAAGACGGAGACTCAATTCCTGGAGGCCTTGACATGGCCTGAATGTGGAAGAGACCGGCGCCACGACGTTGCACAATTTCCATCGGACGACTAGAGACTACTGCTGAGACCTGCAACAGTAGCTCAAGTACGCAAGGCGAAGTCATAGCTAGCCTGGGAACATGATGGCTGAAAGTTTGACCTTGATCGTAAACGTCTAACTAGGAGATGGCTCAGTTCTAAGGTTTCGAAATTCAATACAATTCGAATAGTTATTGCTTACCCATGGGGCGATATGGTGGCTGTAGTATTTTAGGAGTTCGATCTCGACAGATGAAAGTGGGCTCTGCCTACTGAGGGGCCAGCCTGCAGCTGATCTGGTATCGGAAGGACTTGGTAAAACATTGGTAGAGGAGCCATGATTACTACACTGTTCAACATCGGCCGAATCGGATGAATGGTTGGAGGGCTTGATGCCCCCCGCGCCGTCGTCAGGAACAAACTTAGATGATAACGCATCAATTTGCTGTTGACTTGCCAAACTTAAAAGGCCTTACCTCTATAGTATTGTACGTATTCAGAAACATCGAAGACCCAATCGCATTGATAATTGTGCCATCTCTTAATGTCTGGGAGTTCTTAGTTTTGAAAGATATATGCATAGTGTACTTGCACCCAGCATCAGCATTAGCACAACGCCTGCATCGAGGCTTTCCCTCATCACCTAGAACGCTCCCTATAAGTTAGATGAATCCACTATAGCGCCCTAAATAAGAACTAATCAAGATTAGACTCACATTTACGACGTTGGGCGCGGCACCGCTCGCAACCGCTCCGTGTCCGCGTATAACGCCTCTTCAATTTGTGTGGAGGTTCTTCGCCTCTTACAACTACAGTAGATTCCATAGTCCGTACTGCGGTGATGTTTCTCTAGGGAAGAAGCACATGTCAGGCGTATATATACGGTATAGGATGGCCTAGGTAATAGTCGGAACAGCTTATCATCCTCGACTACCAGGTAGGAGATTGGTTAGGAGACATGTAATATCAACGTCATTCAAGCCAAGTGGAGAGCTAGATCTGCCAAGCCTTAGGTAAGGCAGCTAACAAAATGTGCCGTTTCGTAAGCATAAGTGCGGATATACCTGCGTTTCTCGACTTGAGGTGCGGATGCTATTACCTTTTTCGGCGATGAGTTTATGCCGATTATTCAAGCTTTGAAATCGACGCCCATCCACAGAGCTACGTGTATAGTTGTTAATACCTTTTGAAATTAAAGGCAGGCAGAGTATTTTTTTCGTAAAAAATGGCAGTTTTTTCCTTATATCTGATTCAAACCATTCACCGGTGGCCTAATTATTTGTTCCACTCACAGTCACTCGATATACATCTCTCAACCTCAAACCGAATTCATCAGAATGCCTGATCAAGCTGAGATACCGCAAACCATGAGGGCATGGATCGCCTTCGGAGCTGGAAAAATCGAAGACGTTCTTGAGCTAAAGATCGATTTACCGACACCCTCTCCACCTAAAGCTGGAGAGATTATGATTAGGATTTCCTATGTAGCAATCAATCCTGGCGACGCAAAGATGATTATCAAACCGATTCCATTTAGAAAAACTGCCATCGCGGGTATGGATTTTGTCGGAGAAGTCATACAGATTGGACAGCCGTCTCCTACGTCAGTTTCGGACCTACACCTGGGAATGATCGTTGCTGGTACCGTGCCTATGATCAACGTCTTAGGTGGGATCGGCTCACTAGCCGAGTATCTTGTTGTGCCAGCGCACGCGGTTGCGGAAAAGCCTGATGGCCTCCAGGAATGTGTTGCAGCGGGGCTCTTGGGCATTGTTGGGCAGACGAGCGTCGTGCTCTTGCGCGCCGCCAACCTACCAAAGGGCGATAAGGTTCTACTGAATCGCGTGAGTGGTGGGGTGGGTTGTGTCTTAACTCAGTTGCTTCGCGGTATGGGTGTACACATTACGGGAATCTGCTCGTCAAAAAACGGGCCTCTAGTTCGCAGGCTAGGTGCCCAAGAGGTCTGTGTACATCAAAGACCAATCCCCCTTTACCTATCTTAGAATCTTTCAATTCCTAACAGCGTGTTGTGTCACAGGTTGTGGATTATACCGCTCATGAAGATATTTACGGCCATCTCTCTTCTCTTGTCACATTTAATGGTAGTAGACCCTTCGACGCCATCTTCGACTGCGTGGGCGATGATATGCTATATTACCGTTCTCCGGGATACCTTAAAGTTGACGGAAAGTATCACAGTATTGAAAGAGGGCCATTTGGTTTCATCACACAATTCAAGTTTAACCACTGGCCTATCCTACTGGGCGGGATACCAAGGACATACTCAAGTGTCTTCAGCAACCCTGCGGGATCTTCCGCCCGCGAGGTAGCGAGCTGGTTCGAGCGAGGTTATATCAAGGAGGTCCCTATCGATGCTATATTCGAAATGGATGGTGCTTTAAAGGTAGCAGCGCTCCTTTGGCCCCAACCTATTACTGTTGCTAATCTTTCGAAGGCTTTCAAGATGTTGTCGACCAAGAGAACAGTTGGGAAGATACTGATCAAGGTGAAATAAGAGGTGGAGTAAATAAGGCCTAACTATCACTTTAGTATTCATCTACGAGGGCGACTTACAAATTCTTTACCCGCCAGAGGCCGTTTTTCTAAAGGTTAGAAGGGACATAGTGTTACAAGGGCAGATGTTCTGGACTTGGGAATAGCTTCATATTCCTAATGTTCTAATAATTGGCTATGGCGTTAAAGGAACTCTTGAGGAAGCTGTTTTCGTCAGAGGGGTCCAGGACCAGCCAGCCTATATATATACATAAAGTGTCTCAGAACTTCCCCAAGGGAAGTCCGCGTGACACATAGGAGATGAGTACTGGGGAGAGTTTGATGGTGTACTATTCGTCATATCAATATCAAATAATAAGAAAAATACAGAGAGAGGTAGTACACATCTACGGCTAGGACCACTACCTATTAATTACTATGATCGAGGTAGCCATCTATTTTTATACATTCTGTGATAAACAAAACGCCTTGTATACAGTAGAGCTCATTGGGCTAATTGGTATTCGGCTTCTTGTACAGCAGGAGTACTTTAGGTACTTTACACTTACACAAATAGTTTGGTAATAGGAGAAAAAAAATATTTGAGAAAGTAACTACTGTCACAACTCCATAACATTAAACAAAGGAGTTCTCGTATATAGTAAATAGACAGTTACGAGGCTTCCAACTGTCAGAAGTAGGTGGCAAGGGTACAACCGATCCACATACCTGACAGTATATAAACCTCTAACCTGCCGTTTATACTGTAGTGTAACTTAACCTTCTAATCTAACGGATTTACTACACCAAAAGTACTATCTTTGACACCAACAACCTCGTGCATCAACAAATGTCATATTATACCCCTATACTAGCAGTCCTGACATCTACTCTAATTTACCTGCCTATGTGACTTCTTAGACCTAGCCAAGTATTCGATAGTGTTGTATGATGGGGCGAATACTTTTTTTAGTCCGAGGTTTAATAAATTTACCCTTTATACGGATCTCAAGTTTGAAAATGGAATTGGATGCTGTCTATTTTTCGTAGATAGAATAATGCTACCCTCCTTCATACCACGAATTATTCGTAATAAGCAGGTCTCTTCGGATGTTTCCCTTTATACATTATGATTATTACGGCGGTTTGTTCTGTGTTGCCGTTTATATTGGTGCTGGAGTGGGGTGACGTGGTGCCCGGCACCTTCTTTGTCCTCGTCACTGTCATTATGAATGTCAGCATCATCTTCGTGACTTGAGATCGATCCCTGTCTGGACCCTAGAACCCTAGGCTCGCCTAACTTTGGTGGTCTTTCTGCTAGGCCAATTGTTGACATTGCCCAGTCAAACCAGCCTTGGTAGGGGGGTTCAAAATGGCCAATATCCTGAATATAATGCCATTGGTTTTGGGGTAAGTTAAGCCAGACAAACTCCTTGTTGTTGTGAATGCGGCCCTCCATCACAAAATCCCCAATCTCTTCCGGGATCTTGAGTGCTTCGAGGATGAGGAGAGGCTGGTATGCCGGGATCAGGAGGTGTAGTTCTATAAGGGTTCGAATGTTAGAAAGTATCAGCGATGGAAGGTTTAGCTCATCCCCGGGGAGCGGGGAGTTAAGAGTCAAAATATTCGCAGAATAGGAGATCAGAAACTCAGGAATGCCTACTAGTAGAGCGGATAGTCCGACCTTTTGCTTTGGCCCGAAGCTCTCTCTTCTTTATACGTGTCCTTGCTGCAAGCATGAAGGCAAATGCAGTGTCAATCTGGTTCGTATATCCGCAAAACTCTGGCCATATACGCTCCTTCTGTATAATGCGAAAAAACCCGGGATACCAGTCGTTGTCTGGGTGATAAACAAAAAACCAGTGACTACAGGTAGTGTCGAATGAGGTTTGCGTGACTCTCTCTGAGATCATATCATAGACATATTGGGGGAAGTTCTCTTGTGCCATGAGAGCCGTCTGTGCTGCTAGGCTAGTTGCCATACCCTTGAGATGAGCGTCGATAAGCTGGAGGACTTTGATACCTTGGTAGGCTAGAACAATGTTGGCACCAATCCCAGCTACCGTCGCTATAGAATTAAAAGAGGTGAAAATCGCCGCAGAATCTGCGAATGATTTCCCCATCACCTGTATTGAGGGGACAAATGTCTTGGCCAGGACTTTGGCCTTATTCACAACATCTAATGCTTTTATGGCCCCATTGTTCAAGTCATCGGCCACATTTCTCACGTCGTCCATCACCTCCTTCATGTTGTAAGTCTCATATCCAGCCTGGATTGTCTGAACTATGGGTTCGACCCTGCTGGCATACTTTGTCACAGTCTTAATAGCCCTTTTCCTGATCTTCTTGTTATTGACTAACCATTTCAGTATTCCCCACGGGGCCATAATGGGAAGAATCAAAAAAAAGAACTACTAGGCGATATGAATTACTTCATCAGCCGTGTATCGGTGTTTAGTCTCAGAGGCCAAGAATTTGAAGATAGTTCTAGGGTGTGAACAAAAAGGCGAGATTTAAAGGTTATACAAAAGAGTTGAGCTATTAACACCATTATGTTTCCCAAAACTGAAGCTAAAATCATGTCCATTAACACTTGACCCCGTGCCGTTTGCTTTTGCGGCAACATATCAATAGCTGTCGTCTTTTTAAGATGGTGTAGTTGGGATTATCCTGATTGGGCCGATTGAGCTGATTGGGCCGAGAAAAAGACAGCACGGTTTCATACTACTGCGTGGCGAACAGAAAGGCCAATGAAAATGTATAGTTGTACATATTACTGGATATTTTATATTAATGGCAACCAGTTCCAGAAGTCTATTCACCCAATACACCCAATGCCAATGCACCACGGGTAAGAATATATATCTATACGCCGCTATTGCCCTAAATCCAGCCGTTGGTCTACCAATCAAAATGGCCCTTGAATCCCCTCGTTAGTGCCTAACATTGATAGTTAAGTTACAGGATATAGTATTTCCAAACGGTAAAAGTTGGGAGGCGGAAAAACCATCGCCGTACCAAGAAATAACAGGTATTCTTAACGAGGCCCAAGCTGATCCAGCGGTAGCAGCAGTAGATGAAGAAAACTAAGCCTATGTTAGTTGATCTCAACGAGGACGGCGAGGTCTGATCTTGCAGCTTCCCCCAGCTCTGTCTTGCCTAATTCTTTAGAGCTAGGCACTATAATACCTTATAGCGGGCTTAATAGACTTGATAGAGTAACAAGATTGTAGTGTAAGCATATATATACCTGCATTATTATTGGCATGAAACAACTCTATGCTAGAACGCTACATCTCATTTGCATGAGATGTTTCATACCACCTCGATCCGACATCCCTTACATCCATCCGAGACATAGCTGGATAGGTGTATGTAGGGATGTCTGGAATAGGTATGGCAGGTCGGCAACTATCATCGCCGACTGCCGACTCCCTTGTGTATATATAGACCAGGAATTCCAGGGCCATTCGGAAGGATTCCGTGGACCCCAGTAGAATTATCGTAATTCGAATACACATTCCAAGCCCTCTTATGAGCCCTTGTTACAATAATATTTTGATGGTCCGATAAACCAGACATGAGACGTGTTTCCAATTCGGCATGATAGTAGATATATTTAAGCATCGAAACTTGGGATTATAGCTAACTATGTGTCGACTAGAATTTACGAGTGATCAGACAGACTAGGCTAGGTACTGTAGTGTTTCGTTGATTTAACTTTATAGATACTCTTGGGTCTATCGCAAATTCTAAGTCATCATCTTCTACTAAACCTGATTGATAATTTCCGTCAATGTTGGAAGTCTAGGCTATAATAAAAGGCTTGCTTCACATTGAATAGTCTCGAGTCTTCTCAACAGAGTCATTCTTAATAGTAATCGGACGTCTGTCTGTTGAGCCAAAAATGGCAGGCGACGTCATGGGCAACAGGCCAAGTTTCACTTTTTTGTTTGTTGCAACAGTAAGAGAGAAGCCGTTAATCGCTCTAACAGAGCTGACAGTATGAGGCGATCTGCGACAAAAGATTGGATACTGTGGTTGCTACGAATGCGCACGTCGTCATGGGAGAAAAACTGGAGTTTGTTTAATGAGTTGAAGTGCTGCCGCATTCCGCGCGCTTTGCGTGAACACACCATGCTTTAACCGCGTACGGTTATGGCACTGTGGTAAGCTCGTGATAAGTAGTCGCGATACGATGGCATTTCATCCTACCTTGTTGCTTTGCCCTCATATACGTAATGCGTCTGTAGCTCAATTCTGTAGAGGTAGTTAATAAGAAAATAATAAATTTATCGTAGTGTACACTACAGAACGTTCGAGCTTGCTCGTTGGCCGAGATTTGCACCCTGGGGACTTGCGTAATAAGCAATACACTACGGAGTACACTACACCACAGTATAATAAATACCTGCTGTAGCCATTCCTAAATCGACAATTCTGGCTACCCAACCACCTAAAAGGGGCTCAAACGACGCGCAATGAAAACCGAATTTCACCGCTAAACTCGAAAAATATCAAGCAAGGAATGTTTAATGGTTAAACTAGCTTGAAAGGGTTGGGCATTCATCTAAATTAGCAAAGGTCTACTAGCAGCCAACGAGTCGTAGGCGCTAGCATTGCCCAATTTGGCAGATTTACAAGATTGGGATCTCGCCAAGTGACTAGACCAACATCTCAACCAATGGAACACTGCCAACGGAAACAGAGGGGAGGTTGACTGACATGTCACCATAGGAGCGTAGTGAATTTGGGCACTACCGGCTTTAGATCCGGTAGCCACTGAGAAGCCATCTCACCGCTATCCAACGGAGTGGATATGCGGTGAAGACGCGATGTGTGTCATGTCATGGAACAAGGTGTTCGATAGGCCAGGAGCGGCCCACTGCCGCGGGTTCCGAGTGATTGGGTGGTGATGATGATGATGATGATGATGATGATGAACTGTTCGGTGGCTGACGTTTGTCTATAAAGAGTGGTGGAAATCCCATACCCTGAGATGACTTAGAAGGTTAGAGGCCTAGCCTTGAATCACTCAACACCTTTTAACCCAACTTTTCCAACCCAACTTCCCCTAACCCCAACAGCCTATCAAAATGGACGCTTTCAGCTCTATCATCGCTGTTGTTATGGTCGCCGTGACCTCTGTCTCGGTCGGTTCCATTGTCGAGGGGAAGGTAAGTTCCAGACTTTCCGTTGTTATGCCCGCACCCACGAAAGCGAACCCTCGCTAATTTACCCTACTTAGACATTCAACTCTGGCTTCAGCGCCAAGAGTCCCTGCATGAGGTCGTGACACTCAGCCCTTGTGCAGGGGGCACAAAGGACGTTCGCGGAGTCCCGAAGCGGCACAAAGCGGATGTCAGTGGTGGTGGAAGGGGTTGGATAACAATACCTAACTGCCTGGACACCAACCACAACCAACAAGTTATGAGCGACATACTACATCGACAGTTATGAGCAATGTATTATACTAGTAGTTATGAGCATCGATGGGGATGACGGGTTTAGACGGAACGACCTAGGTTTCGAGGCAAATCAGGTTATGAGCACAAGATTGGGGATGTCGGATTCGAATGGGATGGCTCAGCTTCCGGGGCACAGGCATGTTATGAGCATCATGATATCTCCGACTAGTTTGCAGCTCGCCGACGATTAGCTACCCGAGGTGACTGTAAGCGAGTTAGCAACCTCTACAGGAAATCTCTTACTGTCTGTTTACTGCTATCTCCTTTCACCTGCTCCTGTGATTTTGATACTTTGAATTGTTTGTTGATCTTGCGTGTTTTTGACATTGCTACTATGGAACGTATTTAATAACTCCGAGGATCTGGAGGTCCTTCGAATAGTGTAACGTATATCAAATGCCCAAACTACATTGCCACAGCACCTAGTAGCCCTTACGCAAGTCCCCTATACGTCTCTTGCACGCTAGCCTTCTCTCTCTCCAGAAACTCCTCAAAGGTGTGGAGGGGAATGCCCCATCTCTTCACATCTTCCATATTGAAGAATTCGCTTATTCGTCGCGCAGCCAGCTGGCCTTCTATGAAAGGATCCTGTTGAGCCAGCGCAGAGATCTCTTCGTCAGATAGATAACTAGCTTTGAGCGGCTGGCCTACGGCCCGAGATAGCGACTTGAAGAGCTCTTCAAATGTGTGTGTCTCCGATGCAACCGAAATGTCCTGGCCGTTGAATTTGGCAGGATCCTTGAATGCCGCGATGGAAAATGCAGCAACATCATGCTCATCGACACTGACCATCACCGTGTCGGCTTTTAACGCTGTGGTGAATATGCCTGTCTCCGTTAGACCGCGATACATCCCAACCTTAGGAGCAAGCCAGTTAGCCATAAACGACGCAGGGCGTAGAACAGTGTAAGCCTCAAAACCTGCGTCACGAGCTGCGTCCTCGATGAGTTTCTTATTGTTGAGGAATTTCGAGATCATAGTGTCAGGTTTCGTATCTTTGATCAGGGCGTTGACTCCAGCTGAGTAAATCGCGTGCTTGACACCCGCGGCCTTCGCAATGCTCACAATGTTTCTCCCTTGTCGGACATCAGCATCCCAATCCGTGAAACTAGGCTGCAGGTTCAGAAATAGGCCATCACATCCGGCCATTCCATCCTTGAGTGCCTTCTCGTTGTCCCAATCTCCAGGGAAAAGCTTCACTCCCGCAGATGCGAGCTCGGTTGCTGCAAGGGAAGCAGGGTCTCGAACCGTTGCGTGGACACCCCAGCCGATTTTTCTGAGATCAAGGGCTAGAGCCTTGCCGAGTGTGCCAGTGGCCGCAACGACGAATATTGTAGGAGACATGTTTTTAATACTACGGTTTAAGAGTGATTGGTATTTGGTCGGATATGCAATACCGAAAGTGAGTTCTGAAATTCCCAGGGAGTTCTGATTGATGAAGCCGAAATGGTTCTTGTATCTTGTTAGTGTGAAGCGAATACTAATTACTTATCCTGACTGCCTTATTTTGATTTTAATTGCATTTAACTGACGCCTTTTATAAGCTATGAGGTCCAAAGGGTGTATGGCGGTCTTCCGCCAGTCTCACAGGGGCCGTTCTCACCCCTGAGTTATGGCCTCCAAATCGGCCACTCCCCCTGGAGGCACAAACCAAATTTACCAATCGATTTGCTCCTATACCGGTAATATGCGGTCTCTCGCCATATAACCCGGCGATGATGGGCTCATTGCCAGAATTAATCATTACATAGGTTTCCACATTCTACGGCCTCCGAAATATATTTTAAATTTGTTCGGAGGCTATACGAGGGTTGCACTGGTTACGTTTCCGTCGCACGCGTTTATTTGGGTAAGAAGCACATTATGATGTATGCGGAGTATGCCATTATTCCATTGCACTACTTCTACTCATAGGAATGCAGTATATACAAGAAATTCAGAGTCAATAGTTCACGACAACCGAATTGTATCCTGGATTCAGGCAGTAGCTCCCGTGAGCGTCACAGTATAGTCAAGCCCAGCCTGGACGTCACTGCTGAGACTAAACGGGTCATATTGAATGAGTGTCGCTGGCGTGTTAACAACGACGAGACTCGCCTCCTCGCTCGAGCTCACGGCTGTAGACCCGGAGCCGTTGGCTAAGTCAACATACCGTGTCGCGCCGGAGCCTGTGTTGCGAATCGCTAAAGTCGCCGTGAAGGCTTTGCTAGCCGTCACTCGAGCTGTTACAGTAACGGAGCCTGATGTCTTGAGCGGAATGACTAATATTCGCAATTAGTAATTGGGTTATAATTTCCGGTGTCTGATTTCCAAACACTACTCGACATAGTAGTGGAGTTTTATCCCGACGGAGAGATACAGAGGACAAAAAACAAAAAACTCGAAGAGTGACTTACTGTTGGCACCCAGGTATCGTGGTTGCCTGGCACTTTTGACCTTATAGGTCCCCGCCGACCCCTGAGTATCAAGATTGGCGTAGTTAATGCTACTGCGTTGCTGTAGGAAGACACTCTGAGCGGTAGCGTGCCCGATGTCGGCGTACGCCATGCGCGCCCAGTACCGAGCGACGATTTGTTGCGCCGTGTTGCTCGTGGCAATACGATCGAGAGAATGCAGCGGTGTCTCATTGCTTCCCTTGCTGTATTGACGAATCATCTCGCGAACGGCAGTCTGGCCGAGCCCGGCAAAGCTATCCGGGTTCGCTGTGATATAGGTTAAGAAGGGCCAAGCTTCGTAGTAGTTGCCCGTGTTGGCGGAGCCATCAACTAGGACTTGGAATGAGTCACCGATGACCTTCTGCAAGTTGATCTCAGTGGCTGTCGCGGATTGCCCGTGCGCCGATCGGGCGCTCGCGCACAGTGATGATGTCTTATAGGTATCAGCGATCCAGTTCGCGACAGTCTCCCACCATGCTCCGGTTCGTCCTTGGTCTACCCAGTAGCGCTCCGTATATGTTATACCATGCCCCCATTCATGCACAACGACGCCTGGGACCGAGATGTAGTTTTGCTGGACCTCGAGCCAAGCTAGGCCGGTCGAATAATCACTATGCATGACCCCTGCGGCGCCAGGCAGGCTCGCGACAGAATAAATATTCACTTTGTAAAACGGTCCGTCGTCATTGTCTGAATTGTACGATAGACCCGATGAGCGCCAGCCGAGCGTGCCGATGAAACAGTCATAAGCGCCCTCGAGCTGTTGCAGCGACGCGGTCGCCTGACTTCCAGTTGCACCATATATACGAAAGTGTGCCGAGTCTGTGAAGGTGCTTCCGCCGGGTCCCACGTTTGGGTTCGCCGTGAACGTAGCAGGCGGCGCCGCGGCGGTGAGAGTGCCCGAGACGGCCTGGTTCAAGGGAGCGGCTACGCCACAAGCCGCATAAAGAAGAGGAATGATGACCAGTGAGATGCTCTTAGCCGCCATGCTGAGTGATGGTTTTGGCTACTGCGCCTTGATTTGGTGGTGCACGCTACGACATGGCTCTGATCGGCACTGTCCCGGACCACGACATTATATAACAGAGCTCCGGGATAATTCTTCCAACACTGCCGTCGTTATGGAGGTTTGACGCCCTGGTCGTGGGCCGGCTCACACCCACAAATGATGTGAGTTGATCGCCCTAGATAGTGTGAAACGCCGCCAAGATATATAGAATCGAACTCTCGGCTGATACGAAGGTGGATTTGTCCCTCCCGATTCAGCACGTCGTCGAAGTTTGGCCTATTCCGTACCAAAAGGGGTTAAAAGTATCTACTGGTGGAATTGAAATATACCAAGGGCCTTGTGTCGCAACGTGCTTGATTGGAGGGGAATCAAAATGCTGCCACGCTACTAACGGGTACCTACAGTAGTACACTAACCCTCCAGGGCTAACATGTACCGGCCTGTCAGAATGCACCCCCGAAATACGAGTCCCGAAACATGATTATAAGAACGAACGGGGTATTAAACATTGAAGGGAAACCATGTGGATGCAGTCGGTAGAGGTGACAGGGCTAGTGGAGAGGGGTGGTATCATGTTATTGTGTTATCATCTCAACTACCACCGGAAAAAGCACACAGGCAACATAACATAGCCAGATTCGACTCAATTGATCAATTCTTGGATTTCCTTGCTCTATTACAAATTGATCAATTGATTCTCCATATGACATGCTATATAAGTCATGTAGAAGTGTAGGTAAATGGCCTATCTCTACATGCGCGACCATCAGAATATATATGATGTCTTGGGATTGATGGCTCACTTCGACGTCAAAATCACTCCAGAGGTGTTCTGGTAAATATTGCCTCTAAGATACGTAATTAGAGGCGAGTGGGTGTGAATTGCGAAAGAGAAAACAAAGCCTACCTCCTATAAGCACTTGGTCTAGAGACAGCATTTTCCCGGGAGCCCTGTTCCGGCATATTTATTTTCACGTTTACTTTTTGGTCTCGCTCAAAGCCTCGCTCGAGCATCTTCACTATATCGTCTTAGGTTGCTAATCCAATTGAATAGAGAAGCATCTAGCTGTCCGTCCCATACTGGTACCTAAGGCTGTGTGGGCTGTTTAAATGAGAGCCTGGATTGCCGGCTGGCGGAGTTCCGCCCCAGACCCGAGACGGCTCTAACCACCAACGGCGCCTTATGACGTTAGCAGCTTCTCTAGCGGCATCTCTAGAAGTACTTACTTGCACAAGACAACCTCACCAGACGGAATTCCGACGCGCATGACGGGCATTTTTTGAGCCATCGAGAGCATCCATCTTCTAAGACTCAATTACAAAGACAAATCACATCCAATTCGGATTTGGTCGGTCGAGTTCGGGCATCGCTTTCGAGGGCAACATGGCCCCGTCCCTTTCGACTATAGAGCGTGGCAACCCGCCACCGAGGCGGAAATCCGTAAGTTATCATCTCGTGATGTTTACGCCGTGCTATATCCACCCGCTATATCCACCCGACTATCCGAGATCCGGCGTGCCGATGAAGCCCCAAGTCTTGTCTCCTGCGAAATCTACCGTTATTAACCCAATTTGTCCAGTGCGCCGCGTGCATCAAAGCCAAACGGCGATGTGATCTTCGCCAACCCTCATGCTTACGCTGTTCGCAGAGGAAGCTTGACTGCTCTTATCCCACGCATGGTGAAAGCCAAACCAGAAAGGGCAGCGAAACTTCTTCCTCGCAGATGGGGGTGAGCCCGACTGCGCGGCCACAAGAGCTTATGAAAGAGCCGTTGGCTGAGATATCCTCCTGGGACACGAGTTTTGACTTCAACATGGACCTCACCCCTTCGTATGATCCGTCATGTCCGTCCTTCCCCACCATCTCATTTGACGAGCCGATGCTTTCAGGGCTGGAATTCCTGAACGAGGTCGTGAATATGGATAATGCGTTAAACCCCATACCGCCGACGCCGGGTCTGACGCCGGAACTAGCGTTGGAAGATCCAATGCCTCTGGTTCCGCGGTCGCCCAAACCACAGGTGGCTAGCTTATCGAGAATACAACTGCTACGCGCAGCCTCCGAGCTGACCGAGAAGCGTCTACGCTACTCTATCGATGCGTTCAAAGCCGCGCCGGAGGCCATGCTTCTTGAGGGTGGGACATTCTGGAGCCATCGAGCGCTCTACCGAGACTCGATGCCTGCATTCTTAGAGGGTACGCCAGCCCCCTTTTCCTTTTCTAAAATCTAGTTGAGAGCTACATCCTTGAAATAGAATGCCCTCTCGGCTGGTTTTCACCGAGCTAATAATACGAACAGACGCACTCGGGGCCTGCGGTCTACACCGCGCAAAGAACAGCAACAACAGGCCCATGATCCAACGGGTCATTGAACTGCGGTACCAACGGCTTCTCGCAGCGCCGATTCCAAAGGGCAACGTATCGGAGCTACTAGCCCGGACACACGCTCTCATCCTCTACCAAATCATGTTGTTCTTCGACGATTCGTGCCCGGGCCGGTCACTCGCGGAAGAGACGCTGCCAGCCCTGAGCGACTCGGCAATGGCTCTCCTCGAGTTCGCGCGGCACGACCCCGAGGATGAGGAAAATGACAACCCCTCCAACCCGTCACGCAACATCCCCCTGTATCCACTCACCGCGGCCCGCGCGCTGTATGACGACTGGACGTTCCACGAGTCCATACGTCGCACTCTCCTCATATCCTTCATATTTACGCAACTACAATGTCTACTGCGCGCAGATTTTGCCAACTTCATGCCGCAGTGTTTCGCGCCCTCGGACCCATCAGATGTCTCCTGTTTGACTTCCGCGTCCGAGTCGTCGTTCAGCCCCGAAGACATAACGGCTCTGGCAGCGATCAGACACGCAATGCAGACGACCGCGCGGGACGATGAGCACGAGTGCGAGTCGCAGACGACGCTCTGCCGGAGTTTCACGCTGTCGGCGCATCTATGGCACGCGAGCGATGCCGTCGAGTTTGCCGTCGCCTGGCGCGACAAGAGACATCTTGTTGCGGAGCCCTGGAACGTCTGGAAACAGATGGACGCGGCGCAGGCAGACGATATCGACCTGCTTGGACGTGTTTTAATGACCTCGGCCATGGGAATCGAGGAGGCGAAAGGCTGGTTTGTCTCAAGAGGTGGCAGTCTTTGAGACTTGCCGCGCTCCTTACGAGAATAGGCCTAAATCGGTTCTGTGTATTCGATATTGTATATACCCACATCGTTCTTTTTCGCACCTAAGTAGTCGCAAATTGGGGGCACTCCGGATTTTTAGAAACCGATGCAAGCGAGGCAACTCGAGAACAACGTTTGATAAATTATGAGTAGATAGCTCAGCAGTACGGGCCTGCCTTATAAATTATATTAAGAAATTCGACACTTCATCTCTCATCATTCTCGTGATACATCGTTTGAGCATCGCTGCTGCTAGCTAAGCGCTTCTTTCTGGTTTCTTCTAGCGATACAGTATTTGTAGACACCTTAAAAGACGATACCGGGGGAGACATCCCCGCATCGAAATACCCAACAAGACCCTCCAATGTACAAAATGATATAAAATAATGCAGATGCAAGAGCTAGGGTATCACGCAAATTTTTGCTTGCTAAATGCCAACACGCATCGCATCAGCCTTTGTCTCGCGTAGATCCGCGAGCCTAAACACCCCCCACGCCGCCGTCCTCTAGACTCTCATCCCAACCGCCAGTTGAGAGAAGCCACTCGCCAACCCTCTCTTTTACACCTCGCAAGCCGTCGCCGAGCGCACCGTCCCATTGATCTTGGACGACACGGACTTTTTCCTTCAGATCGTCAGTCAGCCGCTCACGCTCACCCCTTCGCTCATCTTCAATCGCGCGAGAATCGCGACCCTCGGCTTCGCTGACCTTGGCGCGCGCACTAACAACTGCCTCCTTGACTTCGTGTAAGAGGCACAACAGGTTCGTCTGTGACTCGATGAATTGATACGTGCTCTTCTCTGCATGCAGCAACAAGCTGTAGAGGTACTGCAGAGGATGCTGATGATACGACGGGTTTTCCTCAAACTCAGAGGGTGGAATTTGGATATGGAAATGCCCATCAATGAGAGACGGGATTTTGTCAAGCAGGCGTTTTAGCGGCGGCGCAATGTCCCAGAATGCATTCAATTGCATGTCAACACCGCGTGTCACGTTCTCTTCCACCACGTCACGGAACTCGCGCGTCCGTTGCAACATCTCGCTGGTAAATGCCGCTTGACGCTTGCCGGCATCCTCGGCAAAGAAGGCCTCGGCGTTACGTAGCTTCTCTTCGTTACCTGATAGTCGATATGGCATGATCACCATCTCGCGATAACGGTCGTTCCGGTCGCTGAGTAGATCGTATATTTCACGATGTAGAGCCTCGCGCGCCTCGAAGATCCACTTTAGAAGCGTAAGCTTTTCAAGTAGCTCAGGTTGCTCGTCGCCTTCTTCTTGGGGCATATTAGGATTGGGCGCCTGAGTTTCGACGAAGAGCCGCGAGCGGAGCTCGTCAAAAAGCGCGGTAGCTTTGGCGATACGACCAGTGAGAAGGTCATTTAGTGGCATAACCACTGCATTTTGGAATCGCTCGAATTCTTTTTTCTCTAATTCTTTTGACTGGGCCTTTTCTGATTCCTGGGTATCAGCCTCAATTGCTGCGGCTTCAGCATATGACATGTTCCCAGAACCTATCTCTCGTTGAAGATTGACACGCAGCGCCTGTCTTCTTGCCGAGGCTGCTGCTGTGGCTTCATCGCGTACTTTCTGGCTGTCTCGCGTAAAGGCTTGTTTGGTTGCCTCGATCTCACTTAAATCACTAACCGATCGGACCAGGGTTCGGATCGAGGTTAGCTCTGGATGATTATTGTTCACGGCTGGGTGATGGCGAGGATAAGGAGGAGGCAATGTGACCAATCGGGAGACGTCCAGATGAGACGGACACGGAGTATTTGGCGCCGATGACGCGAGCGATAATAGTGATTGGCGGAATGGGTGCGGTGCCTTTGTTGGTTCCGGCTCATGCCAGCCAACTTTTTCAGGGGGATATTCGTCCGCAAGATATCCCTCGCTGGAGCCCGAAGGTCCGGATACGCTCCCGGACGCATCTTGCCACTGCAGTGCTTCCCTCGCCTCTTTCGGCACGCCCATGTACTTCGATTCCCGCTTCGACCTCTCAATCCGGTTCCCGTCGCCTACTGAATCCGATTCCCACCATCGACTTGCAGGTCTACCTCGAGAATCCGCTCCATCACGAGCGCTTACACTCATGCTAAGAATCGGCGAAAGCGACGGCATATATTGATTCGAGGTCCAATTCGTGTTAATTGGAGGAGGGCCGCTTGGCGACATAGGAAGATTCGCGGACGCTGGCGCAGAACTTGGCTGGTGCTGCTCGCGGACAATAGAGGTCATACTGTTCCGGTTAGACCTGGTGTCAGACATCTGAGGTGCCCAATCGCTCGTTTGCGAGCTATTTGAGTCCCGCCGGGGCTTCATGGGGCGGAATAGATCTCTCGTAAGATCAAAAATCTCAGACCCCATCGCGCCAATAGCCGACGAATATCTCTCGCGTCTTAGTCTAGACTCGTTGACAAAAAAATCGGCAAACAACTTTACGCGGTCAGCATCAGTCTTTGCGGAAGCTTCTTTCTCAGCAAAAACTTGGAAGCGCTCAATTGTGCCCTGGCAAAACTGCTGAGCCGTTTGGCTCACAACAAGTTGTTTCGTCAATGGCTGGGAGGCGAAGGGGGTAGATGCAACACTATTGATTGAGCTGTATACGTCCGGCCGTACGTGGGACGAGCTTGAGACCGATCGGCTTTGCGGCGGAGGAGTAGGAAGGGCTTTTGGGGCTATAGTGTGCCCTGTTTCTGTACCAAGCAAAGGTTTTTGCGCAAGAGGGGAGAACGGCGGCGTAGCAGACTCTATAGGTAGTCCTGCCGAGGCTCGGGGCGTTGAGTGGCGTGAATCCGCATTGTCGTCGGGAGATTTGGATAGTTCGAGTATCATCTTTCCTCCACTTCGTGGCGTTCCCCGATGTACAGAAAATCGGCGAGAGATGTTTGAACCCTGTGGGACCACGATGTCTGATAGTTGCTGTGCATCTGTGCTTGATTCAGCCCGCTGGTGTCTAGTGCGGCTTTCATTCCGTCTCTCTCGTAAAGTCTTTTCACCTCTGACAGCACCAGTTCTATTCAGACCACTATTAGGACTTGCACCAGTAGCAGACTCCGGAACATCTTGTGGCTGAGGATTAGTTAAATCAGATGTTCGAAGAGTCAATTCCGGTTGGCTGGGTGTTGTAATAGGCTGTGGCCGGTGCTCTTCGTCAACCCAATTGGCCGGGGTTGGGGGTACAGGTCCCAGGGCGGTAACCCCCCCAGGTGGCGGTCGCCTTGTAGGCGGAGAGGCTATGGGCGGGTTCATAGCGTTCGGGCGATTTAGGCTCTGGGACCGAGACTGCGCAGAGGGAGGGGGGCCAGGTGGAGGAGGTGGAAGTGGCATAGCCGGGTCCCATCTTGTTTGTGACGTTGACCGAGATCGAGCAGAGATGGGCGTCTCAACCGCGCTCGCGGAGGCAGCTCTACGGGCGTTGGGTGGTATTATTGGCACAAGGCTGTCGGATGGATCTATAGTCGGGGGTATATTGATCATCAATGTCTGTGGTCTGGAGGTAGGGACCAATGAACGGGTGTCTGGACTATGAACAGAATCGGTCGGATCCCGATCTCTGCGCCTTGCCAGGGAGGGCAGCCCGAATCGCCTGTCACGAGATGCTCTCCTTTCAGTCGACCCTGGCGGCGGCGGGAAGTTTTGGGTAGTAGCCGGTTCGGGTGACGGCCGGTGGGCATTCGATGGTATACGGACAGCAGACGCATTCGCTTGGGGCGTCTCATAATTGGTAGGGGGTCGCTGGCTACGTGGAGGAGAATACGGAGGCGGAGGTGCCGGCACAGCAGCTTTTAATCGAGTAAATACAATGTCCATACACGATGGAATAGCTGCAGATGCTTACCTGACGGGTCACGAAAAGCGGGTTGTGTAGGGTACTGGTGTGTCCTCTCTGGACCAACAGCGGGTGACGGAATCCATTCTTGGGGATTATAAGGTTGTATTGAGCTAGCTGGTGTTGGGCCGGCGAAAGGATGCGGAGAGCTAATAGATATAGCAGATTGGGGCGTATTCAACTGATTGTGGTAACCCAGCGCCGACGTCAGTAACGGATTGAGAGTCTGGCGAAGTCGCGACGTGGTATCACGCGTGCTAGTCATTGTTAATGACGAAGGCCGTCGGTTTCAACGGCTATTAATCAACGAGTGGCGAACCGATAAGGCCAAAAGTATAAAACTAGATCTCATATATTGTTGGATGTTTTTGTGAGACTGGTACGCCTCGGTTTCACAACTCTGCTTGCCTTGCCTTCCGCGATTCCCTTCAACCGCGATACGTGAAGACGTTGTCGCCAATCGCGCCCATGACCCAACAGCTCTCAGAGCCGTAACCTGAGCGATGATGGTGGGCGGAACGGCTTGAAGATAGACGAGCGGCGGCAACGGTGCTAGGACAAGAGACGGGATTCGCGCCGGTTGAGAGCAGACGTAAGAAAAGTAAAGGAGAATAGACTATCAATTAGACTCGGTTAGGAAATAGGTACGAGAGTCATGGGGTGGGGATAATTTAGTCTCTTGGCAGATCTCTAATGCATTTAAACCTCGTGCATAAACTGGCGTGAGCGTTGCAGGCGGTGCGAGTCCAATTCTGGGCTTAAGGCCGGTACTGTACTATGTAAGGAACGGCGAGGGGTTAGGATCATCTCAGGCAGTCAAGGCCGCTATGTACCTATGTTGTGGCATGGCAGTTCTCCCAGTGGCCTGCCTGTTTAGGCCGATTGTCTCTGGCCTGTGGTGTCGTGGTATCGTGGTGTCGTGTAGCCCAGGTGTATGTATCATCAGGGTGTATCATCAGGGTGTATGCAAGGGAACGCAGCTATAAAGGGAGCGGCGCGTCACACAACAAGTCGGCTCTAGTGTAGAGATAGAGCAGCATTGTGAGTCGTCGGCTCTTGTCCGCTACCCTGCAGGTTGATCAGCCGAAAAGGATCCCAACCTCAATGTACGGCGGCCGAAACGAGCGAAGCTACTGGTAGAAGGCATCGACTCAACTCGACGTTGAGCCTCGACGCAAAGGCCCTATGTACATAGGTACATAGTAGTACACTAGGCACCCCAAGGCACAAGGCCTGGTTCCACCGGCTCTGGGATCCACGGCGGCGATTGGGCATCCCGACAGGGGGGTCCCGGGCTATATTTGGGTCGCTAAGAGTTAGACCGGGTCTCATTGGCCGGCCACTCTGGACCCCTCATGCCCCTCACCATGTCTGGCGCTTAAAAGGCGGGCACTGGATTGGATTGGTGGCCATGGGTTACCCTCTTCATCAATTATCCAAGGAAGTCGAGAACTACATTGTACTCGTGGAATCGAGTGTGACAGACGGTGTGACGGACGGCGTATGGTTCATACTATGTAGCATGGTTCGTAGCTGAATATAATATATATTCCACCTAATCATGTTCGTACCTTGAGTCCAAAAATGCATTCCATAAGCTGTCAGGTGTAATAGTCGCCTGCAGTCAGACGGCTTGTCGTCCGGCCCGCTGCAGAGTCACCCACCTCAATCTATTCAAGATAACATAGTATTAGTACATCGTGTGCATAGTATACATAGTATAGACACATTCTTGGATTAGACTATGACATGCGTGTCGCTTCGTGGATGTCGAGGTCATCATCATACGTTTAGATAGGACATCCCACAACTCCCAGAACGAAATAACCCCGCGATCCACCACAGACCATCGGCATCGCTAGTTGCCCACATCGGAGGTAGTCTGCAACGCTATCTAGAGGGCCCATCCAGAGGAGTGCAGTATGGCCATCCTATGGGCCGCATCCCAAAATAGAACAAAACGTGATGAAGGGGACCCGTCTACTAGAGCAAGCGGTTGATTCTATAGGTAGGATACTCCACTGCGTGGCGGTCAGATCATAGAGCCCATACTAGTCTCAACATTGCAAGTCTACGGCAAGGCGAGACGAAGCACGGTGGTACGTGCGGCGGTGCGTAAGGTATACTATGTATGAGAGGTAGTACTATGTAGGTATGTATCTACTATGCATATTCGCAGCCTACATACTACCTGTATGTAGTATGATACTGCATGAGGCCTTGCATTGCCCAGAACGAAAATAAAACCCCCGCCCAAATTTTCCTTCCGCCTAGTCCCCCAAGAGCCAACCGCTCGGGTCTGTCTTTACCAACCGTATAAATCAGATCATACACTTGCATAAAGAACCCAACTTTTTATTTTAAAGTCCTGCAATCATTCCTTCCAAACGTCCAATATCAGGAAATTGTAAATTAGGTAGGCAATCATGCTAATTATGGCCACCAAATATCCTAAATACCAAACGCCGCATTTATATGCTTTAGATAGGTAGATGATGTACATAGTATATGGTGTACCTCCCCTTAGTAGTTTCAAAACCATTGGTTTGAACTTGGGCTGAACCTGTCAACATGAGCCACCATATAGGATGTCCAGGGTACCGTCAATTCAATGCGAATGATTAGTAGTATTAAATTTAGTGACATAACCACCTATTCTCGTGGTGTATTAACAACATTACAATATGCTTGCGAGCTCGACCTAATATAGTGAGCGAAGATAATCTAACTTCATTTTTTTTACATCAACTTTGAAGTTTTTTTACACCTAAAGGTCCAGAAGAAGTGGGGATATACAGCATGTGAACAAGCTGCAGGTTTCAGGTTGGCAAACCTACGTAGTAATAAGCTTGAGACATACGACAGTCGCCGAATGAGGAAGCTTGTCGGGATAGCGATAGTCTTCAGCCTAACGCACAGGGATCCAACTTCGACTTCCCCCGCAAATAGATATTTAAACGTAATACCATCAATGATCTTCATAGATCGTTTTGCGAGTCAGAAATAGTGTTATCCAAATTCAAGGGGGGAAGACCTTTGACGCCGTTTTCCGACCAACAAGTGTTATGGAAATTACACATAGAGAGAGTGTTGATACCTACTTCGTATAGTTTCACAGAATATAAACTAGGGTCTACATCTCACAGGCCTTGGCCCCTGCTCACATCATAGATCGAACCTTTTTCTTACCTACCCGGTAGAAGATGTTTCCTATGTAGTTATACGCCTTCCGATAGTATCTTAAATCCTCACACTACCTAGGTAGTTAATCAAGATTGAAATATTTTTACATCCCTCCGTACTGTACTGTATACTGTACTGTATATAAATCGGCAGGCCAGGCTCCTTTAACAAACTGCGCTAAACCGGAGATGCGGTTTCTAACCAACGGGCGACTGGGCACCTGTGCGAGCCTAAGATAAGAAAGCACTATCCCGGTGTAAAAACCTTGCATAGTCACTTACTAATAGGATTGATAGTTCCCCTGGGGATTTGTATACAAGAGCACGGCGATGTTGCCTTTGAGCGTGAGCATGCAAACGGTTCGCATTTCGCAGGGTGGAAGCGCCCGGGCCAGCGTGTTGGGGAATCCGAGAGATACACACTATTTACAAGAGGTTCTAGACCGTTTGTGTCGAATACACTATCTACAAATGCTTGATATTGATGTCACTCTTGTCACCATTAACATCAGCTCACTATAGAGTGATTTTCAGACTCATAAAGCTTGCTGATACAATGATATAGATCCACCTACATAAATATCACTATATAGGTATATCTTGTTGCCATTCCCATACCGACCCAGGAGCTAGGCCCTGCGTTCTCAAGCCACTCGACATGCGCATTAGCTACAATACGACCGAAAGCCTTCCTGAACCCCTCAGGTGTAAAGGCAATAGAATATGAATTTGGGGTCGATATGCGTCTGCTTCGCCACACTGCCTATGTAGGTATACATATACCTAGGTATATGTGTGAACACTCCTTAGTAAATCCTCGTGCCTATCTCTTAAGCAGCCTCTCCGAAAACGCCGGGTGAATATTGGATGAAATTTTGAGCCACTGTGATCACATTGCTATTTGTTAGGCAACACAACCAATTTAGTTATGCAGACGTTGCGTGACGCCTTCGAGAATCAATTATCGCACAGGCACTAATATAGAATTCGCATCAACCGTGGGTCTTGTTATTCAGATATCCTTTTCACCGTATCAGTATTGACACGCCCGCCTAGGCAGTTGGCTGGTCTTCTTATCATTGGTTACAAGTAAGCGGTTGTTGTCTATCTTTTTGAGGTAGTATGACACCGTGTTTCGGCCGTTTACTAACTCCCAAAACACGTAGTGTGGTTAATAAATGTCACTAATAAGGCCCTCGAAAAGTTCGAGGACGATTACCAGAAAACCCCTCCCTACGCAGTCCTATCTCATACTTGGGGCGCCGATCACGAAGAGATATCGTTCCAAGAACTACGGAATGGCAAGACAAAGAAAGGGCCTGGACAATACAAATTTGATGAACGCTGTTCTCAGGCGATTCGTGATGACATTTCTTACGCCTGGAATGATACCTGCTGTATTGATAAGACTAACTTGACGGAGCTAAGTGAGGCCATCAACAGCATGTTCAAATGGAACAAGCATGCGGAAGTCTGTTATGCCTACCTATATGACGTTAACTCTGGCGAAGATCTTCAAAAGTCAGGGTCTAGTTTTCAGAAGAGTCGTTGGTTCCAATGAGGTTGGACTTTACAGGAGCTTATCGCACCTGCAACCGTAAGATTTCACGGTATGGGTTATAACTTATTGGGAACGAAGCATAATTTAGCATACATACTCACTCAGATCACAACAATTCCCGAGCCGTACCTACTAGGTTATTTCCCATTCCATGAGGCTAGTGTTGCACAACGCATGTCTTGGGTTGTCGGTCCTGTCACGAAACGCAAGGAGGATTTGGCCTACTGTCTGTTAGGAATATTTGGTATCACGATGCCTATGATTTACGGTGAAGGTGCTGGGGCTTTCACCAGGCTACAGAGAAAAATCGCGAGTAATGTTGGCGACGATTCTATTCTCGCTTAGAATCTCAGCGATGGCAGTTCAACTAGCAGGCTATCTAAAGCTTGTCCTGTGGGGGCATTAGCACTAGATCCCTCAAGCTTTGCGAACAGCAGTCGTATCATCCCTATTGACTCTGGAGGTAATGATTTTGGGTCACTCCATAAGACGGCGCTATCTTATCAGTTCGACACCTATTGTTCGAATCTTGTTTAAGCATAGAGCTAACATCGGAAAAGGTATGCAGATGGGCGGCTAGGTCTTTTGAGATGGATCAGCGGCTCTCGGAGTAGCAGCTAATAACGGTCACGAAGCCGTTGTTTGAATTTTGCTTGAGCATAGAGCTAAGATGTAGATGATGGGTCTAGACGGGCAGACGGCTCTTATGTGAAGCACCTGCTGGACTTAGGGGTGCAAATAGAGGGGCAACCGATGACAAGGGCTGGACTGCACGAAATCGAGCAAAATGTGAGCGGAAAAATACTATTGTTGAGCTTCTCGACGCTTTTGATAGATACTACCTAGGTACGACCCCAGAAAGCATTAATCGTCAAATTATAGCCGATCATCAGGTTGCACTTAAATCTTTCCGCCCTACGCCAAATAGGAGAGTCCTGGTGTCTAGGCGCTGGGGGCTAGGCAAAGACTTGAGTACGTCGAGCCTGTCCTGGCACCCGTATATTCGTCTGTCATTGCTATGGGCATATTCCAGAGCGCCATAAACTATGACGCGACAATCATGGTTAATCATGAGCCTAAGGCTATATATAACATGGAGTACTTCTTCGTTGACGGTGACGTGTGAGACTCAAACAATCCTGCATGACAGTAAGGAGTTGGTTGGTATGAATCATGTTTTGCTGATGTTAATTTATTAGTTAGGCTAATTTGGAGGTATAACTTGAAACGCAGGGATGATGAATTGGGATTGGAGAATAGATAGTTGTCTATCTGTCAAAGAGCTAGGAATACAATTCGAAAAAATACATCCTCTCGTTGAATGCAATGTTAAGCTGCCTATTTATCTATGCTGAATTCTTATGTAAAAGAAAAGGGGGAGGGGAGTCTTGCGTCAACTTGGATGTAAATGAAGATCTGTAAACACCACTTTTTTCATGCATTATCCAACCATGATGGAAAAAGAAAAGAGAACAGCTTGCATCAGCCGTGAATCGAACACGGGGCCCATCGATGGCAACGATGGATTTTACCACTAAACCACTGATGCTTAATAACTGAGTTGTCTTCGGAAGACCTGACTGGGCTCAACCGGGATTCGAACCCGGGGCCTCTCGCATTTTCGAGCTAGACCCAAAGCGAGAATCATACCACTAGACCATTGAGCCGCTTATGTCAGACGGAAGGTTTGGCATGCTATGAATCGAAAGGAGTTTCTCAACCTGAGGTTGTGATGCCGAACTGTTGGGAATGGGGAGTAAATTTCTAGCTTGTGAAGCTGAGAAGATACTTTGATAGGGTATCGCCCTATCTTGGTGCATGAAGCACTTGTTTATCACGTCGCCTCTCTTAATTATCCCAGTTTATAATATGTTTTAGTATAGTAGACTAGGTTCCTGACTTCCAAGGAACCATTGGTGATACATGAAATGTGAAGGTAAGGACAGCAGTCGAAACACAGGTTTCTCTTTTAGAAGTATATGAAGACTGAAGTAACTGCGGTAGTGTATTGAAGACGAAATAGTTGTTAATGTGGATATAAGAGACTGATCTATCTGCCTCGCCTACAACCCCCTGAACTCCTAGACGTACACTTGCTAGATCAACCACTCCACCTACGTAGTAATCCGCCATACACCGCAACGGAATTTTTTTCTTTTTTTTTCTTTTAAAAAAAAAAAACTTCGATCTCGATTGGCTTCCATATATCTTGAGGGACTAATTCGTATATAAGCAACCTGTGGAAATATATTTATGTATAGATTCACTGCCCTTAAATGCTCAGGCGCTCTCCGCTCCGGTATTCACTCATAGTGACTATGTGTGTAGGTTGTCACTGTAAAACAGATATCGGTCATCGTGCCGCTGAGTAAGAGACGACGTGAGGGTATAATGAGACTAGCAATAGCGGAAATTCTAGCTTGTATTCACAAGCTGTACTCCACTGACGCCGAGATTGAATACTGACAAACTTATAACCCCGCATACAAGCCTCATGTCACATTTTTACCGAGATGGAATTGGTATATTTAATATGAGGGTTCCATATGGCTCTTTTCTCTTTCGGCGGTTCTATCCGCTAACACAGGTAGATAAGAAGAAAGCATTAAGAGATACGATAACTACCCTTTTACAGAAAGGAGGGAGATAATATACTTATCTCCAGATCACAAACGCGGCGCATCAGTGAGCTTTAGACTGCCCCGGAATTTACACAGTTGCTAGGTATTTCCAACACCGAACCCATTGTAACTTCCTTCTCTAGCTAGGGCTTGGCGATATAGACATGAGGGACTAATATTGCCCAGGTCGACCGTGATACAATGCAGCCATGAATGAGTTGGTGTGCCATTCATGCTGCGGAAGGGATAGGGAAACGATGCGACGCTATGAGGTCCTTACGGGCATGCAACTGCTTCATGACTGGCTAAAACTGAGAACTCGTTATCTTAACATCGCTGGTCACCCTCATAAGTCGGTCGCTAGAAACCCATGAATTAGCACAATACATAGATCTTAGTTCTATAGACAATTAGCACAAGTCTGATATCGTCTCTTAAACTTTAGTATTAAAGTTACGAATAGGTCCCAAGTATGTTATGAAAAAGTGATAGCATCAGATAGACTGAAATTGCACGAGATATCGATTGAATATTGATGGTGCTACTGCCAGCGGGTCCTGTGCCAGTACTAACGTCATAGATGTCGGCAGTTACTGTTATTACTCTAGCTGGTATACATAAACATCGAGCGGGCGTCTGGCATTCGTTCTGATCCGGGTTCTTTGGCTGGGGTCATTCGCAGTAAAGCATTACTTTCTTCATCTTCGGCTCCCCTTTGAGTACCTACGAAGAGACATTAAAATTTTTTCTCATTAACGTACTATTGTTTTCCTATAGCAATATGACACCGAAGCGTATTCCTGCGCCGGATGTTGACCCCTCTCCATTGGGTCAGCCGCTGCGTTTCGAATTTGGAGGCAGAACGGCCCCCAATCGGTTCTTAAAAGGGGCAATGACAGAGCGATTATCATCATGGGATCCGAAAGAGCTACAGAACCGTGGGATTCCGTCGGATGACCTTATTAACTTGTATCAACGATGGGGTGAAGGCGGTTTAGGCTTGATATTAACTGGTAACACCATGTTATACTACGACCAGCTCGAGGCACCCGGTAATCCGGTTATTCCAAAAGATGCGCTTTTCTCGGGCGAGCGTTTCGAGAGATTCAAGACTCTTGGCGCGAAGGCCAAGGCCCACGGAAGCCTTATTGTTGCCCAACTATCTCACCCAGGTCGGCAGGCCCCTGATATCATTCAGCCAAATCCTCTTTCTGCTAGCGACGTCCAGCTAGAAGGAACAGCATTGGGATGGACTTTCGGTAAACCACGGGCGATGGATTTTAATGAAATCAAGGAGGTAATTGGTAGCTTTGTTCATGCTGCCCAGTACTTACATAAGGCTGGATACGACGGTGTTCAGCTTCACGGTGCCCAGTGAGTAGCAAGATAGCTCACTGGACACGATGCCATTTTTCGACTGACAAACTACAGTGGATATCTCATTGCACAGTTCTTGTCACAGACAACAAATAAGAGAGCCGATGAGTACGGCGGCTCATTACTCAACCGAGCTCGTCTGATTTTCGAGATTGTGGATGGTATTCGTAGACGTGTGAATGACGAGTCTTTTCTTATCGGCATTAAGCTTAACAGCGTAGAATTTCAGCACGGGGGTTTCACTTCACGGGAATGTCGGGACCTCTGTGTTGAGCTCGAGAAGCATAACGTAGACTTCGTCGAGCTCTCGGGAGGCACTTATCAACAATTTAGATTCTCACACACGCGGGAATCCACTAGAAAACGAGAAGCCTTCTTCATCGAATTTGCAGAGATGATTGTCCCACAACTAAAAAAGACGAAAGTCTATGTCACTGGTGGGCTGCGGACAGCAGCGGCTATGGTCGAGGCTCTTAAGACAGTGGACGGTATCGGCCTCGCTCGACCGGTCACCCACGAACCCGACTTTGCTAAGAAAATTATCAATGGCGATGTCAAAAGTGCCATTGACTATGGGGTTGATGAGCAGTAAGACTTTGGGCTTAGCTTTATTGCCGCAGGTGCTCAGTAAGTGCTCTTCCGTTTCCGTCGTGGGCTTCCCTGCTGGTATTAGGGGTGTTACTTGAGCCGTAAGCTTACCTTTGCTCTCTGTATTAGGATACGCCTAATGGGTAAAGGTAAGGAGCCGTTGGACCTTGGCAGACCAGAAAACAAAGCGACCTTTGATAGGGCTCTGCAGCAGTTCCAGAAAGACATGGCAAATAATGTGGACGGATCAAAATATGGGTACATGGAGATTGATGGTATTGCCTCTAGGCTCTAGGGCCATACGGTGCACCATATAGGCTAGCTTTTGTATGACGAAAGGTATCAAGATATATAGAAGTTTAGATATGTTGACGTGAACAGAATGATCCTTTGCGGTGTGCCTACTGTTGTGCTCCTCGCTCACCTACATGTACCTCAGTTGGTACCTACCACTTTATGTACAGTGGGGGTTGCTACATAGTATCTACACTAGGTACCTCACTGCGCTAGTGTGCACTAACCTAGGTACACTACCTTGGTCGTTAGGTAACTTACTCGAGTACACTAGTGTAAGTACTCAGTGGGTTCCTGGAGGGGCTGCACGGACCGATATTGAGCCGACAGGACCCATAGCACCCCCTCCAGCAAAAAACCTGCTGGCGTCTTTTTCCTTCCACGGCGGCTCCGGTCTCCCAGGCTGCTTAAATACCCTATTCTAGTCCCTTGTGCAAAGTCCCTTACCCTTACGCAAAGAATTTCTAGAGCTTTCGGCGGCATCACGTTTCGAGCTTCAAAAGAGTCAGTTGGCTTGTGAGCCCCCCATGCCGCCAATTCTCCCACCACCATCACCTTTTGCCCACCACGCTCACCGGATGATAACCGAGTAGCTATCTCGTGTCACCTCGTCCCGTCCATCTGTCATTCATTGCATTGGTATGTATGTCTTTTTTTTCTGATTGTATTGTTGATCGCATTGTTGATCTCATATTCCTATATTCTGCTGTTGAATGGGGGCATTCTTGACTTGGGACTCTGGAATTTGGCCGGGCTCACTCGCCTTCTTCCTTGTGTTTGCTCCACCCTCTTTCCCTCGAGTCTGCCTTGAGTGTCTCCGTCTCCCTTGCTCCCTTGCTCCCTTCCCTCCATCCCTCCAATTGCACCCAGCGTTTCTCCTGATGATTACACCAGCTGGCACCAGTCATAGAGCGACTTGTACTCCCTTTCATTGATGACCAATATGCTGAGGTCCTTAGAGGCCGTTATCTGATCTCAAAACGCTTATCGTCTTTTCTCTACCCTTTCCCAATTCTCACCGTCTGGTACTTGTTGTGTTTGCTGACACGGACATTTGCCTTGCAGCATCCTCTCCGAAGACTTCTTGCCGAATATCACTCCTGTTGCCTGCCTCACAATGGCGCTCCACAACCCCAACAACTGGCATTGGGTCAGCAAGAATACCTCGGCGTGGGCACAGGATTGGTTTCAAGTGAACCTGCCCCAGCTCTCGGCTCAAGATGGGGAGGTCACAGCCAAGATCAGCAAGGTGCTCAGCATGGACGGTGACGTGGATGTTAGTCAACGAAAGGGAAAGGTTATTACCATCTTTGATGTGAAGCTCGTGCTCGAATACTCTGGTATGCTCTGGACCACTGCAGCTTGTAGCTTCAGGATCCCATTTCTGACTGTTTCTAGGATCCGCACCCGACGCAGATGACGTATCAGGAACCATTACCATACCCGAAGTCGCACATGATACCGACGAAGATGAGTTCGTCGTACGTTTTTGCTGCCAATATTATACTTGCAACCCATGTATTAACAGTTCCGCAGTTTGACATCGATATCCATGCCGAGTCGAAGGAGAAGCAACCTGTTAAGGATCTGATTCGCTCCAAGCTTGTGCCTCAACTGCGAAAGGAGCTCTTGAAGTTAGGACCAGAGATGATTGCTGAGCATGGCAAAGATATCCAGCATGCCGCTGGTTCCAATCCGTCGAGCGGGTTTTCCACACCCAAGTTCCACGTACCTACTGGCGCTGCGACTAAGTCCGACACTACTCCCAGCACCCAGAAGAATGCCGGCAGCATTGTCAACACGACTACCTTGTCAGAGCAGGAAGAATTCAGAACGACTGCCGCAGAGCTGTACCAGACTTTCACCGACCCTCAAAGACTTGCCGCCTTTACCCGTGCCGCCCCAAAGAGATTTGATGGCGCTAAAGTCGGCGCCTCATGGGAATTGTTCGATGGAAACGTCGCTGGTGAATACAGAGAATTGCAAGAGCCAACTAAGATTGTCCAGACCTGGCGACTTAAGCAATGGCCAGCAGGTCATTATTCACAGCAGACTCTCAATTTTGATCAAAACGATGTGGACGGCGTAACAGTCATGCGCGTCGAATGGAGTGGTGTTCCTATTGGACAAGAAGAGGTCACCAAACGGAACTGGGACGAGTACTACGTCAGGTCTATTAAGAAGACATTTGGGTGAGTCTTGTGCCTACCCCGTATTTTCTGTTTGCAGGACTAGCCCAGCTTACATCTATTCAGATTCGGAACAATCCTATAGACGCAATTAGACTCGGGACACTTCGGCGTTCTCAGGTGTATCAGTGCACGGACGGGGTTGCTACCTTCAGGTACCTTCGCGGCGTTTCATCTCTGATAAAACAAAGAATTTAGAGGTCAATGGAAATGGGTACAACTTATGTCGTGGTTGTCCCGGAGAAGTACAATATCGAATCCAAACCTTCGGAGATAACGAGGTGATATGATTAATACGAAGACATGTTCTCTCATGATATATATTTACGAAACGGCGTTCTCGTGACAATATATATACTCAGTGACTACACAAGTATTAATCTACTTTCACCTATGTATACCTAGTGAAATCGGCGGCGTTCTTTTGTCTTTAAGCTGTAGAGCTGGAACATTTTATTGTTTGTAATCACTTGAGCTTTAAGCCGTTTATAACGAAACATGTGTACTCTATTAGCACAATATATCATGAAGTACATACTCCGCATACTAGGTTATAATAAAGAGATGGGTGTGTATATCGCACGGTTTACCATTTTCCCGTCTCAGTATTTCACCTGCTTCAAGTCAAGTATCGCCGTTCCTACGCTTGATGCGCGTCGCTGATGCCGACAACTTGCCCAGCGCTCGTGACCTCGAGCTTGACTTTCCGGGTGCTGAATTTGCGCGGGTTGGGTGCCTCAAAGATCTCGGTCAGTTCTTCTAGTGTCTTACCCGCTGTCTCCACGAAGAAGAAATAGATTAAGACCATCTCGACGACGATCCAGCCGATGTATACGATCTGGGAATATGTCAGTACCAGGCTTCGCGATCATTAGGGTTGTGGATTACGAGGTCATTGGGGTGTCACGAAAAGGCTCCGAGGGAGCTTGATAGGGGCTTCGATTAAGTACGTACTACGGGGGTGTTAGCTGATTTGCAACGTTAAACTATGTAATAAGGAATGGACGAACCGTATAATTTCCATTGAATTACCTTGATGCCAACACTTATGCCAAAGGTATTGACGATGATGGCGATATTCAAGAACAGGAAATTGAGACCGGATCCCTTGGCTCGCATCCTGTTATCCAGACATTCGACGGCGTAAAGGGTCTGCAGAGGCGTGAAGCCCCACGCGAAGCAAATCCCGAATAAGTAGATCGACACGATCGTGCCGTATGAGAGGTTGGGGTGATTGGCTGTCTCGGCGGTGAAGGCTGTAAGCAGGATGTAGAAGACGCAGGAGCCTGCCAACCCCCAGAGCATCATAGGCCGACGACCTAGCTTGTCGAGGCATATCGCTCCGTAAACAGCTGCGATGAGCGAGAATATGGGGTTGATGGCATTAATGAGTAGTTGTGTGTTAGCGTCGTGGATCCCCGCTGCTTTAATCATCTCGGGCTATGTTGCGTGTCGGGTCAGTTGAGGGTGCGGAGGATGGGGGGCCATGTTTATATTACCAGAAAATAAGACACCACATTGTTGCCGCCTTTTTTACAGTAGTTAGTATAAGTTGTATTGGCCATGTTGAAAGACACAAAACTCACTCCATTGTCCGCTGGATATCTACTGTCAGCACCTGATCTTATGAAAGGGAGTCGTAGGAAAAGAGTCTGGAGTATACTCACAAGAATGACATGCCGATGACCATAGCTAAGCGGTAGCGAGCAGCCCTCGTGTTGACTAGTTCACGGAAGTCCCACCAAGGGTTCTCATTTTTGCTCGCATGGTACTCCTCGACGACCTCGCGGTATTGAAGTTGGGCTAGCGGGGAGTTAGGATCGCCCTCACCGTGGTATTTCGCGAAGATAGCGAGTGCCTCATCTGCTCTACTCCTTATTAGTCTCCTGATTTACCACTGTCTGAACATGTACTATGTTGACTCACCTGTCATGGTGGATTAGCCACCTAGGGCTTTCGGGGAAGAACATGATAAAGGCAGCTACGACAGCGGGGATCCCAGCCTGCACAACAGTAGGGATCCTCCACGCCCATGAGTTGTGAATATGGCTGCGATTGGTTAGCTAAGGCGCGCCCTTATAAAGTAAGGGCTTACTTACAGTTGGGTTCCATATGTGGTCCAGCCTGCGAGGATATTTCCAACCCACCAGAAGTTGTTATACCTAGAGACCATTAGTAGCAGTAAAACTACCTAGTGCTGAAAGGAATTGTCACGTACATGCCCGCCATAACCCCTCGATATGCCGGGTGTGCTAGTTCAACAGTATACGCAGGGCCTGCCGCTGAAGCGATAGATGCCCCAAATCCGAGGATGAATCTGCCCCCGATGAATTGCCCAAGATGATTGGCAGAGCCTCTATAAGTCTCGATAGTTAGGCTCATCACTTGTAGTACGTTTGGGTTACTCTAGGGGGGTTCAGGAACAAGGGATTGAAAAATGCGTACTGTACGGCGGTTCCAACCAAGACGATGATGCAGCCGATGAAGATGCACCATCGACGGCCCCATCCATCAGCGATCAAACCGCAAACTACATAGACGGATTAGACTCGCGTCAAATTGCCATTTATACACCGCGCTTTAACTTACAAGGGAAGCTCACAATCTAGAAGATTTTAGTATGAGGTCCTACTAGCGCAAACAACAATAGTCAACTTACCTGGCCTATTTGGTAAATGACGAAGATTATACCAGTAGTTGAACCCGCTCCGTCTAGACCGAAAGTCTCTTGATAGGTCTCCATGGCGTTAATAGCGCCCATTAGGGAGCTATCGAAGCCGTTCATGGTTGAAACGAGATAGCCAATACCCATGATCACGTATAGTCGGAGCATGTTCGGCGAGAGAAGCTTCGGTTTCTGCTGAGCGACGGCAGCCCCAAGGGCCGCTGAGGCGGCGTTAATCTTACGGGTCTCTGCATATTTCTCATCTGCTAATGAGTCTACTTGCTTGAGGACGTTCCCCATGGTGGGCATTATCGTTGGCGACAGTTCTTTGGCGATGAGGTTGAGGAAACAATTGGTGGGGCCAAAGCTAACGATAACTACATCCCCCTATATAGAACTGGCGGGATAAGGCGTATAGCATGTCAAGAGAACTCAGGATCGTACACGAGGGGCATCGCTGTGCTTATAATAAGCTTAACATGCTCGGACAAGATCACCCCGACTGCGTCTTGTGTGATACTCTCTCTCTATTGGGTAGCATTCACATGGGAGACATGCCACCTATTTAGGATGGGCTCATGGTGGCACGCCAATGGCATTCCTCGGGGCTAGGACGACGGCAGGCAAACTACAGGAGAATTAGGGTAAGCCACCGATGACTCGGGACTAGAAACCTGAAATGCGGAGATGCTAGATGGAGATGTTGGGGAAATCTGGGCAAGTGTGACCTTGGCAGAACGTGAGATGGCTATTCATTCGATCTGGGGACGACCCAAGGTTGACTGCACTGTAACCCTCTCAGACTATCATTCGAGGCTCTCCCTGGTTCTCGGCCCTCTCCTACGCAAGTCCAACTAGCAATCAACCTCACATCTTGGCCATGGGTCTGTAAGTGTGTACGTATGCGGCGGGGGTGAAAATTTGCACATAGTTACGGAGTACACTAGATAGTATAATTACCTGACCCAATCAAGAAGTACTAACTAGTGTAGCACATACTTAGTTAATCTCCTAATTTGGTTTCCCGGCCAATTCTCAGTAAGTGAGGTGGTTATCGTGGATGCAACTGGAAAATGACAAGTTGGGTTATCACTTGTTTGGGGTGAAGGTGAAGGTGGCGCTATAACGAATGGCCAAGTATTTGCCGCACACATCTTCTCCTAGCTCCGGTACATCACACATTAGTATGAGAGGGGGATCGAAACGAGACTGTCGTCAATGGGGCCTAAATCTACTAGGTTAAGAATCCTACGAAACTTAATATGTATACGGAGTATTATAGCGATGTGAAAGTTGAGGGGAATCTGTCCACATGTACAATATGTACCTCGGCCACTTGTTCTGCTTGGTGTTGTAGAAGCGGACCAATTAGGGACGATCTCACGTCCCCGGATCTAGTAACCCACACTAGACTAACTATAGATTAGTTCACTACGTCGGCGCACCAACCTCCACATTTTCACCACTCGACCAGAGAAGCCTAGGTGTACACCAACTGGCCGGCGGTCCCCATGGAACAACACCTCTTTCTAGCCTCATTTAATCTGCTAGGCTCCTATAGAACTGTTCGATCTTAGTCATTTGGCTTAGAGCTCCTATCGGACCGCCCTATCAATAATGCACTCGGGTGACAGCTCTTTAGCGTTTCGAAACTCGGAAAATTAGCCTCTACGTCCGCCGCATTTATATCGAAAGGGTAGATAACTAACCTAGCATATAACATACCTAGGTCGCTTGCTCATAATATCCATCTGCTCAATTTTCCTTGGTAAATATTCCTCATAATTCACCATGCCTTCGTCACCTAGGCAGTATAGGTGCCGCATGGGAAGTAGGAGAGTTATTCGCGAGCGCGACTGTTTACACATGGACCTGCAGCTCACTAGTTCCAATTTGGAGGCTGAAGTATCGAATCATCCCCAACGGGCCGCCCCGGAAGTCAAACCCGATCATATCCCAGATTGGAACAACCTAAAGGTGATCCATCGAAACACATTGCCACCTCGAAGCCATTTTCACTTGTATAATACCGAGGAAGATGCTCTCTCAGGCGACGTCAACAATAAATCTCGTGCGGCCTTGCTTTCTGGCACATGGGGTTTCCATTTCTCGACGAGCCCCTTCAAAGGGCCTCGCGATTTCTATAAGCCCGATTTTGACCACAGCGACTGGAAACTCATTCAGGTTCCCGGAATGTGGCAATGTCAGGGGTTTGGGAAAGGTCCTCAGTATACCAACGTAAACTATCCCTTCCCAGTGGACCCACCGCATGTACCTTACGACGACAATGAGTGCGGTCGTTACATCCTACGTTTTGAAGTGCCTGAACGCCTGAAAGATGGCAGTGTGTGGCGGCTTCGGTTTGAAGGCGTTGATGCCGCCTTCACGGCCTGGATGAATGGCCGAGAAGTCGGCTATTCACAAGGTTCGCGAAATCCCAGCGAATTTGATGTGTCCCGTTTCCTTGAACTCAATGGAGAAAACGTATTGTGTGTAGAGGTATATCAGCGGTGTGATGGGAGCTACATCGAAGACCAAGTCGGTATCACCTAGCCAGCTTCGCTAAAGCTATGCTAATCTTTTCGTGCATTAGGACCAATGGTGGCTCAGCGGGATATTCAGAGACGTTTGGCTTCACTCATTCCCCTCGTCTCATTTCGAAGACTTCCATGTACAAACTCTTCTAGACGATGATTATCGAGATGCAAATCTACTCGTGAACATTAAAGTTAACAAACCAGGGGAGACAGTGTCGGTAAAACTTCTTGACATTGAGGGCAAAACAGTCATTAATCAAGAACGTTCTTTAGCTGCGAGCACAGGAAAATTCGAATATCGCATGAGCAACCCCGAAAAATGGACGGCGGAAACGCCGTACCTGTACACGCTGATCCTTGATGTTCAAGGCGTGTGCGTTATCCAAAAAGTCGGGTTTCGCCGGACCGAACTCATAGACGGCGTGTTCTGCGTCAATGGTAATCCGATCAAGATACGCGGTGTCAACCGACACGAACACAATGCAGAATCTGGCAGAACTGTTCCCTATAGAGCACTGCTTCAAGATTTTGCCATCATGAGGAGTTTCGGTATTAATGCAATCCGAACATGCCACTACATCAACGACCCCATATTTTATGACATAGCAGATATTCTAGGGTTTTGGATCCTGGATGAAGCTGATCTGGAATGCCATGGGTTCGAGGAAGTGGGTGGCGACCCTGCGAGCTATCTCTCGGATAATCCTGATTGGCAAGAAGCATATGTGGATCGCGCGCACCAAATGGTGATGCGTGACAAAAACCACCCCTCCATCATCATGTGGTCTCTTGGGAACGAGGCCTTCTATGGACGAAACCATCAGGCCATGTATAACGAAATCAAGAGGATTGATCCAACACGACTGATCCACTATGAGGGTGACAAAGAAGCTCAGACTGCTGATATCTTCAGTCGAATGTACGCTTCGGTGGATGAGATGATCAAATATGCGGAAGAAATGACGTGGAATAAGCCATTCGTCATGTGTGAATTTGCCCATGCCATGGGTAATGGGCCTGGTGCGGTTCGAGAATACATCGAGGCATTCTACAAGTATCCAAGGCTGATGGGTGGGTTCGTATGGGAATGGGCGAATCACGGCTTGCTCACCGAGACGAAAGACGGACAAAAGTTTTACGGCTACGGAGGTGACTTCGGCGACGATCCGAACGATGGTAACTTTGTCATGGATGGTCTGTGCGACTCTCAACACTTCCCCGGTCCTGGGCTTTCGGAATACAGTAAAGCTATTGAACCCGTTCAAGTCCTTAGTATTGATGGTGCCAATCAGGTCAAGATTATCAACCGATATGACTTCCTCACTCTAGACCACCTCGAATGTTATTTTGAGATCATCTCCGATAGATATCAATACATTGGGCGAGAGGTTGTCATCCCACCGGGTGTCAAACCGCATACAGAGGCAACCCTAACTCTCGGTGAAATTTTCACGGCGAGCTTGACGGGCTTGACGGAGGTTTGGCTGCAATTGAATTTCACCGTACGGTCTGACTCGAAATGGGCACCACCTAATCATGTTGTGGCCCGTGGGCAGATACAGCTCACTCCACCCAAATCCTTACTCCAGCTCAAGATGTTGGCGCCACCATCCACAGGCTTCCCAATCGTAGAACGTAAAGATAACTTTATCCACGCCACAATCGCAAGCGGCACGAAATTCGGCTTTGATATGGCCACCGGGGAACTATCTTCCCTCATACACGCCTCGAACCCCGGGCTAAATCTCCTCACCATCCCGTTTACGTTGGACTTCTACCGCGCGCTGACGGACAACGACCGTGGGGGGCCTTTTGGAAGGCAGTGGCTCGATGGCCGCCTACACCAAACCCGGAATCACTTCACTCAGATCCGCATTGACGAAACAGACACAGCCTGCACAATCGAAGTCAAGAGTCGTATTGCGCCACCTGTCCTCGCCTGGTCTGTCGACACGACGATAACATACACCATAACTTCAGCGCACTGCAACGTGCGGATCCAGGCACGTCCGAAAGGGCATCTGCTACCTGAGACATTCGCGCGGTTTGGTTTAACGTTCGGACTGCGCAATATCAACATCGTAGAATGGTTTGGGCGTGGGCCACAAGAGTCGTACGTGGACAAGAAACAATCGCAGTTTATTAACACGTGGGGTTGGCAATCGAATTCCATGTTCCACGAATACGAGTTCCCTCAAGAAGCGGGCAACCGGACAGACGTTCGCTGGGTTGAACTCCGCGAGGAATGGGGTGGCGAGGAAGACGGCCGTTTGCTGCGCGCACGCTTCGGAGATCACGAGGGCGCTAGCTTCACCGTCATGCCATATACTACGAAAGATATAGATGAATGCACGCACCCTCACGAACTCCGAGCGCGGAAGCGGGATGATCACATCGTGCGCCTAGATTGGTTCCATCACGGCTTGGGGACCGGGAGCTGCGGGCCCGCGACACTACCCAAGTATCAGCTCAGGGCCGGCCGCGACTTTGACGTTGAGCTTCTACTTGATTGAGTAGACTATAATTGCGATCTCGTGTTTGGCAGAAGTTACCGAGCGGTGAACAGACGATGCTCAACTTGGAAAATGGTTCGGTAGGATGTAGCATCTCTTCTTGCTTATGGCACAAAACGGCGAGGAATCACGTTTCGGAAATGTTGCGATATATCTACATCCAAAACGCTGTTCGTGTGGAAGTGATATTAATGATTCCAATGCTGACTAACCCTATCAATGATTACCTATGCCTGCCGTCAATAACAATACAAAATGAATCAGGACTTGTCCCGCTTCTAGTCAAGTCTAGCTCCTTTTCCCTTTATCATAAGTATTCCCAGCACCCAATATGATATTCCGACGCGATCAAGGACAATCCTCCGATCTCATGGCAGCCCGACTCCGAGAATTTGGCAGATTTGGCATAGAGCGTCAAGCTATCGGCCGACCACGTCGAGGGACAAAGGACAAGACCACTGTGGCCATTACCGTCGTCAAAGTCGATCACTTCTCGTGACTGAGGTGCCAGGCACTCAGAAACGACTATCTTGTGATACCAGCCACTACCAATTGAACCCGGGGGGATGTAATTTGAATGAGGGGTTGAGTATTTCACCTGTCCATTATCTCCATGGACGTAGATCGACTGGCCCCCGGGAACCTGGACCTACAGGTACATAAATCATGTTAGCGAGGCCCGCTGTGAAGAACAAGGATGGACGGTAACCAGTAGACGTGGCACATCTGAGGTAGCAGGTGTGTACTGTTGTGAATTGAGAAGGGGGATTAAAGGAAAACATATTGGAAAATAATCCAGAATGGTATGACAGCCATCTTATAGTATTGCAGGGATAAGTGATGTGCCAACACCTTAATACATACCGCCATCGCCATAGCTTTTGTGCTTTGGGTCACCAGTGTGCCAGCGACTTTAGGACAAGAAGATTCGGGTGTGAGTGGGCAGTAGCACGATGGACCCTCGAGCTTAGTTGCAAGGCAATTATTGATGCCATGTAGCACTGCACCATCAAAATCGGTGTTGGGGGCAAATACGCTGATGGAGAAAGCATCCGCAGAGACGAGAGTAGCAACTGCGAGAGACCATAAGAACTGCATCTTGAAGTGAAGCGTGAAGCTCGGCCTTGATCGGTCTAAACGGAATGTCTGCTATGGATATGGATGAGAAGAGCGTATATGTCTCGAAACCCAAAATGTATTAGAGCGACAGAATTCTTTTGCGGTGATAAGCGAATTGGTAGCCCAATTAAGTGGGAAATATTATTGTGATGATGCGATATTGGGGCCGGGTGGATTGGTCTGAACCATGAGACAAGAAGACAATGGAGAAACGAGGACAGGCGAGAGGAACGTTAAAGGGGCCAACACTTCCATCCACTTCATGTGCCCATGGCATTTGCTCCTGTTCACGCATTTAGAGCGCCTGCCGTCGTCCTTCCCAAACGTGAAGGTGTCTCGATAGGGTCAGGAGGCAGCTGACTACTGTAACTAAGATACGCAAGCCGTTGGAAAGACGTATGGATGTTAGTCAAAGTAGTTGGAAGGGAATCCTCATGTCATCGCCACCACTTTCCCTATCACGTACCACTAAGTTACAATGATATTTACTTCATAGCAAGCGTAAGAGTTTACATGCAGGTCACTGAGGTTAGGTACTTTACACCTAGAAACTTCGAAGGCAACGTCATCTCCAGCTTGAACGTCACTGTGAATTAAACTTGCCTACCTACTTATATTACCTCAATTGTACGTACATCGAGCACAAGTCGATCCTTCGTGTTATTGCGAATATGGCGCAGTAATCTCTTCCGACGACACTCGATAGAGGCACTTGCCCCTGTGTCGACACTGCTTGCGTAGAGCCCCCATTGACTGCAGTCGCTCGTAGATGAGGTCAATGCCAAACTTACTGACAGGCCAGAGAAGAGAGACTCCCGAGGTCGCTTTCCTCAAGATTGTATTCATCGTTTTTAGATGATACCTCTGCCGTATATCGATACTTCCAAATACCGATGTCATGCCAATTAGGCCCGGTTCGTACCGAGACACTAGTAGGCTCTTATACGTATCGAATGTAATCACTGCAACTACCACTCAGCTTTCTTCTTGCTCTGTCGCCATCGGGGGATATCGTTTGCGCATTGATCGCCGGAAGATGCCCCTCCACGCACCTACACTTAGGTATATTGGGCCAAGCGAATGTGGTAGTCGGCTTCGTAGTGAGGGAGGCATAAAGCACAACCAACAACTCGATATAGACCCCTAGCTCATCCATCCGAACTCCTCCATATCCTGCACTTCAACATAGCTAAAACCGTCAAGTCTATGGACATCCACTCAGCCGGCGGAATTCCCCCTATTACCTAGCGAGAATAGCCAATAGCATTCATTGGGCGGTTGAAATTGCGCTAATCACTAAAACCTTGGACGACTTCTAAGTGGTGAAAAGAGCATTACACTTTCTGGTCCTCTATCCTTAGCATCTACCGAGGAAAAAAGGTTGACGCCGAATATCTCGTATTTCCGTGCCCAAATGACTCGGCCGTTCGCCCCACCCCCTTAGGCTCCGCCGTGCCCAAAATTTGCTTGACGATGCCAAGCATTAGTCATTTATCTGATGTTTTGGCGATCATGATAAAACACATTTTCTCCTCCAATGACTCCATTTAGGATACCCTTAAATTAGTTTCACCACTTTTACGTCAACTATAAGCGAAGATAGCCGAGATAACCAAGACAACTACTGGGGATTGGCTAGCGAGACCGATAGTAATACAGGTACGCGACCGGGTCGTACAAAATTCAATACATCTGTACTATGTACTCATGTTCGAAGACAGGTCCGTGACTTAGAGCACGTTAGTTCGGAGTGTCCATGTGGCTAGTACGTGGCGGGTGTACATAATCGGGAGACTGAAATGGCCCGTTTGCAAGGGTCGGGCATTGACATTACTACCCCCGTTGTTGTAACTTCAACAGCTCTATGGATTGAGATGCTCTATTTTACCTTGTATAAGCACTCATTCAATAGTTATGTTGACGAGTAGGTAGCTAAATCTATAGTGCGAGTAATTGCCTATTTGATCGAAAGCTTTCCCTTATCACCATATCATTCACGACGACCTAGTCTCAATAGCTCGAACCGATCAAACCTCCTATCGCCCCCCAATCTCTAACACCAATTTCACATCTTATTTCAACATCGTGTGCCTTTCTAGAGCAGGTGAATGTGATTTGCTATGCCTTGGCGCCGTCGATTATAAGACGGCGCCTGGTATTGACTATGATGTAGCCTAGCTTTTGTGGCATCGTAGCGTGCAAAAGATAACACCAGACTTGGTTTAGAGAGAAGTACGACTAGAATGGTGGCTACCGATGCGATTCCCGTCCGGAAAAATGGCATAGTACCGTGCAAGACAAGCCCTTATTCCTTCTTTGTGAACCAACATACCACATACCAATACCCAGTTATTCCCATCTTTCCAGCATTGGCCATTTTCCACATGGAGATTTAACTGATGCATGGAAAAGCCTGTCGGCTGATGGTAACACAGCGGCTCCCCTAAAGGATCTCAACGTACAGCAGAAATCCGATATCAAAGATGTCGCATTACTAGGTAGGCAATAAGAATAGAGGGTATGCATTTTATTCCTCCCGAGCATATAGGTTGGTTCGGAGCAAATAGGATGCAACAATATCGTCAAAGCAGTGGGCTTGCTAACGAAATCGACAACTATGCGAATATCTTGTTATTGCGGAGAAACTTACGTCTCTTGTTGGATGGGAAGAGGTTCGTTATGTCCCCCAGACTGACCAGTCAGCACCAACATCTGCTATTCATATTGAATCACCTGATGCCTACAGTGAGGTGCAGATCCTTTACCAGAACCGGCCCCCTACAGCCTGTTTCCGTTGGGGATCAGGATGTAGCCCCGGAGTTTCTCTTTGCCGGTTTGCGGGGACTAGTTTTTGCGATAGCGACTACCATCTTAAAAGAACTTTTCTATTAAGAAATCGAGTATTGATTTAGGACGCGGAGTATCCAGTATCGATTTTAGATGTGGAAACTTGTGACGCATATGAAAAATATATGACGCGCGAAGCGCTACATATCGATACACAGGTGTTTTCTCAGAAACGTATGAATTCCCGAAAGGGGAAAGGAGGGAGTGCTGATAGAAGCAATTATAATAATCATGACGAAGTTGATAAGACTGCCCTTTACTTATGGCATGGTGATTCCAAAGCTGAGTATCGTTGATGAGAGAATCGAAGATGCCAACGACTGTTTCGCTTAGCTCGATAGCGATAGTGATGCTGAGTAGCCCTCCTAAGATAGTTCGACATAGCGGTTACCTATGATGCCTTGGGGCATATGACGAAATGACGAAACAGCAAGCTAGGTACGCGCAAACGTTTAACATACCACTCGCTCGCTTTTTTTTTTCCTCCAATGATCCCATTTTAAGTCTCTCTTTTGTTTCACATTTTTGCGCCAATGCCGTTCGTACTTCTTACTAAGTAGTATAGTAGGAATTCGTTCGCAGTGCAACCCTCCATGCATACCCCAGGCGTTGGACCGCCTTGGCGGAATCAGGTACAGTAGCCATCCCTGCTAACAATGACAAGATCGCGAGAGAGGCCGCGCAATAGAAAAAAAAAAAAAAGAGCAATGAAAGAGGGCGTAATCCAATACGAAGGCCTTGGAATTGTGTTGGATGAAGACTTGAAGCTATACTATCTAAAAATGAAACCAACGTGGCGTGACCTAGACATTTAGTCTAGGCGATCCAAAATAGTTAGGAAGGGCGTTGTCCACACCCCTGAGCCTCTTCGCAGAAACAACTAACATTACTCCACAACAAACCCCCAAGAATATACCACATACCTTAAATCTCCAAATCTCTAGCATTCAGCTCTGAAACGGGGCCGCTTTGGGGAGACATCCGGAACAAACAGAGCAAGATGTGCACTCTACATACGATCACCGCCAGACATGAGGAAAAGGAATATCCATTAGGTAATTCAATGGACTCGATATTCGGACTTCTCGAGGCACTCTAAGGACTGTAGGGGCAGCTGCTGATTCGAGGATAATTGTTTGTTTCCATTCCTGGATCCGCATTCTACATGGCTGGTGAATGCCGCGATACAGTCGTGATTACGCAAGGACCCGAAAGAACCACAGCATCAGACGTGAGCAGCTATGTATATAAAGATGAATCCGAGACGTCAAAAGCAGAAATGAAGAGTCATCCCACAGACCAGTCTCGCGCTCACAGCTCAAGCAGCATTATACTCCCTACCCTATATCTAGACCTTGTTGTCTCTATCACCTATTCATCATGAAGTTCACAGCTACCGCCGCCGCCTTATTGGCAGCCTGCGTGTCTGCAATCCCTACTCCTACTGTGGACGGCCCGCTCGACGTCCGCGCCATCGAGAAGAGGGCTACTATCACTGATGCTGCCGACGTGGGTTACGCCAAGCAGAATGGAGGGTATGGTTCGATCTCAATACATAAAAATTACGATACTAATCCTCATTAGTACCAAGGGTGGCGCGGGTGGTACTACGACGACCGTCTCAGATCTTGCGTCCTTCACTGCCGCCGCTGGAGCTGACGGGGCATCTGTCATCGTCGTGAAGGGAAACCTCTCTGGATCTGCCAAAGTGAAGGTCACTTCTAACAAGTCCATTATTGGCGTGTCCGGCTCCAGTGAGTCTACATTGCCCAATATTTCAAGTCGTTGAACATCGGGACTGATTTTCCTAGGCCTCACCGGCATTGGCCTCAGTATTAACAAACAGTCCAACGTCATCGTCCGGAACTTGAAGATCGCCAAAGTCCTAGCCGAAAACGGCGACGCCATCACCATCCAGGCTTCGAAGAACGTCTGGGTTGACCACTGCGATGTTTCGAGCGACTTGGACCACGACAAGGACTATTACGACGGTCTGATTGACGTAACCCATGGTTCCGATTGGGTTACTATCTCCAATAACTATATCCACGACCACTACAAGGCCTCTCTCGTGGGCCACAGCGATTCCAACGGAAGCGAGGACACTGGTCATCTTACCGTCACTTATGCCAACAACTGTACGTGATATTCCCTGATTCGCTTTCCCCCTTTTTACAAGCGACTTCCGTTTAAGAGCTTGCGCCCCTCCTCGCCTCTGCACATACATACACTTCAGATAAAATACCTAACACCCTGTTCACAGACTTCAAGAATCTCAACAGCCGTGGCCCCTCGTTCCGTTTCGGCACTGGCCATATCTTCAACAACTACTACTCCAATGTGAACACGGCGATCAACACGCGTATTGGAGCTCAGGTCCTTGTTGAGAGCACCGTCTTCGAGGGTTGCGGGGAGAAAGCCATTTACTTTGCCGACAGCGACACCACGGGATACGCCGTCGTAAAGGACGTCGACCTCGGTGGCAGCAAGAACTCAGCCCCGGCCGGAACCCTCACCAGTGTTCCGTACAGCTACACTCTCCTCGGGTCGGGCAGTACCAAGAGCTCTGTCACAGCCAACGCCGGCCAGAAACTTTCTTTCTAAGCGATGCGACAAGAGATTAATGGGGGGTATGACGTACTTTACATGTTGCAATGAGCCAGAACGCCTCGAGAAATAAAATCAGTTCTGTTAGTTATGATCCTTCTATGGTGTGAATGAGGTAATAGGCGTGATTCGTTGTCATTTCCGCAACATGATTATCGCGAATCAACCACATTCATCGAACTCTACCGAGTTACTTGCATGTAGCATTGCCAATAAAATTGCACTTCATGACGACACGAAAATGCCTATTAGTAGTACTCGAGAGGAGTCACAAATGGGAGATGAGATGGGGGCTGAGGCCTCAGATATACCCCACGTACTTAGTGAACTCAAGGTAGTACACTACATATGCAAGTAAGCCATGCTGATACCAGCACAACACTAGGAAGTGCCGGTGGCTTATTGATCAGTTGGTAACTATAGTTGCACGGGTTTACCAAGTAATCATGATACTAACGAAGTAGATATGACAGACCCCCAATGCAACAGTGATGATGCAGGCTGGACGGGGCTGACCGAACCCAGCTGACCCGAACAACATGTGGATGAATGTGTTCCCATTTCTCGCAGGTGGATTTGATCAGCTGCTTTTCTCCCCCAGTGTATTTCCTGAACTCACTATATCAGGGCGACACCAACCTAGATAGGCTACTAATACTGGTGACATGTTCTGAATAGGTAGTGGAGTACCTAGTAGCTTCTGATAAGTGTCATTAGTACACAAGGGTGCACTACCATGGTGACCAGGGTTGTTGATCTTTGAAAGATTTATGATGCGTACGTCAGCCCTAGATTGCGTTGGCCCTTGAGACTGGGTTCCAGGGGTCTCCCACAACCTCCAATCCAACCCAATCCAAAGTACCAGATAAGCTCCTCCACGCGCAGCTTAGGTAATGCTCCAATGCCGAACATGGGAACGTTTTACCTAAACCCACTGAGATCATAATCGTAAACAGGTTTCTCTCCAAAACGCATTCAGTCTCAACCGGTTCATAGCGGCCGCACCTCGAGCGGATACGTCCGATCGCAAATCGGTTTAATCTGAGTATCCGTCATGCATGCGTGGGGATGAGCCAGGTTAGGCAGCGTGTTCCTCTATCATACCGGAGGCATCCAAGACAATCTACCAGGTTGCCATAATCACACCACAACAGTCTAGAGTGGAACAGGACACCAGCAGGCTGTGGTAAGCCAACACTAATGAGAGGATACCAAGCTACACCAGGATAGTCACAAAATGTGACATTAATTTGTTGCAGCATGTCGTGACCCATGCTACATATGTACGTCATCCCCCATACCGCGCGGCTATGCCTGTCCCCCACGGCTTAGCTGACCTAGGTGGACAGGATAAACAAGTTTCGATAAGAATGGAGGTATTAAGCATAGCCATTAGGTGTAGAAGAGCACTTCGAATATTCTGCATTATACGTTTCGCAGTACGCCTAATCCAAGGATTTTGTGAAGTATGGCATCGTGGCCCTAACAGCTGAATCGGGTTGTCTAGAACAGGGCCAACTTGTGCAACGACGGTAATCGTGACCAATACCTTGTTATTCCCATACTAAGACGAACCCGTTAGCACACATGAGGTAAGCCAACCTAGACCTGTCAATATCTCGGAAACGCACACCCAACACTGCCCCTGTACTATCTCCATCTACATGTCGTATCCGACTATGGGACTGCGGGGGTAGGACTATAACAGGATTCCCAGGCTGTTGGACACAGACCCCTAGGCCCTTTCTTCGGGAAGTGTAGGTTGAGTTGATCACACGTTCAAGGTAACAGTACCGTGAAAGTGCTATAATATTCATGTTTAGAGAGCGCCTGGGAATGCGTGACGAGAACGTCCCTCCATGCTGTGATACCCACCTGTCCTCGGGGTTTCCTTTTGCTCTGTAAGTCACGGCCAAGCCGGGAACGAAGACAGAATTGTGGCAATACCTACTTTCAAGACAACTCCCGTCACCGGCTGCCTAGTGACCCCATTTGACTGAAGATGACTAGATATATATAAGATAAGTCTCTACTCCTAACAAGCTCACACAAACATTCTACTCAAATTAGGACTCTACTCAAATACACACTCTACTCAGATAAACACTTGACTCTAATTAGACACGCTCATTCGCCTGTTCGTTAACAAAACATTCTCAAAATGGCTCCTCACAACCCCTATGTTTGCTCCGTTGTTCCCCCTTATCTTCTCAATGCCCTCGCCGAGAGCGAGCATAACAGCGAAGATATCCGTACCTCCGCTCGCCACTGTCTGGACTTTAGCAAGAACTACATCAGTAAGCGCCAGCGCGTCTTCGCCGAGCTCACGGCGCCCCGAGGGGCCCGAAATGCTGCCGCACCCCACCGTCATCGAGGTTTTATCCCCGATAACTTGCTGAAACATATTGCCGAAAGCGAGGATGTCGATGAAGAAACTCGTAAGAACGCTAAACGTGACCTCGAACACATCGTAAGCATTCAGGCCAAGTATCAAGAGGCCCAGGGTATTGCGGCCGAGCCGAGGACTCTCACTACTTTGTCGGCACCTGCCGAGACCGAGACGACGTACCGAGCTGTTTACGACGCCCACCATACCCAGAACGAGGGCAACCTCCCTGGTACTGTGGTGCGTGTTGAGGGCCAGAAGGCAGTCACCGACGCCGCTGTTAACCAGGCTTACGATAATGCCGGCAACGTGCTGAGCTTCTACCTCGACATCTTCAACTGGAAGTCCATCGACAACAATAACATGAACGTCATCAGCTCCGTACACTTTGGAAAGTACTACGAGAACGCATTCTGGGACCCTGAGATCGCGCAGAGTAAGCAATTCCCGGAGTCGTCTTTTTAGGCCCCGTACACTTCCGGCACACTTGTATACCCCAAAATGGCTGTAGCTAACTCCAAGCGTTCTAGTGGTCTACGGCGACGGCCATGATTTCCTCGGAAACTTCACCAACGCCGTCGACGTCATCGGCCACGAACTCACACATGCCGTGACAGAACACACCTCACCACTCGACTATCAAGGGCAGAGTGGCGCTCTCAACGAGCACATCTCAGATACCTTTGGTATCATGGTGAAGCAACGCGTACAAAATGAGACGGCCGAGGAAGCCGACTGGCTCATCGGCGAAGAATGCCTCATGCCCGGCGTTAAGGGAGTCGCTCTTCGCAGCATGAAAGCCCCCGGGACCGCATATAATGACCCTCGCTTCGGCAAGGATCCTCAGCCGGACAACTTCAAGGATTACGAAGTCACCGGTGATGACAACGGCGGTGTACACCTGTATTCGGGCATCCCTAACAAGGCATTCTATCTTTCCTCGATTGCATTCGGGGGATACTCGTGGGAGAAGGCCGGAAAGATCTGGTGGGAGACAATGCAAAGTGGACAGATCCCTCCCAGATGTACTTTCATTCAATTCGCCGACGCGACCGTAGACAAAGCTGAGGAGCTATTTGGCGACGATGCAGCCGCAATTGTTCGCAAGGCCTGGAACGAAGTAGGCGTTGTGCGCAAGACACACGCATAGAGCAAGGCAGCTGGCTTGGCTATCTAGATATAATGACCTACGAGCTCAGATGCTCAAGTGAGTGAAGAGTTACATCATCTTGGTAAATAATCCGTGTTAGCTATACTATTTCAATGATTATATTTAATACCGGATATTCTCCTTCAACCTTGGTTGATTTCAGACTCTTTTGTTTACTAGGCAGCGTTAAAGCGAAATATATTTCACAGACAGCTTTTTTTTTCTTTCTGTTCTGTTCTTTCGAGTTATATTGAGTATGTAGTTGTACGGCTAATTAGACCTTACACCGTATATAGAGGACACGAGACGAACTCTCATGTACGGTTACATAGATTTAGAAGCATTGCCTTAGCCATTTAGATATATTGGCCTTTTTGTTAGGCATATATGTGTAGCAGTGTCCTGAAATTCGATTATCGGCCTTGTTAAATGCCAATAGTTTGAGAGACATGAGATATAAAGCAAAGGTACAGTTTGGACTTTATTTCGGAGCTTCTAGTCAACAAAGTTGACTATGCCCCGAAGACTTTCAATCAGATCAGAATCAAATTCAGTTACCCAAGCCGGTTCACTAGGCTTAGTAGACTCATTCGACTCATTCCCCGGTTGTTCTTCGAGAGCGGGTGGCGGACTAGCATAAACAGAACCGGTGCCGTCTCCGGAGAAATGGGAATCCGATAATGTCTCTTCAAGCCGAGGAGAAGCTGCTGTTACCATGTTAAAGTCCGGCAGAACAGGGCTTAACGCCGGAGAGATCGGATCTTGAGTGGCCTCCGTAAACGATATAGACTGTGATGCTTTGAATGCGCTATCGGCCGAGGGTAAATCGAAACGGTCAGATGCCTTTTGTAGCTCATCCACTGTAGTAAAGCTGAGGTTTGGCTCCTAACCATACTCTATGCTTTCCTTCAGACTATCCACGATACCAGGATATAGGGTCTCGTCAGTCGTGCAGGCTATTTGGGGTGATGCAGTTTCGATCTGCTTAGCATCCTTCTTAAGACTGAAAACATCATCTAGATCAGGTAGGTCGGATAGATCATCATCGTATATATTGTTGAATGGGTCCTCTTTGGCAGATGTGCGAACACTGTCCGTGCTGCCCGTAGCGACGACACCTTTCTCGATATCTAGGGCACTGCGCTCACTGTTGGTATTGGTATGCGTAGATTTTGACTCGTAATCTTTAGTCACAAGTGGTGAAATAATTCCATCACCTTCCATTTTTTCGTGAAGCTGAAGCAGCTTTGGCCGGTGGCGTAGAGCCTTAGTGCGAGATTGTGTTCCTATCATTGGTGGTGTAGCGCAGTCGTCGATTACATTAGAGAGATCAATATATTCAACATTTGAGAGGAAACTGGATGGTGAATCGAGACGTGATAGTTTAGCTTGCTTAGACATTCCGACACCATCAAACGAGTGCGTCCTCTTAGCTCTTGGGATCTGCTCTGAATGACCTCTGTGTTTTTGACTGTTATAAAGAGTGCTTCTCTCTGAAACGATAGATGATGTGGACGGGATCAAGTTTCCCTTCTTCCTGTTTTCTTGATTCTTAGGAGACTGCAAGATCGCAGAACATTGCCCCGCCAAGTTTTCATTCTCACGTTCACTACCTTCTAAGAAGTTTGGGTTCTTCAATGGCTTAGGCGGTCGATACTTTTCAACTCCTTCTCGGCAGCATTTGTGGTTGCAAGGCTTGCCAAGTTTCGTAAGTCCCCCATTGTGGCAAGGGTGATTGCAAAGATATTTACCATTCTCCATTTTAACCAGTTCGGTTCCGGAATGTCTAGCCGGAGCATCATCCCCTTGAGACAATATCTCCTCAATAGGGGGAAAGTACTCTTCATCATATGAGAGGACTGGGGACTCCGAGGAGGGCACCGAATTGGGGGGCCTCGGTGATTCCAGAGCTTCAAGCATAGCTTCGTCCGAGATACCCTCGTAATCCTCCTCAAAATACGGCAAATCTAGTTTTGAAACAGCTGGTCGAGCCTCTTGGCTCCTATCGTTTTTGAATACCGATACCGGGATATTGGGTTCTAGGGTTTTCATAACCTGCGTTCCTACGATGTCCTCGCAGCTGAAGTAGCAAGATATTGTTTGATTTGGCGATGTGAGAGCAACCGGGAATTTGATATCAAGACCATTTAACTTGTTGAGCTTCCTGATATTACCACGCCAGAAAAATGCGAGGTTTGCGTCTGAGGTCAGCGCTATGAAGGTTAACGCAGGAATCTTGTCCTTCCAGCATGGTACCACTTTAGTATTGCGGTATCCCAAGCACGCTTTAATGGTAACTGAGATTGGTTCGTTAGACCTGAAACTCGGGGCTCTGGACTCAACGATATCGGCTTTCAACGTAAGGCGTGGAAAGTTTTCTAGTATTTTTTGGACTTGTCGGCCGTACGGAGGGTTCCTACTAGCGATTCGCTCAATATCAAGGATACTTTTATCCGCTACACCTAAAACCGTACGGATCCCATGACTTATCCATTTTCGTACTGCAACTGGCCCAAAACCTGGGATTTGAGACAGTTGTGCTGGTTTATCCTCCCAGGCTTGGGCCTCTATAGAACGGCCGAGGTCGAGTGCGGCTTGAGTACCCGATCCGTCCCCTTCGAATGCTTTGCAGTCAATCACGCAACGAATAAGACGCTTCAAACGATCAAATACCATTCTCCTCTCTCTAAACAAATCTTGGCGAATGATGTTACTGTCCTTATCTGTTGGCAAATCAACACCTCCAAGATAGATTTGGACTATCATGAAGATTTTGTGCCAAGTAAGTGTCAGTGTTTCTTGAAGCGGGTGGAGAATAAGAGGCGATTTATTCAGTTCCCGAAAGACCGCTCGCTCAGCTGGCTTAAACTTGAAATCTTTGAATTCTATTGCTTTGCAAATGATAGTAAGCTACAACACGTTAGCATGCAACGATATTCTGTGCTTGTTTACTCTGCGTACCATTTCTTGGATGTTAGCGGCTCGAGGAATCGACAGGAGAAGCTGCATCGTCTCAAACTGAATCATGTACCTAGACATGGCTTGGCCATACTCGGTGCACATGAGCGGTGTAGTTTTAGTCACAAGCCCATTCTCTTGTAGGAGTCTAACATCGCGCTCGCACCACTCCTCCATTTGTTCATCTACAGCAGCTGCATCTTGTACATTCCCTAGATTGTATAGGGAAGGTGATTGCCGTACTCTCACACTTAGAAATGTGCCACTAATCCACTTCTTCGCGGCTTGGATATCTTGAATCGTCCCGAGTCCAATTTCTGAATTCAGATGCTCTAGGAGGTTTCGATGTAACGTACTCTCCAGCAATTCTTCACCGGAAACTAGTTTCCTATATCGCTGGACGTTCGCCAGTCTTGTCATGATAATTGCCACGGCGTTATTATCAAATTGTGGGCGCCCAGCACGTCCTAACATCTGTATGATCTCTAAATCTGAGTACTCTCGAGGCCCACTATCCGTGTAATGGTTGGTTCCCTTAAGAACGACGGTGTGGCAAGGAAGATTTACACCAACAGCAAGAGTGGATGTGCAGCAGATAAGGTGAAGCTGCCCACTAAGGAAGTTATTTTCAATCGCAGATCTATCTTGAAGATCGAGGCCTGCATGATGGAAAGCAACGCCGTAACGAACTAGCTCTTGCAAGTCTTGAGACAACACCGGGATGCGGTGCTTTGGTGGTGGCCATGGCCGGTCGTCGCCGCGGCGGGTTGACCACCACTCCGCTAGGGATTGAGCGGTACGTTCGCAAGATTTCCGTGTGAAGCAGAAAACCATAATTGGCTTCCCCTGAGAATGTTTCGCAAGTAAAAGATTCAACTTCCCGTCAAGCGCCTTTTCGAAGATGAAGTCATTAGGTGCGCCTTCGTAACCGTATACGTACCTCTGCAACTTGACCGGTCGCATTTCTTCTCCGAAAGCTTCGATCCTTGCTGGTTTAAGTTGGTTGTGGTGATTCCGACCAAGCCATATGGCAACATCGTTGATATTGGGAACCGTTGCACTGATAGCAACGAAACGAATGTTGGCGCCAATAGTCTTCATACGAGACACTACAGCCTCAAGAGTTGCTCCTCGAGTATCCTTTAGAATGTGGACTTCGTCAATGAGCACAAGTCGGACCAGCTCTAACAATTTCCGGTGGTCCTTCCATTTCCTCGTAATCGAATCCCACTTCTCGGGGGTAGTGACAATAATGGATGCGCTGCCAATACGATGAGCCTCAGCTTGAGAAGTATCACCAGTGAGCTCGACACACTGTAAGTTCATATGAATGAATTTCACCTTCCAATCTCTTGCCTTCTCGGAGCATAACGACTTTGTTGGAGCTTGATAGACAATTTTGAAATTGTCATCTCCCTGGCTTGACACAAGCTTACATATCGCTATTTCTAAGAGAGCAGTCTTGCCGGAGCCAGTAGGCGCAGAAATAACAACGTTGTCATTCGAGTCATACAAAAGAGGGAAACATTTTGATTGTACAGCATTGAATAGCTGGAATGGAAAGACTGAATGGAATCTGTCAGGCAACGACTGGCGTGGGTCAACGAGGAGCGTGTTGTTCACAATAGGGGGTAGGTAAGAAGCATGGTCGAGGTCGAGTTGAAGTTTCTGATTCCATTTCGGGGGTGGTTGATTGTGTTTGGCAATCTGTCTTTGCCTCTCTAGGCTTATGCGAGTTGAAGGGCTAGAGTGTTCAGCATTTGAAGGCGAGCTACCCGTGACAGAGGAGTTGATCGGTGGCGTTTTCTTTGCTAAAGATATATTAGTTATATGTAGGCCAACATGCTTCGCGGTAACGTACGTTGATGTGAGGATGGCGCAAAGAGTTGACTTCCACGTTGGGACTCTCTACCTCTCTGTGCTTGGTTTGAATTTGGAACCAATTGCGTAGATGGAAGGTATTCAGGTGGTGCGATCTGAACTGGGGCGTTCCGCGCTGGCAATTGATATGGAAACTCCTGGGGGGGATCTGGAGGAACTTGGATGCCGCGAACAGATAATGCCTGAGCCCGCTCTAGATATTCATCTCCGTGCTGATGCGGGGTGTTCTGGAATAGTGATGGGCGATCAGGGTCTCTAGGCATGAATGGTCTGAAGTAATGACTTGCGTCCTCTAGCACGCGAATTGGCCTATTGGTACTAGCATTTAGAGGTAGTGACAAACGTTCACTAGCCCTACCGCTGCTGGAAAAGCCTTGAAGGCTCGGAGGATGACATTCGGATTGTGGGAGGCCAAGCACTCTCCGGTCTACAGGGAGAAAGGGTAACAAATTAGCTCATATAATTAATTGGACAAGCAACATCAAAGACGATAGGCATACCAAAATCATCCAGACCGGTATATTCGGCCAGGTCATCTGCGATCCGCCCTAACCCACCAGCGAGGCCCTCTCGGCTCCAAAAGTTAGTGGGAGGTGTGAATGGCTGTGACATACGGTATTGTGTCTCAGGAAAGAGGCTACTTGTATGATCGATGATTCGCTGTACATGCCTATCTAAGTCACTACCTTCGTGAGCATCGTAGGGATCATGGATATGGCCACGACCGTTAGGCCTGGCACCGTGAGACATTGCCTTGCGACAGATTGATTTAATCAATGGCTGATTACGCTGAGAAATATAGAAGATAAAGTATTAGAAGGTCTCCATCGATTGATTCAATATAGATATGTTGCACGTAAAGGACTCCCTACAAGATAGTTGTGATGGCGGTATATAGAGAGAAAAACGGCGAGATGATCGGATACGAAGGGAGAGAACCATTTTTGAAACGCCGATACTGCCCTCATTGCTCTTTCCCTTCTTCTCTTGCCTTGAAGCAAGCCGTGCTCCTTCCCTTGTTGAAGCTGTTATTTGAGAATCACGTGATGGCTTGTCGATGCAAAGCTCGCATGCGACGATGAGCATATAGAACTACTATACAGTCAGTACCGCTGTGAACAGGCCCTCATAGCGTACTTCAGGGTCGTTGCTGGGCCTTAAAAAGGGTTTTTGGCCTGTCGTTTTTAGCAAGTCCTAAGTTATCACACTCGCACTAATCTTACTTATGGGACGAAGAGCCCCCCGTTGACTGCAATATTTAAATAGCCACGTTAGGAATTAAAAGGACTTCTTAGAATGAGTAGATCTTTGTGTTGTATGGCATTAAAATCTACTTGTTCTTCTCGTCTACCGACTCTCTTCGAGATTCTTGGCACCTCAGTTAACGGCACCTTAGCGCTGTCGAAATGAGGCCCCAGAGCCCGCCCTAAACGCAAATACTGGGCACACAAGTTATCTCTTTTCCATCTTTTGTAGTCGCTTTGGAATTTGGATCGACTCTAGATTCTACCCAAAAATTGCTATCGCGTACTGTCGTAATGACCATCATTAAAGGGCGCATAGATAAACAGATGGGATACAATGCGACTTGAGTAAGACTCCGTTCGGATCCATGGCGCGGCGCTTATAAGCTGCCTAGACGTCACATCGCTATCGCGAGCGATCAGTATGCTGATCTTGTATATTCCTCGTGCATTTCATTTAGTCACTTGCTACTTCCCTTCATCTCATGGCATCATTCGTCTCGCCCTTTATCTCTAGCTGAAGGCCCGCGGCTGTGATAACGAAGCGGTGAGGAAGGCCGCGACGTTGAGAGACCGAGAGTTTTGACATTGTCTAGTGGATTTGGTACCACAAGCCTATCGGTTGACTTGGGTGGTGTGTTCATGGGGTCGATCGTGGTCTTTTCGTAACTAACCACGCTAATAGGTGGTGGGCGCCCTCGCTTGCGATCTGGGCCTGTATAGAGATAAGTTGCGAAAAGCACCAACACCGTACCCAGTAGAAACTGAAATGGGTTAATAGATCCAACGTGATTTGAGGGCATAAGTGCAATCTTACCGTGAAAGTAACCTCGCAGGTAAAGAACAAAACAGTAAATAGAAAGCTGATGATGATACTTATGCTCGTTGCAAAGTTTTTGGCGATGTTGTCTGCATAATGGATGCACAATGAAGCCAGTACACCACCGAAAGCTTGAAGAGCGATCAAAGTCCAGACAACCCAGCTATAACCGTCGAAGAAGCCGTGCTTTGCTATTTCTTCGCCATCCTTGAACACAACCCCGACAAGGAAAGCAGGGATTATCGAGTAGAAAGAGAGTTGAATATTCCGGATCCAGACGGATGCCGACGTATGAGGATCCTTCAACACTTTTTCGAAGTAAACTCCAGTTAGGCCCGACAGTGCGGCAACAGTCAAGACTGCGAATAGACCAATTGAATAATTCATGACAGGTGCATTGTTCAGGTCTTCATCAATTCCCTCGTACGTGGCTGACCGCTTTACAAGCAGCCCACCGGGATCAGCTAACAATTCCGTACCACGCCGTGTCAGTTCCATGGCCACGTCGCCGATGTTGCTGGCCGCCTGGCCAAGTTCATGTACTGATCGGGGGAAAAAATGGTCCGTCATATCGTGAATAATGAAAGAACTGTCCCTTGAATCTGACGAAGGGATTGAGACAATCGAGACCCCAGCCGTCAAAACGATTAGTGAGATCCATTTCTTAAGTGACAGAGACCTGCCTAGTATCATTACAGTGAAGATGGCTGTCGTAAGTATCTACTCGATTCTTATTAGATCTTATAGAGCACAACTGCACCATTGAGATTTCATACCTTAAGCTGTAAAATGACCTGGTAGTGAACTGGGTCTAGATTTTCCACAGCAACATACTGCAAGGTATTCTGTAAAGTATAGAGCATCGCTGGTATGGCTAGTTTCCACCCATCCCCCTTGAATACAGAATTGTAAATTTGCTGGAATAAGACAGTTGCCGGGGTAGAAGGTGCAAGGGTCCTCGAGACTTCGTAGATGGCAAAGGTCAAGGATATGGCAAGCTTGAAGAGCTCGGTAAGAAATACGGCGGTGGAGGTAAAGTATCGATGATCGCCATTAGGAGGCATCACTCGCGAATAGTGGGCGATCAGGGTAACGGCCGAGTTTTGGAATGTCAACTGGTTAGCGAAAAGCGTCAGCGATTTCTAGTCAACATAGTGACGCGACCAAGCGCGGTAGCCCTCCAGCTGGATGTAGGCAGCCCGTGGCGCAACTCGTTGGAAAAGAATATACGCACCGTTATCAGTGAAGCTTGCTTCAAAGGCATGCCTAGGAGTGTTGGACCCCGCGCCATCTGCGGCAAACCCGTTGTAACATCAAGAAGAGCCATTGCGAAGCTGTGTCATTCCGGGAAAATAGTTTGTTGTCCGCGCCCCCAACACGTCTTCTTTGGAAGTTCCTCTTAGCTGCCCCGCCCTAGCCCCAGCTTCGTCAAGGCAGTATCTGCGTATCGCGTCAAGATAAATAGCCAATTGGTCAGCCGGGTGGTACAGCTCTCTTTGTATTGCGTAGATAATGAGGGTGGATATTGTTCTGGCCTCGTAAGCGGCGTGGAAGTTGGGAAGGCAGACTTGACAGTAGTAGATAAATTGAAGATGATGGTAGACGCTAGAAGTTGGGGCAACCCGAATATGCGTGTCACCAAGCCAAGGAAACCAGAAAAAAGAGGCTACATGCAGGTTTCAGTGCATGTCCCAGTTTCTCCAGTACAACGGCATCGACAAGGATCTGGGGTTCTAGATCGTTGTTATCGCGAATGGTGCAACAGCCTGAGCAAATGCTTCATCACGGTCGACGATGTAACCCTTTTCTCTCACTTTAGGAATAGTCGCTTATACCAAAAAAAGCACCAGAAACATTCAGCAAGTGGGGATGTAGTTTCAGTGCCTCGAAAGCGCGAGTGATTCACCGAAGTTTAGAGAGAAAGATTAAACAGCTTAAACAAACGCGCCTACAAAAACTGCACAAAGAAGACGGTCTGACATGGTTTTGTGGTTTTCTTCACCAAGTGAAGTGTGAGACGGGGATTATCCATAATGATATCAATGGCGTTTTTAGACCTGCCCTAGTTCTACTGTAGGTAACCTCTACGTAATGGATGTCAGGTGTTGTGTAGGATTGGGCCCCCCTGAGTCCCCGGTAGAGGATTTGGATCCCACCTCATGGCTTAAACTCTTAAACTCGTAACCCTAGCCTCACTACCTCGTAATTAGATATGATTATTCTATGACCCTGTTGTCTGATAGCATCTCCTGAATATATACTGATTGTTTATTTTGTTCCTAGAAACAGTGTTCATCTACCAGCACGTTGGTATCAGGCATGTAGTAATATAGAAAATAAACGTCATGCCTCCCAACCAGGTAAGTAAGACTTAGTAGGTACCTTAAGCTAAAGCTACCTATCGAAATCACTGCATCATTTTGTCATTGATCTTCAGGGCAGAATCATGAGTGATATTGATCTTGTTGTTCCAGCAATTAACAACAGGCACCTATGTAGATCGCGAGTCTTCAGACTCACCCTCTCAACTTTGCCGACTGCCTTTTCTCATCTAATAGAGTACGTTTTTGTAGAACTGTACTAACCCACCAAGATTTGAGCACTCCCGGATTTCAAGCAAACTTCGTCCCATCTCCCGATTTTCTAGAACTTTGCACTAGATTCAGTAGTCAACTCCTTGCATCGCCGATCCGAATTTTTAGTGCTCAACCCCCATAAACTACTCAGCTGTGCATGGGGAAAGGTGCGGGGGTGGGAATGGACTCTCTGTGCTACCTAATTTCCCCCCAGCATCCTCTTTCGCTGATCTGTGTTGGCTGCATGCAATGAGGGCCAGGTCGGATACCGTCAGTGAGCGTCGGTACTACCTAACTCAACCAAGGAAGTGTCTTACCTGCATGTAGACCTACATATACAAATGCATCGTGGCAGCCCCCATGCCGCACCAGCCTGTGGATCATCTCTGCCTACCCGTTACTGCCTGTCTACACTACTGCATGACACTCCTGCCGAAGGCTTAAGCAGGCAGGCCTGCAGTCAAGCTCTCATCGGAGCCGAAGCAGGAAAATCTGCTACCTTCACTAATAGCTCCCCTTATCAGCATCGGGAATGTGCGAATGAGATAGAGGTAGACATCATGATTAATCAATTTTCCCGCGTCAGGTTTCATCGGGAAATACAGAACAGCGCGTATTGTTTAGTGTAGTACTCCGTACACCAATCAGATATGATGACAATCGCTTTATGGACGGCACAAGAAGAAAACAAGGATCCTAAACTATTATGAATAATATCTTTTATGGTATGAAATATCATGCCATGTCCCTGAGTGCGCTAGCTACCTACGTAGATCTATCTTCGTAGGGCAGTACCTAGGTAGGAAGGGGGCTCATTTCATCTAATGCATCATCCATTACGTTTTCATCCCATCCGTCAACAGGTACTCCCAAAGGCCTTTCCTCTCATTCCCGTCCAATATTAGTATAATGCCTTTTATCCGATATCCAGGTACCGCTCAATGCAATATGTAGGTATAGTTACAAAGTAAAAATATTGCTCGGCGTATCGCGCCGAGAAGAAAATACGAATTAAAAAAAAACCGGAGAATAGTAGAACGCCTCAAAATGGGGCCGCTGGGGAATGAATATTGTTCGAAGGCACATAATAAAAGTGGTGCAATGTAGTCAAGCGGCTCGGCTGCCTATCGTGATTTTGGGTTGAATTATATATGTCGTTAAATATGGTCGCGTCGCCGAGGGTTGCAAGGCGCCTTTGCCAGCAATATTCTCGTCGTGGATATTACACACCGTAGTTGCCACGCGCAGGTAAACTCTTTTAGTCGTCGTCGCCCCAAATAGGCATTGGAGAATTCGAGTATCCCACGGCGCTCAATCGTACCTTGTTCTTCAAGTGGCCGGTTTTACGCTCGGGAAGGGGGGCCTGATGCACCGCACTCAACGGATGGAGGAAGTGCGCCGAAGTAGAAGGACTATTTGATTTCGTCGCAGATTTTCCCGGGCGAGGTGGTAGCGGCCATGATGGCGGTGGCATTGGGGGCTGTGGAAATCCATCAATACCTTCATCTAGATCGTCCGCATCGACATCCTCGTTGTATTCGGGTTGAACTTCGACCTCAGGTACGTCCTGTAAGCGATACCCTTTCAAAGGTGCAGTAAGAGAATGGGTGGGAAGAGAGCCCTTTCGAGACTGGCCGCTGTAGTTGCTACTCTCCCGCCGACCATTTGCGCTACTAGTTCTATGCCCCCGTGCCGCATCCGACGCGCTATCACGCCGGGATTGCATGCGGCTAGTACGTCGCTCATTTGCTATGAGATCTTCTCCATCACTGTCCTCCATGTAGTCGTCACTAAGATATACACTGGAATCGGCGGTATTAGTACCATCAGTGTGTTGATCCACGTATAAAAGAATCCGATCATTCCGCGAATCGAAGGTCGTCGAAGCAGTAGATCCAGTTGCTGATGTTGAAGTTCTCTCAGTTGCATCGCTACAGCTCATCGCCGAAGGTATGTCTGCATCACGCAGCTCCTTACGCGCGGCATTTAGTTGGTCGTGACGGAGATTTTCCCGAGAGCCTCCCATGAAGAGTGAGGAGGCCCTCTTCGGCCACGGCTTAACCGAGGATGCAGTTACGGTCGCAGTCTTGTTTGTACTTGACTTCTGCGCATGTCCAAGGTTGCCACGATTCGAGCGACCAGTTCGGCTTTTTCCATCCTCCCCGGCCTCTGGAATGACCGTTTCACGCATTTTAGCCCTCTTCTGTCGTAATGCTGCTAATAGCATCTCTTCCTGTCTTGTGACAGCCATTAAGCGGGCATTGTGAGCTTCACTAGAGCCGCTTCCCATCGCCTGCCCTTGAAGTGACTCACGGGATGGCATGTAAAACTCTACGCTATTGGGTGATAAGGGTGGGGTAGGCTGATCTGAAGAATGAGAGATGCGCGAAGTAGCGGTGCTGTTTTGCCGTAGAACTCTGTCTAAATGATGAGCGCCTTCAGATATAGAGACGTTAGAGGCGGCTTCGACTGTTGAGACTAACGGTACGAATGACACCGCCCTCGCCTCTTGGACTCCATAACCTGGTTGGTGAGGGGAACCCAGGGTATCAATAGTCTCGTTAGACCTTGACGAGAGTCGAGAGCCAGAAGCTGAGGGCGATAATAAATGCGGCGAGGTAAGTGTACTCATAGAAGATTGACTAGAACGTAACGTGTTGTTCGATGGCGACCGGCTTGTCTGAGCCCTTGGCGCGGGCTTGACAGCAAGATGTTCATCTACTTGATTGAGCGAGGGTGTGAACTTTCTTGGGCCTATGGGTCCGTGAAGGTGATTGAGGTTCTGCTGAACTTTGCTTGTATTCGAGTAATCCAGGACTATTTCATGCGTAAGACTTTCACGACGAGAGCTGGGTGCCGATGAGGTTGGCTCAATAGCCTCATCATCTGAAGAGTCTGATAGAGATAATACACTACTTTGCAGCCGATCTGACTCTAGTAAACTCTTACTCGACGGTGATGCTTTCGATGTTCGTGTATGACGACTTGATACGCTACCTGCATAGTCTTTTCTAGAAGCAGGATTTACCTGGAGTCCACCCGATGAGTCAGTTATAGAAGCAGTTATCCGACTGTCATGGGAGTTATTGCGCGAGTGGCTCCAATTATTGTCTTGATTTCGAGATAGCGGTAAGGGTAACGGCGCAATGAGACTGTGCGTAAACGTGCTAGCTGGTCTTGGGTTGTTCGAACTACGTTCTGAATAGGGAGTTGTGTGCGTTCGCTCAACTTCTTCTAATGGGTCCTCACTCTGAAACGACATCTGCTCGTAATGATGGTAAAGTTGGTGTAAGCCAGCAGGCTCGGTGATACCCTTGGATCGGGGGGACTCTCGCATGATTGGTTGCTTAGTGAGCTTTCGCGGGGTTTTCTGTCGCTCTTCGGCCGTAGAACTTGATATAATTGGTAGCTCTGGTGTTCGTGCCATGAAGGATGGTGATCGCATAATATAATTATTACCGAGAACGGGTTCGACGTTCGGGGCGTTTCTATTCCGGTCCTTGTGTCCTTTCGGTCGTAAGCGCGAAAGGTCGAGCTTTGCAGGCTTCTTCTTCTTTTTCGTCCCTGTTTGCGTACCAGCCAAACTCCCATCCATATCCAGAAGCTCACTGACTTTCGTCGGAAGGCCCTTAGCCATAGCTGAGTTCGATGTTTGCTGCGATATCGCGAGGGGCATTTTCGCCGAATCGTAATGAGTATCAATCGTGGAAGAGGATAGCCGCCTACCCCTTATAGATATGTTCGTTATATTATCACGCGACTCGTTGCCGACGCCGAATGCCGCGCGTCCCGTTGCCAGATCCCTCCGACTAGAACCATGTGCACTTGCAATTTGTCGCGGTATAATCGCAGACTCCTCTTCCCAGAGTGCCCTCCTCCCATGTTCTTTCTCGAAACCAATATCATGCGCAGTTTGGCTCGCACTGCTCTCAGATATTGATATGCTAATACCACCGGTTGAACCCGTTTCCCAAGACCGCCCAGGATCTGCTGTCAGTCTCGAAGGACCAATATTGATTCCATCCGCACCTAGTATCCTTTGCGCTTTCGATAGGGGGCCCGGAACAGAAGCTGCTGGCGCTTGCTGCTTCTTACTAGATCGACCCGGTACAGGAAACCTGAATTTAGACTTTATGCCGCCACCCATCTTGAATAATAGGTTGAGTCTGCAGCAGGAGCTTCTCCGTTATTAATCAGTGATCTCGTCGCTGTACTCCCCTTCCCTGCTGTATCAACGATCGAAGTTGTGTTCACCGAACATCGCCCAAGGGGTGTTACAAATTTAAGCGTATATGAAGATTTCAATATGGTTGTAATGTATGCTCAATTCGGCGCCGTCGCCCCAGGAAGGAATTTCGGGTAGCGAGGCAACTGACAGGGTTTATTAGATGAGACAGACGTATTGGATGATCCTCTTTGGGGGCCACTCAATTGAATACAGGCGAATTTTCACTCGTGGTGAGCATTGCGTGTAAGTGCGGCGATGACTTTCGATTCGAGGTTCCGTTGCAACAGTCGTCCTTCCTCTCCGCCCAGTGATCTCACAGACTTCAAGTGTACTATACTAATGAAAACAAGCCCAGTAAGCCGTTGGATAAAGGAAATGGGCAGATGCTTCCTGGATGAGGCCAAATATCATCCGTCTTTTCCTGAAGGATCCACACCCTAGGCTTTAGGGGGGATGCTTAGATTCGGTTGACTCAATAGACACAGTCTCATATAAAACCGGTCATCGAAGGTCAAGGGCGGAGCGACTTATTGAATGTGAGAAATGAAGAAAGAATAGTGTAAATAAAAAAAATCCCCTTTGCAGGACTTGTAAAAAGAACGCGAAAAGTTCAGTGCTCTCCCGCCAATATGAAAAATGGGGATCCGATCCGCACCATGCATGCAAAGAAGAAGGGGCTATACTAGCGCGTATATGATGGAAAGTTGCAGGTGAGAGCGCGCAGGCTTCTGCCTTTCATTTCAAAATGACAACGCTCGAATCCACACTTGTACTAGATTATCCTGCCAGCCCGGTATGATTAGACCACACTAAGTATTTATTTATTAGAAGAATAGCTACACTAAGCCTCGTGCTTTTTGGTGCCGAGGAGCCATCTCAAAACTAGTGCGTAGCCACTAGGAGCCCACTTCGAAACACCGTCGTGTCCGGAGCTATCCCGCTACTCAGGAACAATTAGCAAGATTTTGCCGGGTTACTGGCCGGGTGAGGACGGGAATGGAGAGAGTCAGGGGGACAAGCAACCCATGACATATAGACTGCTAGGCACAATACCTAACCCCTGAGGCTTGAACATGCCTACCCCTGTTGCAAGACCCCTTACCGGCTAGGGTACCTGGATTATAAGAAGCTGATCTGAGTGTAAATAGTGTACACTATACGGTATTTACTAGCGTAGTGTAGTAGTAGTGTATAAACGAAGTGAGTGTACAGCACTTCTTGCCACACCCCGAGAATCACATTCGCTGAGTGCTTCCCTTTGCATTGATAAGGCTTAGACTACTCAGGCCCAGCAGAGGCCGTCACCTATATCACGTCCATTTTGAGACGGAGATTTCGGGTTCAATTCATCAGTGGCCGGGATTTGCCGTTGTCGACTCACTCTAGTGTCGCCCGTAGTACGTGCGGCGTATGTATACTTGGTAACAATGAGCAATTCAGCTCAGTACCGTCACTCTTCAAACAAGCATTTAGCTATCAGGATTACAAGAACATTCAACGAGGCAGTAAATAATTGTTTGACGGTTTATTCATCCCGGTTCTAGTTCCGAAAATCCATCAACATTGGTATTAATATCAATAGTTCAGCCAATAGCCGTGGATCACCGTCTTACACACCTTGTACCCAAAGTGGTGGGAACTAGTGTAGATTCCTAGAGCTTAGTTTAGGAGGCAATCAACTATTCAAGAGTCCACCAGGAGAGGAAGAGGGAAAAAAAAAAAAAAAAAAAAAAAAAAAAAAGGACAGTCTAATGGCCCACTATATTGTACTATACAGTTGGAGACGACGACAATGGAGAAGCTAACATTAGTCGCATCAATGCAACGACAGTTAGCCTCCCCTAACCCCATACCATTAACCATCTATCCGAGGTCCAGTCAAGTGCAGACTCGAGCTTCAGTAAAAGTAAAACGAAACGGTTTCGACAAAGCGGGAACTCAAGGCTATTACTATACGATTTATTCTTAGTGTAGTGAATGAATTTGCGGATCGGTTGAGGATGGGCCAGGGCAGTACCAGGGGTCTACACTACTACTTTTTTCTTGAGCTCTAATTTCTTCGTAAACTCTAGTAACATATTACTGTCGATAGCGGGTGATAGATCGTAAAACTCACCCGTTTCTGGCTTCACGCCAAGCCGCGGAGTACTCTTACTCAACTAGCACGTCCACTGGCTGTCACATTCTATTGTAGCAATGTGTCCATGTAGTTTTTGGGGCTGTCATACCTAAGCATGTAGGATACCGAACGAACAGCATGAATCGTAGGCGCATGAAACAAGCTGGCCCATGTTTTTATTATTGGAAGTTCACCGCACACCGGTTTGTGTAGCAATTGCAACATCAACCTCCAATCTCCTAGCCAAAGACCAACGGCTATTTAGTGCCATTTTCAAACGTTCTCGACCAAACAGAGCGACACAGCTCTCCCAGAATACGAAGTAGCAGCAAACAATAAGAGCACTGAAGTTCTTTGGGTAGCATCAACATGTATTACCTACTGTCAGCCGACATGACAGTATCAGCGCGTGGTCGTTGCTTGTGCGAATCTCAACACCTTATGACCGACCGACCTACCTACTTAATAAGTCACTTTATATTTACACAATGCAGCCTCAATTCAAAGCATGGAAGCAATGTTTGAATTATTTGCGCGATACAAGTGATCTTTCCGGATGCACTCATCCGACCATAAATACACAGTATATCATCTTGGTGTAGCAATGTACTGTCTCTACGAGCCAGATCTGGATTGGAGATGTTTACACAAGTATCCGAACAGCCTTATAGATAGATACCTAGCCTACTGAGATGGATCATGGGAATGGTGTGACAAGCTCAGTATTCCCAATTATCTTTCTTGTGAAGTTTATCAGTTCTTATGGAACTGCTAGACTTCTCTACGCTTCTAAGCTATGTTCACACCTTTGTGTGGATGTCTCTTTCATACACAAAGATCACACGATTCCAAAGGTATCCTAAAGGATACAGCATCCAAGGGATCCAATATACTGGTGGTGTGTATCTGTGCGCACACCAAGCGCAGATATGCATGTACATGTATGAAACCGTTCAATGCTGTCCACTAAACTCAATTCCAAGGTTGTCATATATGTGGCCGGGCTTATCAGAGCAAGCACCTTGTCCGCGCATTTTGCTATATATGACATTAGAAGATATCGTGTAACCTATCATATTCAATCTCGGGGAAAGAGAAAAAAAAACCCGCACTTATGGAGTGGTACCTAGCTCAAGGCAATCAAGGTAATCAAGGAAGCAAACCCCATCGCTCTCATATTGACGTCATGGTTCTTTCAAGGTAGCAAGCAATATCATCTCACAACACTTTTTAGGCTCGGGTATCTAGATCTCTTCACAATCACAATTCAACATATAGTGTACTATAGTCACATCTCGCACAGCCCTAGCCGACGATCGCAAAAACGCTTCTAACAGCAAGACAATGTGGGGGGTTTTCTCCCCACGTCAACTATAAGGCCAGGGTTGACTCCTTATACACACTAGAACCACCATTTTAATACTAGTTGATCGTATATCCATGCATCTTAGAAGATCATAGTTGCTTACTGCATAGCGGAAGAAAGGCTTACTATAGCCTAGGTTGCCAAGGACTCGGCCGCAAGGCCTCTCTAATCTGGTTTACGGACCGATTCTCCTCGATGTCGTGATAATGTCAAACACATCGCGAGTCAAGAAAATTCAGCCTTTTGCATAAGGCAGACCCCAACGCCAGATGCTCTGATGCCCCCAAAAGTTCTACCCCACAGGCGGCCGCAGGCGGGCCATTGCATAAATTGCCTATGCACCAGCCTGCCGGAAGCTTGCATATTGCGTGCTTCCAGATCATGAGTTAAACGCTCTTGCCTACCTCAAACCCCATGTGATACTGGATCGCCGTCGCTATATTCCATAACCTTGTGCTACCCCGCATGGCGAATCTTTTCTCTAGACGGGACGTGATGCAACCCCCCAGGCTAGGTAGACCAGTCCTCGACGCCTCAAATAAACTAAATACTATGTTCGTGAAGTGACTTCCACGTCGCCTTAGGTGCCGGGTTCTGATCATAGCGATACCAGCATGAGACCTCTCTCTTAAAGAGGCTAAACCTCAGGAGCTCCGAAAAGCGATACACGCCACCATTTGAGGCAATAGAGAAGCGCGTCTGCAGCTTAACGGTATTCGAGATCAGTTGGCATGCCGATAAGGAATGTCTAACCTGGCTCCTTGGTTCTTAACCCGGCAAGTGTTGCATCGCGAGCCGCCCCGTGGCTGGCAGGGGTAACATAGAGAACCCTACTCCTGTAGCAATGGGTTACAATCCCTTGCTAGAAGGGCAGAAATTGACAGACGCTTTCTATCACTACTCCTATAATCTCCTGTCGACGATGTACATCCTCGGCAACAATATTGTTTCCCGGGAGGATACTCGTATCTAATGGATGTCGCAAGTAGCTCCTAATAGCAGGCAGCAACAGACAGGCACGGCTTCACCACACCTACGTTGAACAGACAGCTCATTCGTATCACTTAATAAGCCGCGAGCGAATAATATCTGCATTTATAACTTATTGAAGGCTTGCGATTCTTAGTGATATACTATTCGGCGTATGAGTTCGGGTGTAGTTGCTCAACTCAGGATCGAGGCGGTACCTTGTAGAGTAACGCTCATGTCTACTAAGACGGCACTACTATGTACACTTATAGCATATATAAACTAGCATCTATGAGGTAGCATGTATGTAGTCAAGGGTTAGCTGCTGAACTCGTCAAAGCCCTTCGCGTAACAGCATCTTAACTCATATGCATAGTTAACCATTCTCGACAACCATCTTAGCAGCTTATTTAAATAGTATAGTTGAGTTATTTCTTATCGGGACAACATTGCTAACTCGAAACGCCATATGACGAATACTAACGCAGCATCCTATGCTCCTATAGACCTGTGGTTCCGGTTAGTGCGGCATTTCTGACATAGGAACAACGTGAATTCAACAAAACGGAGGGGGAGGGGCAATGGTTTGGATGCCCAGGTGAAAGATGATGAAGGCCCCGCGACTTCGTGTTCTACACACTCTGGGAAATTGACTTGTCGAGAATTAAACCCAGTGTTTGAGGGTAGCCGAATGATCTCGAGAATGAATTAATGGCTCGATAGATAGAGCATTCATCAGAGCACATAAGACTTAACGTCTGAGCATAACATATGACTATTAGATACGTACCCTACCTAGACATAGAGCAATACTAGTAATGGAGCAGGTAGGTGGCGGTAATGTTGAAAAGGTATAAAATGCTAGAACAGCAGATTAAAGGCACGACCAGCTCAGAGCTAAGAGCACAAAAATGGCCTTCAAATATTTCGCGTTACTATATGTATAGTTTCTTATTTCCTTTAGTTGATTTTCTTTAAAGACATTAGCCGTGTTTTCCCAGTATATGTGGCGCCCTACTTCATTATCGTTACCAAGTATTTATTTTGTATTCGCTACTTTTACTTCTCTTCTTTCCCTCCCCACCGTCTGACGAGTCCTTGCCGGGAACTCATTTCCCAATAGTTGGTTATGGCCCTGGCCATATGATGTTGTCGAGCCTGTCAGGTTTGTGCCTTCCTTGAATTGTCCTGATTCTAAAACACCTCGTAACTCTGGCTTGCTGGGACAGGAACAAGTTTCTTGCATGACCAAACCCGCCATTGCAATAGTGTAATGACAATTATTTGAGGAGAAAGCAAATAGAGGTAGATAACAATTGATAAACTAATCGTGGGATTTTGAAACTGGAGAAGTCTTAATGTAGGTTTCCTAAAGGCTAGGGATTAATCATGCGACATAGAGGGATTGCTGACTGTCCCTTGCACGTATTTGGGCTTGTAACAAGACTGAGATAACTGAAATTATATCCTATCGGGAACTTTGAGGGCTAGATAACGAATAGAGAGTATATGGCAAGCCAGTAAGGGTAATATTGGTATATGTCTTAACAGGTCTGTAATGGCACTAGTTTAGTTTACGCCTAGAACCAAGTGTATTGCGCCGCCATACTTGACGATGTGCCTATCTCTAAGCTGGGGGAAGAAAGGATGCGAAAAGCGCGCCCTGTATACCTGCATACATGATCATAAATAATACAATATTCTTGCCAGTGCCTGCTGTCTTGCTGTCAGAAAGTAGGTTTGTCAGCCACCAGTACCAGAGTGGATAGCCGGACGATATTCTCGTAATTATTTGAATATGATAGGTTGTGATAGCGAGGGCTGTCAAAATGAGCTGGGCTAAAGCCATAGAAGAGAGAAAAGCTGCTAGGGCTTTTGAGATTGAGCTGTCCTTCGCTTCTTTGGTTAGAGTAAAGGGGTTAGATAGGAAGGTGGCTCCAGATTTGGCTAAGATATACAGCACAGGGCCAGCTAGCAGGAAGAGAGGTATGTTGCCTGGAGTCCAGTAACGCAGAAAGCCGACGTTCCTAGTAGGAGTTAGCACAAACAGAGACACAGGTCATTCGTACCTACCAGTAATGCTCCTGGACGAACGTATAGATACTAGGAAGCCGCTTTGTGCACCATGGCCTGAGTTCAGAGTCGGCTACATGGTAACAGTAGGTTTGGTACGCAACAATTTGGGGAAATACAAACCCAATTGCAATACCGGAACCCCCAGCTATCAAAGCTAATCTTCTTCGAATGCTATTGACTGTAGGCGGGAGTGATACCTCACGGAATAATTCCACGGCGAAGAGGATGCCATTGAAAAGTCCATTGCTCCGGAAATTGACGGCAAAACTGAACCATAGACCTGACGCTACTAAGCTCACGTCATGGGCAAAGGTACGCCTATCACTAAGGACTGCTTTCGCAAAGAACAGATAGCCCATGAAGGAGAGAAGAGCATATGAGCTTTCGGAGTACGGTGCCGAGAGGAATAGACCTGCGGGCGATAGTATATGAAGTACTGCGGCGACTAAAGAGACCCGCGAGTTTTTCGAGACAACTAGGCCAAGTTTGTATAAAATTAAAGCCGATAGCAGGTGTGACACATTGGCCACAAATATGCCTACCCAAGATTCAAGTGCTTCATGCTGTTTGAAACCAAAATTCACGAGAACTGAGCATGGGGTCAGCTGATGAAGCCTTTTCATTTGGAGTTAAGGCAAACCTTTCGTCAAGAAGGAGATGGCAGTCGGCAGTCCGCTTGCAAAAGCCCATTCCTGCTCGAACAAATAGCCACGCCGAGAAGCTTGGATAAAGTAGACAGCATCCCATCTTGTCAGCCTCGTGGCCAGATCGAATGCTGATTCGTTGTATGTGGTCCGAGTAGTTGACAGCAGAGTACTGGATGTATCATACGCTGGACTCAGACCACTGCCGAGCGCAATGGCAAATAGAAATGATTTCCATGCGAGAAATGTGGATGCCAAGGATTGGAGCGGGCGGGTATCGTCGATCAAAGGCATTATGGGAATTTGTTGCCCGCCGCATACTACTATAAATGTAATAGGCAGGTGTTGTTTGTTGATGTTAGTAGTTGGTCAATTAATTGATTTTCCCCAACTGCCTCTGCACCAACATCCCCATAGGGGTCTGTGGCTGGTAAGACATGGCTTTTGCGGAGAAGTGGCTGAAGTGCTACTATATAGGTAGTGTCAATGGTATTTAGGGACCGAGATACTCGGCGTCTACTATAGAGGTGATTTGTTCATATCACGGTAAACAATAGGCAGAGAGATGACTAGCAGCCGAGGGATAGATGATTGCCATAAGGGGCTAACTGCCTAGGCGAACCCATAGCATAAGCGCAGACGGGCGATATGTAGGGCGTAGTTCGTTAGAACGCGACTCGGTATCTACCCACCTACGGAGTAGAGACGAATTCTTCTCGATGCCACCCAGCCTAATCTTAAACCCATACACTATACTCGGCCCTATGAGTTTCGGTATGTGATGACAGGTGAAGGCTATTTAGGTTTATTTAGTGTAGTATAAATTGGGATGACTTGACAATCAATATTTGCACATTCGTACACTACCTTGCAGATCGCACACCCCCCACCATCTTCTAAGGGTGACTGCATTGTACTTAAATAGAGGTAGGTGAATTGACTCGAGCAAATTCAGTACTGAACTCCTCACAATCGTCCTTTAGGGTAAGTTATGAATATTTGTTTTGGGTCCTCACAGCCGAACTATGCAAGAGTGACCTCACTATGTGCTGACTCAGGGCTGTTCTCAATACATTGACACGTACGTGGGGCTGGCGCGTTCTACAATACTGCATGCATACTATATACTACCTAGATTGCACTTTCACATGCATTGCGAGCAATAACCTTGGCCTTTTTTGGATGTGGAGGAAATCTGGTGCACACACTATCAGGCTGGCGTCAATCTTGGTCTCCGATGAATCCGCTTGGTTCTAGCTAAGGCTGTTGATTGTTATTCTCTCGGAGTCGGGAGGCTTCTCTTTCCCGGATGGATGAGTTCACCATCTAAAACGCCGAAAATATCTGCGCTAACAATTTCCTCGAGCACAAGACCACATTCATCCCCGATGCTTCCGAAGCAGGTACCGTCTTGGTCTGTCACGGTGACCCCGAAGAGCGAATAGATACGGTCGATGGGCTTCTATGTAAAGGCAATATGTCAGCGCAAAGTATATACAAAGTCATATATTCTTGATGTTAAGTATAGCTGTCTGTCATACGATGGATTGATCTCATGAACAGTGTGGAAAACGCTTACTGAGAAGTTAGGTGTTGCTGTGTCGGAGGGTCACGGAGATTCCCAGATGTCTTCTCGCCATGTCTTCTAGTGTAGGTATATGCTAGACACACTAACCTAGTGTAGACTACCTGGTGGTAGAGCGCAGATAGTAGGGCTACCTGAACTCTTAATAATTATTCGGTATTCAGAGGAAAATAGAACAGCGGACGGGCCAATGAGAGGGGGAGAGGAAATATAAAGAATCTGCGATGTGTTTAGATCATCTCGTTTTCGGATTCGTCCCGAATTGCTGTCTCGCTCAAGCCAAGCAGCCATCGATCAGGCGACTGGTTGTCAGTGCGGACAGAGCTTTGCCCATGGAGATACACTGTAGATACTGCATTGTATGGCGACCTGTATGGCGACCTGTATGGCGACCCTGTACTACCTACCCGGCCGCCTAGGTCGCTCAGGTAGTGGCCAGGTCGTGGTCGGAGTGGACCTGCTGAGCATGCCGTGGTACCCTTTGCTTAAATGCCATGCCGGGAGATCGAGACAGAAGTTGTACCTAGGTACTAATCAGGAATACGGATACGCGGGTCCCACCCACCCTTCTCTTCCATGTACCACCTATCAGAAGCGAGTACGCTGAGTGTAAAGGGGTACCTACTACTCCATACCTCCTGACATAAATACCTTAGCAACCTACTCTACTGCACTGATGTACATACAATGTAAAGCAATGGACAAGTATGGATGTAGTGTGTTCGTATGTACATGTGTAGGTAGTGTAGCCGAGTGTAGATTTAGGGATCTTCCTACCAACCAGGTCTCAACCACGGTATCAAGGCATCAAGCCTCGACAGAGGTTGGTGTGTTTCATTTCAACATTGCTCCCAACCTCAGTTTCCTCACTTTTCCCCTACCTAATACCTAACCCAACGTCAGAACCACACTGCCTTGTTTCAACACGTCAAGTCCCTAATAAATCCTAACCTTTGCCGTTCCTAAAACCGCTTATTTGTCCATTTACTCTGATAGTAACAAATTCCATTTAATCTACTCGGGCACTTTAATCCAGTACTCGCTCCCTCTCTTTGCCTCTCCCTGCCTCTCCCTCTCTACCGACAGAGCCGGCGCAATCATTTTCGGTCTAGTCATACTTAATTTCACAGCTAAACGCGCGCAACGCAGCTGGCTTTCTTTAATACCACTGCCTTCTGACCGACTATTCTACGTGTCGACAAGCGAGTTCTAAAGACTCCATAAGCTCCATTTAAGCGCTTTAGTCGAACGTTCCTCTTAGGCTTGAATACTATTCGAATTCTCCTAGCTTGCGTCTTGTCTACAACTCGAACCATATCCTTTTTGCGCTGACGACAACGACGACAACTTTGAACTCTAGCGCTATACTGATGATTCAAAGCCTAGTCTAGCGGCTCTGTTCCGGCCTCGTTATTCCCACCGCGTCTAGTTGTGCAAACTAATTGGTCTTCGCTTTCGTTTCGGTTTCGTTCGTCACAAAACCACTAGTACGGCCACTACTTGCTTGGCATTTTGCACCGTGTCGCTCCTCGGCTGGTCTGGTTTTCCAACAACCCATGTTCTCTATGGACTGGTCTCCTTCACCGTGATATATACCAATCGCGATCTTCGGGTTTTCTGCGATTCACTAATCATCCACTGGTTTGAAAAATTATTTCCCGCTCATCCGAGCGTGGTGTTTGGTATTGTTCTTTTGGATGGGACTAGTACTCACTACTTAGTGAAGCTATCTGTATTCGTCGCATCTCTTAAATCCACTCTGTTCGGGGTCGGCATAACAGCATTGGAGATATTTATATCGATATGTTCCTTCACTCTGGGGCTAGCTTACACGGTCACGAATTCTCAAAACGGGTGACCCCGGCTGTGGCTAATCCTGTTAATGTGCGAAACCCTCTCTTGCGCTCGACTTTATTTCCACCAACAAACAGAGATCCTACTCTTATTCTGGAGGCGCCAATACCTCGTGACAATGACAGGGTCCCCGATCTGAAAAGACCTAGTACCTACCGGGAGTCTGCGGTCCAAACACAGGACAACGCTTTGGTGACTTCTCAAGAGTTTAGGAACGATCTGATGGCTTCACCGTCAGACACTATGAGTGGGGATGAGACATCCATTATTTCCGATACTGATGCGTCAACCTCAGTTCCCCAAAAGCGTCGGTCTGGTGTCCAAAAGAGCACTACATATGTGCTTGCTCATCCTCCCCCAAAGCTACGTACTAAACAAAGGATCATCCACGTGCGCCCAAACCTGGTGCTTCAGGTCCAGCTGGTCACGCCCGGACTGCGCCCAAGACCTACCATTGATGTTTATCCATCGTTCGCCGGTGCAAGATCAATAATGGCACCACTGCTAAAGAGTGTCCCTGGGATCGCTGGGATCAAAAGAGAACTGAGCGGCCAAGATATTCTGTTAGTCAGAAGCGAGGATTATGCCTCACGGGTCTCCAGATCTGAAAGCGATTGTGACGAAGACGGTATAATGACGCGTGATTTACTTGCCATTCTAAGTCCATCCAAGACAGAAGATAGGGCAGAAATCGTTATGGCTGAAGGGATGGTTTGGGTCGCCACGACCCGATCTAGTGGAAACTCATATTCCTATGAATTCACCTCGGTTGATTCTATTGGTAGAACTATCACGGCTCGATGGGTTCGCAAGCAGATTGTGTCTACGTCATTACCTGGAACTCCGACTTCGCCCAATCACAATCCCGCGAAGCCGCAGTTGTCTGATACGAAGTTTACATTTAGCTTCTTAGACCCCGGTTGTCGGCGCCATCCAGTGCTTGCTACGCTTACCAGCACTTCCCTTAATATACCCGATACCTACACAACCGTCTCCCAGTCCCCGAACCGAAGCCCACCAACGTCCCAGAATTTTTCTCCTGTAAATTCGCCAGTTGGTAGCGATCAGAGCCAAACAGGAAGACGTACTACCCAATTAGTAGAAGAGTGGCAGAAAGCTTTTATTTCTATTTCGGCGGTCTGGGTCGCTCTTCGGCACGGTTGGGCACCCGGTTTTCGACCCGAGGATTTCATGCCATTTCGTACCTTGCCGGCTTTCCAAACGGAAGGGTGTTTACACGGTCGACGACGATCTGTGAGTGCTAGCGCGGGTTCGTCACCCTCTTCACTATATTCGGAAGCGATAGGACGGCGGAAGTGTTCAGTCGGGATGCGCCAACAAGCGTTGCACTCTACGAATGACTTACCTAGACGGGCGACGTCCATCGGAGCTGCTTTCGTTCAGAAGCGAAGAACAATGCCCCGCGAAAATAATATTCAGTTGATTGAAGACGAGCACGACCGGGCGACTAAACTCAGCAGGCGGGCACTTAGTGGTGACTGGAATATTGGACTGCCCAAAGGGGTTCGTGAAAACTCGTTGGCTGAATCCATGTTGGGTCCTATTCCAAAGAATGACTCGGGAAGCCACTCGCCTCCGGTATTAGCACCAACTCCAATACCTGTCAAGCGTCGTGCCGTCTCAGTATATTCGCCTCTTAGTTCTCTGTCGCCTGACCTAAACAATCTGGACATCTCGCGTTTGAATGAGGCACCCGCAGATGCGGCCTGGAAGTCTGCGGAGCAGGGTGATGCGAGCGAAGCGAGTTCCAAGTCTAGACATCGCAAGTGGAAGAATATGGCAAACTGGTTTCGCAAGCTGTCGGCACGATAGGATTGCTGCAATATTGGCACAGTTGCCAGAAAAGCTGATACTAGTAAAGGCCGCTTGAGATGGCGAGGTTTATTGAATTTGCTGTACAGCCTATCCTGGCGATGGGAACATCGCCGTGGTCGTGGCAAGCGTCAATTCTACAATACACAGATGTAACAACAAGCGCACTAATAATAGCTTGAGGCTTAAAAGCATTGCGTAAGGAGTTTGATCGGGCAAACGGTTAGAAGGCTTGGGCAATATTAGTATAGAGGTGATTTGGCGTAAATTGTAAAATACTCGCAAGTTCGCACGGCGTTTACTTCAACAGAATAAGAGGCTAAGAACACTGTCTTACGAGTTCTTGGAACTTACCGATGTTCTCAAAACCCTCATCCTCGTTAATACAATTGGAATCGATTTACGAGCTCCATCCTGTTTGAATCTTGCTATTTCTACCTAAGTGGGGTTGTTTGTGACTTGAAGAGGAATCTAACGGTGGGTACAAATTGGATCTCTCGCTCGTAGGAACGTGTTCTCTCTATAGGGGTCTCTCATCGCATTCATCCTTGTGGCTCAGAACGCTGAGTAGCGTAGTGTCACGATCGTGGCCAGAACCTGCTAATATAAGCCACCAGAACTATTTGCAGGGAAGGCGAGCTGCACAACATGGCGGAATTTCTGTATGTAGTTAGGATCACCCCGAGAATTGCGGAGTTGACTATGGGAAAAGTTGGGGACCCGATGTTTTACCGGCATGGAAGTGTTGGCTTTGGCCCGATCACGAAAGCTCTAGTCCAGGGTATGGGGTTCCGACGACGGGCTGGTGGATTACGATGGGAGAGAAGTGTTTGGTTGGGTTACGTTATCGTGAGATCTGTTCAATGTTACTTTCGTATTGTCCGCTCGTCGGGAGATGAGCAACGGGAACTGACTTTCCCTTTGGATATATAAAGAGAGGTTGGACTCTAAGATGATGGATAGTTTTCTGTCTCCGTTTCATCATCTATCCACCTTTCTTGGTCCACCCCTTTTTCTATCCCATGCAATAGTAAACCTTGCCCCTCGCTAGAGCACATCACCATTAAGCTTGATAAGAATAACGAACGCTAAGAAGATTACGCACGGGGCCATAAAAGGATGGCTTTACAATTCCATCAGAGCAGCGGCTCTAACACCAGTGTGATGGAGATAGAGCCCGTATACATATCACCGCTCCCGATGAAGAATAAGAGCGTGGAGGCCATCCCGATGCCGACACCGCCAGACTCGCCGGTGCGACGGACGAGCTCCGATGAGGAAAAACAGATCGATGATAGCGCTTCCCCTACGCCCCTCATGGCCGCGGGGGTCAAGGAGCGGTGGAACTACCCCAGGAGCAACACCCCGCGCGTCGCGGCGTGCTTTTACTCGTTCGTCGTTATGGGGGCGAACGATGCGGCGTACGGAGTGAGTTGACTCCTTTTCGTCCAATGATAATTTGATACATAAATGTATGAATTTGGAGAAGGAATAAATTGCTAACCCGTAACTTATTATAGCCTTTGATTCCATATGTATGATAACCCACAACCCCGTCTTCAGTCTAAGAGTCGTATAAGAATTAGATTGTCTTAAAGAAAGTACGGATTGAAAAGATAACTAAAACGCGCAAACTCAACAGCTGCAAGAATACTACCGCCTCTCTTACATCATCATATCGCTAGTCTTCCTCTCGCCTTTCGTCGGATATACGGTGGCGGCGTTCCTGAATAACATTTTCCACACGAGATTTGGGCGGCGGGGCGTGGCCTTCATTGCATCGTTTAGCCACCTAGTCTCGTATATCATCATCGGCGTGCACCCGCCGTACCCCGTTCTCGTCATCGCGTTCGCGCTCGCCGGTTTCGGGAACGGCATCGCCGATGCGGGATGGTTAGTACACTGATGTCTTTTATCCCCCTTTTTCAACTGGCCTCAGAAGCATGAGTGGCTTGATCAAGGGCTTTCCATCCTCGTTGCTTTTGCAAGCTCCCCCAAACTCATTCCTATTTCTACTATGCACGACAACCATTGACACTAAATATTCGATAGGAACGCGTTCATTGGCAACATGGATCGCGCTAACGAGCTCCTGGGTCTTCTTCATGGGCTATACGGGGCCGGTGCCGTTATTAGCCCGCTTATTGCCACGACTATGATCACGAAGGCTGGCCTGCCTTGGTATGCATTTTATTACCTGATGGTAAGTTCTAACTAGCAGACTTTCTGTCGGCTGGGGCGCTGAAGCTGATGAATTGTATTGGTAGATTGGCCTCGCAGGCCTAGAAATTGTGGTTACAGGCATTTGCTTCTGGGGGGCAACGGCGCGCGAATATCGCGATTCGGTGGCTGCGAGCTCAGGCACTTCCAGCGGGGGGCTAAAGGAGGTGCTGTTCAAGAAGCCCGGAGCCCGTGTCGCCTGGCTATGTGCTATATTCCTCTTGGGCTACGTTGGCATCGAGGTCGCCCTCGGAGGTTGGATCGTCGAGTTCATGATCCAGGTCCGCCGCGGCGGAGCTTTTGAGAGCGGTCTAACAGCTACTGGGTTCTGGCTTGGGTTGACGATTGGGCGACTCGTCCTTGGCTTTGTTACGCCCAAAATCGGCGAGAAGCTAGCTATTATGGTATGTATTACCAATTACCTGTCCTCTTTGTCGATGGTGAACTAATAATCGACAATCATCAGATCTACCTTCCCATCACAGTAGCTTTCGAGCTTCTATTCTGGCTCGTCCCGCAGTTCATCGTCTCGGCAGTCGCCGTTGGATTACAGGGTTTCTTCATCGGGCCTCTATTCCCCGCTGCTATCGTCGCCATGTCGAAGTTGCTCCCACACCACCTTCACGTGAGTGCAATCGGGTTTGCGGCCGCGTTCGGGGGGAGTGGTGCGGCTGTTCTTCCCTTCGCTGTTGGCGCCATTGCGCAGGCCAAGGGCGTTCAAGTGCTCCAGCCTATTATTCTAGCACTGCTCGTAGCCATCTTTCTGGTCTGGTGTGGATTGCCTAGAATTGGAAAGAAGAAGGATTAAGACTCAGTTACATGCAATGTGAAGAGAGGAGGAGAGGGTATGGTATACGAAAAAGCGTCTGCGAGAATATCTGCGCCTTAACGATAGTTTGAATTCGGGATGGTGATAAAAGGAAGACCTGTTTATCTCGTATCGGAATATAATATCTTCATACATACCCGAGGTAATTGATCATTGGAAGGCCTGTTCTTTAACTCGGCTCGCTAGGACTCTCAGGCCTCAGCCGTGCGGTATGAATAGTGAAATGGCTGATGCGAGCGAGGCGGGTACGCGATTCTTTTGTGTTTAATGGGCTTTGGACGATGGTAGAACCAGAGCCCGAAATCACGTTCCCATTCAGTTCATCAATCCTACTACTCCAATCTTCTATTCAGCACACCGGATGCTTCCTTGAGTAGATAGAGGGTGTCTGGCAGAGGCCGATATTCAACCTCGTGGTTCGCGATTACCCGCAATCGGTAGCACATGCACATATATGCCCAACTCGGCAGTTCTGTAACCAGATCATCGGCACTACTTTGCTGTAGCGAGGTTACTGCATCTTGACGTAATCGTAACTCGCAACCCACAGCTTTTAGGGAATCCTGTTCTTATTGCAGCAATTATACATGGAAATTGATGATGGAAAGAAATGGATATTGATCGAAATCCCCGAGACATCAGGAGGTACAAACTTGAATTCGCTTAAGTGAGCGAATGCCTGATGACCAGTTTACAACAACCTGCGCCAGTTTTCTTGTAAGCCATCTAGCGAGGTCAGCCTATTCTAACACGTGCCTATACTATGGATTTGTCCCAATCCGAGCCACGCCGGCAGGATATTCCGGATGATCCGTCGGGTACGCAGCGTAACACTAGGGAGGAGAATGGAGCGGCTTAATCCGGCAGGTTTCGGCAGGCAGAGCTGGGTTTACGTATGCATGAGAATGCTTTGAGAGCTGAACAAGAAGATAGGAGGAGGTGGTAGTGGTGATGGGTTGTTCGCATGTGAGATGCCGTGCCATCAAGGTTGCAATAGGCTGAAGGATAAGCTAGATCTCGTCAAGCGCATGACCGGTTTTCTCTTGCGTATCGCCCTGCGGCCTACATATCGGACCCGGGGTCTAGAGCCCGAGGATTCGGGAATCAGGGTGTCCTTACTGTGCATACAAGCAAGGCTTGCCTATTAGTAGATAGAGAGGTAGATAAGGATGCAATGCGGATAACCGTTGCATCACGGCTAACATCAACACACACTTCGTGTAGGCCGTGCAAGGTGACTGTCGGATTGGTCTGTAATTTTACGAATGAGATGCATTTTTCTTGTCATCGTCGTCGTCGTCGTCGTCGTCGTCGTCGTCTACCTAGGTATGCGTTTCACGAGGGGTAATATTGAGTACCTAGGTACCCAAAGGAATCTTCTGATGGCGACTGGTCTGAATGGTTTTAAGATCAAATAAAAGCGCAAGTATAGGATAGGCGCAGGGGTTCTGAGCCTCTCTGTAATTGGGGGCCAACTTACAAGGTAGCACCAACCTACTAGGTACCCTAAGGTATAATACACTACCTAGATATGTACCTACCTACTATGTAGGTACATATAGGTTGGCACCTACGTTAGGTACCTACCTAGGGTTAGAGGCTATTAGGCACTATCTAAACCCAAGCCAACCAGAGTTAAGGGTATTTTTAGCGTCCACATGTGCTGCCTACAGCATCTCTTTACACTACCATGTAGGTCTAGGTACCTACTTACTGTATGTATGGTAGTATTTAATCGACACCCAAGACAAGAAGGCTATGTAAAGCAGGAACGAAAATAAATCACGACTGGTAGAATGAAGAAGAAGGCTTTCGTTCCTAGTTACGTAAGCGAGGACTGCATTTCCTGTTACGCCTCGCCGTGCCATTCCATGCCATGCCGGTCCTTTATTCCTGAGAGAAGCGGAGAAGAGGAAGCAAAAGGAAGGGCAGTGAATCTCATCGCGTGGATTATGTTTCCTGGATATCATGATTAACTGGGCAACGCTGTGAGAATTGGGCTATATCAAGCCGATTAATCAAGCCGATTAATCAAACCATGTAGCAAGATACTCCCAATGCCACGGGCAGGACAAGGTTGATCAGACATTGTTGATCCCCTCTCACCCTGGTGACGTTGCCGAGTCCTGCTCAGACGAATCAAACCAGTATTGTCAGGTCTATCCAAACATGAGATACATAAAATACGTGGAAATTCTTTCTGGAAGCTTCTTTATCGTGGGTGATAATGAATGTGATATATCGCTAGTAACTTGGGTACTATGTAGATATCATATGTTATACACCTACGCGGCCCTCGATGTGTGGCACGTGTAGGAGATCACGTAGGTACCTCGCTCCGGCATTTTCCTAGCTACGCTACTTGAGCTCCCAGGGCTTGGACAGAACTTGGATACCTGCAACGAGGTACACTCGGCAATGTAGTGGTCATTGAAGTCCGTCTACCTGAGTGAATGCCCTCGCAATAAGTATAAACATTGTAAACAACTGGAATGGCTGCACAGACCACCACACCCACTTGGATATTGTTGTTAGGAGGTACCTTCCAGCTACTAGTATGGCGCTACTAGTGCAGTACTAGTAGTATAGTGCTGTTCGCCATGTACCCAAGCATCCTTGACAGCGACAAGGCATCTGCAGTGTGACGATTCAAGCTTGATACCCTGATTAGAGGGAGAGAGTGATTAGAGAGCTCTCCAAATACCATCTCTTCTCCATGATAAAAACGCCCTACCTATCTACCTCTTACCTTCGAGCCTTATATTAAATTGTCCGGCATCGAGGCAGAGGGAACCTCGTGAAGACCTACCTCGAGCTCTAGATCCCACGTTGCTTTGTTTTCCAGCTGTACAATACTACTCTTACCATCTCTTTTATTAGAGGGCCGGGAGGTGCAGGTCGACAGAGTACTTAGGTAGGTTATTTCCTGACAGATCTATGTCGATAGAATCCCATCTAGCATCTCTTTCTCATGTTGTTTTTCGCCGTGCTCTTTAATGTCCAGAGCATCGATTTGTATGGTGCCTACCTACATCTCTAATCGGTATTTTACAGTTAGTGCCAACCACGGTGTGCAAGGGACCGGACACACAGACTTGGTACCGACGTCCCCCAGGCCGATACTATACCGACTCCCCTCAGAACCGGCTATCTATACGGATACCTACACGCCAGGGTACGGACCAGTAGCTCTGCCAACAACGAGCTATAGGTGCGACGTCACACTTGTCGGCGGCTAGGTCACCTGCAGACCATCTCTCTCATCGATACACTCTCCCTCCATAGAATCTTGCGACCAGGCGGTCGACTTGGAACCAGATAAAAAGAGACGGGACACTAATATACACTTGCATTGGGGAGCTCTGCTCTGCTGTGTCAGCTTTTTGCGCCGCTCTTGCGCAACGATTTCGCCACGAAGCCCCAGTTATAGCCACGAATACGACCCTCGATAAACCATCCTTCAATAGGTTGATGCCACTCTTCTGTGTCACTATACCTCTCTTCTTTATTCCCACGCGTCGAGACCGCCTACTCGGACGCTTTGAGCACTCTACACTATAATTGCTGCGACCAGCCTAGTTCATTTGCCATGGATGAGAGCTTTGACCCGTCATCGGCACCGCCCTTCAATCTTGCCTCTCACGTCCTGAACTCCCAACCTGTTGGTGAAACGATATCGCGGGCGACCTCGCCGGGCCTGCCCTCGGAGGTGAGCACAGATGATAACAAACGGTACCGACCGCGGACCTTCGCCTACTTCCAGCTCCTGCCATATCCTGTTGAGGAGGAATCTCGACGCGATGGCGCCTTGCAAGGCATTCTAAAACAGCTCTACATAGCAGTCAAAGCTGAGGACTTCTCTCCCGGTGCTCTGCACTGGACGCGCCAATTGCAAGCATGGCTCTCTTTGAAGTTTGATATGCCACATGAGCTGCGGGCCAAGCTCGCCAAGTTTTATTTTCATCTCGCGCTGGCTCCGGGGCTGGATAGCAGCACCGCCGACAGGTTCTCTAGGATGGTGGTTACGCTGACGAGGTTTGTCTCGCGCCTCTCTTCCTTCCTCTATCTCCTCGGCTCCCTCTTCATACCCCATCTTGACCTGTGATAGTAAAGCTAACCATATGTGCCATCGCAGAAAGAAGCATTTCCTCAAGCCGCAAGATGACCTAATACTCGACTGGCGACCCCTTTGGAAGGATATCAAAACTATAGTTTTACCCGGGGAAGCGCCTTCACACCACTCTTCATTGAGGCGGGGGCTTAAGCATCTCTGGAAATTATGTCTTCATTCACAGTCCTACTTCGATCCAAAGGAGCGGAATACAATGCTAGAGGAGATTCTCCCGTACTTCAGCACGTCGGATCTTTCCGATGCTTTTATCGTACTCGGAGTTTTGAATGTTCTGATGCCTACCGCTCCGGCCCCTCCCACCGAACTACTTTCTCAGCCAGCCGACTTCCTCCCTACTTTCTTTCACATGTGGTCATTGATATCACGATCCAAGGTCGTCGATAGCACAATTCTGGACATCTTCTCGAGGCTGTCCCGAGATTATCTTTCTTGCCTACATGTACCATTTGGCGAGCATGGTATATTTTCGCGCGAGCAGTCAGACCTTATCTTCACGGCTATACTCCGTCTCACCGATATCCCAGTTGGCCAAGCGAACTCTCCGTATAGTAACGTAGATTATTCGGCAGGAATGGCTATGTTTTTGGAGAAAGACAAGAAGAAACATCCAGTGACCTATATCATAGCTCGCTGGATAGTCCACTCACTATCGCCCTATTGCCTCGAAAAAGAGAGCTCCGTCCTCAATAGTCTCGAGGGTCTCATGGAATCTGTCGATACCTTCTTTCATCCCTCTAACCACGGCTCATGGACTAGAATGCTCTCCCAACTGACATACTATCTGTCAGAATTGTTCGTATCCCGCTGGAGCAAGGAACAAAACGGAGAGATGGACACACCGCCCGACAGGAAGGTCAATGCGGAATTGAAACGGCGCTTTGTGTTGTGTTTGCGAGAAGTCACTTTCATGGGGCTCTATGGCAAAGGCAGCTCCGTCACTAGCATGTACTTCGGTGCTCTTCAAAATTTGACTTTCCTGGAACCTGATTTGATGCTTCCCGGTGCTCTTCAGCGTTTCTACCCTAGTTTGCAAGGTCTGGTCGAAGTGCACCGAACTACATCCAGTCTCATCGGCCTGCAGATGATTGCAAATGTTATGGCGAGAGAGAAAGGTTTTAGATGCCATGTTACCGCGCTGCTAGCCCTAGCGCTACCCGGCATTGACGCCAATGACCTCAACAAAACTCAGTACACCCTTAATTTTATTCAAACCGTGGCGTACAGTATCCCGTTCGTGAATCTGGCCAAGGAAAATAGCAAGATTCACGACACCAGTCTAGCCATGCAGTGGGTACAGGGAGAGATGGATCGAATGGAAGCAGAAGGCCAGGATGTTCAGATCGATTACAAGAATGAGCTTAGTGATGAAGACGAGGCTGATATAGCTCGATCATCTACCGCTGGCTTTGGGGAGTTCGTCATGACACTCCTAGGAAAAGTCTTCACCTTGCTGGAAAATCTTCCGGATTCGTCACATGTTAGGTCCGGATCGCCGGAAGATAATATCATCAACACATTGCCAGCGGCCTTAACCCCCATGTTCGCATCGTTATCTCCCGAGCTTTTCGACATGGCTGTGGAGAAACTAGCGACGTTTGTATCGTCACATGTTGTACACCAGGCACGTGATGCTATGGCGTGGATTTGCAATGCGCTTTGCAAAGTGAATCCCGAGAAGACACTCAAAGTCTTCATCCCAATGCTTATCGTAAATATTCGCCATGAGATCGACTCGAACGGTGCTGCCTCCGACCGTAGTAGCGGCACGGAGATACTTCCTCGTGACAGAGCCCTCGTGTGGCATATAAGCATACTCAGTATGTGCGCCGTTCATGTCGGAAGCGAAGTGCTCAATTACAAGAAAGATCTCTTCGACATAGCGGAATATATGCAAGAAAAGTGTCGAGGTCTTCCCGCTATTCATATTAGCAACTTTATCCATCATTTGTTGCTCAATCTTACACATACTTATCCAATTGATACCGCGCTATATGAACCCGAAGTCATTAAGCGTGGTCTAGATATTAATGACTGGGGACGGACGACAAAGCCAGCAGATCTGACCATTCGATGGCACCGACCTCTAATCGAAGAAATTCAATTTGCCTGTGAACTATTCGAATCTCAGACCGGCGCGGCGATGCGCCGATTAGAAGCCCTTATGAGTGACAAGCCACCTGTAAGCAGGGGGGGCAAGAATAAGGAGTGGTCTGATGAGATGTCTCGCCAGCTAAGCCAACTACGGCTGGTTATCTCAGGTATTGCAACTTTATTCGACCCGAAGAGGGCTTCAGGCGAGGCTAATGGCCACGGACACCCCGGTACTACGAATGGAGAGAGCAATGATGTCGTCATGCAGGATGATGACGATGATGACGAAACAGAATCCGACGACCCACTAGCAGAGGCCGGTGAGGATGATGAGACAAAACCCCAATTCAAGTACCAGGCTGGTTACTTATTGACTCCTGGCACACCTCTCTATAACCGTATACACCGTCTTCGGGATGACATAGGAAGGCTGTTGTCGAGGACACATTCATTTCTGAATACGCATCAGGAGGACGACGTTGCATGTTTTACCGCACTCTACTCGGCATATCGCACTTGGATCACTGACGTCGGATTCGAGCGGTCCGCACATCCACTGGACCGTCTTCTGCGACTTTACAAAGCCGATATAGCCCCATTCAAAATAAGTGGCCTACGCAAGAACTACCCTCGCCCTTTGCTTATAAAACGAGCCGATGGATATCAGCAGCAGCGTGTAAAGCATAACTCTACAATTCGGCGTAAGAGTGAACTCGACAAACGATTACTTCTCGATCTTGCCGAATCATCGGTTTCCTCGTATGCTGATGTGCGGAGGATAGCACAAGGTGCACAGGATGCATCAGTCAAGGCACTAATTGGAGGGAGACCCCTCGTCATCCCCGTCATCCTAGAGAGGTTCCGCAAAGCTCTCGATGAAATGGATCACGACCGAATCAAGGGCGCAATGTATACTTTATTATTCACCAGTCTTTTGAAAACTTTGATGAGAGACTGGCGTTTTGCTCCGGACCTAATGCGCCTTTACATCAAGACTGCTGGGGTTGACAAGACGTCGATTCAGACTCTCGGTACTACGGCCGTGTATCCACTCATTGAATTCGGCAAGCGATTCGAGATGATGGTCTTAACAGACAGCAATATTGTAGATTTGCTCAAGCCCGAAGAAGACTGCTCAAAGGCCATCGAAACAAGACATGAATTTATCGTTGAGCGAAGAGCAAAAGTCGAAGAGAAGAAGGCAAGCCTTGGTCTAGAATTGATAGAATTAGCACGAGAGTCGCACTGGAAGACAGCCAGTCGTTGTGCCATTTTTGCCACCAATCTTTCCATACGTTTTGACAGTATCGTACCATCACAATTCATTGACCTCGTCGCCAACGGCACCAATGATCCTCATCCTGGATTGAGGGCTAACTATCTGTCTGCGTTTTCTCTGGTATTCACTGCCATCGACCAGCGAGCTGTCTATCAGCATAAATACCGAAACTACCTTCTAGAAAAAGAGTACGAGACAAGCAAAACCATTGTACCTGTACCTAAAGGCGATGCCGAATTTACAGCGAAATATCTTGACGGCTTTAATCACCCAGAAAAGACAGAATACCTAGTAGACGCAGACTATCCAGGATGGCTAGTATGGGGGAAGAACTTTCATGCGTCCAAAGAGAAGTCTAAGAGATTCGATGGTTATGATGATTTGGAGAGAGCCACTAGAAAGCACATCGGCAGTTTGCTCACTAGGCAATGGCTCGCCAAGTTTTTTGATCATTTGAAGCAAGAACCGAGGGACACTTCATCAGACCGATTTAGGACCTCAAATGTAGTGCTACTCATGCACGTGTTTGACCTTATGCATTCTGGAGAGACCGAGATCAAGTTTGAAGACGTCAAAGAGCTGACCACTGAGGTATATGGCGATGGTAGCGACAAGCACCAGCATCGAGCAACGGCAGAGATACTGGGAGCTATGCTCGCCGGCTTAGCTGATTCTCCCGCCGAAACGAAAAAACCGGTGTGGGCATTCGCGCTCCCGCTAATTGTGGGCATCTTCGCGGATAGTCTAACACCTGAAAACCAGACATACTGGGTCACCTTCCTCCATTTCCTGTTGGACAGCAAGGACCCCCGGCGAGCGCATGATCTTATAACGAAGCTGAGTTCATTTAAACTTGATATGAATTCCAATGCAGCCTTCAAAGAATCCTCCAAGGTCCAGCTACTAGAGTTCATGATCAACGATAACGGTTGGCATTTCCGACATGAAAAACCTATCCTTGAAAACTTTCTCGAACATATCGATCATCCGTACAAGTCGGTTCGCGAAGCAATGGGACGTGTTATTGCTACGATATATCGCACCCGATATTATGAATCCTTCGAAAGCGTTAATGCCCTACTCGAGCAGAACAAGGCAGAGTCTAGTATCGGCATCCGGCCTTACAAACGAACCGAGGAGTTCGCAGCGACCATTAAAGATGTATTCGATCGCCTTGAGACCTGGCGGCATCAGCGCACACCCGGCCAACAAACTCCGTCACCCTATACGTCAGGATCTAAAACAGTCCTCACATGGCTAGACAACACCCTATCGTCGCAAGAATGTACACAGTTAATTCCCTACTTCCCGGATCCATTTGTTGACCAACTGTTGCATATGATGGATGTAAAAGAAGACCCGGAATTGATGCGGTTGGCGTACCATGTGTACCGTCATCTTCCTAACATTCCCTTCCGTACTGGGGAGGATAGGCCATTCATTGCGGCGCTAATTCGTCTTGGCACGACTGCCACAAGCTGGCATCAGCGACTGCGCGCTCTCGTCAACATGCAAGTCATATACTTCAGGCGGCTATTTCTTATGGAAGCTTCACAAAGAGAACTTCTCTTTGATGCCGTCGGTGATATGCTAGGAGATACTCAACTCGAGGTGCGGACTGTGGCTGGTGCGACGTTGGCGGGTATGATTCGATGTTCTCCCGTGGCCATTCGCAATCCTATCATCGCTACTCTGAAGTCACGTTTCGAGAATCAGCTAGCGCGCAATCCAATGCCTAAGAGAAGGACACCTGGCACCGAAACACCATCGGGCGACACCCAAAAGGTCATCAAGAGACATGCTGCCGTCCTAGGCCTTGGCGCATTGATCGAAGCGTTCCCCTATGCGACCCCACCGCCAAGTTGGATGCCAGAAGTACTAGCCCTACTAGCGAGGCGCGCTGCGAGCGACCCTGGCGTGATAGGAAAGGCCACTAAAGGTATCCTATCGGAGTTCAAGAAGACAAGACAGGATAGCTGGGCAGTTGATCAAAAGGTTAGTAAATCATCGCTTTACTCTTAACAGCTTAGAACTAAGATCCCTCTAGTATTTTACTCCCGAGCAGCTCGAAGACCTCGAAGGTGTCCTCTGGAAGAGCTACTTCGCATAATACAATTGACCGAAAAGAAAGGTAGCTGGTCACATTTATTCAAATATGAATAAACGAGTATAACCTATAAGCAGAAACTAGAAGCAGTTGGATCCATGTTTTCAACAAAGGGAGCAGGGTGGGAAGCAGTTTAGGCGGAGATGCGTCGATGATAACATATTTTGTGCTAGTTAATATGATCCGAAAGCGGATATGGGAGAAGATTCTATATTCGGACATGGCTGCCTCCTAAGAGAGGACTCTTCCTCTAGGACATTGTGGATTAGGAATATGTTTGGCATTACATGTAGTCAGTTAGCGATGTATGATGGTTAGCACTTGTCCTGGTAGAGGCATGAAGTGCTTGGTCGGCCAGTTTTAGGATTTCTTTTTCTACCAAGCGTGGCTCCTACAAAGCAATCAATGAACTTCTCATTGACAATCAGTCTACAGTTCTAGCTGAGTCCCCATAACCATGCGTCGTTGTAAGCAAAACGACCAAGCTGAGTACTTCCAACTAGTTATGTTCTATAGAACTCTTCTTATCCACTCATTGTACACAATCAGAATCTAGGTTAGGCTAGGTGCAACTGAACAACCCCCCCCCCCCCCACCAAAAAAAAAAAACCGATGTCTACTTAACCATATACGCTAACGACACATTACTCCTCACACTAAAAGCGCTCATAATCCGGGAAATATCGCTGTTGGATCCGACGCGCATATTCGAGTAGCACCGGGAAGTTCTTCAAATCAGCCTGTGAACCAGGGCCACTTCTAAGGTATCAGCATTTTTCTCTCGGATCCTATAATCTAAGCCAAATAGGCGAGTGCGTGGCAGCGAGGGGAAGAGACTTACGCAGTAGACAATAAGGTCGAGACGACGAATCCAAAGAGCGTAGCATCCACTTCTGTTGGCTCGGGGCCGCCCATAACCCAGAATGGTTCTTCTCCTCCTTTGGTTGAGAGGGCTTTGGTCCGCGACTCGAGCACTAAGTCCGCGAAGCTCTCCCAGATTTCTCGCCGGAACAGCCCGATCTCTTCGGCGCTAAATCTTCCCGTGCCCTGCCCGTGAAGCGTCGCTATGGTGTTGCGGTAGATCATCGATCCTATAAATACACGGATCGGCCACGGGACCGGCCACAACACATGGTCGCGCATTGTGTAGAAGTTCTGCGTCCAGCGCTCCCAAATCTGCGGCGGCTTCGTTAGCGGTATTTCTAGTGATATTTAGGTGCTTCCGTAATTTATGGGCGCAGTAGTATGGGAAATTAATGGTCTAGTTACGGCATCTTACGTGGTAAGGAGTCAGTTTATCCTCGAGTAAAGCCCTCAGCGCGAGGTCGTGTGCGCGCTCTGCTTTCGACAGGCGGGCATTGAGATCTGGTAACGTGCCGTTTTTGCAAAGCGCGTTGATTATTAGGGTTGAATCTCCTAGCGTCTCAGATTTTGCTTCGCAGGAGATCTCGACGTAGGGAATCTTGCCCTTGGGTCCGGTACGGGGTGAGCCTATTCCTGCTGTATAAGGTATACCCGCGAAACGAAGGCGCGCTTCGAGTTTTGTGACGAAGGGCGACCAGACGAAGTTACCCGAGTCTTTGAAGCCGCGGAATACGGTTATAGTTTGTGGGTTTGGGGAGGACATGATTCGGACAGTGTTGGGTTGCTAAGTGCTAGGGTAAATAGATTTCGCTGGCTCAATTACTTCTTTTGGTCGTTACAGTTCGTGAATTAATTATAGACGTGATTTACGTTTGAATCCAGTTTTTAATAGTATCCATAGAGATTTGGTTACCCAATATATATAAAGCCTTGATTTCGATCTTCCTACATCGTCATGAACTTCAATATCGGCCGAACGAGGCAAGGTTGCTGGAGGCATCGCCAGCCTCATTAATTCTTTGTCATGAGCAGGGATGGTGCTTATAGCAGGCGAATCAAGTCCACTTGGATACTAATACTACACCGTTTCGAGGCATTGTGGGGGGAAGGAATTCGTGCTTCGGACTTCTCCAGATGTCCAGGTGTATGGATTCTGTTCGGACGAAGGAAAGGATGCCGAATTGCTAGCATTAAATATCCGCATTACTCATGTGTTTCTTTTAATAGCGATAGTGGCCTTAATCTAGTTTGAAGTGAATTAGAGCTTTGAAATCAGGTATAGCATTGCCAGCCGACGCGTCGCGTTTGAAGTTGCAGCCGCGGGGTGTACTTTTTTTTTTTTTTTTTCGCGAATTTTCACCTTTTACGCATGTTTAATTCGAAGACACCAACACATCCCTTTGCATACCTATGTAGGTAGGTTAGGTACCTGTTCGGTGGTGTGAAACGTACCTTTGTAGGAAAATGGCAAACAACATCCAGTGGAGTTTTGTGGCTCATTGAATACCTAGTGAGTAGCTCACGTTCGTGGCTTAGCATTTTCAACACCGCGACCGATTATTATCTGGCCAATTCTTTAGCAAATCGTCTCACAGAAGAAACCGCGCCCACCCGTTAAGCCTTGGCAACCCACGCGGCAAAACGTACTTCAACAAGATCTCCCAGGGCATTCTTCCCAAAGTCACAATGAACGACAACGCGCAAACAAATAGCGGCGGTGACGAGGAGATTAGGTCGCATATCGAGCACCTCGTACGTCACAACTTGCCCCACTCGGCTATCTACTACTTCCTACTCTCCGATGTGAGGATTGTATTTGCGACGAAGGGCACCGTCAAGGCGCGGCTGACGCTCACGCGAGACCACGTCAATTCGGGCGGAGGCATCCATGGTGCCGTGTCGGCTACCATCACAGACTGGGCCGGGGGAATGGCCATCGCGACTTGGGATCTGAGAGCGAAGACCGGGGTCTCTGTCGACATCCACGTGCGCTACTTGTCGTCGGCCCGCGAGGGCGACGAGGTTGAGATTGAAGGAACCGCCGAGAGGGTCGGGGGGTCGATCGCATTCACGCGCGTCGTCATCTCCAAGGTCGTCGACGGGGTAGTTGGCCCCGTCATCGCGAGCGGCACGCACACGAAATTCGTGAAGCTGCGCGAGCCGCCGAATTAAGACTGGTCTGCTCGCCAGGAAGGGGTAGTAGTCGTAATCGTGGTGGCGATTGCCCTTGTTCGGATGGTAGGATATCCATTTTAGGGTTGTTGTTTTCCTGCGCATGGATCATTCTAGACACAACAGGCACGGGATGTGATGTCTGGGTATAGCAGGCTGGTATAGCAAAGAGCTTAAGACCTGGGGTTGAGTCTAGAATAGGGGATGGCGAAAGCTTTTCTTTGACGGATCGGTGTACCAGCCCAATAGACATGTTCACATAAGGACTAGGATAGCTGGGAGCTTTGGTCTCTTTAATGCTCCCCCTCACCGGTCCCGAGTCCACCCTCCGACTCCCAAAGTAAGCGATGCACGCTAGATGCGCTGGGCGATATGCTACCCTACGGATGTTGTACAGATCTAGGCTCCTCGGGCAGTCCCATGAGATTCAATCCTTTGCGCACGGTAAGCAAACCATCGCGGCCCGTGAAGTGCGACCGTTGTACCGTCCACGAATAACTGTTGGGTCCGGAGTTCGGTCAGGTTAACCCACCTAGAGATGCCACCTCTAATATCTGGAGAGCTAGCCCTCGCTCCCCATATTTGCCAATTGCCAAGATGTCTATCACTGGTTGGTGTAATGTTACTTGCCCCTCATACGGTTCACCGATGCTATAGGTACTCAAAATATATAACCCTCACAATCGCAATTTGGATTTTCTGGGGGATACGGAATTACAAATTATCCGAGTATTGATAGCCAGTTCCGAATCTAATACATGATATGCGTCATAGAGAATGATTTTTCAATGGGACTATTAATGTATATATATGGATAGATTAAGTAGATAAGGCAGTCAAAACTATGCCGAGGGAGGGGTCCTCCAGCTATCAGAGGTGGCATGCCTAGGTAAGCTAGGTAAAGAGGGCATTAGTAGTAGGGTTGAGGAGGGGATGGCGCGGGGAAAAGGCGCATATATGCCCCAGTTACCACGAAAAAAAGAGTGAAACGTTCGCTGCGGGCACGATGAGCACGATGGGCACGATGCGAGATGCATTTTTCTTACCGAATCAAGATATTGACAGAGTTGGTTCGGCTGTCGAAGCCTCCAACTCCGCTATTTCCGGAAATTGACACTGCTTGGTACCGATGCCTGCGCGTTTACCGAAATAGCGCGTTCTCTCGATTCAACTATACATATGTAGGTGCAAGGATAATGCAGGTTAAGAAAAGTCTCTCACATATATCACCACCAATACGGCCCTGTACATGCCACCAGGAAAGGGCTCACAACGCTACACTACATTCTAACCGTAAGCTCTATGCAGAACAAAGCCAACAATCTGGGGGGGAGGGCAGGGAGAGGGGTTTAAGCGTGTGACATGCCGTAGTTCCCGAATTCTCGTGCGGGAGTCGCGGAGTTGACCAGGGGTCTTCGATGTCGGAGCTAAATGCGGCAGCTTACGAGCCCAGATCCCCTCGCTCTTGGTGTCTGAAGAAGATGGCATGAGGGGGACATCGTAGCATTAGATCGTCATGACAAGTCCCAATTCATGGCACTAATCAGATCAATGGTTCTTCCATGACAAATGGGTTGATGGTTCGTGATTGTCGATCCTGTAATCTTGTAATCCATGTCTCGTTACACTTTCTTCGTGAAACCGTGCATACTATATACCCTATAACAGACTGTTACTATCGAAATGTTACCTGCATACGCCGTAACGGTCTACTTAACATACGCCCAAATCTGTTTCAAGTTTCCGAGTTTCGGATAGCGCTTATTTCGATCGAATTACTATTCCGTAGTGATGTTTAGGCTGCGAATAGTGTACTATATGTATTCTTGTATGTTATATGCATCCTTCACGAGATGGGACGAGGTTACATTGAAGCAGCAAGGATGAGTCGATTTCTTGAGAGCTACACCATATGACCTCTTCTAGGTAGATACAGTCGATGTCGCATTACCGCTACGTATATAGTAATATTCCAGCTATAATTATCTAGCAGTTTAGAGAGTTCTAGATCCGATAGGAACTTGGGCATTCGTCTTGGGCGGTTTCCCGAGCTCGCTTTTTTCTGAATATAGGAAAAATCAAATCGTATGTATGTGTCAATTCCGTTCGAGGGCAGAGACGAAAGAAATCATGGTAGTTAGCAAGGCTATGATCGAGTCGTTTCGCTTGAGAGTATGTCCTCGGCATAGGAGTACTAATGAGCCTTTAAATTCTGGATTATTAGAATCACTACGTCACATTATATACCCTTAAAATTCCTCGGTTATATACGTCAAAACTTTGATAGACCTAGTAGTAACAGCCCCTTTTCATCAATTTTTTCTTTCCGGTTACGTTATTAGGGGTATCGTCCAGTATTGAGTGATATATAGGGGCCGTAGGAAAGAATATCAACTAGCGTATATAAATGTCCTATATCACTAATTCCCACTAACAGCACGATTATATCAGTCTACCCATCTAGCTTACGAATTATCGTGATAGCTATAGGTGTGAGTTAGATGACACCAACTTTTGCCTGATAAGATATGAATTAAAGCAGTAGGTATTGTTCCCTTTGTTTGGAAATATAGCACTCTCGGCTCTAAGGTTTGGTCTCACGATAATATATCAACCAGAATTATCATTCCTTGAGAATAAAAAAAGGCTTTGGGAAGTATGTTCCCGCAAGCTTGAACGGTAACTATATCTTAATAAGTATTTAAGTTTTGAGAGGGCCAACCCGGATTTAATATCAACTAGTACAATAACTAGAAAGCGAGTTGTTTCAACAGCTAGTTCTGATAGGTGTTAATCTATATCAGCATTTGACCGCCGTGCTTGTAGAGAGAAACTTATAATATCGATTGTAGGTTAATCTACCGGAGTCCATTGCTTAACATTATTAGTGACTTCGACAACATCTTCACGTCCGCAAACTAGACAACGATGTATCGTACATGTACACTGATGTAAGAAGAGTCTAGAGCTAATTTGGAGGTGCCTGCTAAAAATATACAAATCGCTTGTGTTGTTTCGAAAGCAGCTATATCACAGGTTGATAACTACTTTAATATATAGTCTCGAGGGAAAAGCTTGAGGGGGGTGAATGTGTTTGGTATAGAGCGGACCACAATATAGTTATTAATAGCCTATATACACTCCGCTCTTAAACTAAGTATTCACGAGTAGGTATCACGGTATGAGTCTGAACTTAGCATTGCCATCTCATAGATGGAGCTTAAACTTCATTATCGACATGCCCCTATTTCAAATGTGCACAATAACAGCGTTGTCCTATACATTACATTGGGTGCTCCAAAACATTTGTAAATTCGTGTTTAGGCTGATCCCGAAGATTAAACCGCCCTTTGAACTGAAAGAGCTATAGGACCGGCAATATACCAGACGTGCATATCGAGTAGCTGGCGCCAGACTAGAAAAGGGATTCAATGTCATTCTAGGTATTCCGATGACTTTGTCAACCTTAAAATACCCAGAGAACATACCACTGGATGATGATTCGTATCTCATCCAATGTACTATTAATATATATCATGAGCTTGACTCATGGGTTAATCGTAAACCTATGTGCACTGAAGTAGCCGTTGACGTACGTACTTTTGAACCATATTGGTAATTAGTTATCCTAGTGACAAAAGTACGGATGCATAGGCACTTACTGACGTGAAGGACAAGAATGAGAGAGTAAGACTATCTATGGATGAGTAAACGCACATTCGAACACATCAACTTTACTGAAAAAATCGGGGGAATGAAAGCGATCGATTGTATTCCTTAATGAACCATACTGTGTCCTCTTGAACTCTCGTCTGTTACAAACTCCCTAGAATCCTAAATTTCCGCAAAGAGTGCTCAGCTCAACGCCATAGGTATGAAGAAGGAAGCTGGCAACATGTTCCTAGCGGGAAAGTGGCGCTGAAATAGCTATGTACTTATCCTGGGCGGAGAACCTGCATGGGTAAACTAGAGGGTGTTGAGTGATGCCTGTGTATTGCAAAGACTAGACTTCATTGGAGGCTAAGTCACGTCACCCATAACTGGTAAGATACACCGCTCTTTTCTGTGTCTCTTTTGATCTTAATATTAGCGTTACTTGCTTGCTGAACAATACCGGAAGCAGTGTGCCAGATCCGGGGTTAGGAACCATTAGTCAATGGGAAATTGTTACTGCTATTATATTGCATATGTCGAATTAGTGGACGGGGGTCCCAAACCAGAAGCAACAATATCATCCCAGTCGCTGCAGTGTGCCGATTGGCCTGAAATGAGACCTTATAAGCGAAATGGGTAGTGTAGAGGTCTGATCGCACGCAAGTTATCCAGCAATGTACTATGTGGCTACACTATACTCAAGTGTAGGGCTTTTGAAATTTTGAAATGACTTTCCCGTATCATCACGAGCTACGCATTCCTTCAAGACAACTTGCAAAAATTTCAAGGTCCTCTCCTAATGTACACGATATCCTACGTTGGGTATACTGCATAGTGTATGCACACCACGCGCATGAATTGTCAGCACCAATGTGCTAAATACACTACAGTAGTGACCTATCCAGAAGAAACCAGGCCTGTGCGTTTGCATTAATCCACTCTCGCTGAGAACATCCTTCGGAGATTTTTACTCAGCTTCTACCGAATCCGATGCGGGTGGGTTACATGGGTATAATTTAGACTAATACAGGCAGGCGAGTGGTATAACTTGCGGCCTCCTGCGAGATTCTCCATCTTGTACCAGAGGCACTGATCAAGGCTGCAGAATGTAGAACAGCCGCATTTACATATCTGCGATGAAGAATTCTGATTGTGCTAGTTGATTAGCCCTGATGCATTTCAAAGGAGCGAAATGAATACAATAATCGGGAGAATGTTAGTTCACCGCTGCCAAGACCGTTGCGGAACCGATTATACATGGACTAGTCCCATCTACGTATGTTAGGAGGGAATGACCCTTGTTTTGGATATTCAACTTGAGGCTGGATTTAACAGCGACGTCTTAGTTAACATTCACACTAGGAAGTGCCCAAAGCGAGAATATTTGGTTGTAAGAATGATGTATACTATATGGATTCGTTTTGCAACGAGCCCCTCCTGGGGGCCGTAACTTTAGCGGCTCGGGAATTGGTTGCCGATGTGCCTAGATAGGTATACCAAGCACTTAGTCTAGGTTATTGTGAAACGGTCAGGCTAGCAAGCGCATCAATATCTGTGTTGCTAGCATATCCGGCCTGCCTGCCGCGAGATCTCCGACAACTTCGGCTACGGGAGAAGGCACTCGTAGATGGTGCACAGATTGAGAATAATGGGATGAACTGGATAGAGGATAGGACAAATAGTTAAGGACACCAGATCAACGTCCTAACCAGACCATTGTAGTTGGGTACCGATCTTCGAGACCCGGTTGGCGATTGTACAGCACCATGGAATAGGAATCGTAATGGTGCTGCATTTGACTGGAACCGATCCACCTAACGAGGGGTAACACCCGGGTGTTTCTGCTGGAAGCGAACGCACGTCGGCATGCATAGCTGAGGATCGAGACCGCCTGACCGAGATTCTGGGCAGACGGGTTACCGACCACCGTCTATTAATGTCAGCTTGATTGCCTTACGAGGAAGCCTGACGAAACATTCTCAACCGTTCAACCGTCGGACCGAAAATGGTCTACAAATCCCTTCATCATGCATCGTAGGTAGTAATAATAGGTGATAGTAAGGTTGCGATGGAACCTGTCCGAATTACCAACCTGGTATTGATTCCTGATAAGATTCGGTGGAGAGAAAAAGGGAATTTTGAACTATGTGATAGAAGTGATGCCTAACAGAAAATTTCTTTCTTTCTTTCTTTCTTTTTTTCCTTTTCTTTTTTTGCTCTCTTGTACAATGGTAAACTCTAGGGTGTTGAGGGGAACCTCACAAGGATTGAAATGGGACGGTAATTGATGCATTGAATGTAGATAATGTATGTTGACTTGTGAATAAAACGATGATCAGAACGGATGAGGGAGAATGAGATGCCGAGTCTACGCAATATTACACTATCTAATACTGTAGGTAACACAGATGAGGTACCTCGAGGTAGGCCAACTGTTACCTGGAGTTGGATTTAAGGTGCAGGTGCACTGTGACAGGAATGGAAGTGAACACAGTAGGAATATGCCCACAGCAACATGCAACATCGAGGTGTATGTACACGTTACCTCGTATACTTATTATACACTACCTTAAGTATACATGGTACATGAAGAGTTTAGACGCCTACCTATCTTGGGGTTAGTTCACGTGCTCAAGGTATACATACTAGTATGTACTGTACTGCGGGTAAAGGCGGCAGATCCTACACTACGGAAGCTTTTCATCCCATTATGCCGCCATTATGCCTTGGTAGCCCTTGGTGGCCCTTGGTGACTGTATGTACTTATGTATCGGTATCTTATTCTCATCTTGCTACCTACTAGCACTATTCTACGAGCCGCCACCACCTTCTCTGTTTGACCCTCAACGAATCTGGGAATGAGTGAATGAATGAATGCCATAGCCCGAGTCCTAGCCCGAGTCTTAGCGAGTTTCGCTCATCCGTCATCATTGCGGGCGGGTAATCCTTGCTTGGCCTACGGCTAGGACACTACATTGTACATGTGTGGTGCAGTGTATGCTGTAACATACATGTACTCTTCGAGTGCCGCGTACACTACTACGCTACTCTCCTCTACATTAGTATGTGCACTACATCGTGTACACTCGTACCTAGTACATGATTTCGGAACACACCCCACTGGTAGGGACGTTCCGAGGACCCCTGGCGCTGTCAATGTCATGTGTCCTTGTGTAGCATATGCTAGCGTATGCATGGGGAATTGGCTACAGCTACACTTCTTGAGTCGTTTGTGTTGTTCTCCTCCAACATGCTACTCTACCGTAGCAGCGAACATGCTGTATGCGGTCATGTTGACGGCACATACCTGGCGCCATTCCCTGTCTTGGACAAACGACATGACTTGTGTTTACAGAATTGGATCTTTTTGGTACTCTGCGGCTCTGCTTCGAGTCCTGTGTCCTTATTTGGCAGGTTGACGAGCTACGCTAAGTACTATGTAGTTCATCTTTTCAGTCGCCAGAGAAAGTCACTAGCCTCATCTAGTTAAACGGCTCCAGATCTCGCTCATCTCCTGTACCGATACACAACGATGATCGCCAACTATGTACATCTGCTATGAAATGTCACAGGCTGTAGTGGTGTAGACCAGTCTAGATGCCACAGACAGCTGGTGCCGCCGCCCAAGGGGCAGGCAAGCAGGACAGGACATTGTTCGCATACACTACATTGATCTCGTTGCCGTGGTGTGTCATTTTCGGCCCCTCCCAAACGCCTATCTTTCTCTCTCACCGTACCGGACCGGGCTTGTGTATTGGGTTAATAGCCTCAGAGGTATTTTGTACTGTATCATACATGGTATAGGTAGATGAATGGGGTAAGGCGAGTTCCTTGCTTGGTCGAGTAACCACACATGTCAATATGTGAAATGACAGCCGTGTTACGTTCCAGGTTCTCCCGATCGTCCCAGCCGTCGAATTCAAGTTGACTACCAATATCCTCTGAGACAAGGACCATTGCGAAGCTATCGCCTCAGCCCTGTTCTGGGCGCGCCAGCTCTTCCTGGTAGCTGCTGAAGAAATACTGTACACATAGCTTTGAAAACTTCTCCGATCTAGGTATTAGAGCTCCTTGTTCTTCACAGACTGCATGGGTGGGCGGCGGCTTCGGCCCCATCGATTAGCAGGCCCCTGCATTGAGATGGTACACTACACCTCTCCTTTGCCGCCCAAAGTCCAAATTCCAACTACCCCTACCATAATAGTTATTCATGCTGATCATGAACAGTGGGTTATCACCGTGACGAACTGTGCAAATTATTCATTGACAAATTCCATATTGACACGGTAGGTTGTTAATACCAAGTTACATTAGGGTACCTGCCTCTCGTTGAGCATCAATTGCTGGACTATTGCTGGACTCCTGTAGGTGGCGCCCGACCTGTCTACAAGCTGTTTACAAGCTGTCATAATTATCCCCAGAATCACCTGAAATTTTTCCTGTTGATGTTGCAGCTTGGCTCCATCCATATGCTCCATTATTCTGCTCGACGAACGCAAGCTGCCCTAGTCTACCTGCATATGCTCGAATATTTCTCACGTGTAATAGTGTGATAGGCATTTCATATCTGTTACCTAGCTCTGCCCCACGCCCATTTGTACACAGTACTGTTATTGTCATGATACCTACTCAGTAATATCGTTTGCCTGCATGTTCGAATCATAGAGCTTTCCACAGGTCCTTTCAGCGCTAAAGACGGCTCCATCAGTCGTTTCCCAATTGATGTCTCTATCTGGCTGAGATGGGTCTTCCCGTGTTAGCATTGCCGTCATGCCGTTCCGGAGCAAGGGTTCGGATGTTGGACTATCCAATATTTCTACGCGTGACAATGTAGACGATTGAATTCCCTTCGAAGACTCGCAACAATATGATGCGGAGAGCATGAACAGCTCGACTACCGTCGCACAGACAGCCGAAGACAAATGCCATGTATGCATTGCAGAAGGTCCTGCTGTACTCTGAATGATAAAGGCACCCCGTGTCCCTTACTTTTGATAGCCCAGAAATTCCTAAGCGGTCTGCCTGGGGGTACTGCGTTGTCAGGTATTCGTCCCGTCTAACCCCTGTTCATTAATGTATGTATACCACGCATCCCACCATACCATGACATGAGTGATCGACGCCAAGTAGCGACTATCGACCTGGCCACGAGTAGAGTATTGCAGGTACAAGATCTGTACCGACATAGATGGAGGTTAGTGTACACTGAACTCTCAAAACTGACCCTCGAGGGTTGAGGTGACATACCCCGTTAGTACGTTCGCCTAGACCTGGTTAATTCGCGTTCTTATCACCTTGGAATTTGTGTTGGAACTTATTCTTTGAAGCTATAGCTGTGGTCAGACCATTAACAGTTTCCGTACTATGTATACTTCTGTCATGCCTCCCCAGACTAGGACATTCATCATCCACTACAAGTACCGACCTAGATACCCATGACAGCGTAGAAACTGACATAACTTCTCCACTCGCCTGGCAAGCCAGTTCCTGTATCTACCCTCCTGCTACCGCGTTGCCGCTTCAACATATTTACATCAACGCAACGATATAGTGCTGCAAACTCAGTCACGACCAGCCTAGCTCGTGGAGATCAACTCCCAACGAAAGAGCCTCAAGGGTCTTAGAAAATACAGTGTTCGACCGAAACAGGTCTCAGCAGTAGTGGCACCAAAATCCCAACACCTTGGTTCTGCTGCTAGCTAAGCACTGTTTTAAGTTGTCATCCTCTGGAACTTCGTCGAATCTTCTGCGGCACTTCACGTTCGTGGCGTTGGAACCGAAACCACCGATTTGTGACTATCCTGAGACACGTTTGCCAAACCACCGGCTTTCCCCCCTTCCTATTACTACAGTACAGAAGCTATTCAAGCTGTTCCCATACAAGCCAAGGATAGAAGAGAAACGAGGGTTGACCCGGAGGGAGTAAGACGCGCCCCAGGAATATATTTCAGTACGATCGTGAAACAGAAAACGGCAAGCACCGGAATTTGAGGGTCGGTTCGCCATTATTTTTTGGTCTTCTCGAAAACTGGAGGCAGATCGCAAACCTTCGCAGGTGCTAATGTGCTCTGGATTTCAGGTAAAAGAGGAAGGGATTCACCGGAAACCCTGCCGATGGGTTTAATACGTCTATAGTTGCCTTCGAATTTGGGAAACGATAATAGAACAAGCGCTACCTAGCTCCCGATCTATAGAGGTGGTTGCAACGATAACTAAGTCCATCTGCCAACCACAATATAGGACGGCTGAAGGACATAAAGCAACCAAGGTGTACGTTCACACTGTATCTAGCGACGACTCTGAGCCATACGAGAGTGAAGATAGAGATTGCGCGAGGTTAGCCTACGCCTTGCGGGGTTTGTCTCAGTCCCACGAACTCGTTCGAACGTTGACCACAACTCCCGCTTCCACCCCGAGGATACTCTACTTCGCCCTGCCCTACTCCTAGCAGTCAGGCCCGTGTCTTTTAGGACACTTCACCCTGACTCACCTTCAGTTCCCGTTTGGCCTTCAGCGATTCTGGTCTTCGATGGGATTGTCTCATAGCACCGCAGAGCGACGGATTAGAAAAAGGAGAGTGGGTTGGCACGGCTCAAACGGTAGATCAACATTTTAGAAAAGGTATCTTTCTTCTGTCAACCGGAAGCGCGCTTCTATCTGAAGCTCCTCGTAATAGGCGACAAGTCCTCTGAGGTAGTTTATGGGAAGAGAAGGACACATTGACGTTATTCCAACCTAATTTTTTTCAAGAGGCGCAGGCTTATCGGCGAGGTTCCCTATAGTGGCTCACAAATTGTTACTTTGATACAATATCTAGTTGGGCTTATTCGACAGAATGGCGTATCAGCCGTCCTGGGCACATATGTCACATTATGTGCCAATGATGAATCCAGGCATACCGGGTTTGCCACCCTCCCAGGCACAGGGACATCCACAAGAACCAAACAACAAACAGTAGGTCACTTCTCAATCCCCTCCAGTTCCGGGCTACCGCGAAGTTTGCCTGACGAAGAACTAGATTAGAAAAATACACGCTTTCATTTATGCAACAGCCGTTACATGCTAAAGCCGCGAATGGAAAAGATAAAGGTGAGAAAGCCTAATGTCATACTGAGTGGAAACCCCGTCTAATCTGTATATATAACAAAAGACCGAAGACCGGTAGATCCGCCGCCAATTTTAAAGCTGGAAGTAGCGACAGATCAAGACCCTGATGGTGTATACAAACAAAGTATGTAGACAAATTCTCTTGGAAATTCTAGACCTAACTTGATGCTAGGCCCATATCTCATTGTTGTTGCGTATCTTGAGTATGGCCCGGGTCAAGACCATGGCCCTGATGCAATGCCACCAGCAAACTTGATGTCGGGCACAATGGTCTCGTCGTTACATCGACTTAAAGACCCCGGTGATCAAGAAGGGGCCTTTTTCGTCTTCGGCGACTTGACAGTTCGGCGTGAGGGTAATTATTGCCTCCGATTTGATCTACTGCAGATGGAGTTTGGTGTCAGCTCGGACCCTGATTCGTTGGTCACTGTCACATCCGTGACTAGCAGCCCCTTCCGAGTCTACTCGCAGAAGAATTTCCCAAAGCAGCAGAAGAATGAATCCACATTCTTAACCCGGTCATTCAGTGATCAGGGAGTTCGACTTCGTGTACGAAAGGATTCCCGGTTAAGTCTCAACCGAAAAAGAACAACCGACAAGGTCATCGAGAAATTTGACCGGAAGAGGATGGCCATAGAAGCGCCTGGGCAGGGTCGGAGACCTTCAACTCAGCACAGGTCATCATTAGATACCACAGATCAGTATTATGAAGGAGATATTTTTCCGAACGAGCCAGCAAGTAAACGGCATAGGTCAGTCTCTGGAGCATTACAGACCTCAGAAAACGGGATTGAAACGCGCTCTTGGGGACCCTATCAACCAAGTAACAACTCGTCTTTTGCAAACCATGGATCTATTGGTTCGATTGGTACCGGGCCACCAGCCTCTGCATCCATGGGTGTTCCTCAGATGCCACCACCAACCACAAGACTCGATACCCATTTCTCCTCACTCCACACTGGATCAAGCATGTACCATTCACCGGTAGGGGAGCGCCAATCACCGGTCACGCCCTCATCTGTACACCAATCACCCTTTGGTAGCGCTGGATCGCAGAATTCTTCCATGGCCTATCTATACGGGACGAGTTTAGGTCAGAATAGCAACGCACAGCCGTTGAATCTTGCGCCCGTTGGGGCGCACACGCAAAGTACAATGAGTACCCCCCGCCTGGCGGACTCGTCACCGCGACCACATGCTCACTCAGTCGCTGCGACATCGCCAATCGGGGTAAACATATATGCAACATCATCACAAGCCTCTGCACCGCCGCAACCTCGTCAGCTCTCGTACAACACACCTGGGTATCATCACGGCTTGCCGAATGCATTCGATCACGGCGCTCTGCATGAGCATGGGATGAATACACCCTTAACGGGAAATATGCCGCCTGACAGCTTGAAAGGTGGATATGCCGATGTGTTCAATGGGGTTTCCACAAAGTCCGAGTGAGGCTAGGGACCAGAACAAATATCTGCAAATGGATTAGGGTGATGGCTAATCCTACGCGCAAATCGCGAGCATCCAGCTGGCCATGGGCGGCCAATTGTGAAGCAGACTACACATCTCCATCAATACTCATGGCATCGATCAAGAGACGATTGCTCTATACTTTAATGGGACGGGACTAATCTAAAAAGATTGAAGTACGCACAGGGAAAAAGGAGGTTTATATTTTAATAGTTATTTTCCGCTTAACCGGAGGTTGGAATGCATTATTCTGGAAGATACCCCACGGCGGTCGTTTTGTTTCACGCACTACTATCCATGCACTACTATTTTTTATCATATCACGATATGAAGATCAAATAATAATACTATCGAAACTTGAAATTAAAAGGGATGCATCCCATAGAGAGTTGACTAGACCGAAGAGTTGGAGTAGGCCTCCTTTTGTCTTTTGGTAGTAGCGCTAAGATCATTTTCCAATGTTAACATTGCATGGCTGACTTGAGCTCAGCTCAAGTTTGAGCCTACGATCATTTGCACACCGAAATCTATAGTATAAACCATATAATCGAAGTATTTCCATTTCTCGTAAACACATGGGTTCTTCAGCTATCTCGGCTCGTGACTAGTGTATGTGGCGCTAGGAACGATCCAGATACGAGCTATGAATGGAACTTGTGGAGCGCGACAACGTCCCTGCGGCCTCGTTTTCTATTGCCGGCGGTGAACCTAACTAACTAGGTACTACAGTACACTAATTATGTATTGTAAGCTTGATACACTATGAATATTTGGAGCTGCAGTATATCAAGGCGAATTTGTTGCTGCGTACAGTATGGAACCGTGACCATTCACAATAAACAAGCTACCACCTGGGTCAGCTTATCACCTACTCAAGGTGTTTACTTGGACTCTATCATATCCACTAAGTATCTCTACCTTAAAAGAACATCGTATTTCTTACACTGTTTTCAAGTCGAGTGTGTCGCGATATCGGTTCACTACAGATTCTCTCAGACCCAGACATGGACCTAGCGAGTTCAACGGGTTTAGAGACCACTTTATTCATTATATTTGTTCTAGATGTGTCTCCCATCTTGCTAGCAACAGAAGATCATACGAGTATGCCATGCGGCCGAGAATTAGTAGGCATTAACCCAATGTTTTCGAGCCTTAAATATCTAATACGTGTACACCAAAAAAACGGGCAATATCTCACATGCCAGACGCTATTCTAAGAGGGCCCAGAGCCATGTTTTCAACTCTTTGGAGTTCGTATTGACCTACTAACTTACACGGCATACAATTATAGCGAGGGTCCAGATTAGTCTTCAGGGCAGACTCGCTGTTACCAATCAGCCTGGTTAACCCCCCTCCGTCTTCGGTAGATAGTACTTAGAAAATCACGCTGGGGCGAAAGCCCTTCAAGAGAACAGTGGATCATTTTTTTTGACCGGATCTGCAGCAACTCCATTTTCGAGAGGTTTGCTTACAAAGGGGCGCAAGCCGACTCGATGCATGTTATACTACATAGTATGTACGCGTCTACGCTAGCTCGCCAAGTCAGCGCAAGGCGACCCCCCAAACATGGCAACATTGGTCCGGATACATTCCCATTCGATGAGGGGACCCCTATCACAATGCATCCGTGTGGAAATAACAGCGCCCAACATTTGGTGAAGTGCATGTGTACGGGTGTTGAAGCTATCACATGACGAGCTCAGTTATCTACATAGTATGAAAAATTAGTGTAGTGTCCTTCACCGAAGAGATAAGTCCCTCAAACAAGTTTTTGCTGCAGGGTCCTAGCTAACGGCTACGCAACAAGATGGATTTTTTTTGGAGCCGTTCTGACGTAGCTGAGACTACTGTCATCTGTCAGTTGTAGCCCATGCTGGTATCATCGAAGCAACACACAACTTGTGTACCTTTTTTGGGTCACACATTACAAGGCGTGCTATATACAAGGTGGCTATCAAGTAGATCAAGTTGCGTTCACAGCGGCCCCCTGAAACTCCCCAGGCTTGCAGATCTGGCAGGTTGATTCCCACTATCGTAACCAGGTACCGTAGATCTCCGGTATTAGAATAGAGTTTGCGACTCCCCTTGGTTCGGTTTGTAAGGTTCAGCAACTGCCGGCCTCATCCACCAGTGACAAATTTACGCAATTCATGTGTTGAGCACGAGGATTCTGAACTCTATTTGAACTTCATCAGATAGGCAAGGCCACATTACATTTGCATAGGCCATTATAGATCAGAATTATGAACGGAAACGAATAGAAGAAGCTCTCGCTCTCGAGCTTAGACTATCATACAAGACTGTTTCATTTACACAGTATTTACAAATAAAGACTCTTTTTCATCGTGAATCCGTGACTATTGTATAGATTAGGTACATATTACTTAACTTGAAGGAAGCACATACAGCGTCTCCACCATTTGAGAGCTCGCCTAAACAGCCTGTAACGTGAATGCGGAGATACTGTAGCCGGAAGTGGCACCGTGACATTTCACCTAGTTTTTTGTTTTTTTTTTTGCAGTTATTCAACCAAATGTTATTGTTCCCCTGATACGCTGTATACATCTAGACATACGCTCCGGCACTGTGCTGCGCATAATTGGGAGGCTACACTAGGACCTGACCATTCCGTCTATCCTTGGATAGACTCTGAGCCGTGTTGGTGATACCTATGTAGTGTAGGTCTACCTACCAGGTTAGGACATTCTGATTGATCGAATGGCTTGCCGGGATCATTCATTCGGCCCATAGGCCCGAGAGTATTATTACACGACAGATTACACTACCTACTGTAGTGACATTTAACGTCTGTCTTCAGGGTGACCCACATCGCTTTCGATCCTGAGGGAAAGGATGGTAGTGTAACAGGTCACACGGGATAGATACAGATCCCCCTCCCAAGTAAGCCTGTGTTGTGACCGCACGGAATACTTTTTTTGTGGCACAAATACATTTAATGCCACATGCGCCGTAGCACCTACAAATTGGCTATAGCCTTGGCATGAAAATAGACCTGGTAAGCAAAATCACAGCGCATCTCGCTTCAGTACCAGAGCCGCAAGACAAATGAGTGTTCATTATATTCGACGTCAGTAAACCGCCGTGAAGTACAATAAACGAGATGAGAAAATAACTAGCGCTAATTCTTGCCAGAGAACAGAGAATGCAAATTGCGTCGTCATCGAGATACCCTGCAAAACGTATGTGGGGAACCTTGAATGCCCAAGTCCTTAAGGTTAGTGTAATATGTACACTAGTGTACTGAGTATGCAGAGATTATCGCCAGACTAGCTCTACCCTACGGGTAATACACTAAAGAATACGATAACGAAAGTGTCATCGATACGCCCCTCCCCGCTGGACGGCGACAACTTGAGGGGATGTCTTCTCTTCATAAGGGAACGGCGAATTCTATACTATCTATCGTACACCTATGGATCATACCTAACTCGGACAGAGCTAATTAGCTCGATTTGTGTTGAGTGTGATGACGCTTGAAGCAGAAAGTTCAAGTGTACTCCTCAGTCCTAGTGTAGTATACACAATGTAATGCTACTATTTCAACTCAATACCCTAACAGTAGTAGACGATGCACGGGGACATGTAACGCATCTGTATCTTTGCGGGTCACCCCAGCCTTCCAGCGTCGATCATGCCTAGAACATAGCTTCAACTGAGAGCAAACCCAACCTGTTTTCCTATAAACATGTGATCTAATTGCCACACGCATTGCGAAGCACGTACAAAGCCGATTCGGGCAGCTAAGATTGTGTGATAAATGCCTAAATAGGCTCTGTAATTTCTCTTTTCAGAGAATAAGAACACTACGGGTGAGAACAGCAATGCGTCTACTGTACCATTCATCTTGCTTTTCTTTCTACCCACGTCGAAACGGAGGGTCGCGTTCGTAACCTGTCAAAGCTGCATTATGCACACCCCTCACCGGAGGATTCTCCAACGGGTCACTTCCCCCACTCGCTCTCTTATTTCATAGTACATTGCAGTTAGGACCACTTGAATTTCGAGGCCAGAGGAATATGCCGTGACTGGTCAGCTTAGGCTGCAAGGAGGATCAAAAAACGAGCCTACCCTTTTTTTTTTCTTTTTTTTCTTTTCCCCTCGAGCTCCTCTTGTGACCCCGGACCACATTCAAAGAGGTTGGATGACACGTCAAACTCCAAAACATAATGGCCTCCTCTATACCTACAAGGGGCCAGGATGACATGGGGTAGGGTTTATTGAGACGATCCCACGCGAGGCCAGGGGGGCAGGGCCGCGCAGGCAAGCTTCCGCGAGCCGAAGACAAGGATTTCACCCACAGTGCGTTCAACATTCTGCTGAAAACGCCAGTTCGAGTCTCAACCTGGGTACTTGTTTTACCATTTTCAGCCTAGGATGTGCGGCAAACATGCGAAACCGTTCCCAAAACGTTCGATGTGTGCTCTTCCAATATTCATAAATGCCGACCTAGCGTAGCTACACCCTATTTAGTAACCCTCCAATCCACAGCAACTAGTTGTAGGTGCATATCTAGCGCATATCCGTTAATGGGCAAAAATGCTACAACTAGGAGGCACTAAGAGACCATAGTTCAGTAAAACTACTAATGTAGGGTCGCGATATGGCTAATTAGGTGATCTCCAGGTGACGTGGGTCGAAAGGTATTGATACCTATTTCCAAGTCGTCCAGTCAGAAGCTGATCCGTGCTCATCTCGGAGCTCACGTTCCCTTATACCCAATTTGCAGTGGCTCGTAAACTTCATCCTACTTGCATCGCGTATCTCGTGATATTTTTTTGTGCTTACGGGGTAGGTTTTTATATTAATACCAGCGGGTCGTTATTATCAAACGCTCAATCCCGTCGGTGCGAATGTTGTCAAGCCACACCAAAACGAGTATTATAATGCTAACGGCGCCGATATGGCGAACACATGCATGATTATTTTTGTAGCCTGGGGAGCCATCGGGGCATGAAAAGTGACAACGCTGCGAAGGTTCGGCGATTTTGTAGCGCATATGCATGGGATTTCCTCATTGAAATGGATTGTAGCATTTGTGTTAAGTTGACAACCCTCCAATTTGGATAAGATCTGCCATGAGAAGACTTTGAACCAAACACTAATTCCGGCATATTTCCTCACGACACATGAGCTTGCTTATATTGTCAGAGCCTACAGAGCCTACTCCGTTATCCCGGTAACCCATGCTCTTCCCTCATGGCCGAGCTGTTAGGCAGCGTATATGCACCGGGCGTGACAGTGATGGTCTCATCCGATACCTGCCAGCTCCCCTTTATGACCACTAGGACTTTTCTACAAGCATTAAGAAGTCATCATGATTACAAGCCCTCAGGTTCCAGCGTTGCTTACATCTTCACATCCTGGGAAGCAAGGGATATCATCAGTTAATCGTCATGATATAATTAACTAATCGTCTCAGAGTCGATAACCATATTAAACTGACAATTTGTTTAATAGACGAGGTGTCACGGTTGTAAGATGACTATGTCACGCTATGTATGATTTTTCAACTCGCTATATAGCCGTCATGCTCTCAAGAGTACCCTCTTAGGTGTACATGTAGATTTACGCCATGGTTTTAGGATCCAAGTTAACGCCCGCCTGGCACCTCTTGACATTTTTTATGATTCCAAGTACCCTCTACTTGCTACTACAGATATCTAGTCAATTTCATATATCGGACCTCAATATCAATCAACTCATACTCTACAACCACCTGAAACTGAATACATTGAATTGTAACATTAATATTTCGGAATGAGTCACCGCCTATTGACGTGGGTATTACTAACACTAAATGCTCCTTTCACCTAGTGCGATCCCTATGATTATCAATATTAATTAGAAACATTGGTCGAGAACTCTAACGTTATTCACCGCTTGGAAAGAGCTTGTGACCATGTTACAGTGGCAGGACAAGAAGTAGCATATGTATAGGTAACGACTTACCAACGAAGGAGTTCATGATTCTTTCTATAATAGGATCAATTACCACCCACACTAGTATTCACTCAACAAGGACATTACATACACCCCAGTTGTCTCCCCTAACTTGCAGTAAATACTGTAGTTCCCGCTGCCCGATGCTGACTTCCGGTGTCTTTGGTCCCCGAAATATATGCAACAATTGGACACTGGACCCCATGCCTAATGAGCCGTATAGAAACCCGTCTGACCACATAAGATTCTTCGGCGATCAGACTTCGCTGAGTATGCCAAGGCTGTGATCTAGAGGCTTCTCTAATTATCGGATGTTTAGACTCAGATGCAGTCCTCCGCGTAAAGCTTTATCCAATAAAATGCACATTGACTGTAGGCGGTGGTGCTGCATAGAAAGGACAAGCTCTGTCATCCAATGGACATTCTACATTAGATAAGACATCCCCCCCAAGTCCTGTAGATGCTGCAGCTGTCTTGTGTCTAATGACCATTATTTTCGGAAGAACCTGCCATCTTTAACTTACACTTACCAAATATGGAATACCAATCACTGGAGCAAAAGAGGCAGTAGGGGTACTAGTAAAAAGGAAACGGCGATGGATCTTAGATAATGGCGTGTCCTTTAACGCAGCATTGCTCGAAGATGGATCGGCTATGTTAAAGATATCTGCGTATCTGTAAACACGGAGCCTTCCGATCGGATACTCGGCCTTCTAAATTATAGGAATACTTGTATGATCTCCTACGAGGGACCATCGGCCAAAAGAGTTCGAGGTTGGTAGGATGGTCGTTCACGATATAAGTGCTTTTGTTCCGCGTCACATCGAGGGCCCCTCAGCAGGAGAATTACTCATACACATACACATTTAATGGTAGTGCTTATCAAAATATAGATGCCTCGAAATGCCTTGGTTTTAGATATTATTTACCTATGAAGCACGAATCATGAAGTTCAGCGAGCTGGTCGTATATATTACCTCCTTTAGTGATCGGGGGAAACACCCCCTGAGCGTCTCGATACAAGCTGTCAAATAAACACAATATCTACGGCCGTAAGCTTTCCCTCACCAGCACCTCATCACGCATAATATCGTGTCCGAGCGCGGCCCTGACGAGAAAAGATTAACCCTGTTCTTCGCGCGCTATGCAAGACAAGACACTGTGGCATGAAGAACTACTACGACTAAGTCGCCGAGTTATGCACACGGTAGGACCTAATCTGCATAGTTGCGAACCCTCATCTAACGCCCGCCACACCCGCGTATACAATACACCGACACGGCATCTATTTCCTTGCTTTCAAAACTACCCCGATCCCCCCCTTCCTTCAGAGAAGCTCCTACATCGTAGTATATCGACTATAAGCCAGCTAGGTAGGATAGCGTTGCGGTCAATATATATGTCACCAATCAGTAGGAGGAGTGTGGACACTATCTCATTATTGATATGCATAGACATCTTTTAAGAAATATATTTCATCGAAGACAGCACGGAGTTTGTTGTGAAAGATTAGGAAGTCAGATCGGCCACTTGGCGTCAGGGTGATACGGTGTCGACGATGTGAATAATCAGGCAGCGGCCGCTACTCTGTCTGCCCCTGTGGTGTTAATTACGAGCAGGGCCATTGCTGTGTCGGAAGCCGAGAAGGGTGTGAGATGTTGCTCAATCCGGTATCTAGGAGGGGAGGTTAGTTCCTTCACACCGTCGTTGAAGCCCACCTCCCCCAACTCAGAATCGTGATGACTCAGCCAAGGCGAACTTTTACGATCAGTATCGCACACGAGAGCGACAACCCAAAGATTTCCCTTTCAGGATTTATTCCATCAGATTTTCGTATTAGCTGGATTAGCCGTAGCTATTTTTATCAATGCCTCGTAACTTCAGGTAATTCAAATAACCATTGCCCTCACTACCCCAGTAGACGGTTCTAGTATGCCAACATGAACTCTTTACAAAGAATACCATCATAGTGAAGGGACCACTAGGGGCATTTATTTAGTCTTCTAATTAATAGTAACTTCTGAAATAATCTACATCCCAGCGAACATCCGCTAGGCAAGAGCTTTGGAGACCACCTTATACTGATGATCATATCCTAGATAACCTGGCCCGGTGGTATCTTGAATATCAATACCTTTTAGGCCAACGAAAGGAAGGCCAGAATTGTTACGTGAGGCCTCATGATCTTTGAAATTTCCGAGATTGTCATCAATAGTAGGCGTACTCGAGTAGATGTGGTCTATAAGACCTGAACAACCTTCTCTACTAGTTCTTACTGGCGAATACAGATGGAATTGGGCTAAGTGCGCTCCTCTTGCTATCCGGGCCTGAAACAGCACGAAGATGCTCTACCACCAGTTGTAGACTCGGTCAGGCATAAACGGCACTATCACTTCGCAAAAGCTTGAGAGTGCTAGGAGGCGGTCCTTAGCAATACGAAAGAGCCCCATGGGCAGCGTCACACCTTCTAGGTGAAACAAAGAAGGTATTGTGTATATAAGCATATGAACCAATTAGTGGTATTAGACTCTTCGCGTAACAACAAATGTTTATTACCACCATATACTCAGGACGTGACAGGCAGGGCTACTAGCGATAGCAAGATGGACGAATTCACGATCAATTAGGCTAGAAGAAAGTACCCCTGTTTGATTTTAGAACCCGAATCGAACTTTCCGGCCGGGGGGGAGGCAATTGTGCGAAGCTGGCCCCGTTGCCACCAATGATGAAGGGCTCGATTCACTTTAACCCCCCTGCATTAAAATTCGTCACCGCTAGTCGGACATTCTACATCATGTCGCTCTTCATTGGGCAGGAGTTAATGCCGGCAAGCACAGATATACCATGGACCGCTACTGTTGCATTCTTTATGTACTATGAGTTCTGGCCCGTTGGGAATTCGGCGACCAGCTGGCCAAGGATGTGGACTTCGTCCTGGGTATTTCAGGCAATAAGGAACCGCAATCAGGTAATTATATTAACAAAGCCCTGGCACGGAAAACGTATTCATGGTTTATGCCGAAAAATGCGATATATGCCTCCATCATAATGGAACGATAAAGGCCTCGAAGCCGGTATAGGTATATATATTATCAAAGCAACATGTTACTTAATCACACCTACATTCATCTATACGAAGTAATCGTACGTCCGGCTTACCTTACACCACCTCTTCTTACTTCCTCTATCCGGTACTTGATTTATTATTATTATTATAGACTGTGTTCACTATAGTAGTATAAAGGTATCTCGATCCCGGGCAAGTTTCATGAACAATCACTAAAAATATTTTTTTTTACATATATATGTGACACCGCTAGCTTACGCACATGGACCGGAATACCAACGGACTCGTAGGTAGGAATATATATAGATATTAGAATGGTATGCTCGTTTCACCAGGGCTTGCTAACAGCTCGAGGCCAAAAAAAAAAAAATCATGAGACAGGCGCTAGAAATATCGTCACGCTTGGTCAAAAAGTGTATAGATTAATAGGATAGTATATAGTGTCACACCTTCTAAGCTAGAACAAAGAAGGTGTTGAGTACGTAAATATACGTATCAGTTAGCGATAGAATAAGACTCTTCGCGTAACAATAATTGTTTATCCCCCCCTCCCTTAATACTGAGGTCATGACATATAGGTTTACTAGGGGCTAGAGGAATTCGCCGATTAGCATTGTAGGCAAAAGCTCTATACAGGTGGTAAGTTCTCCGGGCTTCCGTTGAAGGAGCTTTTATGGCTAAAATTTTCATAGAAGGTTCCCCAGCTTTCCTGGTAGCAGTCACATATAATTACATATAATTCTCTCGATACACAAAATCCTTTGTATAATTTCTCGTCCACGCCACGAGGTCGGCCTGGTGGAATCTTCTGCTAAGCCGGCGGCTAGTTTCTTGGATAACGTTGAAGGTGATTGTTATTATGACAGTGTGCAACGTACAGTCTGTTTGTATTTCACTATGTAACTGATCGATACTTTTTCGGTTTCTACCCCTATGTTTCAGATTGAAAGTGTGAGCTTACAGATTTAACTGTTCATAGTATATGTCGTAAGCATCAGAGTTCTGATACCTTATATAGGTACATACAATCCTTCAGCAAGGGGCCTTGATATCCTTAATAAGGTGGAAAAGGCCAACATCTCTACAACTATGGTTGGTAGTATTTCGAGATAGTCTTACATGGCGCGATGGAGATATCATCCATAGATTGTTATTGAAATCTGTGTAGGGGATAGTCAAATATACGAGTTAACGGTTAATGCTATTGTACAGTGACATCCATCTATTTCTATAGCTAACCATGGGGTATATACATGCTATTCCTTGGTTTCCTAGAAGCCTAACACCCTCGTAGTTATGAGTCATTGCCGTATGGTATTCATTATTATAGGTGCTTATCACTTTATATTAGCTGACCTTGTAGCTCTGGGGATAATCGGGTCATAAATAAGTTGACTAAGGTGATACTGCATTTAGTCATCAAATCCCATGTTGATTTACAATCAACCCAACTACGGGGAAATAGTTTCACCTTTGCACGAAGACTAAAGAGTTGACAAGAGACAGTTGCAATCACGGTGGATATCCAATGCATTCGATCTGCCGGACTAACGGAGTAAGCCGCGGTTCCCCAACTCTGACTCAGCGCCATACGTGATAAGGTTGAAACGAAACGAAAAGCCGGACATGAAGCTTAGTACTTCCTCAAAATACGACGGCCTTTGAGGATGTAAAGTATACATGACTTGGGTAGCCTGATTTTTAGGGGCATATACGTACCATTTCATGACGACATCGACTTTAACCTAATGGCGGGGTGATAACATAGTTGCTAGGTTGAGCAACATATGGCTCAAGTTTATAAAGGGGGCCGCCGTCCATACTAAAATATCGACAAGCCCTATTATTGGCGTGCTCTAGAGATTTGAATATCTTCTATACCGCGTTCTCGGCGAACAAATTTCATCAGGATGGCATCGACTGCCGACAAAACCAAACCATATATTCCTTCTAATAGCCTCCGGCAGGATGGCTGGTCGAAAGACACTGAGGCGACGGCGACATGTTTCTGTGGGACTGTTCAACTAGCGTTTGTAAGTGCCGGGTATCTGGGTTCCCCCTAATCTGAGATTTAGATTTTAATTGTTCGCGCGATGGCTTGATTACTATGTATTGGGCTAGACAGTTTGAAATCCCTAAGCCGGGCTATTCGCCACTGAAGCGGTATGATGAGAAAGGAATATTGTGCTAATGCTTTTACAGCCCACTGAGGGCCCTGGCCTCGTGGACGTCTTCGTCTGTAATTGCACAGACTGTCGCAAGATCACCGCTTCGATGTTCGCGTCTAACATCATTATTAAAGATGAACACCTCAAGCATCTCAGAGGCCGCGAAAATCTCAAGACATTCAGCCAATCGACGACAATTGGTTCGGGGAAGAGTATGACCAACTGGTTTTGTCAAACTTGTGGGACCCTCATGTATCGAACCAGCGAGAGAATTGCTAATGTCAAAATCCTGCGTCTTGGAACTGTCGATGACTTTAACTTAGCTGAGGTAAGTGTGCCTTTAGGAATTTCTTTTCTTTTCTCCTTTGGTACGACCTTTTTGGACTGTTCGTTATAGAAGTTCACGCTCGCATTACTAAATCTACTGCCGAGGCCGTAATTGAAACGTGACTAACTGCTATATTCTGCATAGACAAAGCTACGACCAAAGACTGAGCAATATATTGAGGACAGAGTGAGTTGGTTCTCGGGATGCGAAGGGGCTAGACAGACGGAAGGGATGGCGTATTAAGTTGTCTTCTAGAAAGGCATTGTGCTGTCTTAATACACATGTAGACCAAATCATTGTATTAACCCCCCTTTGTATGTGTTGCATTGTGTGAATCAATACCTGATTTGATAGTGTTTCGATTATTCTTTTGTGTGCGATTTATACCCGGCATCTCCTTTTACTGCAATGGTTTAGCCTCAACTCCCAGAATAACTTATTAATTGACTGTGATATGATGTGGCTAGGAAAGTTTCCGAGTCTAAACCCGGAGGTACATCACATCAGTCGCTCTTGTAGAAGAAAGTAATAAGCCTTCTTTCTGATGCTTAATTTAAGGGTTAGCCATTGTGAGGGTCGATTATTCTTTGCGCAACGACAACAAATACGACTAGCTGATTCATAGTACCGGGGTCTGGAATGAGCTATGCTACGTCCTAGCTTGATAAATTGTATTGAACTTGTGAGTGAGAGTGACTTGATCTTTGAATGCCCTTTTTCTCACAAATGATTGATTTACTGGGTTTCCTCTACCATCTCTGTCGTCCCGCGTCCGGTATTTCGGATATGGAAACAGAACCGTTAATACAAGTAGGAGAATGAATGCAAACTGGGCGTATAGTGTTATGACCCAAGTATAGGGTAGTAATAGACACTCGTTGTTACGCAAAGGGTTTAATCTAATAATAACAAATACCTTTCGCTTATATACACAATAACTTCTTTGTCTCAAGTTGGAAGGTGTGTCACATAGTATACTCTTGTGCTGGAGGGTTACTGTTCGTGTAGATACCTCCTGATTAGCTGTGACGTAGAATGTGGGATGAGTAGCTTGTTTTAAGGAATGACGGGATTCAATTTCGTTCAGATGATTGCCTACGAAGTGGTGTTTTCTACGGCTTTCCCTCAAGAGATATCTTTTTGGTGTCTGTGGATGTCCTGCTCGAGCTAAGCTTGAACCGTTATTGAATACCTGTAGAGAGTCGAGGGTCTTTGAATTGATGGTAAACCGTGGTGATACAATATGTGTTTTATTTAGCTCCAGTCTGCTTGTTACTGCATACAAGGTGAATATATGTTGATTCGCTGTGTGTATAACTGTATGCCTTGCTTTATATGCGGGTGTCACAGACAGACATATGTGTGCATGTGGCTCCGTATCGATAGGGATACGAGGTATGTCATTCGGTGCGTTGGATCAGGTGCTGGGGGATCTAAGGGATTACATCGTGAGTATTATCGATGCAATGAAGATACTGGGAAACTGTTTTATCTGATGTTTATTTTTATTTTATTTTCCTATTTTCCTATTTTCCGGCGCTTTTCAAGGTCAATTAGACCGAATTTGTCCGAGTTTGATGTGTCGTGATGCAGTGGCATGTTAAAGTAGGGCATGTACCTATATCCTTGGAACGGGTACGGTACTTCAGGTGTACACTAGGTGCCCCGCGCCTTAGCGTAGAGAGCCCCGCGTGGATACCCGTGGCCCCGTCAATGACCAGTACAGCTGATCTAGCTGCCTGCCGCATTGGGCAGTCTTTCAACTCCAGCCCTGGTGGGGTCGTCCCCCAAGATGCTAGGTACCTGCACCTACGTATGTTGGGCTGTCAACCGGCATTCGTCATAACCATTCTCATCATTCTTATTCCTTTGAAAACCAACTGATTAAATCTCTACGCCTGACGCCGTTTGACCTCGAGTCGTACGCTACCTTTCTTTTCGTTCTGCTTACCGACCAGCATATCCTAAGCATACCATAGGCATCCTCGGCCCTATCTTTCAGCATTTTGGTCAGCCTCTTGCTGGGGCATCTTCCGCCCTAGTCACGAAACCTAGGTACCTAACATCTCTGCGTCTCTCCGTCATCGCCCCGATCTACCCATAAGCGCTTTGTCTGCGTTTGGACGGCAGTTAGCTGGACCTACCTTCTCGACGACATTCGCGCCATACTCAGTCTCTACGAGTGTTGAGGCCTATTCTCACTTGTCGTGCCGCATCTCACCCGCCAGCTGCAACAACGAAACTACTTGGCACCATGTTCAACATCATAGCACACTTCTTCGCGTAAGCTGACCTCTCTAATGCCCTCGCAATGCAGAATCAAACTTCGTAGCTGTGCTGACTAGACTACCTATGCCGCAGTTCCATCGCCTCCTTTCTCTTCCCACTCTTCGCCTCTTATAAAGCGCTCAAGACTTCCGACCCCGCGCAACTGACACCATGGCTCATGTACTGGTCCGTACTATCATGCGCACTCCTTGCCGAGTCCTGGACTGAGTTCATCCTCGTCTGGATCCCCTTCTACTCGTGGATACGACTCGGTTTCTTGTTATGGCTCGTCCTCCCGTCGACGCAAGGCGCACGCGTCCTATACGAGGCCTATCTCCACCCCTACCTTGAGGAGAACGAACTTGCGATCGAAGAGCTCATCGCCAACGCTCATGATAGGTTCAGGGCTGCCGGCATCCGATATCTTAAGCAGGCTATAGAGTTGATACGTACACGTGTTTTTAATCTGCCGCCATCCGAGGCCCAAGAGGAGACCAGCGCCGCCGCCGCTGCGCCCCGGGGCTACACACAGGCACTGCTGGCTAGGTTCAGCGTGCCAGCAGCCCAGTGGGCTGCCAATAATGCCGGGAGTGCTGGTCATGACTTTTACAACTTGCTGGCGGGCGCTGTTAATGCGGCCGCGGGTGGCCTGTCCCCGACCGCTAAGAGCGAAGTCGCGGCTCGTGGGACTTTGATACCGGAGAATATTGGCGGGGCGCAGGAGAAGATCAGCTTCATCGCTGCGCAGCGGGAACGACTTGCGTTTATGATGGGTGCGCTAGACCGCGAGGCCGCAGAACTGCAACATAACGAAGAGCAGCGCCGGGCGGCCGAGCAATTGAGAAAACCCGGAAGCATGAGTCTAGACGGGCAGGAGCCATCACGCCCGCCGAGTGGTTATAGTATAGGCAGTGGGTTGAGCAAGAGCCGGAGCGAAGTCGACTTCGAGAAGATCGATACACCTAGCGGTGCTGAAGAAGACGACGGGAACCTTCGGAGGAGAGGCCACAATGAAGAAGATGCCGGACCTGCCAAGGGCGGGTGGAACTTGTTTGGCTGGGGTGCGGCTGGGAACCAAGGCCAAAGCACCGGATATCAGCAACAATGAGTTTCGTAGTTTCGGGACTCATGTTTAATCGACAGATGGAGTCGGTTAGTTGATTAATTAAGCCATAATAGACTATTTGTTTCGGGCTCCTCGTGCAGTGAATGTTGCTTCTCTGGTGCGTCTTATTGTAGGACCCTTCATAGTGGGGAGTATCCCATAATTGCTGACAATCAATGTGGATTTAGTTAACTTAGAGCCCTGCTTAATGATGCTGCCCCCTTGTGATTAGTTTGAGTTAACCTTCTTCCTTCATCTACTAGGTAGTATACAGTACTTGAGCGGCAAGGCTTAAAACTGCCTGGAAATCACATGCTGACTTATTTGAAAGCTAGAACATGAGAAGAAAGTTGAAAAGATCCGCGCGAATCACGATTTGATTTAGCAATGGTATAGTTGGTGTTATTCAGCTGCCCCAGTTACATCTTCCGTAGTTTCCAAGCTGTGGGGTTCAGAGGCTTAACGATTGATTTCAAATTAAAAAGTTTGGTTCAATATGGATTGTCAATTGTTGCTTCTTACAAGAATTTTCAAGGCCCACGGTTGACTGGGATGGGGAAAATATTTGCAATGGAGGTATCAAGGTCGGAGAGGATTAATCTCGATGGTAGACTTGTGAAAGAGCAGCGTAGAATATATAGTAATAGAACACCGCAAAAAGATAAAAGAGGTTAGTTGCCTGTACCAAGCAAGGCAACCTGAATTTGAGATGTCACACGCTGCAGCTGGAACAGGCTCCTAATAGGCTAAAATGTTGGTGTTCAGATCTGATATCACTATGTCTGAGAGAATAATCAACATAAAAGAGCACATGATGGAGAAAGAAATTTTTATCTATGTGATGGAGATATCGTACTCGATTATACGAACTAGACTGGGTTATGTATTACTGGCTAGAAGCCACCACCATTCTGAGGTCGATTGATGGCCAGCACAAAGCCCTGTAAGAGGCAGAGAGGCAGAATAAGACAGCGCAATATCCACACCGAGAGAAATGTTCACGTGTTTAAATATTTCAATGTAGTTGGGAGTCGCATCTTTGGGCGGCTTCTATCATAATTCTATCGGAGAGGTACCCTGCCTATGGTTGCTTCTGTGTGTGCCGATACTATTTAAACGTGACATGATAACGTCAGCTATGCATTGGCGGTGACTGCTATGCCTTGATTAGATCAAGTACACGCGAATGTCGGTAGGTATATCCGACCAACCTATTCATACCATGTCACTAGTTTTATACATGCACGCATATACTCGTACAGTCCTCACTCCACCCCATTATACTTCCACAGCCCCATTTTGCTATGAAGATTGTTCGATCGCCCTGTCGAGAGAGGGTAGGGCTTATGACTTCTTGAACGGGTACCGGACCTCATCATCCTTGCGTAGCCATATCTGCTTCTTCTTCTTGGTGGTGATGTGCTCGACCCACTGCTGCATGGCGTGCTCCTTCATGAACTTGCGGATGAAGCGAGGGTCCCAGAGCTCTGAGGCGATACCCAGGTCCTTGCAGCACCGCATCAATGCGTTCGACTTGCAGCCCTCGGCGGCCGTCGACACTCCGTCCTCACTGAAGTACTGTTGCTCGCCACGCGCCTGAGCTATGAATCTAGCTCGGATGTTAGTTATATGGGCATATTACAAAATATTGGTTCAAGGCAGATTGCTCATTGACTATGCTTGTTTAACTTGAAGGGGTGGCAGAGGGCATGAAACTTACCGGCCGTTCGCCACGAGTGCGTATTCTCTCGTCACCAGACGATCCTGCACCATCAGTTCGCCTCGGGGTGCCAATCCCCAACCACCGGGCCCGAACGCCGTGTTGAGAATACGCCGGTACTTGATCTCCGGCAGGTAGATGATGCCGTCGGGTTTCACCTCGATGTCCTCGGGATCCAGACGGGCTTGCAGGATCGTAGCCGTCTCAGCCGAGAAAGCTGAGGTCCCCAGACCGTGGTACGAGTTCGTCCAATCGATTGGTCCCTCATTGCCATTACCATTGCTAGTGGCGGTCGCTGCGTCGGCGTGGCCGGGGTTTGGTGGACTTGGCGTCGTGACCGTCGGCGCGTCGGGTAGAGGCTCCCCTGATACGGCGGGTATAGGTTTTCGTGGGGTGGCAGTCGTGGTAGCGGGTCTCACGGTCGAACGTGGAGGGGCTGGAGGCAGTGTTCTGGAGGTTGCTGTTGAACGAGAGGTTGAGGACGGTGGGTATGGTTTCGCCTTTGATGTTACTACCCATCTCCGCGCGACGCATTGAACTGGATTCGAGGATACGAGACATGCACGTCGGCTAACAGCCCGTAGCGGATACATGGCGCCTGAAGGTATCGCCATTTTTGGGAGAGAATTGTAGACTGTGGTGATGTAGAGATTAAATAACGAGATGCATGGCAATGGATGGCAGATGCTGGAGGCTTGGGAATTTTCACGTTTTCATAGAGATGGTTTCGCTATTGCTATTGGCGGATCCCTGTCTATTGTCTGTGTAGGTCCCCAATGGCTCCCCAATGGCGAGCGGGCGGCTCCCTAGGACGGATATCCGATATCCACCCATTGTAGCAGGCCTGCGCGCGCGCACCAATTCGATAATTTGTATAGCTCAACGTTTTATGCATGCTCAGGACTACTATGTAAGGAATCGAATTAATATAGTGTAGAAGACTTCGTTAGTTGATTGTTGATTGGTTTGTTTAGTTCACACGGCATATGAGCCGACTTAATATCTTGCATCGTGTACATAGAACCTTCCAAGTTGCTTGAGTATGTACCCATGAATTAATCATGCAAGTCACAAATACAGTCATACATTATTATATAAGAGAATGAGCAGAGTAGTAGGCAATTAATCCTGACGGCTTTTCTTCTTGGCTTCCCTTCAGCTTGTCTCCTTCTCCTCGGTGTTTTCTTTCGTAGATGTTCTCTCATCATTGTTATGTTTCTTCCAGCATGCCCGAAAGATCTCCATCTGCGTAAGGAAATAGTAGGTGAGTAGTCAGCAGCAGCTCTGTTTAGGTACACTCGTGAGTAGCGGATCATCAGAAAGGTAGAGCGTACCTCTTGCTTGCAGGCACGCCAGTCCTTTTTTACCCAGTAGCAGTCCGTCAAATTGGCGTTTTCATCTATGGGGTGAGCTCGTCAGTTTCTGTTATTTGACTCAAAGAGAAGGGAGGAAAATCCCGCGTCCAAGACTTTCCTCCTACCGACGTACCGGCGCAACCTGTACTGAAGATTCTCTTGTCCCTATAAAGGAACAGGGTCCTGTCAGCTGTTGAGGCCAGTATGCATGCACGGACTATAGATTCATACCACTCGTCAGGCCCATCATCATTCACTGGTGTGGTGATGCTCTGCTGAGCTATATCTTCTTTTTTTGACATTGTGTATCTTGTTTTTGTGGTTGGTTGGTTTAAGTACTGGGCTGAGTCGTGGCCTGACTGGTCTCTGGCGAGCGGGCGTATGACGGTGTGAATCTGCTATTCAGCTACAATCTTTTAGTGGACTATAGCTGACCTCCGTTGGATCGCGGGCGGTATAAGTCCGGCAATCTTCTTGTATTCCGGACACAGCGCTATTTACGGCACCTCTTCTTCAACTCTCCACTCCACTTCAGTCCGAATTCAACCCCAATCAACCGAGGGTCAGTCATGGCACCCCGTAAATTGAACGTCCTCGTGTATAACGGCACAGGGGCTACGGTCGAGTCTGTCAAGCATGCAACATACTCTCTGAGACGTCTTCTATCACCAAATTACGCCGTTATCCCTGTCACTGATGCCGTCCTGCTCAAAGAGCCGTGGGCCCCGTCGTGTGCGCTCTTGGTTTTCCCCGGCGGTGCTGATCTCGGCTACTGTCGTGCGTTGAACGGCGAGGGCAACTCTATCATCTCCCAGTATGTGCGCCGTGGTGGGAAGTACCTCGGCTTCTGCGCCGGCGGCTATTATGGGTCCAAGAAGTGCGAGTTCGAGGTTGGTAATAGACCTATGGAAGTTATTGGCTCAAGGGAACTCGCCTTCTTCCCAGGTACCTGCCGAGGTTGCGCTTTTAAGGGCTTCCAGTACAATAGCGAGAGAGGTGCCAAGGCGATACGGATTAACGTCAGAAAGGCTGCGTTTAAGGGCGTAGGTGTGGTACCTGAGGTCGTCACGTCATATTATAACGGTGGCGGCGCATTCGTTGACGTTAACGACCCAAACAATGATGTTGAGATATTGGCCAGCTATGATGATAAACTTGACGTTGACGGGGGACTAGAAAAAGCAGCGCTAGTCTACTGCAGAGTTGGCCAAGGTGCTGCTATTCTTACCGGGCCTCATCCTGAATTCGCTCCGGCCAACCTCAGTCCACATTATGACATTGATGGATACAGCGAACTGATAACTTCCCTCCGAGAGGGCAACGATGATCGAGTAAGCTTCTTAAAGGCTTGCTTAACGAAACTTGGCCTTGAAGTAAGCCATGAGTCATCAGGTGTGCCTTCCCTGTCCCGCCTCCATTTGTCCTCTCTCGTCAGCAGCAATGTCGATGATTTGTTGTATTCATGGGAAGAGATTATCAGCAAGGAGGACGGAGAAGAATATATCAGATCAGAGCATGATACGTTTCATTTAGAGAAGACTGAGACCAGATGGTGCATGAACCAATTGCAAGATACACTGCCTCACAACGACATTACAGGAGAGCTTACTACTCCATCTAGTTCGACCGATGAAGCTATGATCGACTATACGACAGTAGTCAAGCGCATTGTTACTCATGAGCGCGCTTGGCCTGAAGTCAAGGCAACTCCTTACTTCAATCATCACGCATTTTATTCAAGTCTTAGGGAGTATCGTCAGACGGACACCGATGCTGAGGAGTGGGGAGATTACCTCATGTACGGTGAGGTCTTAACGAGCACCAACACGATCTTAGAAAAGAACTTCAAGCTTCTCTCTAAACTTCCCTCTGGATTCACAGTCACGGCCACTACTCAAGTGGCTGGGCGAGGCCGTGGGACCAACGTTTGGGTCTCGCCTGCAGGGTCTCTGATCATGTCTACAGTGATTAACCATCCTGGGCACCTTGCAGCGAGTCGCCCTGTCGTGTTTATTCAATATTTAGCCGCGGTCGCAATTGTTCAAGCCATCAAGTCCTACGATAAAGGATACGACCAACTGCCTGTGAAATTGAAGTGGCCTAATGATATCTATGCCCGAGACCCCTCTAGTACGTCAGACCAACCGACATACGTCAAGATCGGCGGCATATTGTCGAACTGCGTCTATTCTTCAGGATCCTATCAGATCGTCCTAGGCATCGGCGTTAACACGACAAATGAGCGACCAACAACGTCTCTTGATGCCCTTCTGCCACCTCATTTACCATCATTCAGCATCGAGAGGCTCACTGCCCACATCTTGACGCGACTTGAGACACTTTACAAAGCCTTTATCCGCAATGGTTTCTCAAGGGAAATGGAATACGCCTATTATGATAACTGGCTACACGGCCGCCAAATTGTTACCCTCGAGGCTGAGGGAGGTATCAAAGCCCGTATCGTTGGCATCACCACTGATTGGGGAATGCTTAGAGTTGAAGAGCTTGGCAGGGATGACAAACCTACTGGCAAGATGTGGGCGTTACAGAGCGATGAGAATAGCTTTGACTTCTTCAGAGGTCTGTTGAAGCGAAAGATATGACGACGTACTACGTGAAAAAGATTGGGGCAAAAATTAGATGGGCATGAATCGGGCAATAGAAAAACTGTGTAGATTTGAGAGAATTGTCTCTGCTATTATTGTTAAGTTTCGTGTTAGAGGTTGTCCGGTTTCGAGAAGCATAGACTCCTTTCGCTCATTGGCTTAGATTGGTCTAGGACATGACATCTACATCCTTGGCTTCAGCTTCTTATTCCTGGCTAAATACTTACATACACTAGTATAAGAGTATGATTACCTGGTATGAAAAGGCTGTGGCGTCACAAAGTCTGCGACGTGAACACCGGAATTCACCAAAACAGAGATAGTGCCGTGAGGAATGAAGATGCTGATCAACTGGGCTAGATCACATCGCGTAAAAGATCACCTTTCAGAGTCGCTTGCATGTTACCTGATAGCTGAACGACGCCACAATAATGTAGCAGCGAGTAGCATCCTAGAGAGTAAAGTAGAGGGATGGAAAGCACCCAATAGGTTCGGAGCCCTATTCTAAGATCATAACATGTTGTTGCCAGAATAGTATAAATTATTTATATTTATTTGTTGGATGAAGTTGTTATGTTCATTGTTTTACATACCGACTTCCCATGAACGTAAACCCATTCATCGCCCCAAATAATCCTCTGACATGGTATTCATTCGGTTGATTATTTTTGCGGCCTGTGCCACGGCTACCCCAGCTGCAGATAATAATCCAATAGAACACCTCAGTCCAACACCCAGCTGTGGTGTTAGCTTCACAGCACACCCGGCGGCTTCTACCTCGGGCTTAGTGACATGTCCATCGACTGTGCCAGCGCCGTCTTCCAACGCTAGATTGCGCATCGAAGGAAACGACGCTGAGGGCACCATATTCGAAGCTTGCGTCGTGGCTGGCCCTCGGGAGGTGACCACCCAGTCGGGCGGCACGCATAAATGCGACGGAACCAACGCGCGCGCGAACCACAAACCCGGAACGGTGCCTACGGTTCAACTAGATGCCGCGGCCCACCACACCGGGTTCAGCTATGACGGCACCTATGACCCGGCGTACGAGGACTACTTTATCACGAGCATCAGCACCTCGACGCAGAATAGCGCCCAGTTCTGGGGTATCTTGGTAAATGGGCAATTTACGCCTGCGGGCGGTTGCCAGTTCGAAATCAACGGCGGTGATGAAACCCTGTTTGCGTTCGATGCATTCAGTAAAGACGCTTTCCTTAAGGTCATGCCGGACTTTGCTGTCGCTGAGGCTGGTAATGGGAATGTGACCGTTACCGTTACTGATTCCGTGACTGGAGGCCCCCAGGCTGGAGTTCAGCTTGGTGATGTGTATACTGATGTGAATGGAGATGCAACCATCCCCGTCCCTGACGAGCCTGGCTGCTACGAGTTCAAGGGCACGAGGCCCGGTGCCCTACGGTCGAATACGTTCTACCTAACGGTTGTGGGTACTTTTATAAGTGCATGAATGAAATCTTTAAGTTAGATGACATCCTGCGGCTTATATGTTAGCTCTCTAGCCTGAGTTGATGGCGTGGAGATCATACAATGTTCATTTGACCGCCTCAGCAGGGGCAACGCTATATATGATGAGAGCCACCTATGCTTCTAGCTGTAGGGCTAAGAGCCATTGTATTACCCTGTGAGTTTGGGGGGATCTTGTCGAATTGCCTTGGGGGTCCAAGAGCGGTAGCTGGCATGAATATCATGCTGTTTCGTTGGTGTATGTGAATTTCCTCCATGTCCCTAATAGTGTCGTTCCTGGGTCAATACAGCAAGGATGAGTCGCACAGGCCCTGACAGCTAATATATATATGCAGCCATGAGACGAAAGATCCACTGAGATGATTGTATATAGATGACTTCCGGTAAGCACACTAACATCAAGTCTCCGAGAAGCGTAGACTAGATTATTCGGAAGCATATGGCAGCTATTGGATTTAGGTTGTGGCAGACCATTGATTGTCTATAGCAAGACATAGGACATGGCAGTATTTTATATTCTGAAGACAAGATGACATGAAGTGCTCGTGGCGTTGTGTACAGCGTGTTTTGCACCTAGACTTCCAGCTCTCATGTAGTTCTGACTCCTAATTATTCCATGACACGCGAGAAATACAACGTCACAATGTCTCAATAAGTAGCAAGGCTATGGCATCTTTCGATCCATATAAATTTGCCTTGCTGCCCTGCCGATAATCCCGCAAAGTTCCCATCGCTCGGGAGAGCGCGGCGGATCTATGAGAGAAGTGTGAAGAAATTAATATAGCAGATGACTTTGTTGGCATGGATTTGGCGCGCAAGTTCATCTAGATGGGCATGAATGGACGAGTAGATACGCGAATCACGCAGGGGACCCAAGTATGAGAGAGATAGAACTAAGACGGGCGAGGAGTTATAAACGAGTGAAAATCATGCTGATAAGTGCAAGGAAGAGTAGGCGAGGCATGTGTTTTGTGAAGTTTGGATGGTATGTCAAATTTATGAGGAATATAAGGGGGAAAAGATGATATTGTAAAAGAATAGACTGCTGATAGATACTCCTTAGTACCTTTTTGCTCATATCGCCTCACGGCCACAGGGAACTGCGGGCACCTTTACGGCAGCCGAGAAGAGAAAACCTAGCTCCAACAAATTCGCCTGCTGCTGAGTCGATAGATTTAATGTTGGATCGGTTTCATACAGTTAGTAAATTGTACAGTGTCTATAGTGATACAGTGGGCGACCGTCTATCTATGCTGCCGCTAGGTATCCCCATAAACAATCGAAACACCAAGGAACGCCAGGCCAATGCAGCAGTCGAGTGAAGATGCTTATCATAGCGGTCAAATCCATACTCCCCAAGCGCCCCCCCTGATGAATGGCAATAAACTTGGCGACGTAGATGTCGCCGGTCTCAATAGCCGGGGATTCGCCTTTGCCCCTTTTGTCTTACTACCGGTCCTTATACACCTTTGGCTTGAAACCTTCTTTAATCTCCGCCTCTTGGGCAGCTTTTTCCATGGCTGGCCGTATTTCTGCTTCTATGCGCTCCCGTGCCCTCAAGACTTTGCTTTGTAGGTAGAAACTACCGCCCTTTTGCGGATCGTTTGCGTCGAAGAGTTTTTTGAACCTTTCCATGATCTCTTCGGTGTTCGTTTGGACTCCCTGTGGCGGCTTCACATTGAGAATCTTGCAGGCTTCGTCGAGGGTCATGCTACCCGAACCACCTCGTGCCGTGGAAGCATTGGGGTTTATTTTGGCTTGTGCTCGTGCATAGTTGGATGATGCTTGGGCTTGCTTATAAGCTTCGGCGAACGAGCGACCGAGGACACGGGTGCCGGTAAGTACTATTTGCGTTATGATTCGATGGGCCTAGCAATGTGGTCAGTTTGCGGTCCGATACCGCTGGGAATGCGATGTTTTAGAGAGTTGGAGAAGCATGGAGACAGACGGAAAGTAAGCGGAGTAGCTAACCATTTCTATTATGCGGTCGGTCTCCCTTGATTTATAAAGTACAGACGTATGTGATCAAGTCACCGGATTCGAACTTGGCGTGAACAGAGCGAAGGCCGACGTCGAGTTGTTGGGCAAAAGAGAGGCGTTGCGACTAAAAATTGTCCGGGTCATATTCTATTGAATTGACATGCTGCTTATCGATTCTCATGGGCCTTCAAACTGTGGGTCTGGTATGGAACTAGCCGGGAGCGACACAGCCACAACAACAGCCTTTTGATTCAGTGAAACAATACAGCACAAGCCACAGCACAAGCCACAAGCCCTAGCCTGCCAAGTGGCTGGCGCACCTTCGATGCAGGGGCAGCTCTGCTCACAATACTACCTGGATTGGATACCTGGATACGCTACACACATCCACTCCAGGCGATCCTGGCGCCAACGCCACAATCGGTGAAGACACATTTTAAAGATTGACGATAGCTACCTACTTACCTACCTACCTCCCTCGCCCAACCGCCTGTCTGGACATCCTTGCTACATATCGGTTCTACTCTTTAAACCACCGCCTTGCGACCGCCATATTCCACTTGTTCAAGCTTCTAGTCGAACCCTCCGCTTCTCCATTCGTCCTCGATCCACTGTGCTTTCGTAGGGTCACAACCGAGTTCCCTGCCTTGACCTCTGATATCGAACGCGGTCAACATAAAGAAGTCGTCTAGTCGGCCACAAAAGAATGTCGCAATACTATGGAGCGCCCCCTACAAACCAATACGGCGGTGGTGCTCCCGCTCAAAATCTACAATTTTACCCGTCATCCTATTCTCCAGGTGTCCCGGCGCAAGGAGTAGGCGCACAACCATACGGATATGGCGTGCCACCACCAGGCCCGGGGAATTATGGAGGATTTGGTGGCGCACCGGGTGTGAGCGGGCGCATGGGCGAGCAGGGTGGGCTACGGACGGGCTGGCTCGCTGCTTTTTCAACAGAGGGTTACGATGGTGAGCCACCATTATTAGAAGAGTTAGGTGTCAACTGGGGGCATATTCAAATGAAGGTAAGATGCCAGACTGTGCACTGTTGGCCTCTCTTTTAGATTGTACTGACGTTTGACGTAGACTTTCGCCGTTCTTAATCCTTTCGCGCGCATCGACCAACACATCATGGATGACTCCGATCTCGCTGGTCCTATTCTCTTTTTCCTCCTTTTCGGCACCTTCTTGCTTCTTAGTGGGAAGGTACATTTTGGCTACATCTACGGGTTAGCGTTAATGGGATCTATTTCGCTTCACACTATCCTATCGTTAATGTCTCCAGATGGACCAGATTCTCCATCTGCGCACACGGCTTCAGCATATACGCCGGGCGCGGGGTATCCTGGTGACCCCGCCGCCAGCAGCCATGACGATCCAAAAGGCCAACTCAGTAGTACGTTAACATTTGTAAGGAGCGCGAGCGTACTCGGATATTGTCTTCTACCACTTGTGTTGGTCAGTTTGGTGGGCATTGTGATGCCTATGGATGGACCTTTTGGGTACATCTTGACGACCGCGGCCATCATGTGGTGCACAACCAGCGCCAGTGGCATGTTTTGTGCAGTAGGGAGAATGAGGCAAATGAGGTTGCTAGTAGCCTACCCACTAGCACTTTTCTACGTTGGGTTTGGGATAATGAGTATTTTCAGCAGCCGCGGTTCAGGCACCTTAGCCAAGGCAGCCAATTTATCTTGATTGAGCGATGCCTCTTTCTCCTGTCGATGAAACACGACTACAACATCTGGTCTGGCTGGGCATGGCAAGCTACCCTTGTAAATGACGACAGCGTTGGCATTGTGGAGTTCAAAATGTGCAGTATAGAAATTGCCGCGAGTAGTGTAAAATGATCATAATCGTTGACGAAATTATGGGTTGATAGCACGCATTTGAAGCTGATGAACGTAATAATACTGAAAAAAAAACTCTTCCTTTTGTTCTCACATTGACTAAGAAGAGATGCAAGTGGAATACCACACTACTAGGTACTCCAAATCCACCACACAGACCCTCTAACAATACAAATATAGCCCACCCCTAGATTGATCTATCATATCATTATGGCTTCTGCGAATACACTATCGACCTAGATAACTTCCCTACAGCTATATAGCTGCAGCATACCTAGTATTGGGTTACATGAAGTGTGGAGATTGATAGGGCATTGATGTTTTTAAGTTGCATTGAGACCTGCGTTTATCGTGGAGAGTCTTGAAGTACAACTACTATGTAATCCCTTGTAATATTTTTAGTAGATATTATGCTAAGGTGGCATTTGAACATGGCTGCATTGAGTAAGTTAGCTGATTGTAGAACTGCAGAACACCGAATGTTAGTACAATAACCACACTAATAGATACTATTTTTTTTAATAGAATGAATGAGTTCCCTTTACTATATAGCTTAAGTAGCTTTCATGATTGTATATCTGCACATACACGGTAATTCCTCCTTAGGTATTCTTGCGTCCTCCTCCCTAACCTGGTTTCCGCCTCATAAGGGTATTTTTCCCTTTGCTGGATGCGTCATTCCGGAGTGGGGTGTGGATCGTAGACCCTACACTAGACAAGCAATGGATCTGGTAACGAATTCAGCAATAGGCCGAGTAATCATGAAACATCTGGGTGTACTATGTACTGCGTAGCTACCCTTGCCTGAAGACTCGAGACCAGGATCTTGGTTGTATCTTGGCATCAGTGGTGGAAGTATGTTTACCCGGAGTGAATGCGGAAATAGGTATATGACCGATTGTTTGAATCACTTTACTGATGTTTATACCCGGGGGCAGCATGGACGACTCATCGCTCTCTCAGTCCTACATTAATGAGCAGATCACAATGTCTGGACATAAACTGTCAGCTCTTCGAGTAGTATACGCACCGTCGTGGTGCTAGCTTCAGACGGAGACCCCGGATCGCCGCAGCGCTACTTAAAAAAGTGCCGAACTATGTTTCTGGGGAAGTTCTAGGTAGTCATACACTAAACTTGACGATCCTAGGCTAGGTCGTTGTGGCTAGCCTATCGGTGGAATTAGAAACATGAATGCTTATATTATTGTGATGTGACCTACACTGATACTGAGACCATAAACTTCTAAACCCCTACCATTCACAGGTTATAATCACTGGGGGTTGGTATGTTTGATTCCAATACTGGCCAAATAAAGGGTCCCTATCTCCGCTGAATAGATCATTTCAGTTGTGATGTGGAAATCGAAGCAAAAAACTTACGCTGGTACTTCCCGGTAAACCTTGCACCACCCTTGTTCGTAGACATGTGCTTTGAAGCGGTTAGCCATGATGTCCCTATCAAGCCCTAGGGTCTAATAAATTCCGTATTTTGTACACTACCTAATGCTACACTAGTGATATGGACATAAGAATCATGCTAATTCGGGATCCTCTTCCACTCCCTTTGCCCTAAAGTCAAAAAAAGAAAATGCACATTCCTCCATTAATAGTTTATAGTATAGAAGTGGTTTCTCCAGTGGTCACTGTCTTACCTATTCGGTCCGGGGGACAGGCTAGATAGAGCTTTCCCTCACCCTCCAAAGCTCTTCTAATCCCGGTTCTAACCCCGGCTCCGGCTACGTGTTTCCCCCGGGCCTTGCCCGGACGCTGCCCCGGCTTCCTAGTGTTGCTTCTCCAATTACTTGACAAATTTGACGCGGTTGAGGCGTATCTCCAACCCCAAATGGGACATATCTCCACGTGTACGTAAGGTGGTGCGAACGTTGCGGGGACAGATCCGTGCTACTACTGGCAGTGTACACTAGTATTTAATCCCAACATCTCCTAGATTACGACCAACTAGAGCTTTTCTAGATCATTGAGTCTCGTTGCGCAGATTCAGCGCAAATATCATTCGACATGGCCAAAGCCCACTCGGAGAATTTAGAGACTGCGTCTGCAGACATAGAGAAGCATAGTGGACATAACCTCCATGGCGCTGCTGAGAGAGGCTTCGTCGCGACAGACCGGTAAGCAAAGCGATATAGTGCTCCCTCTGTACAAATGAGCTTATACTCTAAAGGCATGGTGAATCTCTTGTCCAGTTCAACCCTGAGGCCGAAAGGAAACTGCGTAACAAGCTCGATTACATGATCGTCCCCACGGTGTCGATACTCTACTTGTTCTGCTTCATCGACCGCGCAAATATCGGTATGTGCAGCTGCTCCTCGTCTTCTTGAATCCCTCTGATAGGCGATATAGGAAATGCCCGTCTAGCTGGTTTCGAGACAGACCTTGGCTTGGTAGGGTACGACTACAACACAGTGTTGTCCATCTTCTACGTCAGCTATATTGTCTTCGAGATTCCGTCGAACCTAGCGTGTAAATGGATCGGACCTGGCGTAAGTGATTCTTGGGCTCTTTTTTCTTCTCAGCCCGACTAGTGTTAAGACCTCCTTTTGGGTTGAAATCATGTCTCAGCAGCTTCTCGTGTCGCCGAAACACCTGTATAAATCATACTCGAAATGGCAGTAACTGACTCTAATGTTACAGTGGTTCTTACCCGCCATATCGTTAGGTTTCGGGATTTCCTCCCTTGGAACCGCTTTCGTTCATACTAAGTCCGCTGCCTGTGGTGTTCGGTTTGTGCTTGGCGCTTTCGAGGCTGGGATGATGCCAGGTAGGTTTTACCATCTCAATAGGGGTGCTTGGAAAGAATGAAGGCATGCAGGTATGGCTAACCACGGATAGGCATTTCCTACTACCTATCTCGTTGGTACCGTAGATCGGAGCTGACTTTCCGACTATCCCTGTTCATCGTTATGGCGCCTCTAGCGGGCGCCTTTGGGGGCCTGCTGGCGTCCGGCATTCTCAAGCTAGACCACTTCGGAAGCTTACACTCGTGGCGCATGATCTTCGGTATCGAGGGAATAATCACCATAGGACTTTCTATCATCTCCTTCTTCACGTTGACGGACCGTCCCGAGACGGCGCGTTGGCTCACGCAGGAGGAGAAGGACCTCGCTATCGCACGTGTCAAGTCCGAACGGATGGCCCAGGCTAGCGTACTCGACAAACCCGACAAGCAGAAGTTGTGGCTAGGGTTCTGGAATCCAGTGGTGCTGTCAACGGCGTTCGTCTTCCTGCTCAACAACATCACCGTGCAGGGTCTCTCCTTTTTCACGCCAACTATCGTTGGCACCATTTATCCGATGAAGTCGACGATTGAGAAGCAGCTATACACGGTCCCGCCGTACGTCGTAGGCGCCGTCTTCGTGCTTGGACTGTCGCTAGGTAGCTGGCGTTTCGACCGGCGGACCATCTTCATCGTCGCCACGGCGCCGCTCACGATGCTGGGATACATCCTTTTCCTGGCCAGTGACGAGGCCCGCGTCCGATACGCCGCGGCTTTCTTGGCAGCCACTAGCACTTTTGCATTAGGTCCATTGGCTAATGCTCAGACCTCAGCTGCTGTCGTCAGCGACACAAGTCGTAGCATGGCGATTGGTTCAAATGTCATGTTTGGTAACATTGGCGGTCTCATCGCCACATGGTCATATTTGCCCTCCGACGGCCCTGATTATAAGATCGGCAATGGTATCAACCTTGCAGCTGCGAGTCTTATTCTTATCGTGTCCACGAGCCAGTTGCTCTGGATGAATTGGGATAACAAAAGAAGGAATGGGTTGGACATTGACTCTGAATTGGAGGGTATGACGCAGACGGAGATTGAAAGCCTCGAGTGGAAGCATCCCGGTTTCCGATGGCGACCGTAAGTAGTAATAAGGGTTCCCCTTCTGTGTATTGGTAGGTTGTCGTTAATGGGAGCGGATGGTGGCTTAGTGACGATAAGAAGCCTGGTTAATTATTAGCACTAGTAGGAGGCACTATTAGTAAATGGAGTTATGATCCGGTAGTAATAGGCTTTTATGGATCACTTAAACATGATAGTACTACCATACAAAGAATAGCCTTTACTAGAATAGAAATATAAGTATTTGGTTAGTCTTAGGCGTGTCTGCTACCTAGAAGCCTGAGCTAGTTGTCCTCGTAAGATACCCTTGCCGCGCTCACTAACCCACCGGGCAAATACCAGGCAGTATGGCTTGAAAAAGTTATTTTATTATAGTTATTGGTTTTAGTTCCGGTGTGTGACAAAGCTATGGTCGATGTTGACTTCCTATGAAAATTTTATTCGTTATTATCAATATAGCCAACTATCTAGTGAAAGTAAGATTGACAGTAGAAGATAGAGAAACGCTAAAGAAATAATAGCAGCCCAAGACAGGCTTATTTTGAAAATCGAAGACGCAACGCCGACAAAGGACAGGCGGCATAGATATTCTAAAGTGACTTGAATTCACGTACTACTCATCCCTTCAACTTCCAGTTGAGGATTCCTCATTTCATCAAGTATGCGAAAGGGGAGAAGGGAGTGAGGCGGAGACGAGAGGACGATTGGAAAGGCTACTTACATCCCGTGAAGAACTCGGGGACACTTTTATATCATTCCCCTATGCTCTAATGGACGGCCGGGGACAGTCGGCATAACGTGTACTCAAACTTGAAGAATATCGTTCGTGGGGCGCGGGTCAGTAGAGAGTGAGCTAAATACACCTGGTCAATACGGCTAGAGTCTGATTTCTCTTCTCTATTTGAATCCTGGCGCTCGGTATTGTAGCTCGAGCGCTCTGATAGATGTCAACAGCCATTAGACATGCACATTAGGGAATCTTTCGTGTGTGTAAACGTGTTAGTCTATGCTTCTAAGCCCGGTATTCCGAAATAGGGAAGTGTGTAATTCGGACCCCTAGAATACGTTTTCGTCTCATACCTCTACGAGTTGTCAGCATATTTGGCGTCGCTCCAGTATTACGGTCCGGGGGAGCAGGTAGGCTTTGTTATCAAATGGTACTCCTATATTTCGGATTATACGGCTCACGCTTGGGGGCCTTCCCGTACTCGCGATGGGCCGGATTATAAGTATGATGACCATGTCTATGGCCCATTATAATAATGTGCTAGCTTGGTCAGAAAAACGTGGCGGTTAGCTGCTCCCATAGGGTTGAGAACGAGGTGAACTACTCGGCTCGGTATCCGAGGAAGTTCATTTAGACTGCGCGGATGTAGCTGCTCCCCGGATTTTCGCTATATAAAACTGCGACCTCCACATCAATCTCCCCAATCAGCATTTTGACTCTAAAGCGCACCATACAGCAAGGTAAGGCAATTTATTAAAGGAACGGATATATTATCACCTGTCAACAATGCAAGGCCCAATAGTGTTCGACCTGGGACGTGCCGCTAGTATCCCCCCAGATTGATTATGTCACACGGCATCGTTGGCGAGTGAGCATGCGGCTTTCTAAATATCCGGATAAATTACATCACTCACGGAACGGCCTTTATGCTTGACGGAAAGAGACAGAGCCATGCTCATCACTAGGTTCTTGCTATTATGGTAAGACTTTTATGAATGTAGAAAAGAAGGCCCGATTGATATAGTATACTCTAATTTAGAGACGTTGTTCGGCAAATCGTTAATATATCTGATGTGTCCGCCTGGGGTTGCTATATGCGTCGAACCGCTCAGACTTGGACGTTGGTGAGCGCCTTGAACGGCCCTATAAATGACTGGCATCGCCACTGGGTCATCGGCAATGGTTTGTCTGCGATGCAAGCACCACGGTAACTCCAAGTGTTCGTAGCTAACTTAGCAGAAATGAAGTTCTCTTATATCGCAACTTTGGCATTTGCCATCTCGGCCGAGGCTCACTGTATCTTCCAAGTACGTGAAGGGGAACAGGCGACCAATAGGAATGCTTTTGATATCCTAACTAAGTTTCTAGGAAGTCTCAGTCAACGATCAGAAACAAGGGTCACTTGTCGGTCTGCGTGCCCCGTACGACAACAACCCTGTCTACGATGTGAACTCGCAAGACATCATCTGCCAGAAGCAGGGGAGGACATCTGACAAAGTTATCAATGTCAAAGCCGGAGACAACATTGGCGCATACTTTGGACACGTGATCGGCGGTGCGCAAATTCCCAACGATCCCGACAATCCGATCGCGCCCTCACACAAGGGCCCAATCACCGCGTGGCTGGCTAAGGTTGACAATGCTGCGACTGCGAGCAAGACCGGACTGAAGTGGTTCAAGATATGGGAAGACACATTTAATCCGTCCACGAGGAAGTGGGGTGTGGACAACATGATCTCGAATCAAGGTTGGACGAAGTTCCAGATGCCGCAATGCATCGCTCCCGGCGACTACCTCATGCGTGTCGAAATCTTGGCCTTGCACTCGGCTAGATCTAACATGGGAGCGCAATTCTATGTGAGTCAATTATTACATTAGTTATCTATGTATATCCACATGGAAGTGTCATAGATCGCTGACTCTTGACCCTGCGCAGATGTCGTGCGCCCAACTGAGAATCAGTGGCAGTGGTACGTTCACGCCTAGCCAGACGGTTAGTTTCCCGGGCGCCTATCAGCAAAGCGACCCGAGTATTGTGGTCAACATCTACGGACTCACTGGCCAGCCCGACAATGGTGGCAAGACGTACAATGCTCCCGGGAATGTACCTGTCATAAAGTGTTAGACGAAGATAACGCGGTTATGTCGGCTCGCTGGGGTTGCTTGAACGATAATCATCTGTAGAAGCCATAGTCTCGCCATAGAGAAGCTATAGAGGGGCATATGAGGTCAGATAGACCAACTTGCCAATTAATTGGTCGCATTCTGATCGCAGATTATGACTTTTCAACGTTGTGTGCCGTCGTTCCGGAAGACCTAGGCAGAAATATGGCCCCCACCACGTCGTCTCCGTGGGTGAGATTGAAGGTGATATATCATAATTCGCCTCAGCCCTACTCATATACTAATGCCCGTACACTCATCATAGTAGGCGCTCAATATAGCCTCGAGTTTGATTATGTTAACAAGTTAGCTCGATCCATTTTTTATAGCAAGTTAGGATCCGAAACCAATGCCAGACACGCATCTGGCCCTTCCAGGGGGTATGTTTGTTTAGAGTTGTCTACACGGCGTTTATACTGTACTATGTACACTACGTAATAAACCCTACACTACTACGTCCGTTGTCACTATGAGTGGCTATAATAGTAGACTATCTTGGCTAGTGTTCGGCTGCTTACTTATGCGCACAGGTACCTAGCCTCTAGCACTTTATACGTATTTCCTCTCATATTCTACATACTGTAGTCCAGAGAGAGGGGAATAGAGGGAGGGGGAGGGGAAAAGATAGAAACGATCGACTCTGGCCTGTCTGTAAGTTGGGTATGAATGCCGAACTAGATGATGGCACTACTTTAGTTGACAAGTGTAGGTTGCATTGGTCTGGTCGTGATGACATACACTGCCTCCCTAAGTAAGTAAGCATACGACTACACTAGTAGGTTACATAGTGGCTACTGCAGGTAAGGGAGTGGCTCATGGTGGTTTCATAGCTGCCCCAAATCCCCCCAACTAACCCCTGGAGCTGACAACAAACAGCACGATCCTCCTAGCGACACTACTCCTAACAACACTCCTTACTTGCAAAGGCCTAACGGTGACTAACATCACCTGCCCCGACAATGTGGAACATGGCGTGCAAGCTGCGATACTTGACCCAGGTCCATTCCCTTAACAGTCAAGTGTTAGTGCTATCATAACATGCATGCATGGCCTGCAGCGAATTTTGGGGCTCGATGCTCGCGAGCTATTAATATATCGGCTCTCGGCTAGTGTATGGGCCTCTTATACTTACCTATGAAAAGCAAAGCCTGCGCTGCTCTATGACTGTATCCTGCATGCTATGTCTGGCGTTTCTAATCATAATTTATTCAAAATTTAAGTTATCGTCGAGTTAGCCGCTTAAGCAAGTTTGTATTGTGTCACATCAGTGAGGGGAGTAGAATCTCGGTCCATCGCTGTAGAGATGGCGCCGGCCACATTGCAATCCTCGACTACTGGGATTAGCGTCAATTCTGACTCCGCCAAGGTAGACCTGGCCGACCAGAAAGAAATTGAGGCTATTTGGAAAGAAGTCCACGCCAAGGTCATCGAGCTCGCTGGCGGTGATCCTAGAAAGGTGAACCAACTGTTGACCATTGACGATGTTCTTAGGTATATCGACAGTGCCCAGAAAGCAGAAGCGCAAAAGGCCGAGGAATATGGCCAGTTCAAAAACATTGTCGGACAAACTCTGCAGTGCATTAGTACTATAGGGGGGATTGTCGCTGATGGCATGTCCGATGTAGGCAACAAGCAGCTATTCAGTCAACTATCATTTAGTATTGACGTAGACTATAGGTTTTCGCTCCGGCGGGTATGTGCTACAATGCATTAACATTTGTCATCCAGGCATGGCAAGGTTACGAGGGGACGTTCGCCAACCTTGCTGAGCTCTTGGAAAAGTGCGTCGAATTCTTCGAGAGGCTACAATCCTATCAGGGTCGCATGGACGGCAGATTAACTCGCCTCGCATCTCAGAATCTGAGACTCTTTGTTGAAATTTGCAGTCGCACGATTAAGTTGCGCAAGAAGCACACTAGGTTCCTCAGATTCACGAAGCAGCTTTTCCTCAATGATGACGGAGTCCAAGACCTATTAGCCATGATAGACAGGCTCAACTCTAAAGAGGCGCTGCTGGTCAACGCTCAGACATATCGGATTGTCAGTGACACCGCCGGAGATCTTAAGTTGATGGTTGAGAACCAAAAAGAACAAAAGCGCGAGGATGAGGCCAAAAAATGGCGTCGCTTGATAGCGAAGGCATTAGGGTTTCCTGGAACGACGCTCGACAACGATGGGGAGCCCGTGCCCACCTGGCAGAGGGCATTTGACACTCGTTTGAACTCTCTTGTCGAGGGTACGGGTACATGGTGGAGGACGGACGATACCTTCTCCCACTGGGCCATGGCACAGTATCCCGAAGAATCGATCTTCGTCCTCAGCGGCACGGGTGGCACCGGGAAAACATCGAGTAAGTGTCATGGAAAGGGTCGTCGTGGCGACGCAATGGCTCGTGAACATGGTATCTGACATACAATATATAGTGATGGCCAATACAATCAAATCAATAAGACGGATGGGTTCAGGGGCCCCCTCATCCCGTGTAGTGGCAGTTTATTATTTTGCGGATGGCGATAAGCGAAAGCCAGACGATGAAGATGAAAGCGGATATCTTCAGCGTGTCTCGAGAACATTACTTTGGCAACTCGCTACATCATACGAGGCGATGACCAAATCAGTAGCTACGGTAGTCGAGCGAGCAAATCATTTCGACGGGGCACTCGATCTTTGGGATCAACTTTTCTTTAACAATAAGGAACTACAAAACTCCAACACGACGTTCTATATTTTTATCGATTCCCTCGATCTGGAACTTGTACCATTGCTTCAAAAGCATTACAAATTAGCTGACCATGCTAAAGTACGAATCTTTTTGACAGGGAGACCTGAAAGCGTTATAGATTATCTCGGCCAGGCCGACGGCGTGAACTTTGCCGAAGTTCAAATTACTACCCGCAATAGTGACGATGTCGAGAAATACATTATTTTCCAAATGGATACTATACCAATGTTACGAGATACAGGTAGACAAGGGATATCCGAATGGCGACAAATCATCATGGACGAGCTCCGGGACAAGTGTGACGGTGACTACTTCAAACTAAACACGAGTCTTGCTGCCCTTGCCAAGGTAGACCTGATTGAAGACATCAGGGAAGTCTTAAGAGATGCTGGTAAGCCTCGCATAGACCAAATCAAAGCCGAACTCCGCCGTCTCAACAACACTCGTACCCTTAAGGAGATCCGAGAGATTAATGAACTCATTCTTTGGGTTGACAATGGCCGCCGTTACTTTTCTGTCGAGGTCATGGATGCCATTCTCTCCGTCAAGCATCGACAGCCCTCCGCCGCAGCCCAAGGCGACCAAAGACTGCCATTAATACAATGGCAGACGCCTAACCTGCTAATAAAACCTAGCGAAGCTGAAGAGCCCGCAGCATTAACGACAATATCCCTACTTCCACTTGCACAAAAGCTCCGAGAGAAGTATCCGATATTCAGCGTCACGGACTCTGGTGTGGTCGACTGGCGCAATCCCGAGATTAGGAGTCACATACCTACACGAGAGGGTCAAGAGGATACCACATTTGATGGTCAACTCTCATCTCAGTCGCAAGTCATCCAAGAATCGGAGATTAGTATTGTTCGACATTTTCTTAACCATGTCTGCCCCGAAGAGCTCTACAAACGGTTCGAATTTGAAGAATTTTTCAACGAGAAATTAGGCGCCAGACTGAAGGAATACATACACCTTGATCCCGATAATGCAGAAATTAGAATTGTATTCACCTGTCTATTGATACTGACTGATGAAGAGCTGAGTAGACGGGAGGCCCTACGTTTATACGCGATGAACTGGCTCTTGGACCACTTACAAAATGTCGACCTATCTGTAGCCGACCGGAAGCTTAAAGGGCAGGTAGGACCTTTGCTTGTTCGTCTATTTATAGAAGATTGTGGTATTGACTCACTATTCTGGGCCTTTGGTAAGAAATCCTGTTTTTTCTCTCCATCTCATTGAAGGGCATGAGAGCAATATACTTCACTATTACACTTCATCTACTTTGTATCCTTCTCCATCATCTCAAGGATCCATAGCATGCTGAGGATGGGCGATTCGGCGAGATCTAATCGATGGTCCCGTCTCAGGAGAGCTAATCATCTCTTTTAATATCCAGCTCCCCCTCCTCAAATATGGACAACTAACATCCACTCACCTAGATGCTAATGTTAGTATGAAAACTTGGGAGCAAGGCGAAGCCGTATATCTACGCGAGGCTCGAACTGAGTGGCTTTATTCGACTGCTGGTGTCCACGAGGTTAAGCGGTATGTATATTTTGAGCTTATTCTTTACGGTTCCCATTCACCGATCTGGATCATTTATCTTGAAGTAATATCTAAGAACCAAGTGTCAACTGACCTCTATTGTCTAGCTGGTTAAACGACTCTTCGGTCACGAAATTCATTACTGATGAGGCGAGCCTGGATTTTCTCGCTGCTGTCAAAGCATCCGCGACAGGTCTACATAAGGTTATCCTATCACGCGCCGCACGGCGTATGGCAACACATTTATTTATTGAGATAGAGTTCCTTAAACGGCATTTCTTAACTGCGGCCTGCTTCCTTCGAGGATATCTAGCTAGGGTAAGATTTCAAACAATAGCATCAGTATCCAAACTAATCTCTTTTTAAAGCTAGAGGGGAAGGAAATGCCAGATAAACCTGATGTCTATCGAGATGACGAATGGGAGGGACTCCCATCCTGGGAGGGCACTAAATTTTCTTTAATTGAGCTCGAAAAGATCGAAACCTGGGCATACGAGCAATTAGCCGATTCTAAATCCACGCCATCTCTTGAGTCTCTTTGGGAGATTCATGGCGCACTTCAAGCATTCCAATTATGCGACAATGAAGAAGAAAAGGATGAGGTCTCTCAACGACGAGCGAAGAGGGCTCTTGACCTAAACCCTCAAAATTGGCATGCCTGCCACTTCGTGTCTGGCCGACCGGGTACTAGTAAAGAGGAAGGTGTTGAACTTATCAAACGAGCGAAGAAAGCAGTTGATGATCTTCGGGCCAAAGACGATACCTGGATGAGCAGCTCTGCTAACACATCCCTCCTGGCTAGGATTACGTTTGAGTTGGGAAATAAACTCTGGGACATTGGCGACTTCGACTCTGCGGCTCGCACCCACCGCGAAAGTCTTGACTATGATTACGTCCACTTTAGCGCATATTTCAAAGCTCTTGGCCGTTACGAAGAACACCAAAAATGGGATGATTTCATTGCATTTATAGAGACCTTGAACAGGAAGAGCGATATATGGGATGCTTACTTTGATGAGCTCGTCAACGAATTTATCCTTGGGCTTCTTGATGAAGACTCTGACATGCTTGCATATGTGGCTGATACTACCGGCAAATGGGATGTTATCCGGGACTTCTTTGAGACCGCCACGGAAATCGGAAGCAAACAGCAGGCCTACGATCTCTTATTCCTCCTCCGAGCGGCATTTGCCAGGACTTTGGAGCTTACTAGTGGTATCGTGGACGAAAAGACTGTGATTAGTACTCGAGTTGCTGCCCTCGAGTCTAATCAAGCTCACCCAAGCGACACACTTCCGCAAGCAAGAGTATATGCGATGACGGACTCGCTAGCCCAGATCTATCTTGAAAAGGCTTTCCAACCTAATACATCCGAAGAGAAGGTTGAAGCACTGGGGTTGTCCATATCCGCTTTATTGCCGGATGTAAGCGATCTGACGGATGCATGGGGTAATGTTACGACAGTTTGTTGTATAATTCGCTACCACCACAAACGTGATACGAAGTCCGAAATTGCAAAAAGCTGGATAAGAAGGATTGTGCGCGCTGGGATAGAACTTCTCTCAGACTCAGATACAGGTACTTTATCAGAACACTGGCTAATAGGCCACCTTCCTATTTACAGCTTTTTACTGACAATATGCTATCGTAGATAACGACAACTATGCCTATTGGCTGCTTCACAGGCTCTTCGCTACTCTTGAAGATGACGAGAATCTTAGGATTACCTGGAATTCGCGCAATGCATCTCAAGCTCGGGATGTAGCTAAGTGGGATGACTGGGTCTCAACACCCATTACTTCTCCTACCAAGGTTAAATCCTCGCAGTTAGGGTCTATGGCCAGTAGATTGGAGGAAAATATTCCGCGGACAGATTCTATTAGCTCTACGACGTCGCTACCCCGAAAAGCACGGGATACTAGTAAAGAGAACGGGCAAATTCAAAATGGTGACGCAGGGAAAACTAACGGAAACTCCGTCAGGACAGCTACAGCTTCCTCAGCCCCTGAACTAGGACATGAGGATGAAGGATTTCAACGAGCACCCCCAACAAGGATTACCACTGACATCATAGAAGCTGCACCGGAAGATGCGCCCCCGAAGCCAACGTGGTTTGTCGCCTGTGATGGGTGCGATAAGCAGTGGACCGTAATGAACGAGCCACTGTTTAACTGCGCGGACTGTGTTGGGGATATCGTGCTAGATCGTCAATGCCACTCCTTGCTCATGAAAGATGAACTCAAGGTCCGAGGATTCAAATGTAAGAAAGAACACAAGTTCCTCGAGATCCCGAGTTGGGACGAAGCGCGTTTCAAGGACCTGCCAAAGAATTGCTTGCCAGTACCTGTAAACGCCGACAGTCACAAAAGATGGATCCCTCTGGACGAGTGGAAGGAGAACCTGAGGAAACAGTATCTATCAGAGTAAGCCCTTTTGGCGAATCGGGCCCGGCTAGAGAACTCGATAGCCCCCCTTACGGCATTTACACTGTGTTTCTAGAAACCTATACTACTACTATATCTTCGGGACAGTGTAGGGGTTTCTTGACAGGAGCTCCGCACTGCATATCGCTGTCATGTGTGTATACACCACCTAGGCCAAAATATAGAGAATGAGGGGACAGTGACTGAGAATTCCAAGAGGTAGCTAATTCGCGGTCTGAATTTTCCGTGTTTTCTCTATTTTAATCGTGCAAGCTGGGCACCTTGCTTGTCTGCCACGAAACCTCCTTCGGCTCGCGCCCGCAAAGATGCTGTCGCCCTACCTCCTGGAGCTACCTGTAAACTACCGACTAAACGAATAAGGCCAGGAGACATTTGAGGTATTAATACATCCGGAGGAGCGCTGGGGATACAACTAGTTATATCAGGCGACGACTTTTTCCAGTTAGCGAGGAGCGTACGCTCGCGAAAACACATAGGAGAAGGCGATATTGAGGACAATGTCATGTTTCATAACAATTACGGCAAAGAAAAACCATCACGCAAGCATGATACGGCAGTAGCGGCGGAGGAGGCTAGTATGCCCGGTACCGAAATAAGGCTGGTGAAAACCTGTACCATAAGGTGTGACAAGTATCCGGAACTAGGTTACATTAAAAAGTTTGCTGAGATGCCTATGTGGAGGCAGGTATAGGGGCTGTAGAGTGGTATCGCGAAGGCTCAAAGGCCTCCTAATTTTACCCTACCCTCAACTTAACTAAAACCTGGGTCCTCGGTATTTTCCACCCTAGTGGCATCCTTAATCTAGACCTGCGAAATATGTATTTAGATATAATAAGAGTAAGTAGAGGAGGCCGGTATACGATTTGAATGACACCTCGTGGAACAGAGATCAAAGAAAGCAACATCGATGAGCCCGGAAGGGCCACTTAGAATATATTGGCGTTTAGAAGAACTTCCATGCTAAATATGATTGAGGTAATTGGCTTTGCACAATCTTAGCAGCTATTCGGCAAACCGTATTTTGATATAGCCTATTACGGCGAAACTGTAGTTGTCGGAAACCGTAGCGTCATCCACAGAATATCTTCCGCTCAATTGTGTTTCCGAGGATAAGGCTGAAGTGTACATTGACGTTTCTGGGTTCCAAACACACAGCCTTAGACTGCATTGTCGAACATGATGATCGAACTCGGGTAGACATTGATATTATAGTCGTACGTCGCCAATCTCACGGTGTCCCTATATATCATACCGTAGGTTCCAACCGTGTTCAAGCCATAGATGCGGAAGTTGGTCGTGTTGGCGGCGTCATAGAGAACCATTCCCTGTTGGCAGAGGGTGCTCGCGCCCGCGTCGGAACATGACGTGCTGTAGTTGCTGAAGAACGAGTAGAGCCTGCGATTTAGTCGAGTTGGTTAACGATTGTTCCAATCCAATGATTCCTTTCCTGGCACATGAACTTACCCAGCACCGTAAATCAGCACGTTCTTGCTGGCTTGGACAGCTAGGCCCCACGCTTCGGCGCAGTTGGACGCTGCGGTAGCCCTTGGGCACGAGACGTCGAAGTTCGGATCAGTAGAGGTAATGAGCGGAAAGGGAGACCTCGCGGATGGGTTTGGCTGGTAATAGGGGGTTTCAGTTTGAATTTGGCCCGCATAGATATTTTGCGTATTGAGAAATCGGTACTGGTAGCGAACGTGGTGCTCCACCGATGTGCCCACGAGCCAGATATTGCCCACCTTGGACTCAACGAGTAGGCCACGCCCCGTGTACACTGTGATCTGACGCAGCTGAGGGTCATCCACGTCGTGATCGGCGGTCCAAAGCCACACGTTCTCCAAGTATAGGTTGCTGGCTGAGGTAGTGATATGCATAGCCGTGTTGCCTGATCTGCAGTTGTTGTTGATGATTGTCGACGATGGGGCTGCGGGACACTCTGCGTATGTAAGGCCTGATCCTTTTGTTCCTCCTATGCGTGTATGTACTGTAATATCTGGTATTAGTGATCGTTATCTAAAATGCACCTGTTTCAGAATCACGTAAATGCCCCGTTGGAACCTGGTTTCAGCCCGGGGAACATTCTCCCTTTACAAAGGCTAAAAAATCAAGAAAATAGCGTCCGAGATCACTTACCATCCCACATCCCACTAGGTGAACCTGAAGGCGAGGCAAGGTTCCACTGGATTAGGATAGCACCGGCCTGATTCGAACCCGGAGTCAGTAATAACTTCTTTGGTACATGATACCGAAATAATTTGAAATAACCGCAGAAAACCATGACCCAGAGTCACTTCGAAGCGGAAGTAAATATGAGTAGAGTACTGACCTGTGCACCCTTCGTAGACACCATCATATCACTCCATTCTACGACACCAGACTCTCCTGAGTTGCCGACTTGTACCACTGGCTTCGGAGAGCTGACATTGTTGAAGACTGAGCCGCTCGACATGATTACAGGATAGCCCTCACCAACGATCTTACTCTTCGCGGGTATAAAGAGCGTCGAGGTGATAATGTAGGTACCTGCGTCAAAATACACAAGCTTGCCAGAGACAGCCGCGGCAGTGATTACCTTCTGCAGGGCAGCGGTATCGTCTGTCTTTCCATCACCTTTGGCACCACCAGCCCGCACCGAGGAAAAGGACGAAGAAGGCAAGTCCGCATACGAAGGCTTGGACCGTTGGTAGTATTTTCCGTTGCTAAGGAGTGAGGCTGGCCGGGTGGATGGTGTCTGTGTGGTGGCAACCTTGTTGGGTCCATTGGGGTGGTAAACTTGTCCGCTTATCCAGCTGGTGATGGTGCTCGACGCGGTTGTGCCTGCGACAAGAGCAGCCTGGGTTGGACCATATTGCACCGCAGTGCCAACGTTGTTGAGCGAGATATTCTCGATAGCCAAGCTGCCGCCTGTGCGAGGCAACGAATTCGCGTTTCTGGATATGTTGAAGGCGATCTCTGTGTCGGTAAAGGAGCTGTCAAAGAATATCGCGGAACCCACCACTTCCTTATTGTCTTCGTCCCGCGTTGCCATGTCGAGGCCAACTGTGCAGTTATTCACAGAAATACCCTGGAACGTCCAACCCCAGTTCCAGATCTGGCTAATAGCTGTAACTGCATCGTAAAACGTGAGATTACGGACGGTGAACTGCTGGTTTCCAAACACGGCGCCGTATTTACCGCCGTAGAAGATAAGGTCGTTCATGAAACCGCCAGAACCGTCTTCGATAAAAAGACCCTGATGTTGTGTGCCGGCATCACTAGCCAGCCTAAAAACGATGTTCTGCAAGCTGGTAGCCTGGGATGTCGGCCAGTGTATTCCGGTGGCGGCATTCGCTGCGGGAATGGCCGTTGTATCGATAACGAAGTTCTTGATCTGTCGCCAGAAAATATTGGTAGCACCCCAAGGCAGCGCACCGCCCGGCTGGTACTGAGCACCGTCGATAACTCCAAATCCATTAAAGGTCGCAGTTGCCTTCAGAATTGGCAAGCTATTGGGGTTTCCGACTAGTATTGTCGCGTAGTAACTCACGATAGACGAGGAGACGAGGTAGGTTCCAGCGGGAAAATAAACGACTGCATTCGTCGTACTAGTTGACGCACAAGTACCAGGGGCGCATCGCCCCCCATTACCGATAGCGCTTTGAATTGCAATGGTATCATCGGTCTTTCCATCTCTGTTGTTGTGTTAGTTACGTCCATGTTATTGAGACTGGGGGAGTCCCGTACCCTTTGGCACCGTAGTCCTTCACGTTTCGGTAGACCTTGTACGTAGTGGGATCGTCGTTAAAGGCTGAAATCCCTTGATGAGCTATCGTCTCATACCAATAGCTACTACTTTGACGTTCCTCGATACTCCGAGCATCGTGAGATGACAGGGTGCCTGATGAGTCAAAGGTCTTGTTAGCCACATCAGCATCAGCGTAATACTCGCTGAACTCAGATAGCTGTAAACTGACAGCTTCCTCGACTGCTGGGATCACCAGTTTCTCTGCTAAAGCAAGAGGGAAAACCAACCCAGCGATGCTAGTGAAGCGCATCTTGAAAGCGAGGACAGGGCCGATAGAAAAGACGGACCTAGCTCAATGCCATTGTCAACTGAAGGAGTCCCGGGTATTTATTGAAACGCGATATTACGCCGTCACCACGAGCTACGATGATATAGTACATAGTTCATTTCCCCTAGTTAGGCATCATAGGTTGCCTAAAAAAACGTGGAGTATACGCTGTATTACACTACGATATTGAAGACAGACGCGACTTGCAGGAATAAAAAAGAGACTGGACCGGTCCAAGGAGGTCTCAGCCGCGATTTAGAGGCCCTGTCTTGCCAGATTTAGCCTTAGGTACTTGCATAATGGCATACTAGATGCAAGTCTAATGAGAAGGCGTTCTTAGCGTTGCCTTGGGGGAACCGATGGTGCCGTTAGTGCCGTACACGATAGGGATAGTCTAGGTACTATTCAGGGACAGGATTATAGCCGATGCCATAAAAAGGCAATTGGCCTGGGAGACCTGGGCGCCCTCGACCCTACGCAGTGGTTCAGTCCTAGACGAACAGGTATGACTCTAAGATGCATAAGAACTCACCCCGGCCTCATTAAAGATCCAGGCAGACGTCGAGGCAGGCTGTTCTTGGCCTCAAGGCTAGACATTATCATAGCTAAGTAGGCATCTTGCGGGCCGCCAAACCGTTCTCACCAGCGTAGAAACGACGAGGTTTTCACCGCATATGGAGGCAGAACCTCGGCGGTGAAATAATGTTGGTATGCAGGTACAACTAACAGGCATGACCACGAGATGATGATTGTGCCGAGGTGAAGGTCCAGACCGGGCCCTTATAGGCACCAACATCGCATTCGGCGTTGTCATCGGCATCAAACGGATAAGCCCATAACACCACTTTCGGATCTACATGGTATGTTGGTGCAGTATGTCGGCACGAAAGTGGTAATGCCATCAGCCTTGATAGCAATCAGAAATGACGTAAAATGCACATCGAGAGGTCCGTGACGACAGAATTCAACGGTAATTTCTTTCTTCTCGCCAGGTTCAATCCTTGCACTGCTACTCTACTATTAGGTACCACGATATAGTTCGACATCGATAAACGATTAGGCAGGTCCTTTGGCAATGTGGGATGTAAGCGAGGAAATTGTGGTAAATTAATCCAAGTGCCTGCCTGGTCAAAATTAAAGACGAAGACGACGGTGATTGAGCAATAATGAGTTCAAAGACTCACTTGAATGCGGGGAATAAAGATCAGGAACCAACGAGCTGCCATCGTGGGTTTAGCGTACCCCTTGATTCCAGTCCAGGGTCCTAAACTATGTATAGCACTACTCCATAGAACACCCATGTGGAGGATGCATCTCAATCAATAAACCACGGCAATGTGACCATGGAATCGGGCCACACCCCTCAGAGGAGCCGGCGCCTCATTTCGCTAATCATCGCAACAATATTCGTCATGGGATTACTCCGTGGCTTCGGGCTGGGCTCGCTCGCCACACTCGCGTTCACAGCATCGACGGCTTTGGCTCATGCGAATAGCACAAGTCATAATTCGCCGGGTCTACCTTTAGCAATCAACACCGTCAGTACTTTTCTACACACGACTGTTTTCTAGGGTGTCCCTGTTTGAGCACAAAGGTGTTTCTTTTTGAGCTGAAAGATAGCTTTTTTATCTCACGTCCCACATAGTGATACTAACTCCGGTCGATGTAGTGGGGTGGCCCGTTCATTGTGGCCACCGATGCCGCATATGTTGCTTTACTCGAGGCGCAGACATCGGCGCTAGATGCCGTTGAATTGGGATGCAGCACCTGCGAGGCGAACCAGTGTGATGGCAGCGTTGGCTACGGCGGCTCTCCCGACGAGAACTGCGAGGTGAGAGAGGCCAACTACGAGAATGTCACGGTGAGATACTCAAAGCTAACGGCAATAACAGACGACCCTTGACGCCATGATTATGGATGGCACCACCATGAAATCGGGTAGTGTCGCTGCTCTCCGTCGTATCAAGAACGCGATAGGCGTTGCGCGTGCTGTGTTGGAGCATACAACGCACACCATGCTCGCAGGAGATTTCGCGACAGACTTTGCTATCAGCAACGGGTTCGTGGCCCAGAATCTCACGACTCTCAACTCCGCGGCGTCCTGCGCGGAGTGGAAAGCAGGTGGTTGCCAGCCAAATTACCGTATCAACGTGACGCCGGACCCAGCCTCATCATGCGGGCCATACAGTCCCTTGCCGCTGAACTCTAGTTCCAGAGATTATACATCGCAACTCCACAGCCGCGGTAGCCCAGAGGGTCATGATACCATCTCCATGGTTGCGCTGCACCGCTCTGGCGTAATGGCAGCTGGCACGTCGACGAACGGCGCAGGCCGCAAGATCCCAGGTCAGTCGCTAGAGTCCTTCCTTCCCTTTTTTTGACGTCTCTCAGGGATATAAGTTGTCTAGTCAGGATTTTCCCACTCTTGCTGCTCTAAGCTTCCAAGGCCCTTCTTCATTGCTGCCATAAGTGGCAATTACTGACTCTAGAGACTTAAAATAGGCCGCGTGGGCGATGGCCCGATCACAGGCAGCGGGTCGTACGTAGATGGCGATGTGGGCGGGTGCGGCGCCACGGGCGATGGAGATATAATGATGCGCTTCTGTAAGTAGCCATTGAGGGCCTTCTCTTCTATATCGACAACTTAAAATAGAGGTCCCTTTTTGATACAAAATTATGTCCATAGCTGACTCCGAACGTCAAAGTACCATGCTATCAAGCCATCGAGAACCTGCGCCTGGGTATGCATCCTAAGGCAGCTGCCGAGAATGCCGTTAAGCGCATGGTGAGGAAGTACCCGGCCGTGCAGAGCGGGATAGTGGTCGTCGACAAAGAGGGCAATCACGGCGGTGCCGGGTTGGGCTGGACGTTCACGTACGCGTATCGCGGCGGTTCGATGAATGAGACTGTCGTGGTGACTGTTCCGCCTCTTAATGATAGAGTTTCAGACCTCTGATCGTCTTGGCTCGGGTGTTGAGATCTCTTTGCGCCCCAAGATCATACCTACGTCGCAGCAATATGAAACAGCATATGCCACTTCACTTGATCCAACTACCTAAGTGCCCGCAGTGGCCAATATCAACATTATTTATATAGTCTAGCACGTGAGTAATTGTGAGATTGGGTACCATTTATGGCAATGAGTGGAATGTGCCTACAGTGAGTGATATCGCATATCCCATCTGTGTTACTGGTGGTCACTCTCCCGTATTATCGCGATAAGTCATCGTCGCACCAATTTCAGCATTATACATTCATGATTCAGGTAGTAAGTAATGAATTAGGATGTCTAGCAACTAATATAAGTTATTTATCCAACCATGGCCATATTATGCAACGCCTAAAGCGAATCTAAGCTTTCGACCCGCCAAACGCCTCCATTTCAGTCCAATTCAACGCTCGCTAACGCTTCAACGATAAACCCATCCTCGTCTATTAGGGCCGCTTCTTTGTTTCGTATTTGCTCTGATGGAACTTGAGTTGTCGCATGAGATATCTGGTTCTCTCCGTCGAGGCTTGTCCAATCCTTATTATCTTCCTCGCCGCTCTCACTCCTACTCGCCTCGCTGTCTGTTTCCGGCGGCGTCTGTATCCCCCGAGCGCCCATGTTCCGCTTTAGCATGCACAGCTCGACCGAAATGCCAGGTCCAAACGCACACCCAACCACGTAATCCTTGGCCCGCCCATTAGGTGCGTAGGAGTCCATCTCTTTGCTGCGCAAGTGATCCATGACGCTGAAGATGGTTGCAGAACTCGAGTTCCCATGCTCCATATATCTATGATAGCTGGCGCGCATATGTTCCGCCGATATTTTGAGAGTTCGCTCTGCGTTTGTCAAAATTGTGAGGCCGCCGGGATGCATCGCCCAGTCAAAATCGGGCGCCGTCCGACATGTCTCGGGTAATTGGTGCCCTACGCTCGCCATCAGATCCGCGAAGGCCGGCTCTAGAACCTGCTCCGTTAATTTCGGCACCCGCTGTGAGAGCACAACCTTCCAGCCTACAGGATCGGCGTCGAATCCTAGATCACCCTCCGACTCGGGAATAGTCCTGTGATCCCAGCCTAATAGCTCGTATACAGGTTCTGCGGTAGCATCGCCAATACCATTACTTAAAATTGCGGCGCTCGCACAATCGGAGAATAGACAAGCACCAATGCGTGTGTCCTGAGTCTTGTCTATGCTTTCTAGCTCACTGCGCACCAATGTAGTGCTTACTTCAAGCGCCACGCAGAGGATACGCGCTGATTGACCACGGAATCGGTGTCCGAGCGCAAGATTTGCCGCTGTGCGTAACGTGGCTAATCCACCTGCACAACCAACGCCATGAAGAAGCACTTTTTCAACACTCGGTAGAAGACCTAGTTCCTTAGCGACATAGTGGTCAAACCCCGGGTTTGCGCTGTCAGTGCAAGTAGTTGAGACTACATGCGTTATCTGTGAGACGTCAAGATGCGCCTCCGCCAGTGCTTTCCGCGCTGCTTCCACGGCAAGCGGCACACCATCACTCATGAATGTTGCGTGTAAGTCCGCTATAGACGGCGGAGCAGCATTATTGACGAGCGGGTGCTCCGATGTTCCGATTGAAGAACGGGTCTCAATTCCTGTAAATCGATTTATTGAGAGGACTTTGTCCATGCTACAAAGGCACATTTACGTTAGTTTACGGATTTATCTTCGTAGTTGTCTCTGGCTAGAACTTACGCGGGCGACCTGGGGTGGAATTTGGCGGCCAGTTTAGCCAACTCGTCTGGTTTGAGCTTATTCGGCGGATATTGCGCCCCCAATCCAATGATGGAGAGGCCCAGCTCTCCAAACGTATTGTTGGCCGCCATAATGTGAACAATATAGCAGCTAAAGGGTGTCCAAGATGATTTCCCAACAACGTACAAAAATCGGTGTCAATGGAGAACAATTGAAGAGGTCGCGTGTCACTATCTAAGAAATTTCGAGTGCTGTAGTTGTGGGGATGACATAAGCAGTTTCAGGCGAGATGTCAGGAGAGTGAGTAACTGAGATTTGATAGTGAATAGAAACAAAGTATGGCCGGGATAGTGAAGTAAATCCAATAGAATGGATATTGTGCTAGGCCGTTGAAACAGTGGCTGTGGGATATGCCGCCATTATTATGTTCGAGGTAGGGGGTGTGACAACAGAGGCTCTCTCCAAGGTAAGGAGGAGGCACTGAGGTGTGTAAGTAAGCATTTAGATACCGAGATGGCTGTGTAGGTAGATAATCGACACTACGCCGCCTTAGATACGAAATAGGTCTATGACGACTTGACTTGCATATCCGAAGCGGTGTTAGATGCTTCTTAGCGAGTACACTACCACATGCGTACCACGCCAACGGCTCACATTATCTGGATTGGGGAAAAAAAAAAGATAAAAAATGATGGCTCGACGCCACGGCGTAAGGTATAGCGAACTAAGCCACGCGTTTCACGACGGTTGCAAAGCAGCTTCAATCACCAAAAGAAGTAATTGAAGGGGCGGGTGTCAGCGCCTGAAACATGGGTAGAGCCTAATGCGACGGGGTGCACGGCTAAAAACTAAAAAGGGCTGTTGGGAGTTGGATGCTTGCTTCGACGTGCCTACTTGAGTATTCATTGCCAACAAGGAGAATAGTGTAGGTAGCTAGCTCACTTGATCTTAAGTACATACCTCTTAAGTACTTAGATAGGGAGAGAGGGTAGTACAAGCACTGTACAACTTCAACGTGTTACACGTTACACCTCTGGCCCTCCAGCTCTAACCCCGCCAGACCCGCCAGCTCTAGGGCACCTCTGATAAGATTACAACCACCTAACGTACCAAGCCCATTCCACATTCATTCATCAGCGAAAGGCCCCTGAGGGGGAAATGCAATTCTTAAACATGCGAGGCTCGATTTAGGCCACATCGTGAAGAGCCTTAATACCATACATACATCTATAGCACTCAGAGTAACCGTCCTCGACTACCTAGCTTCTTCCCCCAGGCGGCATTGAGAACCCCTCAAGCTCTCCAATCGGGATGACACTCAGGCAAGAATGTACTCAGAAAAGCTAGCTTTCACAATGCATGCTGTCATTGAAACAGCCGCTGCCCTCTCATTTATTGTGCACCCTGAAGGACAACTCCCTGGTTGTACGCCCGCTGCTAGACTCATTTTAAGGCAGTACGGCGCACTGTTGTTAGCTTCGAGCATGATCTGCGTCATCATTGTTGCCGACCCGAGTTGCGATCCAACCACAACGCGATTGGCCGCCGCGGCGCTGGGGTCATATCATGTGTGGCCTTGCTATCGAGCATTTACACGCATTCGGAACGAAATACGACGTAGGCATAGAGTTAAGGACTCGAGGGTGCTTGGTGGTCCTCCACTGCACTTCTTAGTCCATTTGGTCTGCCTAGGCTTGTTTTTACACACAGCGATTACAGATACATGAGCCCCCAAAGAGAACCTGCCCGAATCCTTCTTTGATTCCGTCATGAATGGGGGGAAGGTTGGAAATGATTAAAAGGAAATTTTTTCGTCGCAAATTATTTGCAGTTGATTCTAGGTAGTATAGCTATATCTCATCTAGCACGTGCCGCGGGAGGGGAAGACCTTAAAAGAGAAAGAGAAAGAGAAATTTCAGTATTCGAGGTGCTGCCAAGATCGAGTGACACTCGACGTGCCTTGTATCTCTCCTAGGCGCTCAGACACGTTCAAAAATGGTGTGAGGTGAGCCCAGAGCTTGTTCTCGAACAGTAAGACCTTCGCAGATGACCGGCCCGGTACCAGAACGTCAACGATACCAATATGTTGTTTATGGCGCGATACCAGACTACCAGAGTCGATTGCACTTAGTTGAGTCGTGTCACCGACGATATAGCCTTCATAGTGACCATAGTTTCCAAAGCTCCCAGAGTCTTTATTTGAAGCTTCACGCTCTAGGCCGATAACGTACTTCGTTGTCGAGGTTTGACTCCCGGGATTCTTGGCCCATCTCTTGACAGTCGTGAGCTGGACAGGGTCGGTCCCGGCTGACGAGGTTTTGCTCGTTGCCCAATTATTATTAATAGGCACCGAGCATTGCGAACATTCTGAATCCCGACAAGCCTTAAAGGTGTCAGCCACCTCAATGACGATAAATTGTACGTGTGGGGATTGATAGACCACACGACCAAGTCGCACACAATCCTTGATCGCTGGCCCTATACTGGCTAGGTGTGGTCGATAATCGTTCCAGCGAGTTGCTACACCCCTAGTTCCATCAACCGAGCTAGCTGCACACCCGACGTTTGAAGAGATTACGTACAGCTTTCCTGCTATGTCGATAGCACAACTTGCAACGCATAAATTGATTTCTGCGATGGGACTAATCGGCTTCCCTATAGTCAAACAAATTCGACGAGGGAAGCATACACGCTCTTGTATACCGACATCTCGTTCTTCGTCAGTGACAACAATCCAAGCAGATACGACTGGGAGATCGTTTTCGTCGACATAAACATTATGAAGCGTTGAGTGTGGTTTGCAGCTCTCCGGCATAATGTGTGAAAACTCGGAACCTTTTAGGGGGCGTTTGGGATATCGGGCAGACTGGTGGATGGGGGGAGGGCAATTTGGGAATTAGAGGGTGAGTTTGAAGGACGCAGTGCCGCTGGATTTATATAATTGCTTATTTTTGGGATGAAATATGATTGTTTGCACATTTGAGTCGGAATCACCTATTCATGTTTCCCTTACTTTGTGTTACATGCCCACTACTAGGACCAACCACCGACCTCCCGTATATAGTAGAGGCAATCGTACTAGCTGTTAGTGTTAGCCCCCCTTGTGCAACAGCAAGTATGTATTAACTTGCCCCTATCGTTCTAACACCGAGGTAACGAGGTACAAAAGTTTAGCACGTGGCACCCTCAAATTATTCATGACATATCCCTCAAGCGAAATCGTAGCTAGAAGAAATCGAACGGCCAACCAAAACCTATCATGGCTTATGTCTTTATTCGGCCAATTCATTGCAAGGAGTCCAGCAGTATCTCACCGACTATAACACCAGTTAGGACCGATTTTTTCCAATCCTGTTAGCATCTGTTCGAACACGCATCTCCAGGGACAACAACATGATGGGATCCATAACATCAGGGCAAGGGTGAAAGGCCATGCATAGGGGAACACGCCCGACTAACGTAATTAGAGCACTCCGTATGTAGTGATAATATCGTTAGCAAATCTGCAGTTGGCACACAATGCTACGTTAATTGAATTAAATAACCTTACCCGAAGTAAGGGATCGTACTAGAGCTAGACTGGCAATAACGAGTTGAACCATACGGATGCAAGTAAGATAGTTTGCTGACAACCGTTAAAATGGGGCAGGTTTGAGGCTGAGGTTAAATATAGATAATTGGACGTAAGAAAAGTGCCAAAGTAAAGTTATTGAATGTAATGTTGTCAGGACTGCCAGTATGGGGTATAATACGACAGATACAAAGATTTCTTTGGTCCCTAGCTGTTGCTTCTGAAAAGTGCCATGTGCCATAATAATAAAGGCTCCTCTTCTCTTCTAACTTTAAATCGTAAATAAATATTGTGCTATAATTATTATAGTTTCTTAGGTATAGTTGAATATCCTGTCACTATTCAGTTACTATTATCTCATTGTATACAGCCTACCCTCTTGTACCCATGAATCCCTTACTCTGAATTGAAACCTAGCCATCACTTCGGGCGATTTTCTGTGCTCAGAGGAATCAAGCTACTTTCCCATGTCAACTTAACACCTAGTATATACATTTCCTAGGTCTTTGTTTGCAAACTTCTGTCAATTGATAGTTTAACAGCAGTGCTTCTTAACATGCAGAGAAAATAGGAAATTAGAAGAGAAAAATGAGTATTACTAGGACCTTCATTATTCAAGGCCCCTGCTTAGTGCGGTTCTTATCTTCTAAGACTTTAATAATATTGCCAAACGGAAAACTTTACATCTTCTACTTAAATTACAATCATTTATAAGCTCTATAAAATATGTCAGGTAGATTCATAAACGAATATATATTAGCTAAAGAGTATTCCTCATTACCTTGTAGTACCATTCATTGTGCCTTTATTAACTTAACTTGTGATCCAAGGGAGCAGACACATTTCCTACTAGATAATTCAATACCTAATGTGACATCAAAATAGTCATGTATTTGTTTTCAACACCTCTAGCTCCGAAAGCATATATTGCGAATAGGTTTCGCTAGCGGTGACCGGCATACGTAGTAATTTGTCAGTCAAATATTGAATAGTCCAATCCCTGAACTTCCAAATAACACACCTTTAGTATCTCAAGGGGAATCAATTGATTGTGATGCAATAAAGTAGGTGAAAACAGTAATCTCTTCAATTGTATGTTGCTTGCCTGTGTTACCAATCCTTGCGTTTCCGGTGCTATTTAGGAAAATAAAGTCATATATACTACTTCCTTCTCTATTCCCCTCATTGGACGCATCTACGTAGTTTCGCTTCAGTATGTAGGGCTTTAGATCACGTAGATATGTACGTTTTTTTGGGTGAATATGTACAAGTCTGTATACCGATTTTCTTCGCTGTTTGTTTCACGGGTTTTAGCATGTTTTAACAGCTCGAAAGCCTATCTCCTAAAGAGATAGCCCGCTTGGCTAAGTGGTATAGCGTGTCACTAGTACTGTGAGGCAACTCATCAAGCTAGATGCCATGACAAGATCAGCGGTTCGATTCCGCTAGTGGGCATGTTTGCTTTCGAATCCGAATTGGTGTAGTGGCTAACATTTGACGCTCTCAAAAACATCGCTACCTATAATGATGTTGTATCGAAAGTACCGTCAAGCCCGGGGTTCGATTCCCCGATTCGGAGTAGAAGTATTTATATGAATTCTCTTTTTTTCTCCCTTTTTCCCTTCTCCTTTTCTTCTCTCTCTCTCTCTCTGAGTTCTTGAGTTTACTCTCAATTTGCTGTCATCCTAGTCAAGCCCTAGATAAATAGCGAAAAGAGAGCCACACGGCCATTTCTGCTGATAGAATCAACACTTTAGCCAGAGACGGCTCCATAGGAAAAAGTCAGCCATTTTGCGGCCAAGGCGCGTGAAAAGCTCCTTGTCATCGAGAGCGCTTAATGCATAAGGCTCTTCAAGCTGTTAACATTGAATTAATAGATGAAGGATCCATAAAGTCGAAATGAAAAAGGTCATTAATACTCGTTGCCTTCAGCATAAGGATTGTTATAAATACATCCTAACGTTGTATAACAGGGACCGTTAATAATATCATCTCTGTTTCTGTACATAGTCTAAAGCATTTACCCGGTCCGGTTCTGCCAGCATAACCAGATCGTTGGTTGGCTTAGGGTTGTGAGATCGCTGTAACAACAAGTGAGTTACCCTGTGTCACAACTCCATGACATTAAACAAAGGAGTTCTCGTATATAGTAAATGGATAGTTACGAGGTCAACAACTTCGTGCATCAACAAATGTCATATCATACCCCGTACTAGCAGTCCCGACACCCAGCTTCGGGTCGTATACTTTTTGTTTCACAAAGCTTAGGTCAATTACATAATAGATGCAGTTAATAGTAAGGAACATTTCAACAATATTAGTAGCAAGAACAACCTTTTAACTTCCAACAGAGGCTTTAAAAATATGGCTCTACATCTCGCTAGGTAATGCTAAATAAATCAAAAGAATTATAAGCTCGGGGATACCTAATCCTAATGCCTTCATCCGTCTATAAAGAACCTTACAAGCGGCATCAATCTCGTCTTGTCCTGTTAAAAATAACAAAATATCTCCAGTAGGTTCTTAAAATAAATCTAAATAATTATAACCAGTGCCGCATCAAAATAGTCTGATCCAGGTTCTCAGGCACAAGGAATCTCAACAAGAAAAGTGCGGCCAGAGATCGTAAATATTAGGGTGTCGTTGAGAAATAAGATAAAAACTTCTCGGCATTAAGTATAGCAGAAGTAACGATTACTTTAAATCCAGGCCGCCTTTTCAATGTTTTCTTTTAGAGCAACGCAAAGAGGACGTCAGTGGGGATCGTTCGCTCATGTGCCTCATCAAGCATAACGACAGAGTATCCCTTAAGGTCTGGGTCGAGCGAAATTTCTCGTTGTAGGACTCCGTCTGTCATATACTTAATCCTAATGACCTAACTAGAAAATCTTCAAATCGAATAGAATAACCTACATTAACTACACGTTTTGCCACTGATACAGCTGCGACTTGGCGAGGCTGCGTGCACTCAACGGTGCCAGTATTAGCGAATCCGGCCTCGTTGAGATACTAGGTTAACTGCGTTGTTTTGCTTGAGCTTATTTTGCCAACTACGATGAAAGTCTGATGCTGTCGTACGGCGTAAACCAAGGCGCCTCGAAAGGCAAATACTAGAAAGGATTCTCGCTGTTGCTTGACTGTCATATTTGTTCTTCTCCCATATGGCTGATCTTTCAGCTAGACAGCACGCTTCCATTCAGGAGGCTAGCGGACTATGTGGTATTGTCTGCCTTGGCAGCATTTTGGAGGTCGCTTGCGAATTTTCTTCCTTCGCAATTCGCCATTGGGTCGTTCCACTCTGCGGAAGGCGACTCACTTTCCTTCTGGTTGGTAGCAGCTTCTCGTAGTTCCTTTCTTTCCGTTATTAGCGCGGTACAGCCATGGCAGCGTGATTCAATGACCCATCGGGTACCTACCTTTATAACTCAAATAGGCGATAGTGAGAGAGATTGTGCGTGCGATCTGCCCAGCAAGGAACGGCGGGTCCCCATTCCTAACCTCAACATCAAAGTCCTCCTCCAACTCATTCTGCCCGCTATCTCCCGCAGTGTGATCATCGTCTAGGTCGGGGAAGTCTGATGCGTTTGCAATACCAGAGGCAATGAGTTGGCGGATTTCCCACCTATCCGTGGAGGTCATTCTCTTCCTTTTGCGGTTGGGGGGTAAGGGCTTTGGAATTCATGACTAGTGTGATCATTAATACTCCCACCTAGTATCTACATGTTAGCGCTAGAACCGAAGCTCACTTGGGGAGCAAAGTCGTGCCCGATTTCCTTTCTGGGCCGTAGCAATACTCGGCTTTTCCTGCATGAGCTTAGGGCTTGGCTCAGGAGCCCTTCCCAATCCTTGAGCGAATGGGATCGTGCTGTTCAGTACCCCGAGAGAAATGCTTCGCCTCTAATAATGGGATGCCTAGGAAAGTCTCGTAGTAGTATTCCGATATTATCCTGACTACCATACGCCTAGTCACAGGTCAAAGGAAGGGATGAAATATCAACAAGCACCATCTTCATGATAGCTTGGATGTCCTTCCGCCTTTGTCACATCCCCGTCTGGTAGTGTGGTCCTAGATCTATTCTCACACGCAAGTTTATATTCGCTACTATAATGAGATCTAAACCCTACGTAGGTATATCGAAAGGATCGGGCTTATCAACCAAATTACCCTACACATGTGAGCACTTCCTCGCTGCCATGAACATATCCCTGGAGGCGCCGGGGGCTGGCTCATTGTTTCAAAAATCAGTAAGCTTAATAACCTCAAGCTGTTTGAGGGAAACAACTAACATCTGGCGGGATATCATTAAGCAAACTAGGTTTGATAGTCTTGCTGGCCGATCTAGACTAGTATATTATCTCACAGCATCGGCTTGTTATGATTTTGTCCAAACACGATAGCTAAAAAGGACACCCATCCGGCTCCGTGGGGAGATCTCGCGTAACCAGGAAGGCAGTGTGGTACTTAGAAACGACCCAGCCGGCCATGAATCGATACGCAAACGTGGATGGGCGATATAATATTGTTACTCTAAGTCCGGGTCCCTGCTAACTTATCATAACAGTTGCTGATATCTAACCGACTATTTTCTGTCCTAATCGCTATGCAGCCATTACATCGAGACTCCTGTATGCCATTAGCGTTTCAGTGCTATTAAATACTAACACTTAGAGGTCGGAGGCCACCTACACTGGCCGCCAATTTCCGTTATTCCGGCCGCCAGGTATATTACCATATATCCTACCAAATAGATACCTGTGTCTTGTTAACTATATAATTAAAGTTAACTACTATATAAAAATAAAAATAAAAATAAAAATAATTATATTATATAATTATTTTTATTATTTTTTACATTATATTATTCTATATTTTTATTTAAGTTATTTTTAAATCTTAATTTTTTAAAATTATTTTTTTAAGTACTTAGGTAAATAGTACATGGATGGGCCGAAGCTAAACTTAACTTAAATGTTGTAAATATTTTTTAATTAAATTAAGTTGGGCTGGCGGCCAGAATAACAAAGTTGGCGGTTAGAGTAGGTGGGTTTAGAGGTCGTATTTGAAATCGTGAAGATTTACTCGACCTGTAAACAATCCAATCCCCGGCGAATAGCCCCCATGATGAACTATCCTAATGTATGCTATATCTTTAACCAAGCTTCTTTTATTGTAGATAACTAGCTTAATTATGTATTTTTATTGTTCATTTTATATCTGTTGAAAAATAATTGCTTAATTATATAGACCATGCAAAGATTGATAGGGCAGCATCTAATGCTATGTAAAATTGTGCATTAGAAAGCAAAAGTACCTCCATTGTAAACACGAGGGCATACTCACGGTGACGTTTTCAGTATTAGCGCGAGCTACGACTCAATTTTGGCGAACACTTTATACGCTTGGCACAAATCAAGTCACATGACTAGTCATGTGACTGCCTTTAGTGAAACTAACCATTGTAATCCATATGTTGGAGTTAGTGCCTACGAAAACTTAGCTTCTCCTACTTCACTCAGTTAGTTAGTCATAATAATTGCTGTTGCGTATCGTGACTATACGCGACACACTCTTCACTAGAGAACGCCAGCCTTGATAGTACGGCATTTAAATGGATATGGCTAGTGGTTAGATGTTTCGTAGTTGTCCCCAGTAGGACCATCAAGTTGCTCTAACGTAGCTATAACAATTACCACTACCCTATAGGTAAAGCCTTCAACAAATCCTGAGAGGATATATTCACTATCTTGCATTGGCGATATTAGATCATGTAATAGGTGGTAGCACAAGTGAATAATTATTCACTATGAACCCAACATCCATCGTGTACATGTTCTTAGAGCCTTAGGGATAGTACAATAATTATTGGATGGATGCATGATATGCAGTTCTTACCAACTTAACTATAATCAATATCATTCATCTATCAAGTGTTTCCATCCATAAACCAAAAACAGTGGACTCTGCATACTAGCACATGCATATCATCATTATGCCTCTTGCGTACATAATTTGTTTACCTTTAGCCTATACTGCTGTCAGCGGCCACCGGATTTAAAAACATTACTGTAGGCTAGATATACGTACTCTTAGGTTGCAATCAACATAATTCCCAGTATTATTTCTCTCGCGCAAATTGGTGGACTTATCGTGCTAAAGTGGTAATCCTATATATTGGCCTGCCGTTGATATACAACTTGAATAACTGTCCCAATAAGGCGTAGTGCATTCAGACTAGAAGACTGAGTAACAGGTAGAGATTGGCTGTGAACGGACTAGGCTTGAACCTGTTTGAAGATGATCTCGTTGGCATCGTTGGACTCGCTAGCCCAACGGCTCTTGTCGTAAAGCCCAGCAGTGTGTAGAAACGTCGTAAGCCGTGTGTCGGATAAGGTAGCGGCAGCTTTCCGGATTCTTAGCTCTAAATAGTTTGAGACAACGGGCAAGAGAGCCTTGAGGTATCTATGCCATGCGTCGAGATTGAGGTCGATGAAGATGATCAGAAAGCGGAATCTGCTGACATCCTTGCCGAGGATGTGGAGCCATTTTAAGCCGATACTGCTCGTATAGACATGAAAATGGTTCTTGAGCAGAAAGACGTCTAGAGCTTCTGAGCGGATTTGCCTGCTGGTGCGGAAGAGAGCGGGCAGGGGTCGGTCGAGGACGAAGTAGTCCTGTGAAGTGTGCCCCCACTCGCCCTTTACAACGTACTCGTAGATGGCGTTACGGATCTCTGCTGGCATTAATAGCAGCGGCGTATGATTTGGAATTGGTGAATCCAGAGCCATTGTGAGGTGAGCTGCGGTTTGTCTTTCGGGGACCAAAAGAGCAGTTTAGCGAACCACTGGGTGCAGGTACAGCAAACACGGCAAACGGTCGGGTCGGGTGAGGCGACATACGAGATAGACTATGTGATGTGACGTGACGTGTCACACTCCCTCCGACGCTGAGAGCCTTGGATACTAGGTAACTAAGTATATATTGAGGATTCACCTTCCCTACCGAGATTGAATATAAGTGTACAGAAGGATTTATGAAATTAGAGTAGACTTCTTTTTTTTTTTAATTTTTTTAATTTTATTGAACGCCTCCTCCTAGTGTACAGTAGGTAGTGCAAACAGCCAAGGCACCAAGGAATGTTAGGGGAATGGTAAGGTCGACTTCTGTAGGGTTGATTGCATGTGACGATGTTCCTGTACCTGCAGTACCAGTATACAGTACACCCAGCTACCTAGTAGTGTATATGCCTAGCTAATTTTAGGTATAGTTAATCTACGTAAAGGCAAAGCTAAGCCTATTAATGAAACCGCCCCTGTAGTAAGCTGGTTGAAGCCGGGTTGAAGCCAATAGGATTGATGTTAAGGCGGCCGGCATTAGCTGCAATCGTCATCGAGTAGTGTACATGGTGGTGTATAGACTATACTAGTATATAAGATAGTACAACGATGTATAAATACATATACAAATAGATGTATAAATTTGTCCCTATCTTTTTTATTTTGAAACTCCTTTCTTGTAAAACGAGGTAGAGTTCCCATGAATATGGCTGGTTCTTTTACCTTCTCGGAACCTGGTGCATATCAATTGCTTAGTACACTAGACACCTTCAAATACCTCCACAACCGAGGCGCTGTGCTACGGTACCTACTACTATGGGGTACTACCACGGGGTACTGCTACACTACGGGGTAGAGATGACGCATGCGCGGACTTACTGTTGCCTCCCGCAGCTTATCAAGGAGTTGATGGTTAGATGCATAGTGTTAATTATAATAATATTGACCTACTGATGAGCTTATGAATTAAACCCCCATTACTGGATACCTAGGTACATAGGTACCTACGTAAACCTTGTGCATGTTTTCTTCAGCACCCTGTCCTAGGACTGTAGAATGTACGGGTGATTTTTTGTTGTTATCAATGTTTAGCCACCAGGCCATCTTCCAGCATAGCCTTCAAATGCACAGAGATCATGTATGAGAGCTGCTATTTCCTACTAGACAAACATGGCGGGTAGAGCGGCTTGTCAACACGATGAGGTGCTGTTGGAATGCTCACCCTGGGCTGAGGAGGCTGGATTCGAACGTCCTGATGCCGCTAAAAGACTCGCCGCAACAACTAAAAGCGGCCGCAGCCCCCTTGCGACGAAAGGAAAGTCGAAGAAGGTGATTAAGAAACTGAGTGAGCAGGCAGTCCAACAACTCTCGCCCTCGTTTCCTGGTCCCCTTCTGCTACCTAAGGATGAGCTCAACTGGGATCCTGACTATCCACCCCAGTCATTTCGATCTTGGCTCAATGAAATTGAACGAAATAAGCTGACACCCGAACGTAAGACGCTCTATGTAGCTAGCCCGCCGACCGTCACACCAGGTGTGGGCTTCATGAATGGTTGGGAGAAACCAACAACAGTCTCTATAAATGGGCTTAAACATTTTGAATCACCCTCGGCTGAGGCCTCTCTAGAGTATCTGAGGGCATTCTATCATGGCCTCCCCGTGAGACACCTCCCACAACGACTGTGCTTCGTGCCATGGACAGAGCCCCCGCAGCGCACCAAGACAGCAGACAATCATGAGTATATTGGCCTTACGGACAATAACCGCTGCACGCGCATCCGAACTCGGGAAACCCCGGACAAGAAGTTCAAGAGACAGGTGAACTTAAACGATCTCTTAGATGCAGTCATTGACATGCTACCCGATAATGCCTACTCGTTGGTTTTGCTCATGGATCTAGACATGTACGAAGATGAGGACGACGATTTTTGCTGCGGACGCGCATACGGTGGGAGTCGCGTATGTGTTGTATCTTCGGCCCGGTACCATCCAGCCCTTGATGTAGACGAGGGCATCGACTACGAGCACATGTGGCCAACTTCACATTGTAAGAAGTTTACCGACAGCTTATGCGCCGTAGAAGAATTAGAGCCGCAAGAACATATAAAGTCTATATACGAGACTCAAGACTCACCACTGCGGTTGGCTATTGACATAGTGAAAAAGGTGTCTACGCCGCCAACCGTAGAAGGCTGCAGTGGCTTATGGTTTTCGCGCGTTGCTCGCACCTTAGCCCACGAACTCGGACACTGCTTCGGGATGGACCATTGTATATTCTACGCTTGCAACATGCAAGGTACATCGGGTATGGCAGAGGACGTGAGACAACCTCCGTACTTATGCCCAGTGTGCTTGGAAAAGGTGGCGCACGCCATCGCTTGTGAACTACAGCTACACAATCAAACAGGCAAGGAGGATTACACGAAGGAGAGATATAGGGCTATTGCCGAGTTCTGTGAAGCTTGGAAGCATGTTGACCTCTTCGCTGCTTACGGCGCTTGGATACGTGGGCGACTCCAACAACTCTCGGGTTAATATGTATGGAGAATATATCGGCCTCCGCATATTTCCCATTATGGCTCATGCATGTGCTAGGCAGTGCGCCTACATGCAGCCCATGATACCTACTGTATTCATAGCTTTCCCTAGAGAAGTAGTATACACTACCTACTCAGTTACACTACGATCGATGCAATGTAAGCATTGTAGCGCGCTTGGCATAATTCGGAAATCTCCTTCGGCTGAGGTGTCTTGTCTTCCCCAATTGCGCCTTTGTACCGAGTAAGTAGTGTACCCGTGACAAATGACTTACGGTTTCCGCTTGCACTCTTTGTTTGGTCGCTGCAGATCTTCAGCGTCTTTGAAAGCACTTCATAAGTAGAGTGGATGGACGTGTGAGATTCGAGAGGAGTCTGAGTCTCTAATTACGCACACTGTTCGTGGAATATGGTTGAGGCGAAATTAGAAACTATACTATGTAGCCAACCAACCCGAAAAGGCAGCGCCGAATAGCCAAGCGTAATAAATGCAGGCCCGACCCGTAGATCCTTTCTCCTAGGTTCTTTTTCGAGTACCGCAATCCCCGCACGGGGCGCATCCTGGCCTACTTCAGCCAGTAGGCTATCCTCTTTATTAGTCTACGTATATATTTCACATTGATACCGGCCTTCTATCATATGATTTTGAGACACTTCCGAGAAACTTGAGACCGAACGACATGGAGAACGGACAACTTCACGGCTCCGCCCCCCGGGGGCCGGGAGAAAGTGTAATAGAGAACGGAGAGCTCAATGACTCCACTGGATTGACGGACCATGAGCAGCAATGCTTCCAATCGTTCGTCAAGGAATGTCGCGTTCAAGGACTCCTCGAGCGTCCTACTGGATTGTCGGCCGAGGATACTCTGGATGGCTTACACGACGAGGTCACCTTACTGTACCCGAGCCTTACATCCGCTCCGTATCGCAGCTAGTAACTAATAGTATCCTAGGAGGTTTCTCTGCGCTCGTTCATTCGACGTTCCCGCAGCTGTGCAGCAATTTAAAGAAGCCCATACGATTCGGAGCTCCGTTGATACCGCCCAAGCATACAACAGCATCGACATCGATGACTTTGAGCGCTTGCGTGACATAGTGCGTAATTTTGACCCCTTGAACATCTTGCTATCTCAAAGCTCAAAGATTGACATATCGCGTGCTTAGTATCCTCATTGGTCAGGCCAACGAACTAAACACGGTCTTCCGATATGCCTACTTGATGCGGCCAATCGTAAGTCTTTTCTAGAACGGTTTCGCTCATCCTAACCCTTCTCGGAGAATAAAAGCTCCTATTCGGGCTAGAATCGTGCCTAGATAGATTGCCTTCCCCACCTCTAAACCCTGGACCGCGCTGGGGGGGACGATTACTGACCGCAAATGTTAGTGGACGGCGCAAAGTTTGGGAGGTATCGGGATTATACCGCATCTCAAATTACTTGCCGCGCGATCACCTCTCTTGATTACTTGACACGTTTCGCGCTCCCGCTCTGCTCTATGATGATGGACCGGCCTAACCCTAACAAGCCAATTTCCAACGCTGTATATCTAGTCGATATAGCGTACATAAGCCTCAAACAGGCCTGGAACATACGAGGGTACGCGCAGACTATCACGGGGCTATTAGCAACGTGTTACCCGGAGGTAGTCGACAGGATTTATGTTCTCAACGCCCCGCCGTATTTTTCTCGGATTTGGGCAATGCTGAAAGGCTGGGTTGATCCGAATACGGCAAATAAGCTGATCATAGTGTCCCCAGCGGATGTTTTGGCTACGCTGCTAGAGACGATTGATATCGAGTGTATACCGGAACGGTATGGTGGACTGTCGAGGGACGAGCATGGGCTGGTGCCTCTTGTTGATGATTTGAAAGAGTTATTAGGCGTTGAGGAGCTACCAGAAGGGCCAATCAAATGGACAATGCACCAAGGGAACCGAACTGCGGTCGCAGTTGGGACCCGGGAAGGGGAAGCGCGCAAGGAATTGGTTGGCCCAATTGGTATAAAGGCAACTCTCTAGTACTCTGGGATGGCGTTGTGGAGTTTGAGAAAGGACTTTGATTTAACATGAGAGCCGTATGCTTGCTGCTTGATGGCCACAGCTAATAGCTCGGGCACCTAATCTCGGGATAGCCTTCATTCTAGGACATTGGCAGCTTATCAACTTGTCTACTAGGCCCATTAAGAGACTGCAGTCATTTGTTGATGGTACTAGCCATGAGAACGTAACGATAATGAGCGCCGACCTTGCGAAGAATCCGATGCACTTGAAGCATCGACCAAGCTTAAGACTTATCTACTCACAGAGGATCTTCTAGGACAGCCGATATCCGTTTTGTCCTGTTGCAGTCGTTCCTCGTGATTGATTTTGCTGTATATATGGCAACCGGATAAAATAGAATAGAAGATGTTGTTGATGTCTATTATCAGCTAAGCGCGATCATACGATAAACGCGAGAAACGTGTGATACAAATTGTTAGGGGTGTGTTGCGTAACTTTATTTTTCAGATCCTAAACTTTTAATTCCAACAGGTTTTGTGCAACAACATCCATTTGATATTCCCACACAAAACCCCATGCAACCGGCTGTCTGTGCCCCGAAATGGGCGATAAAAAAAAGGAAAAAAAAAAACCAGAAGGGAAGATACAGCATTGATTGTGCGCTCTCGATCGGGGAATCGAACCCCGGCCACCTGCGGCTTGCTTCATGACAAGCAGGTATCCTGACCACTAGACCAATCGAGATATGTAAATATGCCATAGATTATATCTATCATGCCCACCCCACCAATCGCCATAACAACATGATTTCGTCCATTCGATATTGTGATACTTCGAGTTTAATTCCCGACGCCATTGTAGCATAGTATGGATTGAAGACAAGTCGGTACTGCTTCGAACTTTAGCATGCCATTAACCCCTTTGTAATTAGTAACTAGATCTCGGGAAAGGGAAACGTAGCGAAAGCGCCTAGACTTAATCCACAGTGTCGTGGCGGATTATCCAGTAATGATGGAATACTGAAAACAAAATAACCGCGAAGTATGAGCTGACGCAATAGATGGAGCTCGGTCACAACAGCATATGCTGCATTTATCTCCGCTCGGAGCTCCGCGACAGCTTCGGCCCTCATTCCCTAGACATGATTAGACGCAACCGAGAGCTACGCCCGAGCTGGTCAGCCATGAGGATAGACTAGCTCGGTTTTCCAGCTTCCTCGCAACCGGCAAGTTAGACCGTGGTATTGAAGCCTTATGAAATTCGCCGCTGATATTGCATCGGCATATTTGGTATAATATATCAATTAGCAGACCTTCTATTCCGATGAACCCCGGCTTGAAGCCTCAGTTTTATGGCCTGACGAAGCTGTTTTTCGGGTGACTGGGTTGTCGATGGCATTAGGATGGCACAATGGACTAATGAGTGGTATATAGCTCATGTATCACAATATAAAAGTCAGCCCTTGCCCTCTCCTTTGGAGGTTGGAAATCTTCACGACTCAAACAGACCCCTACACTTCGCCATTCCCCGCACTTGGCAGTTGAACTAGCTATCTTCCGTCAGCATAGGATAATATGACCTCCAAAGATACTCGCCTTCGTGTAGCTATTGTAGGTTCCGGTATTGCGGGGTTAGCTGCAGCCCGTATTCTACGGGAGAAGCACGACGTGACAGTATACGAACGCGGAGAACCTTCCGTCGCGACGGGGGGTCAAGGTATTGCGAACTTCCCGAACTCGACGCATATTCTTGAAAGCATGGGCTTCGACTACAAGCGTGTTGGCTCAGTTGAACTTGACGGTTGGAACTCGGTCGATAAGCATGGAAAGTATCTTCATAGCATCGACTATAACATGAGAGAACGATATGGTGCCCCATTGGTGAGCCATTTGCGCATGGACTTTCGTACAGAACTTTGTAGGTCTTTACAGTTAATTTTTCTGATTTATCTACTCTAAGATGTAACTAACTCAAAGGGTCTAGTGAGGCTGGCTACTGCCCTGCTGGAGACTTGGGGCTTGATGCGAGCACGACACCTGCAACAACGTTGTGGAACAATGGTGCCGTTAACTTAGACCCCAAAGATGGGCTAGTCACCTTAGAGGATGGGTCTGTGGTAGAAGCGGATGTTGTTATAGGTAGGACTTATATTCCCCCTATTTACTTCTAACCTTCCTATAGAGTCCGGGATTCACCTGAGATACTAGTCGCTGATGGTATCCATTCTCGACTGCGGAATAAGATACTCAGAGAGCCTATCAGTGCTCAAAAGACGGGATTGACGTGTTGCCGCGTCACTGTATCGGCGGAACGAGTCGAGCAAGCTCTTGGTAAGTTGCCGCAATGGTGGGGGGATCAACGCAAAAAAGGACAGGGAAATACGCGCCTCGTTGAGGCACTGGATGGTACATCGCGATTGGTGGTAGTATACCCGCTTCGAAATTTCAATTGAATGAATATGGTTTGGGTGTTCCAGACCCAAAAGGAGCGGGAGAGCACAACGGAATCGTGACACGCGGATGACGATAAAGACGAAATCTTGCAGATCTACGATGATTTTGAAGATAGCCTGAAGACGATGTTACGGTGAGCAGTTGAGGCTGGAATTGAATTGAATTTTGCTTACTAGTAGAACATCGTGTTGCCGACCAAGTGAAGCTATGGGAGCTCCGGGATCTTGAACCATTACCGACGTGGACGTCTGGTCGTGCGATTCTGATTGGGGATGCCGCTCACGCAATGACGCCTATGCAGGGGCAAGGTGAGGCTTTCAATGATACAGTGCTTGACACACTGCTAATCTATAAATGAACAGGATCTAACATGGCCACCGAAGATGCCGACGACCTTCGCCTTCTTACACAACCCGGCGTTACACGGGACAGTGTGCCAGAAGTGCTCAATGTAGTCGAGAGTGTTAGGAGGCCTCGCGCACGAAGGTGCTCACGAATACGCGAGCTACGTCCAATATCTCCAGCGCGGCTGATAGATATGCGAAATTCGATGAAAACTGCACATACCCCGGCATATTGGGCGTCCTCAAGTAACAAGCCGCAGCGTCCTGAGTTTGGAGAACACATTTCTCGAGGCACGATCGCCACGTTTATGTTGCGTAATCCACCTTCCTATCTCCCTCATTAGGTACTGTGACAGACGCATGGACCAACAGGCACCGGAAAGAACCAGAAAGCTAGGCAACCATGGCGTAGAGACAAAGAACGACTGTATTATATGTACAGCTCCAAGGATCGGAGTTTCGTTCTCTCCTTCCTTTTCTCTTTAGCTTAGAATCGTCGTCCATAGCATCAATATAATGTTATGAGGCAGCATTCTCCCTGATCGTGACAATTACCATCATATTGTAGTTGTTTATTTCGCTAGATTTGGGTAGTACTAGGCTATTCAACACGCCTTTGCCATAGCCATCTTGACACGATACGCTTGCAATCCCCTGAGGCATGCGTTAACTCCACTTTACAATGTCCTAAAGTGTGTTGTATACACGCGCACGATAAGGTATATTGCCTTTGTGGCGTGACACAAGGAAATTGAAAATCAATAAGGAGGAGGGGCATGTTTTCTTGGACTCTATTAGTATCTAGTCAGTTGAAACCTCGTTAACTCGTGCAATTAATGATTATTGATGTAATGACACCAGGGTCTACGCAGCACGCTTTCCCACTGAGAAAGAGAGGCGCCTTTATCTTGATACTAGTGCTCATAGATAACGTGGCTCCCAATTCTAGATCTATTTTAAGACTCATAAGTTAGGGAATCTTGCCGTTAGAAGTGAGCTTCGAATTTACCTCTATGGCGTCAGTTGTAAGCGAGAACGTTGTTACCGTTTGGGCGAGCCGCTGTTAAGTCGAGATTTGTATCATAGAAGTTAATAACGGAGTGAGGGGATTGAGCCACTTTAAATATCTTTAAACGCTAGAAGACGAGAAGAAAGATTGGGCAACTGACTAACATAATTTCCTAAGACCTTCATTATCCTTGAGTCTATGGCAGGTTGTGTTGAGGTGTACATTAAGCGTCATTAGACAGCACGGGGACTGCGGTGTTTCTCGAGACAATATAACTGTTTCTTGGCTTCTCGGACTTGATACTTCGTGCCTTTATAGCCACACGATATGTATACGTCGTATATGCAAACTGCAAACTGTCACACTAATATCACTACACTTACTTTACAGACTTGGCCTTTCTATTAGCATACTCAGTATTGTACATTAGCGTTGACCCCAAGCCTACGTATAGCTCTTGAGTTCCGCATCATGAGGCTGCCTTAGGCGACTTGGCAGTCAGTGCCAAGGACTGATGAACATCTGCTACTAGTACCACCATCCTCACCTAAGATGTAGATCTTCGTCTTAAAGAAAAGTCATGTTGAAACATCGTTATTCATCTCAAAAGAACCATCTTACCCAGTCGTCGGTGGTATAAAAGCGGCTAAAGAAAACGTCTTCTTTAACGATCTCTCAGCTGTGTAGCAATCATAGCGATGCCCACTAGGGTACCAAGGGCTTGACCGTGCGAATTGAGCCGTGGTTGTTAGACCTTGGTCTTCCGGCGGCCGTAAACTATTGGCATTGCGGTCTTTTTTTCACGGCTTGGCGCCATTTAGCAGACCTTATCTGAGCGGGAAAACGGCAGTGCCCGGACTTAGCTGAGAGTACACGAACAATCAACTCTTCCCATCAGTACTGCCGAGCAATGCAGTGTTAGCTACGTAGTCTTGTCATTCCGCCACATATGAAACATAATATTTTCCCTCATGCCGTACACTAGTCTAATCTGGAGTTATTCGTAAGCCTCGTGTACGCAATATTTATATATAAGCATGTGTGCGTGTCGCATCTTTTTACTCTGGTTGCCTCGCTTTTCACCCATCCATGCCCTCTGTCTACACAGCGACCCGCCCCTGATAAGGAAAGACTTCTCCCACCCCAAAAACATGCACTTTACCACACTTCTCGCTATCATATCTCTCTCAACCGGAGCCATAGCGGGCCCTGCGGTGGCGGCCACCACTACTACGTACAAGCCAAAGGACAGGCCGAAGCCACGTCCCACAGATCTAGCCGAATGTCACCGGTATAAGTGTAAGTTTTGACGCCATTTAATTATACCTTGCCGTGCCGGAGACAACTGAGACATGGAGATTTGATATTTTATTTATCTTCTTTCCATAAATCTTGAAATGCTGACACTCGCTTTTCCTACTGTCACAACAGCCGCCTGTATATTCTACTCCGATATTGAGACATGCTGCCACCAGTACCAATGCTCTCAGTTTAGCGGCACTTGTGTTATTAACTGCCTCGAGCATCCCTGTTAGGCTCATGGGCAAGACGGCGATAGCCGAGGCTGGAGTTGATTAGCGGTGGCCAGACGTTGTGCAGTTGACGGGAACGGTTATACTCGAGTCTCTCCTTCCTAAAGTAAGGACCCTTATATAAACAAAATACTATATCAACTCGGATTTTTGGACACTTTTCTGCTTTGTAGACAGTCCCAGACTTGACCTAGTTTATAAATTGTGTTTTGAAATAATCCCTGACAAGTCTCTTCCATCGCCACCCTGATGACTTATTCGTTGCACTTCTCCCAATCATAGCTGAAGCCTAGCTGCGTGCCGTAGTACTGTACTTTGCCATCCTTATCCGTAGAGTGTTCACTGTCAACAACGCCGTTCTTACCCGAGCCGCTGACTTGGAGCTCAGTCCTAAACTTCAGCTTGGCAGCACCGCACTTGGGCTCCCGGTATCCCGGCTGGGAGCCAATCATGTCAATTTGGCTCTGGTACTTGCCGGACGCAGCGGGGCCGCGAATAGTGTAAGAGTCAGTGATCTGGTGGTGTCAGTAAGAGGGGTATCATAGGGGCAAAATGAAGGAAGCCGTAACTTACATCAGCATCAAGATATTTGAAGCTGAAGGTAGCTTCGACATCGCTGTCAATATCGTAAGTCGAAATGACCTTCACACATCGTCAGAAGCCATCCTCAGGTGCATAGGTATATATATGGCCACCCACCTTGGTCCCATTCTTATGTAACCTGAGTCTATAATCCTCGCCTTCAATCCCCCCCTTTAAGTCTTTGTACTCCGTGTATTGTAACTCGGTCTCGCACCAAGTAGAATCAGTCTTACCCAGATCAACGCGCAAGGACGGGTATGCGATGAACCAGTAGTAAATCTCGGACCCATCAACGGTGTTTTGGCCATAGGTTAGGCGTGTGTGGCGGTCGTTGCCATCAGGTATCCCGAAGTCAGGGCAACCCGGACCCTTGAGGGAGGTGATCTCAAATGCCCAGTTAGTTGGGAGAATGCGAACAGGCCCGTCGCTAGGAGCGGGAAGGGCAGACGCAAGGCCTAGAAGGAATAGTGAGGCTGCAAGCACCGACTTCATTGCGAACTTTAGCTTTTGGGCTCGAATACTTCGATTTGCTACGATGGCTGAGAGAGAGAAATGACACCGCCGTGATAATGGCGAGTAGCTGATTTTATATGCTGAAAGGCATGAAACAGCAACCAGAGGAACGAAGACATCCCCGGAATCTCCGCAAAAATGATTTATAATATGCCTCTCAAAGGTTGTAGAAACAAATTTCCTGACAGAAATTGAACCGGATTTACGCCCTATCTGGGATGCGGGAGGTGCGGTTACCCGTCCGACGGCTCGACTCGGCCGCCATGCCGGGCACAAATTATGAAATAGCAAGTAAGGAACAAATGGAAGATTGGGGGTACTATAAATCAGAAGGTCATGAAGGTGATATTGTAGAGAAGCTGCAGAGATGAAACGACGGCAAGTAACAGTTAAGCGGCAGCAAAATAATCGACGATTCTGCATCTGTCCACATATGGAAACATGATGTATTGAGTAATGTCGGGCTACATCGCCCTATGTTACCTAATTTAGTACCGGATCGGAACCGAGTATGCACCCCGCGTTTAGCCTATAGAGTACAACTCTTCCGAAGGATCGATCGTAAGCTGCATACAGACCTCAGGGATACAGTCGGATCGCGGGCGTACATCCGCCTGCACCTGGGCATAGACTTAACCTATCTTAAGAGGTGGGCTAAATTGCGCAAGACATGGGCGATCGACATCTAGCTAGCATTGGAAAAGATTCCATGGGGGTTAGTTGTGAAAGATAGCTATAGTCGCGGGTTCAGTTGGTAAAGGGAGATCTGCCCCCATGCATCTAAAAGAGGTGTAGACAAATCAAAGATGGTATCGTCTAAATCAAATTTCCCAATTTTTACAGCTGGTGTTTTCAGTAGTAACTTATGGCTATTGCATAAAGGGGAGGCTTCATTCTATTTATCTATACCGGCTGGGTATAGTGGAACGACAACTGGAGGGGTAGGTAGTCGAGAGTATTCAACAGCTCTTCTCTCTTCAATATAATAGATTAGTAAATTCAAGGTGCTGATGGAAAACAGAACACTTGTCACAAGGGCAGATATTCTGGGCTTGGGAATAGCTTCATATTCTTAATTCTCTAATAATTGGTTATGGCGTCAAAGGAACTCTTGAGGAGGAAGTTTTCCTTAGTGGGCTTTGGGGTTTAGCCAGCCTTTATATATATATATAAAATGTCTTAGATATCCTAGAATTCCCCCACCAAGTATGTCCATATAACAACACCAGTAGCCAGGCCTAGAAAATTGTTGAAGTAAAAGAAGGCTCAACCACTAGTACCATCATGACCCCACGAGCCGGCTGACACTCGAAATTCTAACAGCAAGGATATAGTCATCGAGGGTACCACTAATATATCATAGCTAGTGGTATTAAATCAAGCATAGCATTGTACGTGTTAGGTATAGTCGGGGCTGATGAAGTAGATAGGGACATGAGATAGTACGTCTTAGACTATAGCTGCCTAAATCGAAATAAATAAGACTCCGCACTTATGTCTTCAACGAGACCGTTATGCAGACTGTTTGCAGTTTCTTATATGTTGATTATTAGTGATTAATTGCCATTCACTTTTACACGGAGGCTTGTGTTCACCTAAACGCCAGTTTTAATCGGAAGCTCAAGCCAGCTTACTCACTAGCAAGCAGATATATAAATAGAATTCCTATAACTTCATTTTCGTGAAATCTACGCCTTCCCCCTTAAATTGATTATGCTTATACTAGTCTTCTTTTTGCGTAGTCTTAATGATTGAATCTAGTAAATTAATCGACCTTTTAGGGTTGGGAGTACGAGGAACTAACGCTTTGTTCCCTTTGCGGATCATTGCCTGAGGAAGGCTATTTCTCTAGTTGTCTCTTGGCTAAGCTAGCATGAACTGAAGAAGTTCAGTCTAGAGGCACGGCGAAGATCACACATGCGATGAGCTCAACCTCGGTCAAGAAACTAATCTGAATCCATCTTCCATGTCCCACAACCGTTCATGGAATGATCCTACCTTTTCCCCAAACCCGTTAGAACTATCACTCCCAGTGCCACAACGCCTTCATTTATTCCCGAATTCTTTTTGGTCCTATTTGTTCTGCTATGTTGTATGAATGTTGGAATAGAAAAGGAAAGACGAGTAAATGTGATTGGTCCGCAGAGAATTGAAACCTAGACCACTCTCAAAGTATGGGGTAACCTTTTCCCTCGGGATCCGGCATTGGAATACATCGACTAGCACCTAAAATGCGAGAGAACTCACCGGTCCCCGGTGCATTTTGCAGCTCGTAGCTGTATTCCCCCGACCAGTACTTAACCTGCCCCGAGATCCCCCACTCGACCCCCACAAAACAAAATGCGGGGAAGTCCCATCTACCACCCTATAATCTACATAATCTACCTGTCCCGGGTATTACTTCCACAAGATCGATCATTTTTTCGGAATCACGAACCGAGAAATCTTTACTTTCCACAAGGGGAGGAAAAAGGGAAAAATAAAATAAAAGTATAAATAATAATTGACATATCGCAAAGAGGGTGTGAGGCCGCGTGTCTTTGGGGTTGTTATCTCGCGTATAGCGTATTATATATTCTTTACCAATCATGCCAAACGTTGAGCAGCACAAGGCTCATGATATTGCCATTCTACAAGAGGCCTGTGTCGAAAATGTTGGAAAAGTCGACTTCCCTGACGAAATTCGTCACCCTCATCACGAGATATACGCCGAAGCGCTCCTACGCTATCCGACCGATGACCACTTCGACGAGGTAGAGGAGGCTAAGTTGCGGCGCAAGCTGGATTACAAAATTTTGCCTTTGCTCGGTATCTGTTATTTCTTTTATGTGAGTTTTTGTGCTTCCCTTACTCCCTCGAAGGGTGGCTTCTCAGATGTCTAACTAGCTTTGCCGTAGTATGTTGATAAGACCACGCTCTCTTATGCAGCCATATTTGGTATCAAGGATGATTTGTCCCTCGGTCCTGTAGATTACTCGTGGCTGTCATCGATCTTTTACTTTGGTTGGCTCGTTTGGGCAATCCCATCAAATCTAATCATGCAGCGTTCCCCTCCTGGATGGTACCTAGCCGCCAATATTTTCCTGTGGGGAGCACTTCTAATGGCACAGGCCGGAGCACATAATTTTGCGGGCCTGGCGGCCTTGAGAGCATTGTCCGGAGCGTTTGAAGCTATTGCCGATCCAGCATTTATGCTCATCACAAGCATGTATTATACCAGACCCGAACAGCCGATCCGTATCGCCATATGGTACTCATTTAACGGTGTTGGTGTTGCGGGTGGTGGCCTCATCGGTTTGTTTGCCCTCACTCTGATATGCAATGATTGACAACTGATATGAATGAAGGTTATGGTATTGGGAATATACATGGCGCCTTGCAGTCCTGGCGCTATGAATTCCTAATCATTGGCGCGTTCTGTAGCTTCTGGGGTATCGTCCTTTTCTTCCTGGTCCCGAACTCTCCCGTAAAATTCCGCGGATTTAACCATGAAGAACGTCTGTTGATGATTGCGCGCATGCGGCAGAATCAGACTGGCGTTGAACAGCAGCATATAAACTGGAGCCAAGTCATGGAAGCATTTCTCGATTACAAGACCTGGCTTTTCTTCGTTCTGGGCATTGTGGCGAATGTCCCAAATGGAGGTATCTCAAACTTCTCGACCCTCGTGATTCAAGGTCTAGGTTTCGGTACTCTGCATACCGCACTTTTGGGCATTCCCCAGGGGGTACTCGTGGTCATTTGGATTGGACTTGGTGCCGCCTGTAGCCATTATATGCCTAAGAATTGTCGCACTCTCGCGAGTGCAATATTTATGATACCAACAATCTCGGGTGCCTTGGGGTTTCTCCTTGCTCCTGCCGATGCCTACGTTGGCCGCCTTATCTGCTTGTAAGACACATATAGTATATTCAGATGTACAAGGCTTTCTTCAAGCTAACTCTTCAATTCCACAGTTATTTGACTGGCTCTTACCAAGCTTCTTTCGTCATTTCGCTATCAGTCCTCATTGGGAACACGGGTGGGCAATCAAAAAAGATGATAGTATCCGGAATGATCTGGCTGGGTGCCTGTATCGGTAACATCGTCAGTCCTTTCTTCTATAAGGCTGAGCAAGCGCCAAGTTACCGTCTCGGAATTGGGTCGCTGTTGGTGGCCAATTTTCTTGAGCTCATTTTATTCTTCGTCCTAAGGTACTCGTTCATGTGGGAGAATAAGCGCAAGGAAAAGGTAAGGGAACAAATGCGCCAGGATGGTAGTCTAGGAACCCTCAACGAGACTGCGTTCAAGGATCTGACGGATAAGGAGAATCCCAACTTCGAGTACATTTATTAAAGCTTAAATTTATTTTCGAATCCGTAGATACTTGCAAAATATATTACAGTACTTAGAATAGAGCACACTAACCAAGCTCCTGGTTTCTAGAATAGTAGAACCTATATAGGGATATTCTTTTCCTTAGATTATCCCTACTATACCATTGGTGGGAAATAACAACGGGTTACAGCCAGCACGGAGTGTGATTTGGAGAAATATTAAGGCGATGTGCGGTGACAGCAGCATCAATAGGGGTTAGTGTCATGATCTAACTACTACGGCCCTGGGAAACAAAGGAAGTTCTTGTATATAACGGTAGCATGGCCATAAGAACGCTCTCGGGATCCTTGTGCAACAACAAAGTGGCATATTCTACTCCATACTAACAATCCTGACAGTCGGAGATAGCAACCCCGATTCATTGGTGGGCCATGTACCCGTGAAACTTCCTGACAGCCCCTTCTGGTATATCTCTAATACAGTCCCGCACGTGTCCAAATATTCGAGTTAGATAGTATTTATAAGACCCAGCAAGATAATGGGGTGTTTCTTGCTAAACTTGGGATTTGATATTCTTCGACGCTGGAAGCGTATATCCGTTAAATAGAACCTTGGGTGCTGCTCTTCAATGATTGAATTGATAGTGCAATAGGTACAAGCCAGATTCACTAAGCCTTTGGAGTTTCTACCAAGCCCTTAACTTTAATCAGTACGTCTAGCGTTAAAGTCATCGTATTCAGATACTATTAGGGATGGGAACACTTGGTTGATTAGATGACGTGGTCTTTGTGATGTATGCGAATTATGATGGGATCTCGGCTAGTAGGCCGGTCAAGTTGGTAGCTTGTTTGATCGCTTTGTTTGTTGAAAATCGGCGGCGCCAATTGGATATGTAAAGTACCCCACTCACGCGGAACATCTTCATCATACCTTAAAGCTTTATCAATCTCCCTATTTCGATACCCATACTCTTTACCGTTAACGGTACAGGTACGGCGATATCCATTGACGAATTGATCCAATCATCCGTATTCTGAATACGGGGAGTAGCCTAGAAAACGGCGTACAAATGATGGGATATCATTAGAGACAGCGCCCCTTACGCAACCTGTATTGCTTAAATTGTGACCAAGTTCATCACAACAAAAGGCGGATAGTCTAACCTACTTAATGAGCCGTGCAACTCATAAAAATACACTTGTACTATGTCACTGCGGCATCTCCGATAACTCACGCCTTCGATGTAGGTACCAACCTCGCCCTACTAGAGGCAGGTAAGAGGTAGTTATAGGAGCTGGGCACCTTACCTAAGTCGTTAAGTAGGTACATATCATAGAGGTATATATCCCTACCGAGTTATTCAACTAGCCGTTATTTCAATTTTATCCCGGAAGCAGCGATCAGTCCAAACTCGTATTTGACCCACTGTATACTTCTATATATATCTGTCGTCGCTCGCCACCCAGCCTGGATCATGTGTTATTTATCTAGGACGCCAACGTCAGATTGAGGATGGCTGAAGCTGAAGGATCGAAAGCCCCCGAAGCTTTCAGAAAAGAAAAGTAAATTTCTGTAGCTGATTCGGCCCGGATACGAGTGCAGTCACGGTTTTTACTTGAGATTAATCACATCGATTAATCTTAAGTCAGCGACATCACGAAATATATTATCTAGCGCGATATTTTGCTGGTCGTGCAAGTAGACTTCCGTTTCTCAGTGGTTGAATGGGCGCTGACCGGCTTATCCGTTAAGACGTCATCGCCGGAAACGACGAGCCCTTGATGAGCAGCTTTTGAGAAGGTCCAACGCGTGATATTTTGTGGTTGGTCATCACCTTCTTCCCATTCGACAAGGAAACATGCTTGATGAACCTGTGGGAGGTAGGTCTATACTAGGTAGATTATCCATTCTCGCCAAATTTATAAATACTATTGATATTCCCATCATTATATCACGTTTATAGTGTTAGTTGGTAAAAAAGATCACTCCTCCAAACTCACTGTCCAGCTATTCTGAGTATTTCTCCTGTCCCTAAGTTGGTATAATCTTATCATAATGCGTGCCATCAGCAACATAACGCCAATCCTTTCCCTTCTTCCTCTCGCTCTATCAGCTCCTCATGGACGCCAGGCGGTTCATGAATTCGACCTGACAGGACTGGCAGGCAGTTTCCCAACGGACGGGGTTTATGGCACTGGGCCCATCGCCTCTTCCCTCAGCATAACCATTACCTACCCGGACCCATCATCTACCGACGGCGAAAATCTTACGACAACCTGCAGTTATTCTTGGCCCTCTAGCACTGCCCCAGGCCCAACAGACTGGACCGAATGCCAGGATTCATCAGTGCAATGGCGTCTTCCAATCAACGGTTGGACTAACCGTGGGAACTACAAAGTCGAGCTGTACCAGACACTAACGGCCGATGGGTAAGTAGAACCCACCCCCCGCGGCCTACTGCTTTCATTACGTCCCTCTTACTGATCTTTTGCTGACGTTCGTGAAGCGCTGGTCTAGATGCCACTCACTACCTCACCTTCAACCCCGGTACACCGAGTGATCCAAACGCTTATTTGAGCTGTATCCAAATGGGAAAATTCACACCGACAATATGCCAGATAGACGGTCCACTGAGCGTGGTCCGAGGTCCTGTAGTGATGTATGCGAGCGAAGAGACTGCGAGGCCAAATTAAAACTTCGGGTTTCCCTGAGACAAGTGCGCAATCGGAAGGTTAGGGGAATGGATTTTCCGTAAGTGGGCAAGGAACGAATGGTTTATCGTTTATTTTAACAGACGGTACTTTCCTTGGTCTCGAGGGCTCTTAGTCTCGTACTATGGTTCATATGCTTTGTGAGAGACACGGAGGTGGGAACTAGTTGCATATAAGTATTCAATAGAAGTATAAGGCACAATTCCTTGTAGTGATATCGTGGTTCTATAAGTCTGAATAAAGTAATAAAAACTCCATATTATGGGGATAGCGTAGTTGCAGAAATTGAATTCGCAATTGGCCCAACGACGGATTTCGTTACATCAGCTTTAATGTACGAGTTTCTTCTATGCCTGTCTATTACTTTAGGTGGCATGGGTTCACAAATGCCGATCTCAACGCGCGAAGGGAGAGCATCTACTCTCGAAGGCTAAGCCATGCTGCATAACTGGCTTGATATTATGGTATCATACCTTAGTGTGTCTACCATATGGTCTGTCTGCCAGCCTGAGATCTATGGTTATTTACGAGTGAAGCCCATTGTAAAAGGGCTATATATCATCTACGAATTCATTAGATATTGGGAGGCACTTCTAACCTTAGCCGCAACAGCTATATGAGTGTCACGGACATATCTTGGGCATAGCCGGGCTACGCACGGGGGCTATTGAGTTTACATTTGATTCAGTTCCCGAAAGGTCCGACCTGCTAACATACCATAATATGTGTAAATGAATAAGAATAAACCTATGTTTAGTTATAACATCGTAAAATAGAAGGTATCCAACCCTAAATTAATTTTATTCTCATTTATTGAGCACAATGAAGAGAGGGATATCAACCTCCAGCATACGAAGCCAAGTAACAACACCATATATAAGGTAATATATTCAATTGCCGACAGCACTAGAGCACGTTTACGATAGATCAATCTATCAGCCATTCTAATAGTGCTTATTAGTATATAAATACAAGCATTAAGGGTCATTAGGATAAAACAACTCTTACATCTGTTCCACATCTAGCAGACGAAGCCATTAGGAACGTGACAATCCCCAGCGTAATTCATTCTAGTCTAGAGAATCGCGTAACCAACTACACACAATATTAGCGATAGAAGCAGACATTTTGCGCGACTATGCGCTGCGGTCGCTTCTCTATTTTACGCAGGGTCTAGAATCAACACAATCCCGCTCATACCCGTATAATAGGCACCTGTCTAAAAGAGATATTCGTAATTTTCATTCTTACATTAATCTACTATTCTGTTGCTAATGTATTAGCGATGTGTAGACTTCTGTAAACTTTTCACCTCAATTACAAACCCAATTTCGAGCCAACTTTGGATCGCCATCAATATACCTCGCCACCCTCGGCCATGGGCATATTGGTCTCTGGCTGTCCACAGTTGGTGCTGTGTCATTTACAAACTTGGTGGCGATGAGCTCGTCGGGCGACACGCCTTTTTCTACCCATTTTAATAGAGCCATGACAGAATCGTGCTTTTCGTTCTCGTACCCAGGTACCGAATGTGTGACATTACCGAGACCAATCAACCGACCGGCTATGCCTGCAATTTGAGATGCTGCCGCTATATACCAGGGGGCGTCTGGTTGCGTTGGTGCGCTGGACACGCAATGATTCATTCCGGGAATAAGGAATAATCTTAGGAACGAAGATAGCCGAGAGTCACTGATGTTCATAGTGTAAAGAGTCTGGGTGACGTATTCAACGCTAGATCCGATAGGAATCAGGGGATCAGCATATCCATGGTACTGTTTAACCACTAGAGTCAGTAATTACCATAAGGAGCAAAATTGGACCGAAGTCTCGGGAGCATGCAGGTGCAACTGAGGCCAAAAATTGCCAAAGGGGGATAGAAAAGACTCTAGGGAACTAACCATAATAATCTTACCCCCCTTTTCCTCAAATCTCGAAACGTCAAAATCTTTTGCCGTCGCATGGCCTGGATCGACGGAAGTCGCTGCAAAAAAGTCATTGTTAGTGTAAGATGTAAAGTCGTAGGATGTGTCGTTATAGAGGAAATTTTGAAAGTATCCATATCCAATGGGGTTACTTTCAGAAGCAAGTGACGACGGGTCGCTTCCAAGGGGTAGCCCCTGGAAAACAATCTCGCCGTTAATCGTGTATGGAGATAGCATCTTCTGTAGGGTAGCGAGTTGAGGCCCAGTCAAGCAAACATCCTGAGATGCAGACGGAGACGAACAAAGCAAGGCGGCGTAATCTATACTGCACGTAGCAGGATCTTGGGCGATAGAATCAGTAACGCCATCTTGGTGGTCGCATAACTCTGTAATTCGGGAGGTGATTGAGGCGAATAGAGATTGATCAATATGATATGGAGCCTCTAGGGGGTAGTTCTGCAGTGGCATCCAAGTTGACCATGACTGAAGGTGTGAAGTTTGCCAAGCCGCATCCCCAACCAAAACACCATTGAAGTCATCGGGATACAACTGGATTAATCGTAAGCCCTGACGGCCGCCAGTAGCACAACCTGTGTAGTATGAAAATTCCACCGAAGGCGTGGGCGTCTCATTGTCACCGTAGTAGGCTGGAACGATCTGCTTAGCTAGCACGACAGAACCATGTAGTGCGCGATAACTCCAATCAATGATACTTTCTGGATTGTTCAACGCCCAGGAACTGTCTCCAATATCTGAAAGATGGCCGGTATCGGTCGATACACTCGCAAATCCGTAATGTGTATATTCGCCCATGTCAGGATACTGCCAGTCGTTAGTTGTAGCTTTGAACCTGTGACTTATAGACACTAACGTTGATTCCTCCACCAAAGCCGCCGTTGCCAGTGGTCATTAATCGGCCGTTCCATTTTTGGGGGTCCGGAAGGAGAATGGCCAAATTATAAGAAGTAGTGTCGGATGATTTGACGTTGAACTTGACAGCGCATAGCCTGGGCAAGTTAGTTGCATTGGTGGGATATTCTGGACTGGGGTCAAACGAAGATCCGCCCGCCACAATGGTGTCGACGTAAACGATTGAAGTTGGCACAGAGATATCTAGCTCTAGCGTTTCTAAAATTGACTTGAAACTAGCCACGCTACACTCAAGACTCGAGGCATAAGAAGTAAGCAGTGCCCATACTGTGGCGCTAAGCCATATTGGCTTCTTGCCATACATATTAAGTCAATCAAGTCAGGAAGATGAGAGAGAATTCCCAGACATCAGAAATCGCACCTAATTCTAACTCGAACACATGTACGACAGAAAAGGTCAATAACCTCAAAAGGCGGAAAACGCTCATAAGAGTAAGACGAATAACCTAGATGATGACGGGTCCACACATTTAAGCCATCCAACGCCACAAGTCAGCAAACCCCCTGGGTTGGTGCCAAGTGTTATATACTACCATGTATGTACATTCTCACCAGACTAACCTACAAGTAGATGGATTGGCAATTGGCGTTGCCGTTGTTGGCTCTAGCTTGCCTTGTAAGTCTTGGGTCCGCCATTTGCTCCTTTGACTCAGGGTGTTGACTTAGGCTGCAAGCTTTGCTTTGGCGACTTCATTAAAGACTAAATCCCCTACCACCCAGTTGACTGCGTAAAAGAGGCCTCAAGATACCCATTTACTCAACTTCACGCTTTTATCAAGGAGAGCCCTACTTAGTCACCACCACAAACGCAAGGCGTTAACTCCAGCGAATATATCTTATAAGCGCACTAATATGCCAGAGTAGAACGCGATGCTCAACGGCCCATCCTGTCTCAACACATTGGAGACGTATATGTCAAGAGCGGCTCACGAGGGTTTATGGAAGAAGGATGCTTCAAACTCTCTATTTCTAACGAAGACACTAACCATCATAGACACAGTACCTATTATCCTGGTTATCTTGACCTACTACGAAATGCTCAATAGATAATCAAATAACCAGGGAGCGATTATATTACAAATCGCAGCACGGAAGAAAGGGGGATAATACCCCGGGTCTTGACTTGGCCTCGAGGCTTTATGTGCGACTCAGGAGATATGAGTAACAGATCACGATTTCGATCATAAGATTGTTCAAACTTTCGTCTCGCTGAAACACTTCACACAGCAAGGTCCCATGCACTTAAACATCTATTTCAAGACGTAACGACACCCCCCTTATATATAAACACATAGGGCATGTTTATAACAAGGGCTCATAGGAGGGCTTAGAATGTGTATTCGAATTACGATAATTCTACTGGGATCCGGGGATACCTATGACCATTCAAGGGTCTCTGGAGATGGCCCTGGAATTCCCATTCTACATATACACGAACGAGTCGGCAAACGGCGACCATAGTTGCCGACCTATCTTACCCTTGCCCTCTGTATCCGGAACGGGTTTGGCTTTTTTATCCGTGATAGTAATCCTCCCTACCGATCACTATATATTAATATACATATTTTTATAGTCCTACGGACCATAATGGCGACAAAGCTGCATTGTTTCGAGTAGTGTACCTGTCACACCGATTTACTTTCCGATGAGACACACATCTCCCATTTCGAGGAATGCTCGCATATAGGAGACCACGGTCATTAAATTGTGAAGATTTGGCGCTTCATCTACATTGGTTCCTAAAACCCGTCAGTCTCGGCCTACGGTGCTGATAATTTATGGGAATACGTCTTTTAGGAGGGCAGTGTCGTCTTTAATGCGTAGGTATGGTTTAGCGTGTGCTTGGCTTCGTTTATGGAATACGTTAGCGTTAAAAAGCATAATTTCCTCAAACATAGCTAATAAAGAGCTGGGGGTGGTTCAGATAGTAGGCTCCGGCCAGAGGGGGATCGAGGACGATAAACTCGAATCAGTTCAGTTGGTAACAACCATTGCACAAATAATATGTCTTCAATATTCGAAGGGCGAGTTCGATACATTGGCAATAAACATCTGCTTGAAACTTTACATAATCTAGGCCAAACTTATGGACAGCAGATGATCGGTCAAACTGTGCTAAAATTTCAACTACAATGATGATAGCCTCCACGATCCGGCAACGCGAAAGTAGCCACGTAAAGTTCCTGGATATCGACCTGTTGTCACCCTTGCTGTCGAATACTCATCGGAGTGCGTACATTTGCATGATTTAAGCCAAGCAACAAGGGAATCCAACTAATTGAACATCATGAAAAGCTCTCCTTCACCCCCTCCCCCAAATTCACACAAGGCTTGCTAGAATGGATACTGACATCAAGGGACGCAACAAACCTCTCTTGTGCCATCGGCATCTAGGAGGGTTCTTGTCTGATTTATGAAATTAGATATTACTCCTCTGATGTACTATATGTGTCTTTCTAGATAATCTGCCCCTGGATGGCTATTTACGCTCTTGTTGCCGGGATAGATGGCAATCGTGCTCACGTTCCAGTATATTTGACCTATTCATGGAGACCACTCGCCTGTCTCGCTTTTCGAAATCGTGTTGGTTGATACATATGCCGCTACTCCATTATGTGAGAAGTGCTAACATCACACAATGCCGATTATATACTTGTGGGGATTTTTAGATAGGTATTATCGGTACTGCACGTTTATTTATTGGGAGGAGGGGGTAGGGGGGAGAGCTGCTCATTAGGGGAGACGCGCCACTATCTCAACGTCTGGTCTGTTCTCTAACATTGTCCACCAACGTTATTTGGGAGGAGTCAATCAAGTCTTAGCCCCGGAGACGAAAGTGTCAAGAACCGCGCCACCCGACAAGTTGCATTAGATAAGGCCGTATAAGCATTTTCTCTAATTACTTATTCTTATTGGCTCGTTTTATAGTTGTGCCTTTGATCTATTCTACCTAAGGTTAGTAACTATTTGGTCCTCTCGAGCCATACCACACCGGCTGGCTACGTGATAGAATTCCCTAAATATCACTTCATCCATGCATATCAAGTTTTGGAATAATTAGGATAAATGATGGTCTTTTCTGATAAAAATGGCCACCCCTTGACTGATGCTGTGGTATACTACTGCAATTCTCATCGCTTCTAATCATAATGACTTGATAACGACCTCTCTTCTTGCTTAGCTGACGTCGCGCACGCCACTACTATGTGCTTCTGGAAGACAATTAACTTCTCATATGTCTATAATAAGAGAGACAACAACATGCGATGTACCTATTTCCCCTCGTAACTCGGAAGACTCAATGCGACAACGTGCTTACGAAATTCGATAGAAATTAGTCCATGCTCACGCGTTAGTTGTGAGGAAAGCATTCTGTGCCGATTTACAGGGTACTCACCAACGCATGATGCGACCTGAATTTGTGGCGGGGTGCTTTTTCTCCCAGGCATTGTGCGTGTGCTAGGGTGAGCTCATGTACTACACCACCGACGGCGGCTTCTTCAACTCCGACGGGGATTTATGCATGATGATGTTTCACCGGCGCATGCAACACTTAAGCGTAAAATAGTGGATGGTAATATTTCTAAAATTTACCCCCACGCAATATAGAGGGAGGTTCTTAGCCCATAGGAGGGCATGGACGTGAATGTTAAATATGATTTTATCGTGTTAGCTATCTACTCGTACGTCCACAATGTGGCCACCAGTTGAATTTTAAGATTCTCGTACAATAACATGCAATTATTAGGAAAAATGCAACGCGTCTCGATGCGCTGTCGTTGATTATGCACCTCCCTCCAATTAATCTGACTGCTACTACATGTAGGCGCTATGCTTGGAGTTAAAAACTCTGGTATGCTTATTAATGAAAATAACATCTTCGAACCGAATCAGATAGGTAGGCTACAATTTAGTTGAATACAAAAGGTATAAGCTCCTTCAAAATGATATTCATGCACACTATGTACTATGTATAGATGGGTGGGAGTTGCTTTATGTCAGTCTGAGATGTGGCGTCTGCAGGTCACTATATCTCGTGCAAGCGGTTTATACCTATCTTATTTGGATTGTAAACGGAGACCCAGTCGGTCCGACTACCTCTCGAAGTTATGAGAGCAACAAGAACGTGACTAATGAATATCTAAACTTTACATCTCTGGATATCGTGGTTATGATTTAGAGTTGGCGTCCGGATGAAAGAAGGAAAGAACCTCGAATCCCTAGAGTCTGATCACGTATACCTTATATTCCAAATTTCGCCCGCTTTTGAGCGTTAACTACGCCGTGTACTACGATAACACGCTTCGTTCGATGAAGTATAATACTGGGCATAAGACTCAGGCACAATAATATAGCCGCGTGAGATTACTGGGCGACGGAGAGGAAGTTCTAAGGGCTGTTACTTGACATGGAAACTATCCTCTTCTTTGACTGGAAGCCAATTCATTGGAAGGTCACGTTCTGGTGACCCACGAATGACTTGTTATGAAGGGCCGTAGTGGATATGAATGGGGAGTGGCAAGGCGGCGTTTTGCGTTTGCGATAACGCCATTCATAAACCTCGAGGCGGATATACTGAATAGGTTAGATTCTCATCCATCGAAATGGTGGCTGGTTTACTGGCCGGTTCGAGTATATCCATCCGAGCGGGGTTGGCTTGCTGCTTTCCCTAAACATGATTAGCTAAAATGAATTAAGAATGGTTGTATCGAGCATCGTATCTTATTATCGATGGTGAATCCGCTTTATGATAAGATACATATCACAAAGACAAAGTGCCGCGATCTCTTTTGTATTGGCCGATTCGTTCTGCCAAGAAACCTCTAGCGTTCACTCGCGCATGGGGGCTTGAACGTCTTCCTGATTTAGTTAGTATCAAGAACGAATCAGATGCTCACCGAGTGTCGACTTATATTCAGCCTACATACCTAATCTTTCGTAATTATCTAGAAATAAGAGAATAGGAGACAAAACACGAGTCAATGTTTATGCGACAGGACTTGGAATAGGGAAGAATTTGAACGGTCTTCTTACTCATCCTATGAATTACCTGAGGTGGCTGGCTAGCTAGCTAGCTGCCTTGGTGTACTCGAATAGTGATAGTAATCTACTACTAGTACTAGTGTAACTAATGCATTAAATAGAACATCGCCATGAGGATCAACTAAGCATTAGCGCATCAGGGAATATTCCCAACCGCACTCTTACACCGGTATTCTGACCGGTACTCTTAGTAGTAGGTAGTATTCTCGTCGGGCTTATGCAATCGCCCACCAGCGTCATGGTTTGTCTATATCCCCCTGACAAGCCACCAACCACGTAGGATGAAGATTGGACAAAACGAAAAAGAAACTCCCGGCCACGAGTTGATCCGTACCGGTTGGCGAGGACGGAGCTGATCGTCACGAGTGGAAGCACCAAGGAAGAAATAAATACCTACCGATGAAGTCATGCAATGATCTTCGGACCCCGTGCTGTGTATTATCAATTCTGCCCTCCCTCACTCCCGTGCGCGAGTACGGCGCGAGTAGTGTGCGCCAAGGGTTGGCTTGGTGTTCACTAATCAACTGGAAAATACTCGTTCGACATCAAGTCTTTTACCGTTTTGTCTATCGATAGCACGCCGACCTTCGCTCGTCGCCTGGACGGGAATTACCATCAACCTGCATCGGATCGCACGCACCGGCCTCTCGGCATTCAGCGGCGTAGTAGCCCTACCAGTCTAGACCCCATCTAGGTACCAGAGATCAGAGATCAAAGAGGAATCCCGTTCCCCAGCTGCTGAAATCCCCTGTCGCACACGTGTGGGCGACCTTACGCGAACGGCCGAGGGCGACGTACCGACCACTGTAACCATCTGTCAATAGCAATTGGGAGGGGGGTATCAGTATAGGAATGATATGCCGTATTAGTACCATAGGTACTGGATGCGACGCCAAGAAAGAAATTGGAGTACCTCTAAGAACAGCCAGAGGATAGGTTAACGAGTTAGCGAGTCATTGCCTCGATACGTGCGCGAGCGGTCGAGGACACGCCGGCGCCAAATGCAATATGGGGGATAGCACTCTAGGCATATGCCGGTTCTGACCCGTCTTACTATGTCATACCCTGTTGATAACGACATCAATTCGGGGCCTATTAATAATCACACCCAACACCCTTGCGCTTATACGCACCCTCAACCTCAGTCTCAACCTCAGCTTGCTCAATATGGCCAGCCTCAACAACTACAAACCCAATTTTTTGGCCTGGTCCAACCTTATAATAACAGCGGCAACAGCAGTAACGCACATCACCGCCCACCTGACTTTCCAGTCGCCCATCAATATAACCACCCTAATTTCAACCTCGGAATTCCATCTTATGGTGCTATCCCGCATACTGCCTTGGTTGCTCAGGAGCAAGACACTAGCCCAGCAGGTGCTACAGGACTGCCCCACAAACTACCCTGGTGTCCTGAGCCTGGGACGTCTTCTCAGCGGCAAGACGGTCAAATAGCTAGTGCTTCATCATACCAATCTGACATGCGCTACATCAAGGGTCCGTTGGATGTGCTCAACGCTGAGCAGTATGACGACGGCCGATTTACGGGTAGACGTGGGGTGTATAAGCCTGAGGCCCACGCCCTCTCCTCGGCAACATCTACCTCTAATCCTAAGAAGCGCGGTAGAAAAGCGTCTCAGAATGATCGTATCGAGCCTGTAGAAGAGATCAAGAGGGCTAGGGGTCGCCCTCGGCTAGAGACAGGCGATCATCAGGACATGAAGGAAGTAAGTTCGTAGACTCATCGACATTGGTCTGTTTCTTTGATAGTCCCCCGTCGCTTCTTGAGCGCCTTGACTATACGATGATGGGACCCGCCATTGCCGGATTATTTGAGACTATGACCGACGACATAATGGAAGATGAGAGCTAACGTAGAACTAGCGGAGAAAAGAACAGATTCGTGTCGCGCAGAGGGCGTACCGTACTCGCAAGGAGAACACCATCACCGACCTTGAAGCGAAAGTGGCAGGACTCGAGGCGAGTAATCATGAGGTTAATGCTACTTTTCAGAGCTTGATGGAATACGTGGAGAAGAATTCTATCACTGCAAAGATCCCCGAGCTTGGGCGGCGCTTACAACAGTTCCAGGCTGTCCTTCTGCAGCGGAGCTCTGAAGCCACTAACCCCGGGGACGATAATGCAACTCCTGACGCGAAGGCGTCAACTGACGGTGCTGCACAACCCGACCAGTCACGATTAGAAATCAGAGCTGTGAGAAATCGACCCGAGTCTGAAGCTACGCCAGTGCCTACCACGCAGCACACACAACAGCCACAACAGCTTCTCGGCGGAATAATCGTGACACACGAGCCCGAGTCTCGAGCAGTCAACCAAGACTCAGTACAGACTTCGGTGTCCCTTCTTGAGGACGGAAGCTATACATTTGTACGAATGGCTAACCTCGAAAATGCTAGCTTTGGGTACGTGGAACTCATGGACAACGCCGCACAACATCCATGGCAGTGGGATTCTCTCCCCATGCCTTCTTCAGGAGCATTCTTAGAAAGGACGCTTAGTCGAAGATTACACCGACGCACGACGGAGAGAGCAGCAAAGCTTCTAGCCATGAAGGACCCGCCGTACGACGTGATGCACCGCGTGTTCGGCTTCGTGAGGAACTATGCGCCCCTCGAAAACATACGCGAGCGTGTCGCAAGCGTCCTCAGCCGGGGCCCAGACGAAGATATGAACGCATATGCGCAGCCTTTCCACAATATCGGGGGTTCCGGGACGCACTTTGCTAGTGATGGCAAGAACATGTCCTATCCGGGTAGTGGCGGCGCCCCGTTTCCGAACTCGGGATTCGGCATGGGCCCATTCAACGAGAAGACCACCATGGTGCGCGACGAGCTACTCGATGCCTTGCAGCACACGAAGTTTCCGGGCTGGCAGGGCGAGTGGTTTGACTCATACGAAGTCGAGCAATACCTGGCGCAGAAATCCATCAGCTTGCCCCAAGGCGGGGACGGGTATGTGGAAATTCCGCCAGGGGAATTCTACAACAACCCCCTTGTCGACCAAGCATCGACGGCGGAAAACAGCCTGCGGGGATCGGTCTCTGGAAAGGCCGACTCAGACTTCAACGTCTCGTCTAATGTTGGAGAGGGCCCGCCGTTGCATTCTACCGAGCAGGCGATGGTGAGAAATGCCCAGTATCCATCCCCCGTGTCCAGCATCGACACGATGCTTTCCATACCCGCCACAACGGACATCTGGTCTTCGGGGCCCATAGGTTCTGATTTCCTAGCAATGTCTCAGACCATGTCCGGCAACACGTCCTTCCTAGCATACCACAACGCCACTTCCCTGGGGTTCCCCAACTCCTCGCAGTTTTACTCATCTCCTGCCATGGACCTCGTGAGCGGACAGAACCGCAATAAGAGAGTGTGGTTCAGTGTCGACAAATTCATCGAGAGTAAGTACCACCTTGAACATTCTCGTCCTGAGACGCGTAGAGTAGCTGACTTGGCATAGGTCTCGGCTCCAAAGGTACGTGTGTAGGGCGCGGACCGGCGTTTCGAAAAGAGCATGTTGTTGCCGCGTTTTGGGAAGCGACAAAACCTGGACCTGAATAGCTTCGTATCTACTTCCGCATGGCACTAGGGACTTTCCGCATTATATTCGGCGCATGATTTTAGTCAAGGAATGATAATCCCAATTCGCAAGGTTTAAGAATTTACGAAACGGAAATAATGTATATATTCCTCCTAAATTATTAATATGAGCTGACAAGATGTGAATTGTTTGTTGGATTCGACCTTGTCGGATACAACTACATCATTGGTATTCTTTGTCGTGATCGGACCGCGTAGCACCCATTTCGAAGCCATGAATACACGGGTATCGGAGCAGCCTTCCTGTGTTTAATGCCGACTCGTTGCCTTTACTGATACTTCCTAGCCACAATGCTCACTGCCGTCTTGAATGTATTGATTTAGGGGTATCTACATGCAGATGTGGTAATACACGGTATGAATACAAGAGTACACCATGAGACCACTAAGGCACCACCGTCACTTGATAATTAGTTTGAGGGCTTGCGGACTCTCTATCACCTTGGCACGGTCTTTTCGTCCTCTTTCAAATTGGGGAATAAATCCCGCCAATCCTCCCCATGAAGCTCTAACATTCTAGTTTCCCACCGCGCGCGTTTTTCCGCGGCCCGCTGTGCTTTCTCCTGGGCCGCGAGAGCCTTTTCTTGTATGATGAGTTCACGCATGGCATCTGCGCGGGCGACTTGTTTTATGCGCTCGCGCGTTAGAGCGTTGCTTACTTCCGTGATACCGTAGCGCTTCACTATGTGCGCGTGAGAGTCCTCGTCGGGGTCAGTGCCCATATCGTGCCCGTTTTGTCGATTTCCCTCCTTAGTTGGCCCGGTGTCGCTTGGCTGCGTCCACTCGTCGTTAGAGCCCCCTTCTTCCCTTTCCAGACGAGCAATAGCTTTTTCCCAGTCATCCTCGAGTCGTGCGTCAGGAAGCGATTCCTCCCGTAGTTCGCCCACCATGCGCGCACGGTCACTGCGCCGTATATATTTCTGTCTGAGGACGCGGCTTAAGATTGCTGGCTGGGGTTTTGTAAGGCGTAGGAAGGGGATGTCATCCGCGAGGTCTATGCGCGGGATCTTGCGGCGGCCGGTCCCGCCCAGTTCGGACTGAGGACGCGGACGGTGCGGGGTGGCGTACACGGGCCGGGATTCTGGGTTCGATGGGTTCGGGGGAGGCGACACTTCCACGAGAAGGGGTAGGGTTCCTGGGCGAGGCGCGGTTGATGTCGGGTCATAGGATGGGCGAGGAGGGGGCCGGTTTGCGAGACTGCGTTGTCGCTCTTGGAGACGTGATTCTAGGAATGATATGATGGAGCTGTGGTGTTCTGAGCTAGGCGAAGTCGCTGCGCCGTGTAGCACCGAGAGCATACGGTAGCCAGCGCTCAGGGCCGGGTATATGATTCGCGGGCTGACGTCGGCTACATTTCGCCGGAATGCCCGCTGTATATGTATCGTTATGGGGTTCCTCCCTACTCCCCAGCCTGCGGCGAGATTATCTGGGAGGGGGATCTGCGGCGCAAGGCGCAGGAGAGCGCGGTAGAGTGCGAAGCCTATATGGGAGGTGCATCGGATTAGCCTCGAATGGCCGGGTTTCCAAAGTCGTGCTTCCGCGGGCCGAAGACCTTACATGCTATTCTATGTCGCGAGTCACGAGCCGGGATGAGCACTCTATTAGGCTTCTGTCTGAATGCGTGTGGCATCGGGAGCAGAGGGGAACTGCAGATAATTTATAAAGGGAACAGAAATCTGAATGGCGAATAGCTTTGGGTTGGATAATATTCTCCGGGTACCTCTCTCTCCGGGGCTTAGGGAACCCCGCTGGCGGCGGAATTAGGTCCGCCTTTGGTCGCTGCTTTAGTGTAATCTACCGTACACAGGTACCTGCTGTGTATCATAACAGCATCACGTATGTCATCGCTTCGCTATAACATTGGGCTGAGTGCTATTTTCAACAAAGGCACTGATAATATTTGTTCGTGTTGGTGATCGAGTAGAAAGGTAGAAAGCTTGGGCCTGACTGGGGGCCGAGACCTTCAAGCCGTCCGGTAGATTCCCATCCATCTGCACCCTCTGCGCCCTCTGTGCCATCTCGTAATGAACACCGCTCATCTTCCGACTGGCCAATAAGCCGTCCATTGCTGCCATACACCAAATATGAGATAACTCGTCAGCTAATCCCTCACGGCATCTAAATCCAGTCCTAAATCACCATCCGTTAGGTGATAATCCATGTTTGCAACCGTAATTCATTCCTCGTAGTATTGTCTGTCATTCACTAGCGCCGCGCAGTCGCCTCCAACTAATTCCCAGGAAAGACAGAGCCCTCGGGTGGCTGCGGGAGCTTCTTGCATTGACTCGAGGCCATATATCTATGTCTAAATCAGCGAAGCCCTTTTAGACTCCCGTTTGCTTATCTATGTAGAATCCATACCGTCGAAGCTCAATTAGGATTGTTTCCATAGTGTTTTCTCTCTTCCAGTTGGCTAGGCAGGGGAGTTGCTTCGGATCGACCACCCCATTTCTCGGGTTTACACAGGGTAGGTTGACCTGGCTTATGAACTGAATCGTAGGAGGGATATCGGGGTATTGGTTACCGCAGTGCATCTTGACGGAGTAAATTCGGTTCTCGTGAACACTCTGGGCGCATACGCCATTGTTAGCGGCTATCATGGTTCACGAGAGAATGTAGGGAGAGGATGCGTGCTAACGTGAGGAGGGCCGAGAATCGTGCCGTTCCAGTCGGACATGAGAAGATCCTCGGGATTATCTAAGCCATACGAGCAAGCCTCTACTACGAATCAGTACGGACCGGCACACGATGTCATGATCAGGTAGCTGGCGAATGCAATTTATGACAGTAAATGAAAGCGATGGAGCCTAGCACACCTGCTCCTAACCCTTTTTCTCCCTTCTCAAGCTCTTCTAGGAGGCGGAAATTTCGCGGAACCTTGGCACTCATATTGAATATTCAAGGGATCGCGCAGCGTGGACAAGCTTGACGACACAACGAACGAACAGAATCTAACGGTGTATGTTCTTGAGAATTACTGAAGCTCCAGGAGGTGATTCGGGAAATTTGTGACTTGGGAATGGGTGAGTTTGTTTGGCGTTCGGAAAAAGTGTAGTAGATAAGTACTTAAGTAATGAAAGTGCTTGTTTGAAGAGGCCTGACGGAGGGGAGAGAGAGTACCTAGGTAGGTAAGTAGGCGGGACAGCGGATGGTGGATGGTGGGGTGAAATTTGGGCGGGGGGGCGGAGGAGGCTGTACTTGTATTCTTCACACTCGCTCACAACCTTAAGTAAGTATATAGTGCTGATAGATATCTAGGGAGGTAGGCTATGTGCGGCTGGGCTAGACTACCCAAGGTATTAGGTAGACTCTACCGAAGATACTAGGCCTTGTCTCAGGCAGTTCTCCGGATATCCTACCTAGTACAGGGTACTTACGTACTTACACCTAGGTCGGCTCTGCTGAGTCATCAATTAGAGGATCTGGCTGGCATGAGACGTAGGATCCAATGACCGAATCTGGCAACAAGCTCCAACATCCAACATCTAACGTCTCCCAAACAGAGCGCCCGCCATAGGCCTTCAACTCAGATCTCGACATCTGTTTTACAAATCTTTTTCATAGGCGGCGGAGAAACACATTTTCGCCTTCACATCGATGACTCGGGCCTCACTAAATGGAGTAATACTAGAAACACCGTTTGGCCAAGATGACCACTCAGCTGCTCGCTACTGAGCTAGCAAACCTCATCCAAGAGAGCAAACGCAAGCACAACGACTTAAGACAGGTATGCCGTTCGGTCTTGGCCCAGCATGATGACGAGAATCTGCAATTCCAGCCTTCTTTCCTACTGTTGGGGCTAATCATTATTAGGCAGCCGAGAAGTCTGTCGATGAATTGAGAAGCATACGTACTACCTCCGAGGCCTCATTAGCTGCTGGTATGTCCCACACCTATCAATCACTGGCGGTCAATTGAAGTACGAGCTTACAATTTCTACTAGAATTATCTCAAAGAGTAAACTTTGTCAATCCCTTCATTATCGCATGTGGCACCAAAAATGCCAAATTCACTGGGATTGCTATTGTGTGCTTGTCACGGTTGATCCTTGTCGGTGCCTTACCATGGTCTAAACTGAGCCCCGTGCTAGAGGCTCTCCGTGAGGCTACATCGGCTGGCTTGGATGTTCAACTCAAGATCCTGCAGGCCCTGCCTACTTTGCTTCAGAATTATGCAAAAGACATCAAGGGTGACTTACTCGTTACGGCCCTCAATATCTGTTTCATTTTACAGACAAGTAAGAATGGCGTTGTTAGTAATACATCTGCCGCTACTCTCCAGCAGCTTATCATGACCGTCTTCGAAAAGGTCACAGCAGAAGATAGTAAGTCTCTCGATTGTAGCGGGCTTTCATAGAGCTGACCCGAGCTAGAGTCGACATCGGATACAGAAATTGTCGGCGAAGCACCCACGGGCAACGGTGAAAGTGTTCAACTTCGCGCTGCTGCGATGGATGCGCATCGCGTTTTCAAAGACATTTGCTTGATGACGGAAAATCACCGACCTGAATACTTGCGATTCACCGGGCTCCCGCAAACCTTTGGCCTGGAATTGATAGAATCGGTCTTGAGTCAACATGCCGGGCTGTTTTTAGCCCATAACGAGCAAGCTTACACTCTCCGTACTAGGGTCATGCCGTTTATTATTAAATCATTGAACGGGAAACCCGACTTTGCTACGTCGGTAAGACTGGTGCGTATTTTGTATACTATGCTAAAGAAGCATCTTAGCATTCTGCCATCAGAGGGCGGAGATGCCTTGGACGCGTTGACCCAGTTGCTGGATCAAGACACCGCTATTTGGAGACGAGCCTTGTGTATGGAAGTCTTTAGGGGTATTTTCTCCGAACCAGCTCTTCTGAGACGTATCTTCACGCTCTACGACGCTGGGGAAGGGAAAAGAGGTGTACTCAAAAATTTGACAGCAACTTTTGTCCGTGTGAGTACCGAAAAGCCAGCAGTCATAGGGCTCGGCCACCAGTCCACCATACCCGTCGCCGACCCGTACGCCAATATGGGGGCTTCTTCAGACCAAGCTATGCTAGAGTCGAGCGGTGTTACAGGTATCATCGGCGGGTCCGTGAACGAGGGGCACAACACAGGCGTAAGCTCGCAATGGAGCACCGTCAGAGTCGCTTGCATAGACCAACTAGACAAGACAGACCCCCCGATTATTCCAGAGTCTTACATCTATGCCCTTACCCTATCATGCATAACCTCGTTATCAGAAGGCCTAGCCAAGTTCATATTGCCACTCACAGTCCCTGGCGATGCCCGATCTCGCAAAAGGGGAACAAGACACTCAGACACCGGCAGAGACTCTCCAACAACAGCAGAAGCAAGTAGCGCCGAGAATGCAAAATCGGAAATGGAGAAAAGTATAAACACGTCCTCCTTAGACAGATCCTCATCTTTCAAGAAAAATCCCGTGCCTGTTAATCCTCTAGCCCTAAAGGACCATCCATTATACATCGACGTCAGGACGTGTGCCGATATCATTGAGGAATGCTGGCCTGCTATTCTTGCAACATGCTCAGCCTTTCTTTATGCCGCACTAGATTCGGAGTACTATCACGGTCTCGTACGAGCATTCCAAAAGTTCGCTCACGTCGCAGGGCTTTTACAACTTAGCACTCCACGAGATGCTTTTCTTACCACTCTCGGCAAAGCAGCCGTGCCCCCGAATGTATTCACAGCTTGTCTCAATACCAGTTCCTCAAAGCCTGCCATATCCAGTCCTACTACCGACACGCCGAACAGTATTTTGGGCAACGCCAGAGGCTTGCTAAGCGTGGAAAACTTGGTAACGCCGGTGGGCGCCGCGGGCGAAAGACAGAGACAGGCTTCAATCGACGCAAGCGCTACACTTCAAACTATCAATACCCGTAACTTGTTATGCATGAGGGCACTACTTAACTTGGGTATCGCTCTTGGGCCCACTCTTAGCTCGTCCTGGTCAATTATTCTGGAGACTTTGCAACAAGCCGACTTAGTCTTATTCACCAATGGAAAAACTCCTGGGAGGATCCCAATAGTCGCCAAAGTGTCCGATTCTAAGGCAGAGGCTGAAGCCGCAGGATTGCTAGCCAGCTTCAATACAGAGATCAGAGCAGTGGAGACAGCAGCTTCTAGACTTCTTGAAAGTACAGTCGACTTTCCTAACGATGCGTTCGTCGAAATAGCTACAGCCGTATGCCACCTTTTAGAACACCAGTCCGAATCACTATCAGAGCCGTCTGTCCCGCCTCGTTCCCCACTTCCTCCGTCATCACCGGCCGCCGGTTTGCGATCACCAAATACTCAGCACAGGAAACTTTCTGGCCTTGCGACGGCTACTGCCCCTTCCGGACCAAATCAACAAGATCAATTTACACTTGCTAAGATCGGCGACTTAGCCACAATTAATCTTGATAGGCTACTTCTATACCCTCCCGATGTATCGGGTTGGAATCAGATCACTTCAGAACTCATCCGAGTCCTCAGTTCCCATTCTACATCTGCATCCGTGAGAAGCCGTGGGGCCGATATTCTGGTACGACTCATGTTAGACGCTGCAAAATCTATAAGCAGTCAAAACGAGGAGACGAGGGCAAGAGTTCAGCTACGGATCCTAAAGTCTCTCTACGCTTCCCTGGGGCCCTTACAAGAAGAAAATCGGGTAGCTTCTGTGACTACTTATACGACCGACACCGACGTTCATAAGATAATCCTAGAGGGATTAAAAGATCTTCTTGACGAATGTGGCGAATCACTCCTCAGCGGATGGAACGTCATATTTGAGATAATCGGCACCATTTTTATACCGAGAAGATTCGGCCCTGAGGACGGTGCTGATGAGCGCACGACACCGCAAGGGCTAACTACCCGATCTCCAAAACTGATCCGCTCTGCATTCAGCTCTCTACAACTCGTGTGCTCTGATTTCTTGCCTTCCTTACCCAAGTCTTGTTTCCTTATTCTTGTTGATACCCTGTATAAATTCTGCTCTCAAGACGATGACCTAAATATTGCATTAACGGTAAGTATCTCCAGCCGGTCTATATACCCACTCAATTATTCTAATAACTCAACTCTCCAGACTGTCACTTTTTTCTGGGACTTGTCCAATTTCCTTTCTAGGAAAAACAAAGCTCTCCCAATTACCAACAATCTCGTCGGCGATTTTGATGAAGCTTCATTAGTCGAGAGAGCCTCACATGCTGAGAATGCATCCTCAGATGCTGCTTTGTGGATGCTTCTTCTCATCCGGCTTACGACCGTGACGACTAACGATAGGCTAGATTTGAGAAACAGTATGGCCGAATACCGCATTTCTATTTTTAAAAGCTGACAATGACAGGTGCCATCCAGACGTTATTACGAATCTTCGACGCTTACGGCGAGCAGCTTACCCCCGAAGCTTGGTCCGTATGCATTAAAGCAGTTATCTTCCGCTTGATGGCGTCTATAGAGACAGAACTGCAAGCGCTTGATCGTGCCGGATGTGACGAAAAGACCCGGCATGATTGGTACGATACCGCTGTCGTTGTCCTCAACGGGATTTCCAGCTTGCTTTCAAACTACCTCGACGTCCTCACTGTACACCCGACCTTTAATTCATACTGGCAGCAGCTCTTAGGCCACTTCGCAACACTACTAGATCTCCAAGTGTTGGCAATTAGTACTGCGACTTTCAAAGCTCTAACACAAATTCTATCACATAGTCAAAACGGGTCAAAGCAGAATTTCAATAAAACAACCATCGACCTTGCATGGGATCTTTGGGCCCGCGGCATACCAGTAGCTATTACACAGGCAACGGATAAAATTTTAGATAACCAAAATTGCCTGCTGGCTTATGTTGCTGCGTTACGCGACGTATATCGACTGATACAGGATGACCTCACGGTTGTGCGAATCCGCCGCATGCTTACACTCTTACGCGATGTTATGAGAACAGCGACACCAGGTGCCTTCATTGCTGATATTGATCATGCCACACCATTGCAGAGCCAAGTGCTAGATGTCCTAAAGATACTCCGAACTGATATCCCAGGGGCACCGTCTGCTCTCATCACTCAGGCCTCCGAATTTGTCTCGCTAGCTTTTACTGACGGTGGCAATGAAGCAGCCCAACGCACCACGCAAAAACGTACCTATGTCGCTATGTCCAAAGCAAGCATGGCAATATTGCAATCATTGGTTCAATCACATGCCAGAGACACAGACATCTACAACAATGGGGCTTTGCTAACCGCACTGACCGCATTATCGAAGCCTATTGAGTTCAAGTATCAATTTCCAATCATTACCAAGTCCGAGCAACCCTGGAAACAGGCAACCAAGTCAGCTATAGCTATTCTAGAGGCGACTATGAATCAGCTAGTTGCGCTCGATATACCGCGAGCCGTGTTACAGGATACGTGGCATATAATTGTTGTAATCGCCAATGGCATAACTAATGCTGACTGCGAAGCACCACCGGACAAGGTCAATATCTCTGATGACGAGGATTTTGACATTGCATCGTTCAGGCAGTTGAGAGAATTAATCATTCCATCGTTGGGTGCGGAAGTCGTGCCCGATAAGACGCGAAAATTATTTGCCGAAAGTCTTTTTCGCATGTCTATCATCCATACCCCCGCGCCGGCCGAATCCCCGCTCATTTACGGGGTCAACGGAGGTGACATGGTTGGATTATCGAATCTTTACAAAACTCGACGTGGGCGGACAATCGATCCACCACCATCGAAACGCAGTAAGATTTCTTATGTGTGTTTAGATGAGCTAGTCTCCCTCGTCGAGAGCCAGGACGAGGCCTCTGCGCCACAGATTACCATTCAACCACCTACACCGAGGTTCCCGCCACCGGCGCCGTCTTCCGGTAGCGCCGCTTCAGAGCCTCCCCGGGTCCTCGGAATACGGCTCGCGAGAACGGCGGCACCATACCTGATTCTAAGAGCTGCCTTGACACTAAGGACATACATCGCTGATCAGCCCCTCCGGGGTCGGATGCCGCAGCCCCTCAGTCAACGCAAGGAGTTGGCTTGGATATTAGAGCGACTAGTAGCACTCAAGAGCGAACCAGAAGCTATTCCCGATACACCTAACGTCGAGAGTGACGGGAGGAAGCATTTGCTCCGGCTCTATCCACTTATTGTCGGAGCTACAAGCATCGCTGCTACTAGTGGCGATGACCATATTTCGAAACTTGCGACCGAGGCGTTGGAGGTGGTTGGTGCAGAATTGGGGGTGTGATTCTTACTGCTATGAAGGTGCATGTACTTAGAAGAGCTAGACTCAAGCCTGGTATTGGTTGCTAACTTGAGTTGGAGTATATTTAGGGAGATTTTCATTGCACCATTTTAGACTTGTCAACAGTAGGAGCTATCAGCTTTGTCACGACTGTTGCCTTAATTACAACTTCATCCCTCCAAAATGATGCTTCACTTGTGTGAGCTGCACAAGGCCGCTGTGACTGTAGAAATACATACATGTATCAATAAAGACTTGAAATGGCTGTCAACGGGTGGTTTTCATCTTTTGCCATGCCACCTGACGCCATGTTCAATTCTGAGTTCTCTTTTTTTTGCTTACACTCATCCCGCCCGACCGATCATTCAAGGATATGTGATATGTATTTCTCCTCATAATAATACATGGGCCTCGCTTAGCCCAAAATCAAGAGCCGGCGTAGTGTAACGTTGATAATTCTCGGCTCCTTCGCCAATTTCTACTAATTCAAGTCTAATGTTACGAGCGTTGGTGGTGCGTATTAGAATACCTTAAAAAGTTTGAGGACCGCTCATTTCTTGGCTGTTGTGCTGTCGAATTCACGCACCACGGAATCGACGATGCTCTCGGGTTTGGTGTTTTCCTCGGTCTTGTTTTCCTCGGTCTGCTTCTCGAGAAGCTGCTTCGCCATGGTGCGGCTCTGGGCGTCGCCGACTTTGCCGTAGACGCTCAGGGCGGTGGCGATCATGCCGCCGATATCGCCGACGTTACCGGGGACGACGACGGCGGTGCTCTCGCGCGCGAGCTTGCCGAAGGCGTCGACGTACTTCTCGGCGACGCTAAGGGAGACGGCGCCTTGTGCGGATGAGCCGCCGGCGGCGATGGAGGCACCCACGGCGTCGATGCCCTCGGCCGTCGCCTTTGCCTTGAGAAGGATGGCCTCGGCCTCACCGGAGGCACGGTTGATCTGCTCGGCGCGCAGGGCCTCGGAGGCGAGGATCACGCTCTGCTTCTTACCCTCAGCGATGTTGATGGCGCTCTGCCGCTGTCCTTCCGACTCGAGGATCTCGGCGCGCTTCGACCGCTCGGCGGTCACCTGGCGGTGCATGGCCTCGACGACGCCCTCAGGAGCGTGGATGTCGCGAATCTCGTAGCGCAGGCACGTCACGCCCCAGGCCTGCGCGGCCTCGTTGATGGCGGCTGTGATGTTGGTGTTGAGAGCCGCGCGCTCCTTCAGGACGTGGTCGAGGGACAGCTGACCGATCTCGCTGCGCATCGTCGTCTGTGCCAGCTGGCTTATGGCGTACTCGGCGTCTTCGACCCCGTAGCTATTGAATTTTTTGGTGTTAGGCTCAACATCTCACTCTTGGGCTTTCCTCTCTTCCAACTTTCACTCTCACTTTCACTTTCACTTCCTCCGGCCGGAGAGATTCGTTATAGGGTAAAGGGAAATCGCGCACCTTGCTTTGTAGGCGTCAAAGACACGAGTGTAGAGTACGCCGTCGAGCTCGAGCGTCACGTTGTCGGCAGTAATGGCACTCTGGCTGGGGATTTCGATGGCGACCTCCTTGAGGCTTTTGACGTAGGCGATGCGGTCGAGGAAGGGCACGAGGATGGCGAGGCCAGGCTCGAGGATGCGGTTGAACTTGCCCATGCGCTCGACGATCCATGCTGTCTGCTGCGGCACGAAGCGGATGATGGTGTTGGCGGGGAGAGAGGGACGCTGGAAATACGAGGGGGGCACGGGGCCCATATAGCTGCCGGTCGAGGGCGGCGCGAGGGATCTCACGGTGCTGTGGAGGGCTCGCCGTGCGCTAAGAGCGAGCGAGGGTGCGAGGATTCGGTTGTAATTATGGTTGTGGTTGAGGTTGAGGTTGAGGGTCTGTGTGGATTGGAGCAGGCCTCGACCTCGTCTTATGACGGGCCGCAGGGCCTTCTCTGCTCTGCTCACCGACATGGCGCCTTGCTGCGTTACGGCGTTACGGCGTTGCGGACGCGGGCGGCGGATCGCGGCTGTGGTGTAGTTGGGAGTTGTTGTGTGGTGTGATGTGCAGATTTTACGCAGAGTGCCGGAGGCTGATAATGATGACATTTCACAGCTCCAGACAGTCGCTAATCAGGCCAAGCTGGGGTTAGCGTCGCTGAGAGCTGAAGGAAAGCTGGAAGCTTGGGGCCAAGGCTCGTCGAAGCGGGTCCAGCGAGGTCGCTACATAGTACATGTAGATATGCCGCCGCCCCCAACCCCAGACAGACGCCGGATGGGATCCCCCGTCCTTTAGCAATCACATAGTTATTAATCCTTAAAGATGCACTTGATCTTTATGAAGACATCAGCAGCCAATTTGGGCAATGGCGGTCGGAATACGAGACTACTGTAGTTGCATTTGTACAGATGGTGTCTCTAGGCGACAACGAGGTGCTCATAGGCTTAATCAGGCTCACGATATTCTATGTGAGACCATACCCTCTGCAATGGAATTTCCCCCCTTACAAAAGCAAAATAAAAAAGTGCTGCACACAATAACTCATCCTATGTCCTCACTAGAGTATAACCTGCCTCGACCAGCTCACTTGCGCTAACCGAAGCCCCAAATCCCATCCAAGGTCCACCTCGAATGTAATAATAATAGAAACCTGTAACGACACCGTTGTCATCCCAGATAGCCGAGCCGCACGCGCCGTAGGCCGGACGAAGTCGCGCCCTGTTCCCTTCTGCCTGGCCCAAATAGCACCAATTGTAGATCACGTACCGCAACCTGTCCTCGTCAGGATATACTGACATCATCAGTTTGACTGACTTGCTAACAACACTCGCCGTCAGGTAGCCCGTAACGGGGCTATTCAAATAACAATAGTCGAACAAAAACCTATCTTCTGATGTCGCCAAGCGAGAGAGCCTTGGAGATTCACCCCTGCCATTCTCAAATGGCTCGTTGACGAATGTGATGCCGTTACTCAGCTCTACCAAGGTGACGTCAATGAAAGCTATATCCTGCTTCGCTTGGCCAATACGTCTTCTCGGATGATCCGCTTGCCATATGCGTTTATCCTCGCCAATACCATGAGAAGCTGCAGTCATGAAAGGACGACCAGACCCATCCTGGACAAGGACTCCAGACGAGGTTGAGAAAGTTTTGGGATATCCAATCCCTTTTAGTTTCTCACAGCATATCAATACCCCGGGCCTGAGTATATCATATTCCGTGTTGTCTACAGTCTCCGTTATTGGCTGCGGATCAATTTCTCTCTTTGCTGGTAAATCTGCCATGGATGGTCGATGAAGTTCATAGTCGTTTATATATCCTACTGGACACTGCGCAATCTTTCCGGGAAGCGCAATCCCCAATGATGAAATATCAGCGTAATCTTCAAGGATAATGTAGATTGTGCGTTCACAAGTAAGCATGAGTTCAATCACGCCAGCTTCTGGCAGATTCTCCTCAAACCAAGAGTAGACATCGGCTCCAAGCTTGCGAAGCTCTTTATCGGAGAATTCCTCGACATTGTACCCTTGTTGACAAATAGAAATTTCTAAGTTTCCTAGTGTCTGGGTTGGAAATATAAGTGTTCTGCCTTGATTATTGTAATCGTTTATCGTGAATGGCACGCCACCAATGGTGAGCGGCCACGGCAATTCGGGCAGTTCTATAACCTGGAAGATAAGATGCGAGCGCCAGCGCGTCTCTGCGACGTTTTCAGTCCCGGGGAAGACACGATAGAGTAAGTCATGAACTTCGTCTTTGTAAATATCAATGCTCCGGTCCCGAAGGTTAAAAGGGAGACGGATATCGTGATCATTCCAAGTTGCCTTTTCATCTTCTTGTCTTCGTGATAATAAGTGAGTGTGAGGAGAGAGTTGGTCGGGGTTAGAAAAGGACTTTAGAAAAACGTTCCCTTGAGATGCTAAGGAGCCGTTATTAGCCGTACCAGCAACCGAAGCGCGTCGAAGAGAGGATCGTTTAGCAGAGGGGCCGACTTTCCGCTTATTTGAAGGGCTCCGGGACGGGGATCCCCCAGGAGACATAGACGACTTCACGGCAGTAGGGCTAGACATTATTCAAGACTTCAGGAGTCAGGATGTTTGGACGTAAAATGAATAACTTCGAGGGATAATCCAATGCTAGGGGAGAGATGATTTTTATAGCTGTCAGAAAGAAACTCTATGACACTCGAGAGAAATAGTTGTATGCGGATCCTGACTCATTTCGTAAGATAGATGCGCTTCGTCTGGTGTTTAGAACTTTGAAATATCCACGAAACTGGTAGCTGCAGGGAAGGCACAGGGGTGTGGCGATACCCTCACAGTGGATGCCCTCGGTCAGTCACGACGGATAGTGTATGGGGTTCATGAGGTCTACCCCTCACGGTGCCTGCAAGTCAACTACTCCATCACTTCTACGACATCAATAGCTTCAACCATACTTTCTCTCTTATAAACACATCCAAGCTTCTCTCTTTTGCATTTACGATTCTGCAGGGGGTAACTTTCCAGATTCTGGTGGAGCTGGTCGTTGAACCCACAACGGTAATTAGAACAGCAACTTCTGACTTTAATGGCAGCATCTTTCAACCGACATGACCCCTACTTCCAACTCTTATGACAGCCAAATAAGTAGTCGGGTCGGTGGCGACTGGCGAATCCTTGGTGTTGTACATATTCTTTCTTCTTTCTTTCCTATCTTCTCACTTGCCGGCTTCACTGTGAGTATGGCTTCCATGCAGCGATTGAGAAGCAAGGGAGACCCAGATAACATCGTGTAAATACTACTATAGGGGTTATTAATCCACACATAGGAGTGAAACCAGCCGCCGTGTAAAGATGATAACAATTATCAGTAGCCATATTATCCTTTAAGAGTCTGTACTGACATCTTGGTTGGGGACCACAATCTATCTATATAGGAGCCAGAAGCATACTGCCCATTACTATATCAATACCATCCTTACAGGCAGTCAGTCTAGTCAGTCACCTACTTCATTATAGCCAGGGTTGGCTAGAGAGACTATACTCGAAGAAGCATTATGTCAATTTAGAAGTACCCCTTTTTATATCAAGCCCAGTTCCGCATAGAACGGTAGGGCTTCGGCCTAGATGGTATGATTCTTGATTCAAGGGTAATCTATATCAAAAGAGTAGTCCTTCGGCACATCGTCATAATAGTTATACCCCTCATCTTCATCACTGTATATCCCCATAAGAAGCGGCATTACAAGACATTTCGCGACTGGCCCGCCCGTGATCGAGTACTCAACATCAGGAATCTGGGGTCTCCTAATGCCCTCCTCGGGATCGGCGACGACGAATATCTTGGGCGCGCGATTGTCAGCATACGTATACGTAATGGGATACAGTACAAATTCATTCTATTTAAAGGCCACAAAGAACCCATCGTCGATGTTGTCATCGTTAGGATCGGAAGGGTAGGGCACGAAGACGATCGGGATGCCGTAATTTGGTATTCTTTCCATATCCGACATCAGCGCCCTGCTCACGCCAACCACATCCATCATGTTCCAACAGTAGTGTGCCATTCTCCGTGCGCCGTTAGCTACTAATACGTTACTGTACGTGGCCCACATCGGCGGGCAGTCCGTTACTCTCTACGGCCTCCGCCTTGGCGAAGTAGATTCTCTCATCACCGCACGAGACCACAACTATAGAGGAGTCGGGGATGTTCCGCGGGGTCTCCGACCTTATGGCTACTTCCAGCTCCCGAATTACTCGTGGCATTTGAACTAGTTTCGGACTTGCTGTCCGTATCCAGACCACTACCGGTACTTGGATTACTACTAAGTAACCGGATCGTTACTATTGGGGGTTTGTTATCGCACTCGGGTCCTTTTCTTATCGTGGACTTAGAGTTGGCTACTAGGTATGATGCGTCCTTTTGCTAGACATCATTCCAATCAAAAATACCAGCCGCTTCAGGCCGAGAACATCTACATATAACTTGTCCCGCCAGCTAAGTTCCCTTCGAATACCCTTACAGCTATCATGATCTTTGATCCCACCCTGAATGCTTCCCTGAATATCCCGCCCTACTTCGGCGGCGATCTTTGCCTGGCCCTTGATCGATGGTTCGTCGATGAAGGCCACGCTCTTCTCGAATGGAATTATCGTGATACCGCAATGAAAGCCAAAAGGAAGCCCTAGAGATCCTGAAAGCTCTATTTCGCTATCTGCTGCGAAAACTGGCTTAAAAGATGCTGCCAATCATTCTTTTAGATTTGGTGAGCTGAGTGATGTTGATTAGAACGTGCGCGTTTTGAAGACTTATCTCGGTATATACGAGAAGTTTGGTTCGCTTAGGCGGCCAGTTCCAAGTTCGTTACCGGGACCAGAACCAGACCCTGACCCTGACCCTGAACCAAAACCTAAGCCAGAGCCAGAGTCAGAGCCCGAGGCAAAGCCAAAATATCTGGACGAACCAGCATCACTCGAGCCGGGGTCACCGCAGCTATCAGCTGAAGAGGGCGACCAGTCTCCAACGGGTCGGTGGTCTCCATGACATGATGTGGCGTTAAATTTAGGTGTTCACCAACCCCATTCAGCTTCACCCTCGGTGACGGTGCTATCAGGGTGGCTGAAAACTCCTTCCAGGAGAACGGCCTGGGTCTCATCATTGAACTTCAGATCACTAGCCTTAAGATAGCACCGATCACCTTCTAGGTGGCCAGCACATCCCACCATGTACGTGAGGACTATGCGGCCTTCACCAATGTGGGACCACGGCAACTTGGCCTGCACATAGGCGTCAATCGTCTAGAATGACACGGCCAGACCGGTGTCGGAGTAGGCGATCCTAGAAATATGATCACAGTGATCGAGGTTAACAGATGGTATGTTGAAGTAGGTAGTAAGTCATAAGCCATAGTGGCCAGCCTAGGTGAAGCTAGCCTAGCAACTAGGGTTTATTCACAATAGGGAATCGATAATAGTAGTACTGCAAAAGAATGGCATCGTGAAATCATCGTCATTTTCTAATGCCATGCGGTCATTGAAGAAGTCGGGTCCTCGTACTAATTTTCTTTTGACAGAACCTATGTACTCACTTTAGGGAGGAGGTAGGGCGTAGTAGTGCCCCATAGTTTAGGGGGAAAGCCCTGTAAGTACCTGAAAATAATCCCACTTGCACGATTTAATTGGTCAGTGAGGGCACACGAATATCAATTATCTCGACCAATCCAAAAATAAATCATAGCTCTTGACTGACAATAACGACAATCAATCACGACCACGAAAACCATCACGAAGGTCAAGGCAAGGTGAGATGGGCTCCTGAATATCCGTCTTCGTGGCATTGCCTAATGGTAATTTACTAATAACTCTTTATAGATGATTGAGCCATCGCTCAAAGCGGTCCGTCTCACCGAAAAAGTCATGTAGAGTTTGGAACTGACGAGCCCGTGTATATAAACAGCTAGCTTCGCGCTTCAACTGTGACAAGTCGATCTGCCGCAAATGGTTCGTCTTTCCTATAAGATCCCCTATATATGATAATTAACATGCCCACCCTTGGATTAATGACTAACAGAGTATCTCCAGCTATGCTCGTCTTCCTCCTCGTGCTACGTATGTTGTGACTTCTCCGTCTAGAGAAACATGTGCTGCTAAACCCTGCCCGATCTCATTGGGAGCCGAGCAATTCTCAAATATTTCCAGCACCTAGCGAAACTATCCGCTAACTTTAAAAAACAACAGAAACTGCAGGAAGCGCAAGTGTGGTATGTTTTCTCTTAACTTGATAAATGGGTTTAGCCGATCCCTAATTGCCACTATAATGCAGGTCACACCAACCAACTCCGCCCAAAGAAGAAGTACGTTAACTTTGGAAATTATGTCTATTCGATTCTAAACAATTGATTATAGGTTGAAGTAAATAAATCAGGATGAGCATCCTTCTCGTTTTCAGCTTTGGGTGGGTGGAATAGGCGTACTGGTCGGTGGCTCTTTGCGATGGTTTTCCGGAGGGGTTTTCTATGATATGGACAAAATCAACTATAGACTAGGGCGTCTCAGGACGTAGGCAGCCATAGACACGATATAATCGCTCTTCATTCCTTGAATGAAACCTATCCTATAGTCCTAAGCTATGGTGCTAATCCCCCCCTTTAGAGAAGCCGTAGTATGATAGAAGATAAAAGTGGTGTGTAGATTTCTGCAATTTCTTATTTGGCACACCTATTTGCACGCATCTATTATAAATTGCTCCCACGCTACTTCCGCATATCGAAAAAAACACACGGTTCCTATTGCAAGGAATCGCTTGTTATACGCACTGCCACTTGCGTGAGACTAGCCTCGGTCAGCCTCGGTGTGTATTATAGGGTCTATTTAAGATCCTTGGCTTCGCTATTTAACTACTCAGCCATTTCTGCGAGTGTTAGACATAAAGAAATAGGGCCGACGAGCTGGCAACTTGTGTATAAATTCAACATTATTGTGTTATATCGGGAGGCCATTTCAAATGGAACAAGATTATTAGAAAGTCCGATATCTTCTCTAACCTGCACGCCAGATAAATTGTATCATGCCTTCTGACCTAGAATAAAGATTATGTCATGCAAATGTATCATCACTAGAATTGGGTTAGACTCCTCGCGTAACAACGAACGTCCATCAAACCCCTACGTCCGAGCCACGACAACTTAAGTCTAGGGTGGAGTTAACGATGATATGCTGCAGGCATGGCATATCTGAGTAGAATTGTGCGAGTTAGAGTTTTATTTCATAAATTCTTGAGTCCCTTCCAATCCAGCCGGGAGGACCAAGGTCCTTATATACAGAAAATCCTCAATGTCAACACCCTAGGGCATCTACGTATCATACAATGGCGCTAGCGCCTGACGCGTGAATCCTGTCCAGTTCCCCCCAACGTACGCAGCTAGTTGCCACTATACCGACGAATTTGCATACTTGACACGGACACCTTTAGAAGCGGCCGAAGTCTCTCCAACGAAAAAGTCCCGAGTGAAGTCAACGTCTCGCTCTCGTACAGTGTCATGCAGCTCAAACTCCCTGTGGCGGAATAGTGTCGCAAGGGCAATGTACAATTCGGCATGAGCAAGACTGCAGGGGTATGTCAGATAAGAGCCTCTATAAGAACACGAAGTAGAAATGATTCATCTTCGTGAATGAATATTGTTGCGCGGACTTACTTGATTCCCAGACACATGCGACTTCCTCTACTGAAGGCCACGAGATACCGGTTACAACGGTCCAGGTTGGGGTTGGTGGGTAGCCAACGCTCAGGCCGGAATGTCATGGGCGAGGGGAAGATATCAGGGTCGAAGGATATCTCGCGAAGTGTCATGCTCACAGCCGTCTACACCGCATTTTGTTAGCTCCCATGCTTGATTACTTTGCTTATTTTCATGTGTATCGTGTGACCGAAAATGATTGATTATCTTACCCCTGCAGGTAATACCCAGTCATTAAAATATAATGCCTCATCCGGGGCGACACGAGTCGTTCTTACGGTCAAGGTGCTGATTCGTAGTGTCTCCTTGACGATAGCAGTCTATCATATGCGTTAGTCAAGACGCAAAACAATTATCTAGGGGTAGGGGGTTGGGGGGGTTAAGGTGTTCATACTAGCCACGGCAAACGCTCAAGCTCGGCTACTGATGGCCTAGAAGATCCCGTAGGCATGAGTGACTCAACCTCCTCACGCAATCTTGGGAGTATGTTTTCTTTATCGGCAAGGATGAAGTATACCGCCATCATTAGAGTGCTAGACGTAGTCTCGCTCCCTGCTGCCATTAGAGTAACGGCTTCATGGGATATCCGGTCGAAGCGCTTCTCAGGTACGGGCAATCCATCGTTTTGTAATAATGTGCGAAATACCGCAAACCTGTCCGTAGGATTGTGATGGAATGATACATCTACACTATTCTTTTCGTCTTGCTCATGTTCTTTGATAGCTTGTGTAGCTTGAGCTTCCATGTCCTATAAAGCGTTAGCAAACATTAGGCTTCAAACCGTACATGAGCATATATATATAGATGGAGGATCAATAGAGAGAAAGGGGAGGGAGGCTGACATGATGCATTGCTGCCACTCTTGCCATATCAGGGGCAACTGCTCTCATAAGTGAGAGTGGTATCTTCTGTGAAAGGGGGATAATCCAGTTAAATTGCCGTGCATATGGGATTGTTTTTGCCAAAGCTCTAATGGATTTGTGCCACTCCCTTCCTTTTGTCTCGTCTTCGAGTAGCCCAAATGACTGCCCGAGACAATACTCCGATACTACATCGGTTGTAAAGCCCATGAATGCTGTGCGCATCTCTGTAGATCCATCACGGGCGATTTGGGTATCTATTTGCCTAAGAAGTAGGTCAAATTTGTCGTATATCAACCCCTCCGCCCCGGCAGCGCACGATCTAGAAAATAAGGGGCTAAGGGCGGCACGACGACGTCGATGGGTATGATGAGCGGGGGTCCCGAGCACTAAATACGAATGAGGTTGCTATTCTTCGATATTTCGGGTCTGTTGATTCCTTACCTCCTTGGGGAGTGCCTGCTTGATGAGCTGATGGGACATATTTGTCACGAATACCCTACAACTAGTTAATTATGCAAGATGCTATGCTTGCCGGATGATGTACTTACTTGAACCGAACTAACTAGCAGTGTGTCTACCCAAGCTGTGTCGCTAATATGAATCTCGTCAGGGCTGAGTCGTACTATCGGGCCTGGTGCTTCGTTTAGCTTCCGGTCGTTGAGGATACTAACATATATCTTACCGTAGATTCTGTGAAGCTTATTCAACTGATACATGAACTGCCCTCCGGGACTCTTGAGGTCGTGATATGTCTCATACCAGCCAGTTGCAGCTGCTAACTTAGGACCTGGAAACTTTGATAGAGGATGAAAATATAATCGATAAGTCACAAGCCCGACAAAATAAAGTAGCGCAGCAGAAGAAGCCAACACCCAGGTATTGAAGCTTGCCATTGTAGTATACTGACGACTTGTCGAGAGCTAGAGTCCTAGGGAACGGGGGGAGTAGTGTGGTGTGGCGGCATTATATTATATTATGGTGCCACGGGAGCAACACTACGAGTAAGCCGTTTCGAAACAGTCAACACGTACTCAACTTCTCCCGTCGTCCGAAGCTAGACCAGGAGCTCATATTCCACGGCCATCGGCGGGCATGCCGCGCCAACGCCATCATGTAGCGCAAACGACAAGCAACGTCAGCCAGCCACCAGCAGTTCGCATCACTCTACACCAATCGCCAACAGACTAGCACACCAAACTAGTTAACCATTATCTATACCATGTTGGAAACACAAGGATCAGCCTCATGATCCGCATACTATTCCTACCAACGAGCGCATGACGCTGATGTGGGGTAAGACCCAATGTGTTTCTGACGCCTCATTCCTCGATCCTTACATCATGCTCGCTTCTGCCCGTTGCCGGGCAAATTAGTCGTAATATGAACTTGCGCCTGTTCGCGTTCTCTGTTGAAGTGGTGTGAGGAACTTCGTGTTCGATTGGTCCCACGCCAAGCCCCCTACGTCACACTAGCCAATGGGAATATTGTGTACCGAAAAAGGATTTCCATGTAAAAAGAAATGCGACGATGCCGACCAGAATGTCATAGCGCCATTCAGCTCTGCAGTGAGGTTACCCGATATAGAAACGCCAAGAGATAAGTCCCTATCAGATCCAAATAGTTGGGCGAGCTGTCACCAGGGTTGATTTCCTGGGTATTGGGGTATCCGAAAAGAGCCAACAAGGGACTAGTCTCGACACCAGAATAATCTAGAGGGGAATGGTACCATGGATTCCTACGATTTGTGCAGACAGACTACAGGTTTGCCACTCATGCTCGGGACTTGTGTAAACTTCAGATGAATATTGATTTCTTGATCTTTTAGTTTCATGAATATGTAGACTGCAGCGTCCAAGCTCTTCATCACCTGAAACGTCCGGTCGTTATGACTCAAGAAATCACTTCCGAGGTCCCGAGCGGGCAACGCGGAGATAAAAATGAGTGACAGGTCTGAGTAGGCGTATATTGTATGCTTGGTCCAGATAAGTGCGCACAGCATTTGCGCTGGGGAATTACTCGATGCGCTTTGGATCTTCGAACGCCGCCCGACTGCTTGCGAAGCATCAATGCCGTTATCAAAAAGCTTCAATCAAAAAGCAAGTTAAGACGAAAAAAATTGGAGACCGTCAAATTGCAAGAGGCCTATGGCAAATAAGAGCTGCAGTTATACGGAGGTGTTGTTTGCCAAGGTAACCCCGGTTCTCTGCGGACCTCGCAAGTCACCGTAGACGAAGCGCCCGGTCTACCGAACAGTAGAAAGCGCACGTGAGAAAAACCTAGGTTGATGTCCTCGGTGCAAAGGTGTAAAGTCGAATCTTGTTTTTCTCTAACAGCGCGCTCTCCCTCTCTCTCCAGTTTCATGAAAAGTTTCTGCCTGGGGCCGTAATATTAGGTAAGTGGCCCGTAACATAGCTGGGTATTATACTATTATAACCTTGTTTCGCGATTATGTAATCCGGATTTGACTGACCCATAGCATCCGCAAATTGACAGGTCCCGTTTGACGTGGCAACCCTGGGGTAACGACGGTAATGTGACAACGATGGTTGAAAACTTGGTTGACCAGCAAGGGCTACTTGTTTTAGAACGCCTAGATAGTAATGTTGCTGTCACCATGCAACAGGCATCATCCTTCCACTTATGTTGTATTGTGACCTTGACTTGAAGCCAATAATTGCGATTTTACAAGGAAACCGGGTGATGAATTTGTCAATATTGCTTGCGAATAGATTGAGAGAAGGAATATCGTAACGTATGATTTATTGCACTACACAACTCAAACACGCTTATCCTTGGACACGGGCGATACGACAAGCTTACACCTACCTTGGGCTGGTTTCGCTCTCCGCACGTATCTTCCTCCAAAGGGAGGTGTTCGGGCTTTTGTCCAGCGTCATACACGTCGATACAAGACAGAATGATTGATTTCTCGTTGATCAATTCAAGGTAACACACCTAGAGATTGATCGTCACAGTTTAAACAGGCGAATAGGGTCTATCAGGTGACAGAAAGCTCATATGGAGAAGATCTAAGTGTACGCCTCTAGAGGGTAAAATCAAAGAATCCTACTTTAACTTATCATAGGATTAAGTTTTTCACTCACCTTCCTCTTCTTTCATGAGCGCTTTGATTCTGATGTCATAATTCGACTCGATATACTAGTAGGACATGCATGAAGGATTCGTTAAAGCCTTCAGGTGCTTGACTTTCTAGGAGCCACAGAAATCGAATTCTAATACATAGGAACATAGATATGGGGTATGCTGAATATCTCTTATTACGCAAAGATCCTAGATCATCTAAACTGACAATCTCTCCGATGTCTGATATATATAAAAGGACCTTTTTGATGCAGAATATATAACCGTTCTCGAGTGTAACACATTATCCCACGTTTTACTGTGAGATAATTTAAAACAAATATAGAAAACACTTGATCTATGATCTCACCGCTAGTTCATGAATTTCAGCTCGTCAGTCCTCTTCCTTTTTAACGGCGTGCGCTGTTACTCATTCCAAAAAGATACTACCCGTCTCTCTCCTGCCTATTCTCAGCTGAAATCCCAGATTCCCGGATTCCTATATCGTATTAGGCCGTGTCCGTCATTATTTGGTGCTTTCTAATACAGGCGACTTAGGTACGTGTTTAGTTGGCGAATGAATAGTTCTTTGCGATTTCCTGCATACCAAAGTTCTCGTGATATTCACTCGTTACAATGTCAAAAACATTTCCGTCAACTAATAATGGGATGACACTCCCGACGTTGTTCGGACTGCGAGGCAATATTCTGGCTGATGATGCGAGAGCCCTCGTTTTGATATAGAGAATCAATACTACCTAAACTATGGTCTTCAATACAATTGGTTGTGCAAGGTCTTACACGAGACATCGTGTCCTAGTGGCAAGTTTGATCCTCACCGTATGCGTTCCATCACCCTTGAACGAATGGCCACTATCGCCAGAGCCAATTATGGACCCGTTCAGAATATATGAATCTTCACCTAATACATGATACGTATAAGAAGTGTCACTCGCTACGTCTTGGAATATGACTTCGGATTACAATAATCTTCTAAGATACCCAAGATCCTTTGACCATTCTCCTTAATGGACGCCGGAAATAGCACTGGGAATGGCAATAAAATCCTGGGTCTGCATGTACACTGGGAAGTCGGCAGCCGGAATCTTTAAATGCCGACTTGCCTTACCCATTATGGTTGCTCTTGCAGTTATGTCATGGGATCAAGCAAGGGCTTCTGTACCCAGATTCTAAACACAATCCTAAGACTATGATGGTCTAGTGCGTATGATAGATACTGGCTACCAGGAGGAGAACCTCTTGCATTGGTTCAGCTGTCCATGGGATAGACCGGGTACTCATAATAATTGAAAATGTAAAACAATGAGCAACGATGAGCAAATAAGGAAGACTACGGAAAGGAGTTTTCACATTAATTTACTAAAGTGAGTGATACATGCATATCTACGTACCATTGGGTCTGTGTTTAAAGACATTCCTGTAGAAAAATTCTCCGATTAGCGTCGCAGTGCAGACTTCGCCTACGACAAGCCGAAAGATGGAACGGAAAAGTCCGAGGTGTTGGAGAAAATGGTACTTCATGCACTCTCAAAAAAGAAGAGATATTGTCGATATGTACTACGTACTCGAAGTCATTGGGGGTTAATTTTAAGTGAATAGGTTTGTTAATTCCATTGGGTTGCTAATGAAGAGCCAGCAAGCATTAAAGAACGAGTACGCCTTGAGATCCAGCTTGCCTAAACTTCTCGGTGGGTATTCATATTCGCGGCAGGTGGTGTCAATGCATACTACATACCACTCTGACAATGGGATCTACCGCTACATAGTACCAACTTGGGCAGCACACAAGATGCTGCAATTTAACCCATTTTACACCTGACAGCTCATGTGTGTGTAGTTAGAAAAATTTCCACCAATCCGCCACTCATCAAGTATCTTGGCGAGTCTTGGTAATACAACTGCTGGAAAGGCAGTATCGCCAAATTCACTGAGACAGCAGCGTGGTTGATTGCGTAGATAAAAGTTGCAAGAGGATGAGTGAGATGCCACCTTGGGTCACTCGGGTGAGATAGGCGGAGTGGAAACCATCAACCGGTTCATGCCGGTAGCTTTAATAGGTAGGCATGTTTTAAATCGCAAAGCAATAAAAGCGGAAAAATTAGCATTACATACTTAATGTTGCTATTAATTCACATTTTCTGTCCGACTTATAAACGAAAACGAGTCAGCTTGTCCAAAACTCGCCGGAACCAGGTAAAGATGGTTAGTGGTACAAATATGCACCATTTAGAGACCCAACATGCTGTCACCCTAACCCACCGTTTTATCTAAACAGCCCGGGCAAAATAGTGAAAATTAGCCCATATTGATTATATGATACTTAAAAATTCGTGTAACAATAATTTTCAGGCGAATAACCAAGTTGAGGTCATACTACAAACCAGTTGTAGGTGGTAGACAAAGTTAAATTCCAAAATCTATATGTTTTGTATCACGTATACATATGTCTAGTGAGCTATATAATTTTATATAAATTTCGGGAAAAAGCTCACGGAGTTCACGGAGCTCGGGACCTCTAGCCTAGAATGCTACCAACACTATTAGTAGGTAATTAACCACTTCAGACCTCTTGCATCTACACAACATATTAGCCCACGATCCCTTGCAGGAGCCACTCTAGACGACCCATCTTCCATGAAACTCATAACGTCAAGGTCGCAACGAAAAGGCCAAATAATTCAATGCTTTTACTGATTAAATCCGAAGATTTTGATCCCTCGTCACTCAACTCCGTCTCACAGTTAGCAGGGTTTTCCGAGTTGGCATTGATCGTTATTGGATGTATGGGCGGCGCAATTGATCTAAAGGGGGTAGGTTCTGAGAATACGTAGTAGTGTTTTCGAATCTCACGCGACGGCGGTCGAGATTCCAGCATTCGGGATAGTGACACAATGAAATGTTAGGTGTTAGCTATTAATCCTTGCGTATAGTGAACATGCTCTTCTCCGAAGAAAGCTTTAGAACATCAATATTACAGTCACCTGAGTTGCCAAAGAAATAAGTCTGATGCGAATCAAGGGTTTGGTGGGACAAGAATTATTTTTCTTGCTGCCCTAGCAAACTCGCCTAAGCAACGACATATGGATACCTATAGAGGAAGGAAACGGTGCGGTGGCAACCCGCATAGGAAAAGGGGCACGAGATAATGTGGTACGAAAATTCAATAATGCTGGCTTTGTGATCATCTTGGCAGCCGTAACGTAGTGTTGAAATCTACGCATGACCGACTCGGTCAGACCGAGGGGATTGTACAATCATGGATCGGCAAATATCGCGAAAGGTTATTAGTGGTTGTCTTTTTATCTTAGTGAATATGTCGATGACGCTATCCTCGATAAATCTAATAGTTTCTTCCGACGCGCCCAGCCGGCATATGTACGTGTTGGTAGCACTGCTTACGGTGTTGCTCAACACATCACCCGAGTCACAGATGCCAAGTTCTGCCTCAAACAGATATCTGGTACACATACACTGATCTTCCCAACTGCTGAGGGCGGTGCATATGGTGTGCCATGACCCAAATATTAGGGGGATGATAAATACTAGTTGTTAGGCGAGGGGTCTAGTCTAATGCTAACTGATACATTTCGCTTATGTACACGACACGTTCTTTGTCCCGGATTAGAAGGTGTGACACTGTGGAATGATATCGTGTAGCTCTAGCGCGCACTATTTGCACGTACACGGAGAGCAGAACCTGGGCTACGCAGAACGATGCGGATTCAAAGGATGTGCATGTATGTGTCCTCATCTCTATGGTGGATATGCAAAGCGCTGTATCATATTTCCAGTGAGGTCATATCCTTAACCAAGTTCTCGAACATAGGGAACCGGTTTTACGAGTGTCAAAACATTGAAACAAGATGTCGTCGATGCTACATAGTGAACCTAGAACCACCCGAGTTGATGTTGATTTTTCATATAAAGTCGGTAGTGATACAAAACATGACATATCTTATATATTGAAACCACCATGTTGCTTTATGCGGGCACATTTTCTGATTGATTGCACATGTAGAGATAGCCTGAACACTACACTTCTACATTGTTTTCACAGGTTTTCTATGGGAAATCAATTGATCAAGTTGTAGCGAGTTCGGAAATTCAATAAAATTTAATTTAACAAGTGTTGTTGTCTAGTTCTCCGTGCCCTTTTTTCTCTCTCTTCTGATCTATGTATGGCATGGAGTCTCTATGTTCTAGCCCACCTTGTCCTGTTCACGCCCACTTAGGCTTCATTTCAATATTATTTATATAATATTTTCGTTTGGAATTTTGCCTTGTTTCAAAGAGCTTGTAGCTTACCCTATCGGTAGCAGTAGCACCGGAATAGACAAATAGATATATACAGCTTGTTTAGTTTTGGATAGCCTGTGCGAGACTCAATGACTAAGGACCGCCGCAGCTATATACAGGCCAGAAAATAGCCTTCAATGTATTGATTATTAAAAAATATATTAATATAAAAGGGGGTAATCAATACAAGGTTATTACTATCGGGGATACTAGTGCTTGGTTTTTGTGAAGTTGGCATCCCACTGTCAGGACTGCTAGCATAGGGGTATAATATGACATTTATTGATGCACGAGGGTGCTGAGAACCTCGTAACTATCTATTTACTATATACAAGAACTTCCTTTGTTTCACGTCATGGAGTTGTGACACCCACGATGTTGAGCCTAGTCACACCACACAGCTAAATAGTAAACATCCAGCGAGCACATGAAGAGCCCTAATCTTGTATGCCTTTAGGGTGTAAGATAATAAAGCATATACTGGCGAAATCGTTGAAGGCATACAAGAAATTTCGTAATATATACTTTCCGACTTCATTTAAGAAGCCTTAGAGTGTTATAAAAGTTCATTTAAAAATAAACATCGTGATATGGACTTAAAGGGGACTGTTATATATTGGTAATTGCTGCTATGTTAAGTAACGGCGTATATGTCCATTCCTGTCAAGACTAGCGTCTTCAGCAACCACTTGTTGTGATGGCTATTATACTATGCCACATTTCTCAATACACATGCATGGACTCTACATTGCTATTATAACCAATCTATTCAGTGTTCGCAATACCGAAACTATACCCGTCCGGCCTCTGGAGTTGATCCTCTTCACCGTGCTCCACCAAACGAATACAAATGGATAGTCATCAGTCTCTGAAATGGGAGGCAACTCGCCCACATCAACCTAGGCGCCTATAGATATTAAGCTAAGAGCAACACGATGCCACAGTTCGCAGTACTGGCGATTACAGTATTGACGTACTAGTCTCGTACAAAGAAGGAAGTTTTGTTTATGCTAGAAGTCCCTGCTGAGCTAGTTTATATAGTAGGGACTAAGAGTCCCTGGTTCTCATATAGTTCTGTGATACGCGATATTACACTTAAACCGGAACAGAAAGTTTAGCACTTTAAGCCGCGATGCCAGACCTCTGGCTTCTAAATGAGGTTATAATTATTGCCAACTAGAGAGTCGACTTTACTAAAACTTAAGCTGTTAACTATAATGTATAGATTAGGTTGTGTCCATTTCCTCACACACGAACCTATCTACTATATAGGGCTTGTCAAGCTATAACAACCAACTGTCTATACTGCAAATGTTGAGGCTCGCTCTAGCCTAGACAAATTCGTGAAGCTTAGGTGCGGCATAGACGAATTAGACGAATTAGACGAACCACACAGCACTTGATTGGTTACCGGTCGTACGGTACTACACTAACAGGTACCTAATCTAGTTCACCTTGGCTACCGAGGCTGAATATTGACTATAACCCAATGTTACGTCGTGTACCCTGTTATACGTATTTAGACGCTCGATAGTCACGTTTTTTCTTTTGCGTTTTCCACAGAGAAGCATAAAGAAAACAACCATCGCTAATGAAACACATTCTTTTTGCTGGTAATGCGCGCGAGGAGTCTGGAGTATTCGTCATCGTTGGCTTTTGCGATGCGGAGAGCATGGGTACTCCAATTGTGAAGATAACAGTTTAGTAGGTAGCTCACAAGCCTCGAGGCAGAACCAACCATCATCTAAAATTGCTGTAACAAAACAGACAAGCCGTCAGATGGCGACAATTGATTTATTCCCAGGGGAGCGAGTTCCTGTTATAGCTTGGTCTTGCACCTACCTCATTAACTCCTAGCTGAATAATCGCCGTTACTTGGATAGCATGTTAACAGCACCTTAATACAGGTTACGGATTTTAGATTTGGAATGGGTGATATGAGGCGCTTAAAATTCAGGCATCGCATGCAGAGGTGTTTGTTTGCGCCATCGCGAAGCACCTTCAGGTGGCATCATATTCGAGGGGTAAAGTCGAGAGTCCCATCGCTTAAATGATAATCAACCCAAACTCTTCCAAAACAAGCCGCGCACATATTAACTCTCAACATTAGCACATGGTTTTCCTTCTACTATCAAACCATTATCTGTACAATCTACTTCCCTTTCGGTAGATGAACCCTCATGCTGGTTAGAAGTTTGTCTTGGACAGAACAGGTCTAGAATAATCATGGATGTTCCACAACTCCCCGAATTGAGGGGCCTGCTCGTTACAGCAGACAACCCACCGCGCGCGGACTTGTCGGGGATGGATTATGCCCGATGCGCAGCTCTCCACAACTACCTCGTCCACTACGCATGGACTGCTGAGGGTCGAGCGCCAGTGAGTCTGTGTAGAAACATTAGCACCTTTTTTACTACTCATGGTGCTGTCGCCGAGGCTCTCCGTCCACGACTTGACCCCTCGTTGGCGGCCTTCCTCGCCACTGCCTTAGTACCTCCTGATGCTCTCGATCCGCCGCCACTCTTCTTCTGGGCCTGGGGATTCTCTAGTCCGCGTAACTTTTTTGCCGACCACGCTATCGACTTGTTCGACCAGCCAGAAGACAGTTTGGTGTGCTTGTACTCTCCCAATGTTGGCCAGGGCGGGGAAGCTGATAGTGCCCTACTCTATCACCAACATTATCATCTCGCAGCAGTTTTCATGCACACGGATGATTATGACTATGCCCTTCCCGTTGAGGCTCACGGAATGCTTTGGAATCCACTCGAGACTGTCCTCTCTAACTGGATTGAACTTATTCATCTCGGCAAAATTACCGCATCGTTGAGGGACACACCACCCCTGTTCGGGGGTGAGAAGATTGGGCCCTGGAAATGGCACTCGTACAGCGAGGCCCAGGTTTCTTCTTGTCTCGACGCGTGGGATCGGTTATGCGACACCATCGAAGCACAGATCAAGCTGCTGTCGCCATCACCAACCGGCACTGCTGTTACTACAGTTGGACCACAATTTCTACTTACATGCGCCGCACTGGACCGGGCCTCGGTGCCCTCGCCTTGTTTTGTCCGCTCCTTTCTGACACGTGCCCGCCGCCCCCGGTTCCGCTACATCGCTCCGGGCCTCCTCCTGCCACCTATAGATGCGCAAGAGTTTGCGGCAACGCAGCCTTTCACCACACTACCACGTGCCTCGTATACCATACCGCCGGTATATATGTTCCCTGCCGTGGCAGGTGACCGTGACGTTGACTTAACACAACCGTCGAATCCGTTTTACATCAGATTCCGCGCGAAATCCGCAAAATCCGAGAAATCCACCGTGCCGTCCCGGATCCCTGCTGGTGTCTACAGCGAGCCAGTTGAGAGGAATGTTTTGGACAACACAGAAGAGGGGTTCCGGCTATTGTTGCCGTACGGCTTGGACGGCGACGTCGGCAACGAGAGTGTGGGCGCACGGAAAAGTGACGGGTCATTTGTTGAGAAGGGGGCGGTGGCTGAGCTATTCCAGCATGGCTACAAACCTTTTGGGGGCGACTACTATCGGCCCCAGCGACTGGAGCGCCTGTTTGAACATTGGTGTAAACTTGTTAATGAGGGTGTTTGGCCTGTTGGCCCACAAAGTGTTGAAGGTAATATTGATACCTTCAGGGAGGCTGATACGACACGCTGGGGGGACTATGTCATTTCACCGACGTGGTAATTAAGGGGTTATTCTTTCTCCTATAAATATGGCATCCGACCCTACGACCAGCGTCTGTATAAGAAGTCGCATTAAGGTCAACCCTCCGCCTCTCGGAATCAGTTCGTCTTCTAAATACCCTCTCTAGTTCACAATATCCCCTCAGCAAGATCTTGGTTTCGTTCCTATACTTCCTTTCTAGAACTCTATAAACAGGCCCTGGGCTCCTTTCGCCTAGCTTTTTACATGTCAAGTCTCGCTTTATAGCCATCGAAGGCCTGAATGTGAACACCACGCTTTGGCAATTGAGCGTCGTTATCCAATGCACTATTGCGCAACACAGTACTAAGCGGCCTCTCACATAAGACATGTTACAGGAAAGACACCACCTCAACTAGTAGTTTCAATTCCAGATGAGTGGCCAAGAAACTTGTTATATAGTCTCTATCCTCGTCTTCTTCGCATTAGTGAGGGCATGCGTGTTCGCTCATGGACAAGCACCGCGCTGAGTGTGCTTTAAGTCTGATACACTGCACCGCGAGAAGCTCGCTTCGGCCGTTGAAAGATACAACAATCAGCTGAAAGGTGCGCTTGACGACCCTGACGGTTGGCCGGAGAGCTAGCAATGACTCATGGACGATGAAATTACACAGACAGATCTAGCCTTCATGCCGTGGGCTAATCGTATCAACTCTGTCATCTTCTGTACAGCAGAGAATAAGTTCAACGGCTTCCCCAACGCCGAAACTTAGTTTAAACGAATCATCGAACATGCTGTGGGAGAAAGGCTAATAGGCACCTGCACCGTATGGATGAATAACGCTTCCTTAGGTAATGCAGTAGGAAGGCCGACCTAAGAGAGACAATAGGGTACTCAACTTTTCAGTTTAGTATGCCCAACGTCATAATTGGTTGTTCGTCCTCAACATGCAGTGCAATCGTAGAATTTGATGCCAGAATCTTCACGACGGCTTCGGATCCTCACCAAGATTGCATTCAGTTCTTCAGAGCAAGGTATGCCGATATTTATCGACTACTAAAGCTCGACAATACTAGAGCTTTGACACCGTACCGAGAACTCATTTGTGTAGTGTGCAGGCGTAAATATCAAGTTTAGAATTGGGTATCATGGTTGGAATTTCGCCGGGTTGCTGGGTATCAACTTTCTCAAAACCTCAATCTGCCGCGCCTGCGCTTTGTTTTTCAAATCCGTCACGCCACGCTTATCTAGTCGTCGCGTGCCGTTCGAGTAAACAACGGTGAAGTCGGGAACCACTTCGCCGGGCGGTATTATCGTCTTTGGTGTCAGGATGCAATGCTGGAACGCAGATGTTAGTCCCGGGGCAGAATTGGGCTATTGGCACCTGTGTAGTGCGGTCAAAGGACTAACCTTCCCTAACTGTGCGCCCCTGCCGACCCGGCTTCCTACGCCTACGTGGCAACCCTCCCCAATCATGGTACCACCAGACTCGATGACGGCTCCGACCTCAACTGTAGCGTAGTCGCTGATCACAACTCCATCACGCGCTTCACTCGGTCTCGGGTCGGCTGAGGCTGCTCCAATATTTGTCCGCTCGTGAACTATGCATCTCCGGCCGATGGTGATTCTCCCATGGGCCGAGTCGAGCTTTGCACGCGGATGAACTACGGACTCGGAGCTTATATTAATCGTGTGGTTACCGGTTAGCAGCGCAGAGTCGGCGATGGTGATGGAAGAGGAGAAATTGACAGGGGCTTTAGGACCAGACTGAGCCCGTGGGAAAGCTGACTGTCGTTTGCTGGAAGACGACATGATGTTAGGTTCACGGGTGAAGGCGTTGTCTATGTGTGGCTGTTCATAGCTACCTCGGCTCTCAACTTGTTGACGAGGTAGCTAGCTAGCTGTACTGTAATGTTGAGTACTAGGTAGGATGATGTCGGCAACTTTTGATGGAGACCTTTCAATGGGGATGAGGTATGCTACAAGCCCATGACTCGTGATAGGTAATTAAGCCATATTGATAGGCTGATGAGCTAACCGAGTACTACCGAGTTACATACTGTACCTATATAGAGGTACTTGGTACTTGGTATACTAGAAGCCATCTTAGTGGCCCAAGCTCTGCTTGCCACGGCTCTCCACTCATAGCTTCTCCGGACCAATCATGATGTAGTTATTTGGGAGCCCTTTGATTTCAAGTGCCTCATTACTCGACATCATCTAAATTCTATACAACGCTCTAGTTGCTATTGGACTCTCCCCTCTCCATGCTCAATTGAGCGCCGAACCCACCTCCGTCATGCTGTCCAGGACCACTACGCCGTCGGCCGCCTCTGTGAAGGCCCTAACGCGCGTCGCCCTTCCCGTCGGCTCGCAATCCCGAAATTTCGCGACTGTTCAAGAAGGATCACCGAAACGTACCTATGGCGGCCTCAAAGATCAAGACCGTATCTTTCAGAACCTCTACGGCCGTTATCCCGCCGATCTCAAATCGGCGAAGAGGATGGGGGATTGGCACAAGACGAAGGAAATCATATTGAAAGGCCACGACTGGATTATTAGCGAGATTAAGGCTTCAGGCCTGAGAGGCCGAGGAGGAGCTGGTTTTCCCTCAGGTCTCAAATGGGTTCGTCTGCCCTCCCTACACCTTCGCCTTAGGAGAGTCATCTTACTGATGAGGACACAAATCTAGTCATTCATGAATTTTAAGGACTGGGACAAGGACACGAAACCGAGGTATCTTGTGGTGAATGCTGACGAAGGCGAGCCTGGGACATGCAAGGACCGAGAAATCATGCGAAAGGACCCTCACAAGCTTGTTGAAGGATGTCTTGTTGCTGGCCGGGCAATGAACGCCACCGCTGCCTACATCTACATTCGTGGTGAATTCATTCATGAGGCTGCCGTCCTCCAACATGCCATCGACGAAGCCTACGCTGACGGATTAATCGGAAAGAATGCCTGTGGCTCAGGCTACGACTTCGATGTATACATTCACCGTGGTGCCGGCGCCTACGTTTGTGGTGAGGAAACCTCCTTGATCGAATCCCTCGAAGGCAAACCCGGCAAGCCCCGTCTCAAGCCTCCGTTCCCTGCCGCTGTCGGTTTGTTTGGCTGCCCCTCAACCGTGGCTAATGTTGAAACCGTCGCCGTCGCCCCTACAATTTGTAGAAGAGGTGGAAGCTGGTTCGCGGGCTTTGGTCGGGAACGGAATCAGGGAACAAAGCTTTTTGGTATCTCGGGTGCTGTTAACAACCCCTGTACCGTCGAAGAGGAAATGAGTATTCCTTTGCGGGAGCTTATTGAAAGACACTGCGGCGGTGTCAAGGGTGGCTGGGATAATCTTCTTGCTATCATCCCTGGCGGATCCTCGACACCTATCCTGCCTAAGCATATCTGCGATGACCAATTGATGGATTTCGATGGGCTGAAGGATAGCCAGTCTGGTCTAGGCACTGCAGCTGTTATTGTTCTCGACAAGAGCGCCGATGTTGTCCGAGCTATCTCCCGGTTATCTCACTTCTATCGCCATGAATCCTGTGGTCAATGCACGCCGTGTCGCGAGGGTAGCAAGTGGACGGAGCAGATCATGAGCCGGTTCGAGAAGGGACAGGGCCGTGAAAGGGAAATTGACATGTTACAAGAGCTCACAAAACAGGTTGAGGGCCACACCATTTGCGGTAAGTGATGATTGAAACCTAGGCGTAGATACTATTTACTGACGTCAATGTAGCTCTTGGCGAAGCCTTTGCTTGGCCAATCCAGGGTTTAATCCGACACTTTAGACCCGAGCTAGAGGCAAGAATGCAGAAGTACGCTGCTGAACATGGTGGTCAAACATATGCCGGTGGATGGGAGCGTAGTGCACGGACAGAAGGCAAATTGATCTCACCTGGCCAATAGACGGTTTCAGATCATCTAGACGACAAAACAGCTGGCGCAGATTTGAGGTTTAGAAGGGATAATACACCTTGTACACTTTGCCTTGCCTACCCGTCACTATGTATATATTCACATTAAGATATTTCCTCAAGCAAGCATATTCCTAATTTACTTGAGTCGGTCTATCCTGTGACGGGGGGACGTAGCCTGAGCCTCCACCCTAATCAATTCAATCCCGAATTAGGTACCCGAAGATGAGCCATGATTGACCAGCATTGACTTTCATTTCTCATCAGCGGGACAGTGCATTAGCTCCATATCATATATAACTCTACCTACTCCGTACATGGACGTAGGAATAAGCATATCTAATAGGTTATTAATGTAGACTGCTCGACGGTATCTCCGATCGGAGGCTGAGGCACCCCACCCGCTAGACCCTTAAGCGGGACAGCAACCAACCTCAGATATTCCCACCAAAACTCCAAATTGGAACTGCCGTATAGTCGCAGTCTTAACTTTACCGGCATTCTACCTAGGCAAATAGTCGATATATATATATATATATATATATATATATACATATATATACGCTTTATACCAGTTCTCTCTTCTTTTATCGCACTCGTTTTAGTATAGTGCCGTTTCCGAATTCCTTCTCATTTAGCGCTGTTCATATTGAACTTTGGGATTCTTAGGCCGGCCTCCATATCGCATTGCCCACACATACATAACGGCTGCGCGGTGATATCATGTCTCACACTTTTGAACAGTTCGTGAGATTCACGACTGATGCGGGTATGGAGAATTCAATTCACTGTCATGAAAACCCCCCCCTGCTTCCCTGCCCCGGTATATTTGCCGGGAGAACGTTCGCTATGAGCAGACTTCGATATGAATTAAGGATTGGGGCCACCCTCAACGGAGTCTCGCCGTACACTTTGATTTGACGGATTCCATTCCATTTTTGTCTTCTCTTGATTTCCTCAATATACCATTCCCTAGCTCTCAGCAAGGAAGCAATGTAATAAATTAACTCTTCTTTTATTAAAACAAACATTACCACCCGACACCTTCAGCCAAATCCCCATCAAGTCAAATTAAGTTATCGCTAACGCCAGGAAAAGCTGGGCTCGAGCGGACATTCCGTCTCCTGCAATCTATAGCCCAGATCCTGTCCTCGTATACCCTGCCCTTCGAGTGTCTGCTCTTCCTGATAGCCTATCTCCCGCTCTCCACGAGCAAAGCAGGACCGGACGCTGCGACGACGCACGCCGTGCTCGTGGGGCTGCGCGGCCAATTGGCCCTCGCACGGCGGTATTTCCGGTTGTTCCGGTTCCTGGAGTCGTTCCACGCGGCACAGAAGCTCTACCTCTCGCTCTCGTCCACCCCCACATCCACCTCTCGGTGGGGAAACACGGATGTCTGGATCGATGTCTTCAGCCGCACATTCAACGGCATGTACCTCCTCCTCGAGGCGTCCACCATGGCCGACGCGCAGAAGATCGACGGCCTCGCGCTTTGGGGGCCGGAGTTAGAGGCTGTAGTCGGCGTAGAGGGCCAGAGGTTTTGGTTGTTTTCGCTGGCGTGCGGGGCGTTGTCTGGCTTGGTTAAGATTGCTAACGTTGTGGCGGACGCGCCTGCGCCTGTGCCGGGCAAGGGGCACGAGACTAGCGACAGTGATGTGAATGAGAAGAAAGAAGGGAGCACGGCCGAAGGTGATGGACAGGACGAGAAGACTAGTGACAAAGGAGAAGGAAAACAGCAGAGTGACAAACTAGTGCGGAGCCAGGAAGTGCGCTCCAAGATCCTCTACCTTGGTCGTCGCGTCGTGTCGGACACTCTCGATATCACGATACCTGGCAGTATAGTGGGTTGGGTGCCAGTTAGTACTGGCACGGTTGGGTTGGCTATGTTCGTGACAACGGTGTTGACGAGTATAGATATATGGGAGAGGTGTGGGCGGGAAGTTGCCAACAGTAAGAAACAATAAAGATAGGGTTCACCTTTCAAATCAGACTAAAGCTCATTTCACGACGCATCAAGCCAGCTACCACACGGCCAAGACCTAATGGGGTCACCGGAACACACTTATGCGCCTAGGTAGAGGACCACGGAGATGATCGGATATGAAGCTATCACGGGTCTCAATTTTAACTGCAAGCCCAGCAATAAGGCATGAAGACCTAACGTATCTTCAGGCGGATGGAATCCCATGGAATAACACTACGACCCAGCGGGCATAAATAGACCCTAGGAATAGACCCTAGGAATAGACCCTAGGGTTCCCATATTCTCACACTGATTCCTGGAACCCAAAGAGCTTGAGAACCATATAGAATTATTAGTTGATTATGACCTTAGTTCTAAGCTGCTAAACATAGCCTCTTGTCACACCAGCGAAGAAAACTCTTGGGCGTGACCGAAGCATACGTTGATTGATATCATTCTTATTCTATTACCTTTCCACTCCTTCTAATGTTGCGTTTGTGTCTCAGGCTGTTCCCTGCTAAGTTTCCCGTGCCGCCCTATATTATATAATTATAACACATGTTCTGAGGATATATATACATATCGAACCATAACCCTACTCTGACAATCAAGATCAATTTTCGAGTTCTACCGTCAAACGCCAGAGCCAAACAATGCCCACCTTTGCACCCTCCTAGGTATCTCATGAATTCTCAAGACGAAATGAAGACAGTAATACACTTCACATCCCCACCACGACAAGTCAATAACTTAATGTGGACTGATTTGTGGAGTATTCATCGTGGGTGGAGTCAAGGACGCCTCTTCTGGCTCGGCTGAAACTACAATCTGGGGTGAGCCCCCTGTATTGAGAGCCGCAGCTGGGGGCCGTATAGCTGAGGGTGAGCTATTTCTAGGACGAGTATAAACTGGTCTTGGGCGATTCGGCACCTCAAGCGTATCTCGTCTCGGCCTTGGGCCTGAACTGGTGACCGGGGATGTTGTCACCCTGGTAAGCTCTAGTGCCGAATCTCTATTTTGCTCAATGGGTGTTGTATTTGAGCGGGATGGGGGTCGAGATGGTGATGTACTACGATCCACAGGACCGGCCTCGGAGATGCGCATCGAAGAGAAGCTATTGACTTTGGATAGAACAGGAACAATACCTCCGTCGTTCTCTTGTTGATGGGTATTCCTATACCAATCTCGAAGTTCTTCGAAACCGGGAACTCGCCCAGCCTCACCCGGAATTTCCGGGAATTCTGTTTGCCCTTCCCTAAAAACCGTGTTGTCATATCGGTCCGGTGCTGGTGTCCCAAGATACTCCCCAAACTGGTTCAATAGATTGGCTACCTTGTTCCTGTGCTTATTGGATATCGATAGAGGGACCGGCTCGGAAGTCGTGTTCGTAGTAACTGTTTCTAATTCTATGACTTCTCTCTGATCATCAGACTGTATTTTTATAGGGTCGTCGTGATGTATTTTGCGAGTATCCGTTGCTGGGGCGGTCATTATTCTGGAAGCGGTTTCGGGACTCTCGTCATGTATACTCTCATGATTTCTAATGCTCTGTAAGGAGAGTCGTCCTCGAGGGGTTGTCGAGCCCTGCGAGCGATCAGAGTTTACGCCCTCCTTTCCGTTAGCATCGCGTTGGTTTTCGACGTAAAACAATGAACCTAGAACGACGAGCGCTGTGGCGACGACATTCGCCCATTGCCCTACACTACTAAACGGCTCCGTTTGATGGATGACTGGGCGGCTCCAAAAATTGAGTTCGCCCAGGATTAGAAGAACAACGACGATACCGCTGAAAAGGGGTATATGTATGCTACTTAGAAAGTTTCGGATAGTGCTGTTGATGATAGTTATCATCTTGGGGGTAGCACCATTAGTCCCCTCGATAGGATCATTACTTTCAATCTCTTCCTGAGCAAACCTTCGCTTCCAGTTAATCTCTAAGATTTTCTCCCAAGTAAATATCTGTTCAGGGATCTGCATGTTAGCCCGGACTTAAAACATGAGTTTTCTTTTTTGCACAAGCTAAAAGAAGGAAGCTTATAGGACGGATAATGCTTTGTAGGCAGTGTTTGCATACCAGAGTGAGTACCGGGGGTATGGAACTACCAGCAGCAAGGAGAATGACGGCGCCGAATGTAAGCCTTTGCGGCACGGGAATAACATCTGGCTCATTTGTGGGATCCTGGCGAATCGGAGAATATGGACCATCCGACCCAAATACACAATTAAGGCTGCAGTTTGCATTCCCGTAGGGAAATGCTTTTAAGTCGAAAGGGTCGATCGGCGTTCCATCGTTATCAAAGGAACAACTATGAGTTTTGATACGGATAAACTCGACGGTCAAACTCAACATTCCTACGCATCTTTTAGAACTATTCTCCAATATAGCATCAGCGTTACCTACCAGCAAGGAGCAGACCCGTCCATAAGAAAATAATATTTCGCCCGGGATCGTTGAAGTATGTTTTGGAGTTGTATACTGTGATTGGCGCTGCTAATATGCCTATTGAGCAGATCTGAAAAGCACCGTAGATATCCATATCGACTGCCGCTATAGATGCAACCGTCAGTATGCGTAGAATGAACCCACTCCGCGTTGGTACTTACTATCTACACTGCAGTATAGGTCAGCGAATAAACTAAATATTGCTGTGGGGGTGTAATGCCTGAAAGACAAGGCAGCTTTCTAGCAGAGCCAAAACAAAAAGGAGACATATCGAGTAACTTACTGCACCGCGGCCAACACTACTGCATGGATGGCAGCAACGGATGGCAGCAGCAGAGCGGCTGCCAGACAGGCATTTCTGAGCCATTCTGTTCTCCGGGCTAGTACACAAGTTGCTACTAAGATATAGTAACTAGAGTTCAGTTTAGGTTAGAGGTGTTTGACAATGATAATGGGTGATATAGTGGTATAGACTTACAGGATCCTTGTTCCGAAGCCATACTGCCCGGAGACAGGCCAGGCGCACACAACCTCAACCACCGGTGGTGGAATAGTGGTATTCGAAGCGACAGCGATGGTATCTGGGCCAATTAGAGAAAGCAACGGTGGGGTGTTGTTGTACGGGGGCATGTAGGCGGACTGTAAGGCTGTTGGGGATGGATAGAGCGGCAGTTAGGCTGATGGGAGCCTTTGAAGATAGGATAATACGGATATATGAAGAAGCACGATTGCGGAGTGGGAGGCTTAGATCTGTATGTATAAGTGTGATGAGATCTGGCGGGCGCCAATCGAAACCAAGTGGAAGAGTGTGCGTAATCTACATGAAACAAGACTCTGGTCTAGGTAAGCTTTATACAGATATAGGGACGAGTCAAGAGGATATCTAGATAAACGAGCAATGGTAGAAGGCGATAATAAATCTAGGCAGCTTAGTCCTGGGGATTAGGAAATCAAGAAGAGGAAGAAGTCTAGAAGGAATAAAGTAGACGAGGTCGATTGAATGAGGCTACAGTCAGATCACTACTTGCTACTTGTCCCTAAGTCCTAAATCCTAAGAGCTGTAAAGTAATAATCTATTTGGTGGCGTATGGCTGGTACACCTGTCACCAATACGCGTGCCTACAGGTACGTGGGAGTTTACGATATATTCGACCAAGGTGTATCTAAGTATCTACATGTATGCTTGGGAGCTGTATTAAGTAAGTACCTACGTACGTAAGGTCGGTGTCCAAATGTGGTGAAATGTGGCGCGGTTCCCGAAGTTCGAGGGAATAATGAATAATGAATAACGAACAACGTAGCAGGTCATGGTGAAGGAATATGAGCAGCGTCCGCAGCATTCACGGGCAACTGCGTGGGCAACATGATGAACATGAACTGCACAGGCGAGAGGCGAGAAGCGAATAAGCACTACACTAGAATACGTCTCACCTAACCTATGTAGGTAGGTACCTACCTAGGTAGTGTGGGGTACTGCATTTGCAAGGGTATAGAAGCAATTGGGGGATGGGGAGGGGGAGTGGGCCATACTCTTCCCTTATACTAGATATAAACCACAAATTTCTTTTCACTCTTTCCAATATTCTGGCTACCTAGGCCTCGCTGGCCGAGTTCGATAGTCGCCTTAGTATGTAGGCCATCTCTACGTGCGCCTGCTAAAAGTTTGGGGTTGATTGGGATTGAACCGGTGACCTTCATATTAATTGAACGAAGTTTGCTTCAGTCTGACGTAGTATTAGTAATCTTTAATCAAAAGGTATACGTTACTTGAGTACGGCGTACTCTCAGCTGTACAGATTTTCATTTAGCCACAATCGAATCGTTGTTGACCGATCATCGAAAGCTTCCTAGCTTATAATCACGGGTAAGACAGATCGACCGATGCTTATTATTACAGCGCAGAGATAGGGCAGAACTAACCCTCCCTTGCCCTTGCTTCGAGCGTTTTTCCTGTCCTTCTCGAAGCTTACGACATTGAGCAAACTGTCAACTCTTTACCCAATAAGATCATATTCCCCTCACCGCCGTCATGGGCACAGCCACCACCACTTGATGATGCTGCCGAATCAATCATCAGTCCGTATTCTGCCCGTGGTGATCAATCCAAACAGAGCCTCCCTCGCTAGGTCTTCTGTACCATGTTCTGCACGTCTGACCTCACCCTCTCCACTACACCACTATGCTAGTGTATTGTATTCGTCGCCCTGCATCTTATTAACATGGTCACAATCTAACCCTCTTAGGCCTTTTTTTTCTCCGTTGAGGCGGGATAAGCATTGGGCACTGCGCCAGTTTTTCTAAGGGTTAGGCATTTCCTTTATCGGCGCCGCCTCACTATATCGGCTTGATTTTAAGCAAACTATTTCGTATACACAGGAGAACTTAGCAGCGTCTTGGTATTTCTCGGCATCTCCATTTACGTGAAGCAGTACCCAGATAGAAGGGTACGATCGCACACGTGCTTTACCATTGCATCTTCAGTTGAGGGCCACGACTTTTGCTGCCAAGATACTAAGTCAATAAAATTCTTATCAGACCTTCTCCAGCCTGATCTGGCTCTGCTCCTATACCAACCGCTCGTATCGGCCCTCGTCGCAGCTCTTCTTATGAACCATTTATTGGACTCCGTCTTCCTCTCAGAAGCGAATGCCCTAGGCATGCTCGGTCAAGGGCGCTGAGATTCGCAGAAAACCGAGATTGGATCGGCTTTAATTTCACACTCTCATCATGTCCGAAGTGACCGATGAAGCAATCGACCTCGATACTACGAAAATAAAGGATTGGCGGTCGATACTTACTCTCATTTTCTTTGTTATAGCAAGTAAGTAGTAGACGTTGAGAATTAACGGCAACAACTTTACTTACTGGCTCAGATATTACCGTGCTTTTTCCATTTCACATACCTATTCCCATACCTCTTGTGGCGTATAAGGCTGGAGTAAAGGGTTTAGTATACTTGCGCGTAATACCTGCAAGGCGACATTATGATTGGAGGAAATCCAACGTTGGGACCGATGAGGACTGCCCGGGTGGTCGCCCGGTTAAACCATACGTCTTGTTTCGCTTTCCCATCAACTTCGTTACAGGCCCCCTTATAGCAGACCTCTTCTTGTTAGCTATCAGGGCGATAGGGAAGAAAGAAGTAGAAGGCGGTATCGGCGGCTCAGACAATATCGTACCTTACGATATCTTGCTCTTCTTTTTCTCGCTTGCGTATATTGCCATCTCGATCGACGCGTCGGGCCTCATCAGATACCTCGCCTTCAAAGTGCTTCAATTGGGAGGCAAGGTTGGACATCGTTTATTCTTCTTTCTCTATGCCTTCTTCTTCGGCCTAGGGAGCTTCATCGGAAACGACCCCATTATATTATCTGGGACCGCATTTCTAGCATATATGACCCGTGTGTCAAGCAATATTGTTCACCCTCGAGCATGGATTCACACTCAGTTTGCTATCGCAAATATTGCTTCGGCTATCTTAGTCTCATCTAACCCGACCAACCTTGTGCTTGCCGGAGCGTTCAAAATCAAATTCATTGATTATACCCGGGACATGGTCGTTCCAGTTATCATTACTGCAATTTTCCTATTCCCATTCCTGCTTTATGTCGCCTTTGCGAACGAGAATTTGATACCGAGCTCTATTGAAATGCACGAGCTTGATGAGGAGGCGAGGGCCAGAAAGCCAGTGAACCCCAACATTCCATACGGTCGAGGGACAGCGGGAGAAGAAGAAAAACAGCTTGCAAACAATGAAGCGGGTCAGCAATTGTCCCTCGAAGAGATCATGAATCCTTTCCTTGATAAAGCTGGTGCCGCATTTGGGGGGGTCCTTATGGCGGCTACGCTCGTCGCCATCATCATCCTCAACGAAGTTCTATCAAGTAAAGATATGGAGACTCGTGTATTTTACGTCACCTTACCCGCTGCATTCGTCATGCTTACATTCGATCTTGTTTGGGGATGGATTCATCGCGAGGAGACGCGCAAAATCGCCCATGACGGAAGGCAGCAAATTGCCGAAGCTGCAGAGAGGCGGAGAGCGCAATCAGCCGCCGAAGCGGGCATCTTCGAAGGGACCGATAACCCCATAACGCCACTCGTAAGGATAGAAACGCAGGACTCGGGCAAGAAGGTTCGTGACGAGAAGTATGGCCCATCCAAGAAGTTGGATGGGAATGCAGATCAGAATACGAGCGACAGTACAAGCACCAATCAATCATCCACTGCGCGGCTCCGGTCGTCAGCAGATTTCCCAACTTCTTCCCGGGATGTGGAGGACACTCGTCATGGAGTCGTGACTAGTTCTTCACCAAATAGGGCAGACACCCAGTCAACCGAGGGTATAGATGAGAAACAGGGCAAGGTTGCCGAGGCTATGGTAGCTGCTGATGATGTGCGCGCATATGGAACTCCAGCAAACAACAGCCCGAGGACCCTCGTATCCATCAGTGCGGACGCATACAGATGGATGCAGGATACTTGGCCCACAGTCATTGCGGTCTTGAGTCATCTTCCGTTCGCTTTACTGCCGTTTTCGTTCGAAATGTTTATTCTTGTACAGGGTCTAGTAACTAACGGCTGGGTCCCCGTCTTCGCGTATGGATGGGACCATTGGGTGCAGAAAACAGGTACAATTGGGGCCATTGGTGGCATGGGCTTCCTTTCTGTCATTCTATGCAATGTGAGTCTCCTCGCTCTAACTTATAATACAAGAGTATCGACTAACATTGGTCTGACTCTAGTTTGCTGGTACAAACATCGGTACCACTATTCTGCTTTCTCGGGTTATACAGGCGTGGGAAGAAATCCACAGGAGAAACATGGAGCCGTTAGGAGACCGAACGAAATGGGCAACAATATACTCTATGGCGATGGGCGTCAATTATGGTGCCTTTAGTATCGCTTTCAGCGCATCATTGGCTGGCTTGCTTTGGCGAGATATCCTCAAACGAAAGCATATTAGCGTTCGTGGGTATGAGTTTGCTCGCGTCAATCTGCCTATTATCACCGTTGCCATGACTATCGGTTTAGTCGCCCTAACCGGAGAGGTATGGATATTTAGACGCGACTAATGAATGATGTTTCACGACGCACGTTGGGAAATTATAGATATTCCAAGTATATACAGGTTTATGTTACTGCCATGAGGAATATAGAGACGGTATTATTTCGTTCGCTCTATAAGGCTATGACGAGGTGAAGGAGTATCAGTGATACATGGGATATGGGATAGACCAGTACGATATAGTGCGAGCCGATGCAGCCGCATGTGTATAATACATCTGTGGCCAAGCGCCGAGGTTCTGCGGTTAGGCACACGGTTCTTACATTATACCTTCCAGATACACCCGTGGATGCGGGCGCAGACGCACACAAAATTATTTATAGATACACAAATGCTATACTCTGCGATGAGTTGTATTGCGCCTTACTTGACTAATTGTAGTGAGTTCTTGACATATTATGTAAACAGTCATTGTGAAGGCTTATGGGCAAGTCTACTCTGCGTTCGGAAGGCAGGCTCATACTCCTGTTTTTGAGGCATCCTACCGACTTGAGTCGGCCCCATTCGCCGAGGAGCATGAAGATCAAGCAAGTTAGCTATATTAACGATTGATCGGCAACGAGTGTAGAGTAGGGAACATTTTCTACTTAAGATACTAGCTATAGAAACCAGCCAGGTAGAATCCTTTCCATATCTATACCCAAACATACTCTTCTTTCTTCATTCCCTTTGAAAGTTGCATTTCCGTATATGAACTGTAGCTTAGACGTCTAGGTGAAACGCAGTAGAATATTGAAGAGATAAATCATCTCTTACGTGCAGCACTGACGCATATCGGGCGGCATTTACATACTGTAGACTATCAGGTCTACACTTTCCTCGCAAGTAGTGCCATCATCATAAAGTAGGTGTTGAGAGGATGGTGACACCACTGGGTCGAGTGGAAATCGCTTGATATGAGCATCGAGTAACATCTGATATGAATTATTCTACGCCAGTGAGATTTGGGGCATCTCGGTCGGTTCAAAGCGGATGTGAGCCGTAACCAAGGATGGGGAGGCCGTTAGCAGAGTGATGACGATTTGAAAAGCACTATACAACAGGAGATTAGTTCCCTGAAAAAGGATGGGGGGAGGTAAAAGTTACTCACATAGTAATCCAGTTGAGATCCAAGTTATTACGATAGTAACCCCAATCGCGGATGGCGTTGACAAGGTTCAAAGGGAAAATAACGGAAAATAGGAGGAGATCAACCCAGAAGGCCCGAGGGGAACAGTGCCGGCGACGATGTCCCCCTTCGTTATCCCTCTCAGACCCAAACTTGATGACCCGGCCATCGCTCATTACTAGACTCATTCGAAGGGATGGGTTGCGAGAGAGGCTGATGAGCATAAGGCCCTGCCACACGGCGAAAATCCACATAAAGACAACAAGGGCAATCATCTCAGCCTGGCGAACGCCCAAAACAGCAAAACTGATGGCAATGGAAAGACTAGAAATGAAGGCGACAAGGCGGCATGCCAGGACGATATATGAGAGTTTAATATCTGTTGCCGTGCCATGGCTCGCAGCCATAGCACGAGGCACGGGGTAATGGGGAGGTGGCTGGAAAGTCGACTTTGGAATGAGAGGTGCCGACGAATGAGCTGAGTCAATGGACTGTCGTGATGCCTTCGTATTGTCGGACGCCATGATGAATTATGGGACGGCTAGGTATTCGAGTGCTGATAGCTAAAGAAAGAGAATTGCGATGAAAGATAGAGGTGAAGTCACAATGCGAGAGTAAGTAACGATCGGAAGGAGGTGCGATATATCACCTATATACTACACTACACGCTGTGGCCGCCACAATGTGATGTTGGATATTTATATATTTATATCCCAAGTTAAGAGAGGAACGTCGGCGGTACTCAACGTCGGTATAATACATTAACAATTCTTGCGGGCGGACGGTGCAATCTATGTTAGAATTAGACGACTGGAAATGTCAATGCAGTGTATTTGGAATACCATTGATGGCCAATGGCAGCAAGGTACCTAGACGCCCTTTACTCAGAAAAGGAAAGGCACTGCCCTGTTGGGGGTGTTGTCAGTGAGATGGAACATGGGAGGGGCATTATAATTCTGTTGCCTGGAGTCGGGTCGCTATACATGGAACGGGGATTGTTCATGCTTTTGAAATCATGCGCACCGCGCCCCATTACAACTGCCAGCAGAGACCGGACGGCCAATTACACGCGAATGATGAAGTATTGAACGCCGAAGGAATATTTGATCGACCGTCTAACCTAGCGTCTCGCCATTGTCGGCCGCTAGTGCCACCTGCTCGAGCCGCAGGATCTCCATGCTAGGCATGCTAGGTCGGTAGGCGCATAAGTTAGGCAACTACAAAACGAAGGTGAAAGGACCGAGTGTTTTGAGACTGGGTTGGTGTCTTTTGCTTTTTGTCTATTGTAAGTGAGAATGGTCTCTTTATCAGACGTTGACGACCAATTGACACTCACTCACTCACTCACTGTGGGCGAACGTAATTAAGGTAGAAGCTAACAGGTCATCGCCGATGTTTCCATGAAGTAGGTACTCCGTGCATTGTAACAGCATTGAAGGCATCTCCACCCTGAAGCCTCTTTTAATAGGTAAGTACGGAGTACTCCGTACACATTAAGTAAAATAGTAAAATATCGGGTAGGGGTAAAGTACCTACTACGGCCAAGGCGGTGACGGAAACCGGTAAGCGGTGAATCTCCATATGTTGGCAGAAAACGGTGTGGACCCCTGCAGCTTCCTTATCGCCGGTTTATCTGTCGCAATCCACAAAATTTTCCCGCGGCAGCCCGACTGGAAGCAAGAACACGCCGTGGCAGCAACAGGTCGCGAAACGTTGCGTTCTAGCAACTGGGCATTTATTCTTGTCCCCTTCCATCTCATCATTTATCTGTTTGTGCAGCTGGTTTAGCTCTCAGTCTCTCGTTCCAATTGGCTTCCCCGGGTCATGTCGAAGAGCTCGAAGCTTCCTAGCAATACAATTACACCTTCGGCATCCTCAGGACCTCCCGCCTGGTTATTCACCAACAATTCAAGCTTGTCTCCCTCGACCCAAGTGGCTGTCATATCAAACACAATGGCCAAGAAAGACAAGAAAGACAATAAATCCCACAAGGCTGCAAAGCAACCGTCCAACGCTATTGTCAAACCCTCAGCCTCCCCAGTCTCTACCGCCCAAACCCCCCCGGCTCAGTTGGTGGACCTCGTTGAATCTTTCCTATCTGATCACGGATTCGATGATGCTCACCGCGAATTCCAAAAGCACCGGGCCACCAAGGCCTGGAAAGGCCACAGTGCCGGAAAAGGTAGTAACAAGGATCATTCCTTGGTTAGTATCTTCCAAACATGGGTGACCTTACCCAACACCACAGCTCAGGTCACCAAGACAAGCAACGGCGACGATGGATCCCCCGGCTCCTCTGATAGCAATAGCTCTGATAGCAGCAGCTCCGATAGCGATGGTTCTAGCAGCGACGATTCTTCCGATAGCGATGATGTCGCGATGGCCGACGCTCCTGCCGCTGAGTCGGAGTCCTCCGAGTCCTCCAGCAGCGACAGCTCCAGCTCTAGCGAGAGTGGTAGTGACAGTGACAATGACAGCGATAGCAACGAGGAAGAGACAGCCAAGCCGAAGCCCCTCACTTTCGCTACCACTCCCACTACGAAATCTCTGAAGCGAAAGGCCAGCTTGGAAAGCGACAACTCATCTTCAGACTCGGACTCAGACTCAGAAATGACTGGTTCAAATTCGAAAGCGGATAAGAAGAAGCCTCAGTCCAAGAAACTCAAGACGCAAGATAGCTCAGACGAGAGCTCCCCATCGGAGTCGAGTTCTGAATCCGATTCCGAGTCCGAGTCTGAGGATGAAGATGAAGACGTCAAGCCAAAGAAAACCGAGAAACCTCAATCTAAGAGCGATACTTCCGCTGAATCCTCCTCTGATGACACTTCTGATGACTCTTCGTCCAGTTCCGACTCCGAGTCAGACTCCGAGGATGAGGTCGAGGTTGCCGCAAAAGTCCCACTGCCTGTATCTGACTCTGACTCATCTAGCGAGTCAGAGTCTGAATCCAGCAAAGGGAAACTGAAGATCAAGACAGAGGGGAACGCCGCAACTAGCACAGTGTCTGACAGTTCGGCCACTCTGGAGAAGGCTTCTCCCGAATATGCTCCTCTCCCCCCTGACCCCACTACCTTCAAGGCGAACAACCGAGGCAAAAACGGGTCAGTCCCCAAAAAACAACAGAATCAGCCCTTCTCTCGCATTTCTAAGGATATCCAAGTTGATCCTCGGCTCTCTTCCAATGCCTATGTTTCCCACGGATATGGAGAGCAAGCACACCGAGACCTAATTGTGACAAAAGGCAAGGGTTTCACTAAGGAGAAGAATAAGAAGAAGCGCGGAAGCTACAAGGGTGGCCCTCTAGATGTCCACACAAGCCGAAGCTTCAAGTTCGAAGATTAGAAGTGCGAGAACCCTAGTTCCGACGATTAGGAGTATAAGGACTTCAGGTTAGGAAGAGAGAGTCCCTGCATTAAGTATATGCCAATCCTTGCCACTCCAGCTGCCCCGAAGAAAAAGAAACAAGGCAGTTTTCCATTCACTGCCAATGGCACAAATAACGTTAATAAGCCGGGCCCGCACAGGATTAACCGGGTTATATGGTAAGAGGCAAGCCATCCGAAATGTGATTGGGAGTGTTGGCTCAAATTCAGTAACGTTTGGCATCTTTGAGCAATCCTTTTACCGCCTTCTGCATAATAGGATTTGTAGATACCCATTCAAGCATGGCGAACAAGGAAGACGGTCTTAGATTGGTGGCAATATACACAAGATTCAGCCTTAGAATAATGACCAGCATACTTTAGCTAGGCAATACGAGATCAGTAGTTGATTTTACACCTGCACGTACGTTCTCAGTGGGTAGGCCTGACTTTGTATCTTGCCTTCTGAACAGCCACTTCATATAGTGTAATCTGTTAGCCTCTATCGATGTAGCCGAAACGTACGCCTCCGCCAGGTTGTAGAAATTATTGCCGTCAGACTCTTTACCTGATAACGAAAGAAGGCAATAAATTCATTCTTACGTGTCTACTCAGGAGGCCCTTTAATTTTTTAAAGCCGTGGATCACAGGAAGGCCGCATTATACCTGGTAGGCGCATCTTCGTACTCTCACTCGATGACGATGGCACGCACATGGGTTAAGTACCTAAGTAGGCTTCCCAGTGTGAGGGAACGGAAGCTGATGTTCAGGGCTCCTAACCTTGTACTGGAAAGTAACAATGTCAAACCACGATGTAGCCCCCCGTGACATAATATGCGGCGAGAACGAGCAGTAATCTTGTATACTGTTAGTAGTAAGATTCACCTATATAGGCTCTGCCTCTTCACGCAGCAGCGTATATTTAGGATTCGGCCGCTAACGGTACACGTTCCTTTAAAACGATAAACATGCGCCTTTCGTTGTAGAAATCAAGTTCCCACTACTTCCCATCCTCAATCAATCTCTATCAGCTCAATAGCGAAGCTAGTTATTAGCATCGCGGCGATCCTATATACCCCATATTTGCGATATGTTAGCTGGTGCACAAGCGAATGCGGTCACCAAAAGTGAAACCAGCAGCGTTGAACAGTTTAACGTGTGAGTGCTATCTTTCTCTCCTTCCCCACAACCAGTGCCCAAGTTGAAATTTACCGGCACCAGGGCCCTTAACCTTTATATTACAGCCTAGAACATCAATTTCAGTAACTTCGGGGTGTGTGTCCTAGCATCAACTAAGCGCTAACAGCAGCCAGCAACATCGGATGTAGTTATCTCCTCTGCACAGTCAGCCTACAAGGCGCTGAATAGCGACGAGCCGAGGTGCACCCGGGATTCTTATCCAAGGTTTCCGTATTCTCGCATTTCTCACTACCTGACAATCCCAAGATAGCTAAGATATGACGGAGATTCCAACTGTTCTTTTATTGGAGAGATTCCATTTTCGGATCCAAGATCATCACGGCTTAGCGACCGACACGGAGCCGAACTTCGCAGCCGCATTAAAGACTCTTAAACCGGTCGCCCCAGCTGTAAACGACCCATCGGTAAAGCTGATCTTCGCCTTGTCCATATCACGTACAAAAACCATAATATCACTCCCTATAGCCACAACTCTCACGTGATATTCCTCTCCCATGGTCATATCCATCTTTGTCTGGGCAAGGTCCGTGAATACGCCAAGGTCAGCTTTGCCAAGGGTGATAACCCCCGTGGGTGAGATCGCTGCCTTGTACCCCTTATACTTATGCGTCGTTTTTGAGAGCTCGGTCACGCGGAATAGCAATCCGGGATGCCCGTTCCCATCGACGGTTGCCACCGTGGCGTCGAATACGAGATCCGAAAAGTTCGTGTCCAGCATTGCCATGCCGCCGCCTGTGTTCTTCACCGTGAGGTGCTGATCTTCTACTGACCATTCTCCGCCGTATGTAGCCCAGTCAAGCATGTTTCCGTCGGTGAAATCATCCTTCACAAGCATGGTAATCGGCTCAATCGTATTATCTCTGTTGAAATACATACGGTCGTAGGCAATAATACGATGGTTTTCTTGAGTCTCACTTAGCGGTTGGCGGTGGTATAAGATATACCAGATATCCGTGTCTGGTACATGGATAACGCTGTTATGGCTAGGTGCCTTAGCGACCGCATTATCCTGCTGCAGGATCTTAGCCAGCCGGTCGAACGGGCCTAGAGGATTATCCGCCATTCCGTACGAGACGCCATAGTCGAGTCCAGCCCGATAACCTTCAGACCACATAAAGTAGTAAATACCATTGCGCTTAATAATTTTTGAGCCTTCGGTATAGTTCTTGGGTGTAATATCCTTGAATGTCACACCATTTTCGAAAGTCCTCATCGAAATCATGTCTTCGTTTAGAGTCGCTACGTTTGCGTGACTGTGGCCACCGTAGTATATATAGACCTTTCCATCGACATCATCGACGAAAACATCCGGGTCAGTCGGTTGGGCGCCATTGTGATAGTCGCCAATAAGCGGCTTGCCGATTGCGTCAATGTAGGGACCTTCTGGCTTATCTGCTACTGCAACCCCGATACCGCCCACTACTCTCGCATCATCTTCCTGGATGTCGTTGGCGCCGAAGAATAAATAATATTTTCCATTCCGTGAGATTGGTGTTGGACCCCGCAATGCCTTTGTTACCCAGGTCACGTTGGCTGTTGTTAGGATTTTGGGATGCTTAGTCCAATTGACCAAGTCTGGACTAGAAAAGGCATCTACATATGTTTGCTCTTCAGAAGCGCATGAGGGCACAGCATATACCCAGAATAGTCCATCGTATACTGCCGAGCCTGGATCCGCATACCAGCCCTTCACGAAGGGATTCCCTGCCTCTGAAGTGGTGTAATCTAGTTTAGCATGGGGCACCGCTGATGAGGGACTAGCGACTTTAGACTTAACGAGACCCATACTAATATACGATGGGATTCCGTCACGCTAAAGCTCGACGAACAGATGTTTGAAAAGTCAGGCATAATCAGAGCTTTTCGCAATGAGCGTGCGCGGGGGCGTGGGCAACTATTTATCAGCGTGCCAATCCCAGCCCAGACTTTGAACACGCGGGGGTTTCACAAACAACACCATATGTCTTTGGCTAAATGCCTACCTAAAAGCCTAATTACCCCAAGCACCGTTTACGAAATAGGTAACCATTGTGTCCTAGATAAAGCGAACCGTTATAAAGTCAGCGTCTAGGGAATTTGTAGATCTCTCCGAACAGGTGAAGAGGAGGGTAATCATGACAGAATGGATTCGCGGTGGAAACCATTAAGGGGGTCACCATCAAAAGAGCCGAATGAGAATCGGCGTCATTCTATTCATCAAGCATGATTTAGGAAAGAAATATGGTGGTGGTTATGGGTGAACATGAGGATGCACCTACAAGAATTCGAGTCTAATCAACTCAATTCATGACAATGTCAATCTATTCAATTCAATAGGCACCCCTATCTATATAATCAATTTAACGTGAACCTCTTAAGCCAATTGTCTAGCAACGATACCTAGAAGACATTCAAAAACGCTGTCTAATTGACTATAACTAGGAAAGGTATAGTGTCACGCGGACTTCCCTTGGGGAAGTCCGAGACACTTTCTGTATATATATAGGCTAGCTGGTCCCGGACCCCTCTGAGAAAAACTTCCTCCTCAAGAGTTCCTTTGACGCCATAGCCAATTATTAGATCATTAGGAATATGAAGCTATTCCCAAGCCCAGAACATCTGCCCTTGTGACATATAGCCAATCACTTATACATTTGCACGTTTGATTTGTTCCCTAGAAACCCTCCTATCGTTCAATTATTATTAGAAGAACTTTTTTTGACAAGTAGTGCGTCACAACTCTACGCTATAGGAGAAGTGGGAAATGGTGGCTGTTGTCAAGCAGTTTCAGCCAGAGTTATGTTTAATCCAATAGCTCGAAGGGTCTGGCAGTGTCAGCTAGCTTTGGTAATACCAGCACTTCACAACTTAAATATAAAATCTCATAAGCGCGCTAAGGTCCCATATTACTTGTATATGTATTCGAGGTTGCGTTAAAATTATGGGGGTTACTTTAAAAGTGAAAGAAAGTACGGTCCGCGATTAGGCATCCGAAATTTGATTATTCAAGAGTTCTTAAAACGCAATTACTAGACTGATGCATCGGGATCCGCACCGTAATCGAGGAAGAGTCTTGCTAAGCTCTTCTTCGGGGGTGCAATAAGATTACCCCTTAAAGCAGTGCCACGAGATTTTTTACGGCAATATCCGTGAAATTAACGAAGCCAAAGTATCTTGAAAATATGCAGTTTGAAATTATGGCATATCTCATTGACATTGTGGCAGTTTTCGAGGAGACAAACTAGAATGTCGAGAAACTCGCCTGTCAAATGGAGATTTCGGGCGTCTGCATCACGCGTTCTTCTTTTGGTTTGTTGGGGAGGGGGGTTAAGAGTACAGCAATTGCTGGTATTTCAAAGCTATCAAAGTGGTGTCACCTTTCCTGAATATTGCTACAGGGGTAGGCCGATAAATGTATTTAAATCAGATAATTTCGAAACAGTAGAAATAATGAGCTGTATCTAAGGTCCATTTTTTCGGTATTTGAGAAACAAAGGTTAAACTCATCAAGTAATAATTAAGTAGCATGTTTTAGTCTTATTAGATAATCTAGAACTTTTATCGAATCCGATTTGGCTTAGCAGAATTAAAATCACTTATTTTAAACAGACAACGTCTTAATATAAGCAATAGGTAAAGAAAGTTGGCATTGGAAAGCTCTAACTGCATATATATTTATTGATATATAGACCTATAAATCTGCGAGTAATTCCGAAGTCTTTAGGAGAATAGTCAAAGGGACCTTTAAAATCTTGGAATATGATTCATAGTTTGATGCCATATTGTAAATCTTACACCATAGTTCTTGCTGTACTGTAATACTATTATAAATCCCAAAGAGTACTCATTAAAGACAAAAAAACATATTGTCAACAACACCTAACATAACACAATCTCCGTCATCTTTAAGAGTGACGATCACGAGGCCCGCCCCCGCAAATTTCTCACTGCGCTATTAAGAATGCCTGGACGCATTCCGATTCCTAAGGTCTGGGGATCTTACGTTGACCATGTGATTTATAACTAACTGTAAAATCTTTGGTGTCTTTAAAAGACTAGAAAATAGACGTTTGGAATCGTACTGTCACACCTTCGGGGTGAAACAAAGAAGGTGTTGTGTATATAAGCATACGAACCAATTAGTGTATTAGACTCTTTGCTTAACGACGAATGTTTATCGCCACTCTATACTCAGTTCATGACACGTGGTGAGGCTAGGTGGTGAGACATGTTGATTCGCATTATTCTTAATGTAATTGCTCAATACGAAAGTGAAACTTAGATTAGATACGTGTTAAGATGTCACAGCGCTGAGGCCTTCAAGATGCTAGTGGCGGTACCGCGGCCGCTATGGGTCAAACTAATGAGGAATGGGAAATAAGATCATGGAAGGGGTAAACTCGCGTCGACCTCGCCAGACAGTGTGTCTATATCCCTTTGTTATGAATATGGTACATGGAATCATAAACTAAACGGAGATTCTAAAGCCCACAATGACTTGTCTAACTGCCTCTTGAGAGAAATTAGATTGGTAGTCGAAATGCTGAAGGCAGGAAATTTCGTTGATGAAATTTCTATGTGACTAGAACGTATCCGCAAACTCGACTAATTCAATTGAGATATTTACTATAACTAAGTCAAAGGGTAAGGTGAATACTTATCATTGCACAAATAGTTTAACACTATCAATATAGATTATCTCTATTGTATACGAGGTAACTTCTTTGTTCCGGAAGGCGTAACAGTACGCGATAGTCTAAATTATGATAAGTAGGTAGTGGTTCTAGTAGTATGTGTGTAAAAATATCTTTGTGATTTGTATTTTGCAGCTTTTTTAGAGAGTATCAACATTTCTCTTATTGTGGTCTAGTTTGTTGTTAACTAGATAACATGCATGTACTTTTAGCAAGGGGTTTGTAAATACCTCGAAATACTACTCTAAACCTTACCCAAACCCACAACCTGTCGTATCCTTTCTGTCCCCAAATCTCAGACATATTTTGAGGCTTCCTTACGACTCTTGTAGGTTTTCTTCTCTAAGTATAATTTATGTCCTACATCACCATCAAGGCCTATTTTGGTCGCGGAAGCCATCATTCCGATCACGTGACCGTGGATTATACAACTTCTTCCTTTTACGGAGAAATTCCACATCTAGAAGTAACAAGGCGGGGTCTGGCGGGCCGTGTTTTCCAAAAGAAACGGGAATATGCGCGCAAGCTCGGTCTCCGGTGCATAGCGCTCGAGAAGCGCAGTAGACGCTAACGCGTATGGACTAGGAATAGCAGGAGGTAAGGCGATTCGGCGATATGTATGAATCAAAAACACTCTATTCACCTGGCATAATAACATAATTTTCATTCGGCCCCTCAGGTTTTTTCCGCCAACGGTTCCATTTAGGGGTCGTAATCAAAAGTTCCGAGGATGCGGGTTTAAGACACAACGGCCTTGATATAGCCCCTTGGTCCCGTGCTTTCCTGCTTCAGACTTCGCTCTCTCACTTATCTTCGCTAGTGAGAATTGACTGTGAAGATCCTACCGGTTCAAAATGGTTCGAATTTTATCAGCAGTTGTTTCATCATTCGCACTCGGTGCCTCGGCCCTTTCCCTACACACTCGAGCAGAGCTGCCTAGCGAAGTAGGGAAAATATGGGCAGGATGGGGAAGTATTAAGAATGCCTTCATCTTGTGAGTTGGGAAACCATGTTAAATGATTTGTCTACACATCTGCTAACTGTGATAAACTAGCGGCGATAGTTACACTCAGACGGGTAAGATGGAAATTTGTTGTTATAATGTAGGCCTTACTAATGACGCCCAGGCTTCGAGTACACCCAGACGCAACCGTCAGCCACGAATCCCTTTGGGAACCCAACCTACCCTGGATGGACGTCATCAAATGGACCGAACTGGGTGGGGTTAGTTCTCTAATTGTTTTTTTCCCCCTATACGTTGCGTTGTGGGCTATAGGGTTTGCCTTAGTGAAGGCGACATTCCTGAGGAGCTTAGTGTTAGGTAACAATTGCTCTCTGTTAACTTCTGCCTAGCTACCTGACGTTTAAGTACAACGCATCGTCTCTATTGACTTACAATCTTGCGTATGGAGGCGCAACAGTGGATGGTAAGTGAATGACGGAAATATTCAAATCCAAGTTTGAATTCCAGCTATAGTCGCGTCAGATTGTTTTGGGTGTTATGACACTGATTCGTACTGATTGCAATAGCAAGCTTGGTGACTCCGTATACTCCCACTGTCAAGTCACTGAAAGACCAGGTCGAGTCGGAGTTTATACCAGGTTACACCGGTAGCTCGTCAAAAGCAAAGTGGACGGGAAGCGACTCTATCTTCGCGATTTGGATCGGAATCAACGATATTGGTAACAGCTACTGGAATGGGGCTGATGCGACTGATGCACTCAATGCTAAGATCTTTGCTGTCATTTCGAGTCTCGTAGACAAGATCTACGCTGCTGGAGGCAGGAACTACGTCTTTATTAACGTGCCCCCTCTCGACAGGACTCCCCTGATTATTCCTCAGGGAGCAACTGCAGTATCTCTTTCTAAAGCTGACGTCGCTGCGTGGAATCTGAAGGTGGTTGACCTTGCTAAAGTCCTGAAGGCCAAGAACGGCACCAATGTCTGGGTCTACGATTCGAACAAGAGCTTTGGAGAGGTCATTGATGATCCGAAATCGCATCCCGAGTCTGCTGGACTAAAAAATACTACTGGTTATTGTCAGGCATATCAGAAGTAAGCGGACTACCATCCTTAAACTATACCGGGACTTAGCTCTTTGATTGCTAACAAGCCTAGTGGTACCCCTGCGCAAGATACTCTTATCGCTAGCTGTGGCGTTCCAGTTAACCAGTACTTCTGGCTCAACAACTTGCATCCAACTTCTGCAATTCACGAAGTGGTCGCGAAAGGAGTTGCCGATCTTTTATCCGCTGGCCCCAACATCTGAGTAACTTACGATGAAGAAATGGAAAGCATGTATATATCATAAAGTTCTATCATCAGAATGAGTATGCGAGGCTTTGGAGTGTGATTGTAATTGTGGTGACTGTGTAATAATTGATGTCTGCTTACACGTATAACGTTATATAGTGGATTAGAACTACTATGTAGACACCTATACTAGACCCCGTTTGCGTGTGCACTGTGCTTTGTAAACCGACATGGAGATCTTTGTTTGTTTCTGATATATCATGCTTAGTATTTACACTACCGGCGTAGTTTAGTAGTCAATTGAACAAAGAGGGCAGTCTTCTCTCCCACATCGCAGTGATTGACGTAGACAATATAGGCTCTGGAGACTTTTATAGGTAACACACTACATAAGTACTTACATACATATGTACTATATGTAGATAACCTTGAATGGGGTTAGCTCCATGCCCAAATAGGTATCTACTCCTAGGAGGTAGTACCTAAGTATGTATTTCCTTCTGTTTGAATCTTTGACCCCTAAGGTCAAGCTCGTATAGCTTAGATCGAGACCACCAATTACCATGCGTTCGTCCCGAACCCCAAGGGGCTTTGGGCTAGGCCTGCAATATGGAGAGACAGAAGAAGCAATTAGCTATATGGATCGGTGGCAGCATTCAAGAATCCGAATGATGCGATCGGTTTCTTGTGAAATCTGGAGACATGCTGCACCACTGTACCTAAATTAGTACGTACCTACCTAGGTATATATGGACTAATGCGATTTTGGTACTAGCTGAAACTACAGGTACCTAAGGTACCTAGGTACCTGGTAGGCATACAGCGAGGAAAAAAGCCCAGCCACCCATTATAGAATCTACATACTCACAATAGGGGTGCGTTGAGAGAGGGCACTTATCTACTATGTACATAGGTCGTACGCATATGCTTTTGTTGATAACAACCCACCACGAACTCAAATCTGCTGCTTGATTGCGCTCATCGTCGATTTACCCCGCTTAGCTACTAAGATACCAACGAATCTCCCGTCTAGTCCGTGACTGCGCTGTCGTAGCTACAGGTCTAAGTCTGAGCTTGATCGACTCATACTCATCATGGCTGGCAATGATTCATCAGTCTTCATGCATTCACAACTCGGTACCATAGATTTAGTGCCAGAGTCACGACAGCCTCACAGAATACGCAAACGCTTAAATCGTCGGTCTAGAGTCAGCACTGCCACGATCTTCATTCCAAATTCAAACGATGAGACGCCCGAAGAGCACTTCCCCTTGCAAACACTCTACACCCGCACCTCTCAACCCCGCTTCGTGAATCGCTATGATAGCCGTGAGATACTTCTAGTCATCGACGGCAGCTGCATTAACAACGGCGGTATTTCACAGCCACCCACCGGAGGCTGCAGTTTCGCCTACAAGGGCACCGGGAGGTCGGGTCTAGCCGCTGCTTTCCCTTTCTCCGCTGGACAAGGTGATGGTGGCACTGTCGGGTTTCCCCTCGAACAAACAGGCCCGGGCGGTGAGCACTACGCCGCCAGTAGCAATCGCGCCAAGCTCCGAGCTGTGATTGCCGGGCTCGAGTTCCGCGAATGGCAGGAGGAAGGATGGAAGCGCATCGTTGTGGCGACTGACCTTGAGTACGTCGTCTTTGGAGCAACGAGGTGGCTAGCCGCTTGGGTCAGGCGGCGATGGAAAACCCGCAAGGCGCGACAAGTCGCTAATCGAGACTTGTGGGAAGAGCTACACGGGATTATCGATCGATTATCCCACCTAGGAACGGAGGTGTCGTTCTGGCTGATCCCATCTCGGAGCATCATTAAGCATGCCTCTTCACTCGTGCAAGATACGAAGGACGTTGCTAGAAAGGCAGCGACAGTGTATGATACATCAACGGAAGAGTTTACGAGACTATGTGGTATCGAAGTGTGAACCGTTGGTTACTTTTCACACGACCATCTATTTCCCCATACTGTTTCCCTGAACGGCCAAACACTGACCCACGTTCACCCATCGTAGCACCTAATTGCTAAATACGGCCTTACGCCCCCACTGAGTTGGCAAGCGATTCGCTCTAATGCACCTAACAACCGCGACTAATTCGCCTTTGTAATTCATACACCAGTACATGTACCACTCACATCGTGATATATGGAGCCACGAGCGCGGCAAATAAGAGTAGCGCACATAATAGAGAAAAACATTGAGGACCAGAAAGAAAGCAGTGGTTCGTTGGCCGTCAAAACTAGACCACCTACAGCCAGATTGGGACAGCCTAAGCAGTTTAGGGTGCTGACTGATTCCAGGCTGTGCACAAGCCACCTGGTTGGAGCCAAATACTATCGACCGTAGATGAGGATAATGCCTTGACTAAAAGGCAAACATGAATACAAGTAGTGTATTTCATCGCTAAATCAATCACTGACGTGGACACTCACTGATTTTAAGTTCGCTGTGGTGTTTCCTTTCTTTGGTGATGTGACGACAATGAGGTGACATTCAGTATGAGAAACTTACGGTCAGACGTAACGTCTCAAACAAGCTCCGATCTGCAGGGGCACTGTTTCCACCGGACAGCGGCAGCTTCGTGGCAAACGACAATCCTGCGGTTAACCCGGAAATAGACTTGCCGTTTGATCATCAAAGCTAGTCGTGTACTACGGCACGGTCTTTGCCGCTTTTGCGTGCGCATCATAGCGGGTCGCAACCCTCCACGGCCAAGACGCGCAAACCAGCGTGGTTTGAGGTAAGAGACATGAAACTTGCGTCGTCGCTCAAACTCGGATCATAACCTCGGCGGAAGGATTCTGGCCAATCCCCCTTCTTCCCAGAGGCTGGGCGACCTTTCGTATGTTTATATTTTGTCAACAACAGAAAATAGTACTTGCTTTATATTACTACCACTCCCACGTTTCTCAACTTGAATACAATAACCCGTAACATAAATGAGAAGTCGAACAGAGTCCCTAGCATTCTGGATGGGACACTGAAATAATTCGCGCCTTCCTCGTTTCTTCCTTTCTCTTCGTTGAACCTGGTGTTCCCCCATTAATATTTTGTCTAAGATGGCTGGCCTTCTAAATGACATTGGTGATAGGCTGAGTGCGGGATTGAATATCGGTGGTGGGAAAGACGAACCTACGACAGCGGTGCCGGATTCTCTACTACCAACACCAACGACAAGCGCAGATGTTACTTCAACTTCAGCTTCGCAGGATGAGACAAACACGCCCGAGACGAGTAGTGCTCAGCCTTCACCGACAGAGCTGCCCGAAGCAACGCCAGAAACCACAGTGGCTACACAAAGCTCAATAGAGAGTGCGTCAACTAGCGACGTCCCCGAAACCTCAGCAACACCTTCACCAAGCACGACGTCCTTACGAGGTCAAACAACGTCTCAAACTACGTTCGTTACCTCTATCTTCTCTCCAAGTTCTCTTACAGAGAGCATTGCCACTAGTATAAGGCTATCAAGTACAGCATCAAGCGTGCCGTCAAGCACGACATCAAGTCTGGCGTCCAGCACGGTGACGAATTCAATTGATAGCACCTCTTCACTTGCTCCTACATCCGAAGTCACAACTACTTCCCTTGTCTTGGTTCCAAGTCCGGCTGAAACCACGCCTGCGGCCGTCGCACAGGGAAGCAACAATCAGATCACCCAAAACCAGAGCTCAGACAACACCGCCGGTGGTGGTGGCTTGTCGACGGCGGCAATTGCCGGCATAGCTGGAGGCGTAGGGGGTGTGATACTGATCATATCTATCCTCTTCGTCCTCCATAGGGTTTGGAGAAGGAGGAGACAAGGAACCGATGAGAACGTCGACAAGCTAGACCAGATGTATGAAGCTGGCCGGCCGGAGGGTTCCGCGTCCACAGATAGACTGGTTCGCTGGAGTAAGGGCCTGTCACAGTACCATGGCCCTGATACGAGCCAGGCGTACAAGGGATATCGAATGTGATTGGAACACTTGAGTGAATGAGAATAGGATTCATTTTATTCGGTTAGACTGAGGTGTGCAGGCGTCAGGTTTCGGGAGCTCGTACTCAATCATTCAGCGTTGCATTTGCTTAAAGAAAGTCAACAAACAACATATACCACATCATTAACAGTCGTTTCAATTTAATCATGCTGAAAAAAAAAATACAAAATGGAGAAAACTCCGGCTTACCAATATTTTCTGACTCGTCTGCAAGGCACATCTAACAACATAAGGCCTGTTGGAAGTGCACGTAACTTGCAGACAACCAACCTGTTAGCCCTTAACCCCACACTGCAATTATGTCCTATTCTACTTTAGTGTAAGGGTAGATATTGTGCGAGGGTTGAAGGGCGTAGATGACATGGAGCTATGTACATCACCTCATCCTGCTGATGTTTTCAAACGGCAAAAATGATTCCATATCCCTGTAGAGCCTCAACAGTGAACACCATACGACATATCACGACATATCGAAATCTAGACAACATCAGTGATACCCATGAAATATGCCAATGTGACTCACCCTCAGGTCGTCTACGACGTGAAGCACGGAGGGAGATCGATCTTTGGAGTAAAATATATAAATCACTGTGAGCCCGTCAGTGTTCTGGTTCAGTACATATCCCTCACGCCTACCTCATTAGCTAGCTGACTTGGGTATTTTCATTATCAACCGCGGTATTATATCAACAGCGCATTAGCGCAACAAGGGATAATGCCTTCACCTATCATTCCCAGTGTCTTGAAGCCCGGTGACACGATCGCGTTCGTTTCGCCCTCAGCCCGGTTAGTAGATGAGTGCCCAGCAATAGTATCCCGCGCGACAACCCTCCTCACAAACAAAGGCTATAAAGTACGCCAGTTCTTCACCCCAGATAAAGGCATCCAGAGCTCCATCGCGAACCGGCTATCCGAGCTGCGCGCCGCCTTCACGGACTCGGGCATCAGCGCCATTATATGCGTCGTTGGCGGGCCAAGCTTCACAGAGCTTCTACCAGCGCTATTAGCCGACACGGCACTGCATAACGCGATCCGCGCGCACCCCAAGATCGTGATCGGGTACTCCGACATCACGGGCTTACACTGGTTCCTACATGCCACGACGGGACTGCGTACGTTCTACGGCCCGGGGGTGATTCCCGAGCTAGGGGAGCCCGCATCGCTAGACGATGCGGATTCCACCCTCAGCTTCACGACGAGGAATCTATTCCGCGCCATCGCGGACCGCGAGCCCATCGGCGACGTCGAGCGCTCGCGATTCTTCGCCCCCAATTTCCCGTCGTTCGTGTTTCCCGGGAAGTCGGAAGAGCCAAGCGAGCTCGCCCCTAATGCCGGCTGGACATGGCTCCGACCTGGAAAAGGCGAGGGCCGCCTCTTTGGCGGTTGCCTTACTGTCATGGCGCGTCTAGCGGGCGTGCGCGCCATCGCACCCGACTGGCGGGGCCGAATCATCTTCTTCGAGACCGCCATTGGCGACGATCGTGTCTCAGGGAACCCCATCGATCGTGTGAAGGCCGGCATCGCGGACCTGATCGCACAGGGCGTGTTTGAGGATCCCGCGGGTCTCGTGGTGGGACGGCCGTTCGGATACCACAAACCGGAGCTGAGAGAGCAGTATATCAACGTGATCAGGGGACTTCTATGCGATGGGCCTCTGGCAGAAAAGAAGTTTCCTATCCTATATAATGTTGATATTGGACATACCTCTCCCCTAGTTACCCTGCCCTTTGATACATTGGTTTCCCTAGATTCCGACAAAGATCAGTTTTCTGTATTGGAGCCCGCAGTAGTCTAGACTAGATACATAACTGAAATCAAACTGAGTTCTTGTGTCAACATCATGCCTCATCTTAATTTCTTGTAATATCAGAAATATCGAAGGGATTTAATCACGAATTAGGATGCTTTTCCTTTTCTAACTATATCTAGTCACTCGGTTCGGCCGACTTATACGAGCACCATTAGAATCTCCGTTCTGTATTCATAAAAGATCGCCAGTTTAGTCGAGGTAATTTAGGTACTAAAATTTATTGTTACCTATTCCGAGAATCCTTACATGTAATAATACGCAATGCCATCTTATAGGTAAATCATAAACTCTCGTTAGCCTCCCGCAACATCCGTTCTGCCCAGTGTACTAAGAAACTCTGGAGGCCCGCTACACTGAAGCATAGTGAACCTAGAGCGTCCGGGGGTTTCCCCTTCACGGTGATATCAAACCATCCTAATATACCTCTACAACAATATAGTGTCCCTAGGGGTGATATTTCTTGTTTGATTCTTGTGTTTTTGTATGTCTTTTCGTCTGTTAAAGCCCTGTTGCGACGACAGTAGCCAATCGATTATTCGGGTATGAGTCAACTTGAAGTGGTTAAAATGAAATGGTCGATTATGGATGGTTGTGAAAGAGTGGCCGTTCCTCTGAACTTGCACGACAACTTAGCAGTATCCTTCGCTGGGTACTCTGTTTTTTGTTTTGTTTTTTTTTCGGAAGGGAGGAAACCGATTCTCGGGGGTTCCAGCTAGCCTAAGTTGAGTCTAGACATGGAATATGAAGGCGCAGAGATGATTGATCTTCTTGTGTTGCTGCTGGCCTTGTCTAGCGCAATACGCTTCATCGCTCTAAGTCTATGGGTCGCCCATACTATCCAGTCTCTAAGCTCGTCTGTGATTCTCTTGTATTCTCGAATGTCATCATTACTCTCCTGGGTGCAGTAGAGTGACTTGACTCTTCCGACTTCGCGCTCTGTCACCTTGATTGTCCGATATGCGTTTTGAATAAAGTATTTGAAATGGGACACATTGTTGCTGGTCTTCAATCGCTCGCCCTCGGCCCTAAGAGCATAACAGTCCATACAGATATTGGTATCGATCCCCATTTTGCAGTCTAGGAGATGATGTAGCGTGATACCCGATACCCTGATGCAAGTATTGGCATAAAATCTGGGTTTATGAGTTGATTTTGGTGAGTTGATTACCATTCGGTATGTAGTGTGAGGCTATGGGAGAGAGAGACGATGCCCTCTATGTTTGCATCATTATTTAGACAGATTTCCTGTGTTACTTCATGCGTGACCATACACAGCCATCCCTAGGTCGCTCTCAAACATTCCATAGCCGTCAACTGTGTGACAGAGAATCACACAATGGGGGCGTAGCCGTTCAATGATCATAGCTTCCTGGATTGGTACATTCTTCGGGCATTCACTATTCACGATATCATTCAGGTTTTGACCACATGCTTGGCCGTTATATTGATTTGAAGCTATGGAGACTCACACGGAATATACTTAGCTCTACGTATTGGAACTGAAGTCAATGGCTCTCGGCAATAGAATACAGGCTCAAGTGCTTTATTTACCCCTAGTAAGCTCTATTAATATCATTAAGCAATCAACAAGCTATTATACAGCTAGTTTTATATGGATATTCTTTTTATATTGATATCTTTTCCCCGTAATAATAGTCATGTATAGTACATCTACACCGTACAATTGCTTCTACGCTAGTGAATAATACGAGCTAAACAGAATTACATACTCCGTCGCGTAAAAGATTTTTCGTGTAGACTAAGCTTCTCCCAAAGTTTATCTACTCAAAGAAGTAGTAAGATTGACAAAACATCATATACAAGTTATAGGCCCTTGAAACGGGATCAGAGCCGGAGACTAGTAATACTGACTTATATTATCCATTGTAATTAGTATATCACACTTCAGTAAAGCCAAGTCAATTAGGTTAGCTAGTATAAGGTCAAAATATTGATATAAAATCTAATATTTCCTAAAATGAAGAACGAGTGTTAGAGTATTACAGTCGCTTCGTATCGTATAGTGAGTATGGTACTAGTATAACGTTGTCTACTTAACCCGTAACTAGGTAGAATAGGTGATGCTATATAGAAATGAGTCTAGAAGCTTCTGTAAAAGACACAGCCACATGCTTCAAAGTCACTAGCTTTAGTACCTAAGTACTTTTTCATCATTATTCAGTAACACTAAACAGCTTACAAGAAGTGACCCTAACCTCCAAGGTTCGTCAATGTCTTCTTAAAACAACGACTTAATAACCTCAAATACAGTTAACTCAATGCCAATACAGGTGTTACACTTTCTAGGCTGGAATAAAGAAGACGTAGGTATATAAATCTATGTATTAGTAAGGATACATTAGGCTCCTCGCGTAACAATGAATGTTTATCGACCAACCAACCAACCAACCAACCCCCATGTTAGGGTCATGACAACAGGGATTGGACTGACTTCCCCTATGCCACCAATCATATATCTAAGAGCCTATTGATCCCTACAAGAATATGCTTCTGCGGTAGGTCGGAAAAACGAGTTGAGGACATTTCCATCGCCTCTACATCTACAGCAACTCTCTCGTCCGGACATGCTGAAGTAGGTATATTAATTCTTCAGCTTATAGCATTAATATAATATTATAAACGCATTCTGTATGATCGTGACATGTAGATTCCATACGAATGGAGTATTCTATCGAGAAGTCAAGCCTTTTGTGGATTACTATATAAATAGGGGTTACAAATCGGATCACACAAGACACCTCTCCATCGATAACCTTGTAGACAGGTATTGTTTAACAGGAATAGAATCCAGGAAGTAAGTGATAGGCCCTCCTTTTTGTTGGAAGTACGATGCTGTAGCTGGGATTCCAAATAGAGCGTGGTTAAGCTAAGAAAGGAGATCCGGGATGAGCTTATAAAGGAGCGACCGGCTCTACAGAGGGCTATGACCTAAAAATGCGTAGAAACAATCTTTAAGTTCCGCGGGCGTTAAGTTAGGTTACCTGATATTCGATTTTTTGGCTGGGTAATGTATATGATGACTCGGAATTGGTAAAAAAGAAAACATACAACACCTGGGATTCGCTGGTCGTCACCGACCCAACTACTAATCAGGCTCCCACTGGCTTATCTAAGGGAGAGCAGACGGGATCCCGAGTTTTCCAGTAGATATGGTCGTATGTATTAGATCAGAGCCTAAATTGTATATATAACTTCGGTATACCATGTTTATTAAAAGGCCTTGGCACTGTCAAGTAACGACCTTTATTTCCATGGCGATAGCCTAAAAATTCTTGCTTATCAAGCGCCTTTCAGAGGTTATTCTTCAATAGGTAGTTTTTAGCCTGGTTTAGTTAGGTAAGTGGTGTCACGACTGGGGTCCTTTATGGAGGCAAGGCTGTATATTAATCTTAGGATGTGTTAGGCAGGTACGACCGACAGAGTATAAGGCCTACCACTCACGGTGCCTTTAGGTCAATTACTCTGTTACTCATACAGCATCAATACACTACACTGGCTACAGATGAACAGGGAAGGAAAACTCCGCTAGACTATCTATGGGAATATTGGGATATATAGTAAGTGCGTGAGGCCTGTAGGATGTGTAAGACAGTTGGTGAGCCTGTCAGTTAGGCGTCATGGGGACTATAGGGATCAGCCGTAACTGGTGGTATGGATTGGTAGAAGTCTACTATCCATGCGAGACGTCCTGTTAAATAGGTAGACTAGGTTTAGTGTAATTTATCTTGTTCAAGTGCTGTGTGCCACTAACTTGTAAAAGAACATCTCTAATATGAAGTATAATACTCATAAAGTTCGTACGGCAAGTGTGGGTAGAACTACTATATAACGGGAAACGCCTTAGAAGCACATCCTGATGTTAACCTAAAGGTCAGTGGTTGTATAACGAAAAGAAGAGAGACACAGAAGTTCGTTGCCTTAGGCGATGGGCGGATAGTAGCCACGGATGAGAGGAATTCAGATAGACATAGTGATATAGTATACCCTTATTTACAGACTAATATAACATGCAAGCTTGTCTTTTATTATAGTTTGCCACCGGCAAGCTTGACAAGCTTAGGGAAGTCAGGGGTACCCAGACCTGTCACGGGGTCCCAACCCTTCACTGCAGGGAAACCATCAACACCACATCCAACTGCGCTACCCTCAATAATATCGTTCAAGCCCTTATAGCCGACGGAGTAGAGCCAGGGGTTAAGGAACCCTAGCGAGGGCTTGCCCGAGGCGAGAAGAGCATCGTTGACGAGGCCGAGAATACCGCTAGTGAGAGGTGTGCTCGCAGACGTTCCACTGATGACACCTTCGGTTCCGTTCCAGAAGTATGCGAAGTAGAGGCCTTGGGAGGCGATGTCAGGATACGCACGGCCTTTTTTGTTGTACCATCCGTCATACTCGCCCCCGAGGTTCTTGACATAGCTTGTGACCTCCTTCTTTTGGTATTTGGGGATGTCAAAAATGTTGCTGAAACCACCGCCAGACGTGTAGTTACCATGTGCAACACCATCGGGGCCAACGAAGGCGGGACGGTAGGCAACGACCTCAGGCTCGAAGTTCTTGGTCGCGCCAACGGCGGTAACGTAGGGGCATGAGGGTGGGAACTCAGGGAGGAACTTGTCAGTGTTATTGCCATCGTTGCTAACGCAGTCGCCATATGAGCCGACGCCGGAGTCACCGCTAGCGAAGAGAAGCGAGGTTCCACGAGCCCCAACTTGTGCAAACTGTTGGCACACACGTCGAGCGTAAGATACGGGCACAGTTTGCTCATCATCAGCGTATGAGGTGGAGATGACCTGGGGAATCGACTTCTGAGCAAGCAGCCAGTTCACCCAGACGAGGTATGGTTCATTAGAGTTATCAGGTGTGCTCTTCGATGGGATGAATGGGGGCGAACCGCCAGTTGAGTAGCTGATGATGGGTGTTTTAGGATTGATACCAGCGATGGCTTGGAAGTCCAGGTTCGCCTCCTTACTCTCAGAGCCCGACAAGGGCTCGTCACCAGGGCCGTCTGCCAGGGTCAATTGAGGGAAAGTACGCGCCACTGAGACCGCTTCAGGACGAAATTTCTCAAGGAACAGCTCCCCATCGGTGCGGATAGGGTGCTCGCCCAAGTAGTTTGTGAAGGCGACCTTGTTTTTGCTGGTTGCTCTCAACTGTTCCGTGTTAGTCACATGCTTGCCAGCCCGGGATAAATGGATCCTATACTAACCTTGTACCCCTTAGTTTTGTAGAGGGTCTCAAAGCATTGAGGTGTCACCGAGCTAGTGTTGCAGACCGCACCGATGTCCGAATTGGTTGGGTATTGCTTAAGGCTCTTAAGACTAGGATCGGAGAAGATACCTGTGTCCACGAAAGCTTGGGAGGCTTGCTTGCGAGCGCGGAAAAAGGAGTTCGTAGGCTGGATGGTATCGATGTGAGCGTGCAGGTGATTTGGCAAGGACCACTCTGGAGCTCGTGCCACTTTGGAACCATCCTTATGCTCGAAAACGTGATACTCGGTACCGAGAAGCTTTTCTATTTCGCCAATCGGCAGGGATACGGTAATCCAATCCCTCGCGGCACTGTATGACTCGGGCACGATCCCATGGTCACCTAGCCACTGGTGGACAAGATCCGAGGTCTCTTTTGTCGGCTTTACAAGCTCTTCGACTTCATCTGCAGACAAGTGCTGTCCGTATTTTGCACTTGCCGGGTCCGAAACTAGACATTATGATTAGACACAAGGATGATTCGCTCTCGATTCGAGGGTATAGAGAAGGGTGTATCCTCATACCTTCATAGAGCTGCTTCTCTAACTCATCGAAGTTGCTTTGCTTTAGACCAATTTGGAGATCCAGGACATGGTCGGCCGGCGCTCTGGCGACTTTGGTCCAACCTCGAGGAACATTGTGTGAGTCTTTCAAGCTGTAGCCGGGGCGAGCGACAGGAGTCGCAAAGACAACCTGAGCGGCGGCAACAATAGCAGCCGAAAACACAGTGGCACCAACCATTGTCGCGATTGAGCCGTCGGTGTGTGAACAACGACGCACAGAACAGAGGAGGTGGTGAAGAAGGAAGAGGAGGGGACGCAAAAAGAGAGGCACGCTCGAGCTACTTGTAGTCGTGGGATTGACCAACGATAGGCGCGTACACTACCCATGACAGTCCCCATGGTACCAATCGTATTACATAGTATAGTGTAGTGCAGCGCAGTATCGTCCACTATTGTCTATGACAGAGGGCGAATGGCGAATGGCGACTTGGTCTAGTTCTCGCGTGCTATGATGCCTGCATATCCAAATAGTGACCCTTGTCAAGCTGCATGATCGACAGGGGAAGCCACAGCTCTCATTGGCTTTGCACAAATTAAAAGCTCTCGCTTCCTAGCGTCTAGATCACAGTTCGTAAATAATTCTAGAGTACTGAGTGGCTGCACACAGTCGTCCGGTTGATTCACTCGCCAGAGCTCGTCATTATCGCTTCATCGGATCGATTGACGGACAGGGATAATCCAGGTAGCTAGCTAGTGTGCTGTATAGCTGGTATGGCTAGCCTATCCAGCTGGCTTATCCAGCTAGCTTCTCGAAGGTAGCTCGGCCCCAACACGCTTTTGGAAGGTCAATGGTGGGGTAGTAAGCGGGGCAATTCCAAAAGCTGGGGTCTGCTGAAAAAAAAATAAAAATACTCTGAGTAGGCCAAGGCGGTTTGATCGGGACAAGAAAGCTTATCAATTTATTAGTCTCTTGTCTTTGCCACGCTACCTGCTACGGCAATTGGCATTTACCGTATACTGTATGTGAAGAAGTAGTCGAATGAATGCCGTTTCTATGGTATATATGTAATGTACCTATCTACTCCGTACATGTAGTGTATGTATGTTATCAAGGCCAATGACAATTTGGTACCTACTTGTATACTGCAAGGTACACACACCATTGATGCTAGGAAGTGTAAGCACTACACTACATATAGTGGGTTCTTGTGCTAGACGGGTACCAGGCAGGACCAGGCACAAGAGGCAAGTAAGCTTTGCCCAGAAGTACTAGCCTAGTAGCTCCGCCAGCCCTGTGTAGAGGCGAGATAGATAGGCAGCTTTACGGCGCTCAGCTGGCTTCTGGGGACCGCAGCAGACGATTGGTTCGCTCAATTGGCTTGCCTCTTCAGGTAAGGCCATTATTATTACAACGTCCTTCATGCCTTCCATGACGACTGATAATATAAGACTTCTACGGAGTACGTTCAGTACGAGTTAAGTTTGATTACCTAAGTACTTATATAATATCAATCACCAGCGGAGCGGTAGCGCAGTTAGGAGCGCGTCAGACCGAAACCCACTTCGATCGATTAACCTAAAGGTCTGGCTGGTTCAATCCCGGTTCACCCCAAATCTCTAATTATTTATTCGCCTCTCTCTCTTTTCATTTTTTATGTTTTATTTTTGTACTCCGTACCAGCCTCCCTTATTTCAACAGTCAGATGCCTCTACCTGCCCAAGATGGAGGAGAAGCAAATGGGGATAACCTACCTAGGCTCGGTAGTTCTCTCGAGAAGCACTGTCTCAGGGATAAGAGAGTCGAGGCTATCTAATGAAGGCTAGCAACAAGTAGTGAATCTCTTTTTTTTTTCAGATTACTAGGCATTTTAGCAGACTATCCCTATGTATCAGTACTATTCTATCGACTCATACAAGCTATAAGTCGTGGTACTAGCCATGAGGCCTTAGTTAAGTAGCTTGTGGACTGCGATGTCGAGATAAAAGCCAGCTGAAAGACTTCAGCGCACAATCCCCATTCGGAGTCTCTCTATTCGCCATTTACGGTACTTCGTTTTCTTTTGCCCCGTTTTAGAACAAGATGCTCTGTTGCCACCAGCTACGAGATGTGCTAGCCGTTCGTAGACAGGAGCGAAGTCATCAACAAGGTCTTGGTTGAAAGGCGATCCCGGGATGGGTAGAAATAGGTCATTCCCAGCATTTACAGCGTTGACCTTATGGATTACTGCTTTGTTAGCATGGTGAATGATATCTAATATGTGTCCTTCTAAACCTACCTTTATAATCAACCCGTATGATAGATAATATTAACTTCGCTCGTGAAATACAACCTGTGAGAGCCGAAATGATCTAGAGCTATTTTCTATTGACACTGCACAAACCCTACGCTCTTAGTCCATGGGGCTGGCCCATGGACGAGTGGTGTATGGAGGGAAGCAGTATTGCTGCTCACCTGTTGTTGCTGAAACCTCTTCCATTTAGCCAGGATCAAGTCATGCCAGGCCCGGATAGCATAATTGTGAACTGCCACATCCCATTCACCTAAGATAGATCGGTTTCCATCGTGTCCAACAACTGGAATGCGTGTTATTAATGCCATCTAAACCATTAAGGGCACTCGCCTTCTCTCCCGTATTTCTCAATCTGCTCGAACCGTACAGCCGACCCCCGATTTTTTCGAGCAGAGGATCCGCTGGGAATTTGAGTCTGAGCCTCGGAAACGTTATTAAATTCAATCTTTACGCCTAGGAGACATTATAGGCATAGTGCCACGCGCGGCCTACCCCGAGAGGGTCAACATCATTGTGAAGCTAGCGTTGAACTCGAGTACGAGACAGATGGCGAGGCGAAGTCAGAGCTCAAAGTACCGACGCAGGAAAGCACAGAGCCTCGGCCGGCTACCACTAAATGCGGGAACGCAAAAGTTTATGCACAGCCTCTCGGCTCGGATCGACCCGAAATCCGTCTCTCGATTATCCAACCAGGTAGCTTCGGCGATACAATTAAGTATAGCTTTGATTACACCCGTCTCATCAGGGATATTTCACTCCTCCCGTTTGACAGTTTGTCGTATTGCTAGGGTAGCTTTTCTGATATTTCTCATATCTTATTGGATCCCGATCATGACGACAGCGCCAGCCAGTCTTATAATAATCGCGAATTCCTAGTCGAACACAACGTAGAAACAGCTCTACGACATCCCCGGAGCGAGACGAGACCACTGAAGATTTAGGTCGACTCTATCTGCATCAACCAGAACGACCTTAACGAGAGATCTGGGCAGGTCAAAATGATGCGCCTGATATATTCACATGCTACAACCGTTCATATATGGCTTGGTGAAGGGGACTTACTAGTAGAGACGGCTGTGCGTCCTTCGTGACCTCTATAATTATAAGTATGGCGACTGTTCCGGAGGTTATACGTGCCAATGCGTCGATGCCGGCATTTCAAAGCACAGAGTTGACACGCGAGAGCTCGAGACCAAAAGATTACAAAGGACCAACACGGGCGCCTAGGCATTTGTTGATACGTCTTGGGAAGCCATGAAAGCCTCTTTTAGCCCACAACTGAAGTCATGGCTGGTATAATGGAGAGTTACTGGCCATGATGAGCGTCCTCTACCGCTATCCGTGCTTTGCCAGAGTTCGGATGTTTCAAGAAGCTATTTTCACCTAAAAGGCTGTTATTCGTTGGAGCACAGAGGCGATCCCCTAGTCAGAGATCATCACAGTGAGCGAACTACTCTGCAAAGAGTCGAACCCAATACTAGTGATACCCTTCGCTTATGCATATGACGCCTTTGTTCCAAGCTAGAAGGCATGATACCAGGATTACAGGAAAGCTAGAAGGATGAGGTTATAAATTGTAACGAAGCATAGCTCAACCCACCCAACTCAGTCCTGGTACAAACCAATAATGTTTACTTGCAGGTGACTCAACCATGTTGAACGCTGAGAAGTAATCATTATACAAGTGTAAATAGTTTTCTCTCCTTTTCTCCCTGTTCCTCGAAAAAAAACCCTTACATAATGCCTTGAGCAAAAGAATTCTCCAACAAGCCCAAAATCCTCCTCGACCTGGATCTTATTTCCGCCCCTTGTAGTCGTTTTGCTCACTGGTCGCAGAAGATAAGGTATGTTTCTACCATCGAGCAGGACTACAGGATCGCCCTCTCGCGCCATCCATGGACATAAACTGTGTTAACCATTGTCATTAACGAAAACACAGGCGTCGAGACAGACCGAGAGTTTGTTAGTCTCTCGTGGCTTCCACGTTATCTGACTATCACCATTGTCAGACGAGGGGGCCATTGCCAGAATATTATCTCGATTATTACACTTCCAATGCGTGATTAAGTGGTCAATATACCGAGATCTCGATCGAGTAGGATTAATTTTGTGCTTGGGAAATTCTACTGGGTCCTCTTGGGTTGACTAAAAGGAAGTCTACGCGTAGGGATCGAAGATTTGGTCGAAGATAGCCCTATTGTGCGATATCTTTTATCAGCCCTAGCAGCCCGCTCACCCGAGAAAGGGGAGACAACTCAATCGGATAGTGGCTAATTCTAGAGATGGAAGCAACGTAAACCCCTTCGACCTTAAGCTTGAGGTACTGTGGGTCGTCATGTAAAATGCCTGTTTCGTCGTAATCTAGGCGAGTAGAATGGTTTGTGGTTCCTGTAGCACAGAACAAGAATTGTGACTCGGGTGTTGCCCGCGCCCACCAATTACGTCTTTCGGTACCGATAACCTAAGTGGGAAGTTATGGGCTTGTTATGCTCAGCGAGTTTCTTCTCATTCTTCGCCATGCGCGAGCCGGGTTCGTATGAATGTATCCAATGTTCCAATCGATTTTGAATTTGGCGCAGGTGACGACAATTCTGAGCCCGCGGATCGATTGCTCTCAAAGCTCTGGGCGTAAGACCGCCGGGGAGCATCTCAATATGTTCTGCGACCAACGAATCTCGGAATCCGGCCTTGCAGAGTCACCTAGACATGGCAGATTAGCTTTATTTTAAATACCAGCGCTACCCATTTGAGCCGATAATCTCTCAGTATATGTTACCATATGCCATATGCCAGTGCACTAACCTACATAATCAGTATCTCGTTAATCCTCATTGATAGTCGCTCTTTTCATTTCGCTGTCCTACCATTTGAATTTTCCACAGTTGCACGAGAGCTCACAAGCTACTATCTTTCTCAGGATGACAAACCCATCCAATCCCGAACACATACTGCCGAGACTGGGAACTGAGACACTTCTAGTCCAATATCACCCCCGCGTCTTCAAGTAAGCAAGAAAGTAAAACCCAAAGCTGACGCCAGCACCCGCGGGCTTTCAAGATTAAAAACACATCTCTCTGTCTAAGCGCCCGACTAGCCTACGTTTTGCTTACGCTAGTGTTGCGGTATTGCTGCAATCAGATTCCATAACAATTCTCGCTATTCTCGTGTTCTATTCGGTAGTCTGGCTTCCTTTCGAACTTCCTTGTCACATTTAGTAAGACCAGCCTCGATGTAATGATCCGTGGGTAAAAGAGTCGAGCCTTTCCATTCCCGGAGTCGATTATGCGGTCGGTGTCGTTGGGTTGATGTAAAACAGAACGTCTTGATAAAAGCGAACGATCTCCATAATGAGTATCATTTCTGTATCAGTTGCTCAGGCTCGGATCGACATACGTAGACTATGTCGCCCATCTAGCGCCATGTAGGATTTTGGCATGCAATGGTTGTGGAATCAATAGATGCGAGTCAAGGCTAGCAAGATATCCTAACGCCGAAATGACTAAGTTTATTAAGCCGGCTAGATAAGTTTCCGCTGGGTCTATTTACCAGCCCGAGCCTATTCCCGCCTATTCCCGCCTGGAAATAACAACCCCCTGCTTCTATTACGGCCTCTTTTTCTCCCATCACTTTCAAAACAACTTTCCAAACAATCGTTTAGGGAGTCTCGCTTCAGACCTTATTGATAAAGTCTCTAGGCATACCAGTACATTTTATTGCTAATATCTTGCGTTAGAATTGCTCTCACCGGCGTAATCTAGGAGGACGTGACAGACTTCAGGAACGGCTCCCAGCACTGGGGTTCTAGGCTGTGACGCATGTGGTGAAAGGCCCAGGTTCAATACCTACAGTACTCTAGATTTTGTGGGTTCCTCGATAAGTAGCTTCAAGTAGTTTGTCACTCATTTTCTCTTTAAGCGCCGCGTTTTTGATTTGTTGTTTGATTTGGATGCGCGTCACTGGGTGTGACGTGATAAGTAAGAATTAGGCGTGGGGGTGTATACACTCGATACAGTTAAGCTTAGTTATTGACATTCTAGCAAAGTCGTATTGGGTTATATGATGAAAATGCGGCCAAAATATTTACCGTGACGAAATAGTGTCAAGAATGATTGGGAATCGGCGAGCAGTAGCACAGTAACCCCTGGATGATTAATCCCCCGATGTTCGAATTATGCTAGTCGACTAATCACCAACAGTCGTGTCAAAGAATCTCCTCTCACTATGTAGTCATAGGTCAAGCTCGTGTATATAACTAGACAACTACGCTGCCAAAGCAATCGAAAGGAGGAAACATCAACAGCAGCTTCAGAATCTTCAATAGAGTTGCACACAGAAACCTTGATTCAGATTCAGCACAATGGCGCCAACCAAAGTCCTTCTCACAGGTGTTACGGGGTATATCGGCGGATCTATTCTCTCCCACCTTTTACGCAATTCCCAAAACAACCAGGATTTGGAAATCTCTGTCTTGACGCGCAATGATAATCGGGCGAAAGTGTTCTCGTCGGACAATCTCAAAGTTTTCACCATCCGTGATCTCGATGATGTTGAAGCCATCAGGGCTGCGTCATCCCAAAACGATGTTGTCATCCACAACGCATCGGGATTTCACAGCGCGAGCGCAATCGCTTTGATTGAAGGCCTCGGGATCCGCAAGCGACAGGATCCCAACGCCAAGGTCTATTACATCCACACGTCCGGAACTTCGAATCTCTCGGACCGGCCGATTACGAAAACCTATAGCGAATCACGAATCTTTAGTGATAAGGATGGGGATATATTTACCTATCTGAAGATGAGAGACAACCTAGAACCATATGCTCAACGTGCGACCGATATCACCGTCATCGAGACCGGGAAGAAGGAAAACGTACCGACGACAATCATTATGAGCCCAACGATTTATGGCATCGGGTCCGGCAAGTACAACCGATTCAGTATCCAATATCCGGTCCAAATCAAGTCGGCAATTCAAGAGGGGAGAGCAGAGTATATCGGTGACGGTGAAGGTGTGTGGGACTTTGTTCACATACTAGACCTCGTTGAGCTTTATAAGCTTGTTTTGATCGACTGGGTTCAACAGAAACGAACCGTTCCGGTTGGGGAGCAAGGCATTATCTTTAGTGCTACAGGATCGGTCTCATGGAAAGAGGTCGCACAAGGAATCGGCAAGGCAGGCGCGGAAATCGGCCAGCTACAGGATGGAGAAGCAAAGAGTATCGGGCTTAAGGAAGCGGCTCAGAAGTGGGCGGGCGGAAACGAACAACTATGTGAGTTGGCGTGGGCCAGCAATGCGAAAACGAGGGCGGATATCGCGAAAGAATTGGGGTGGAAGCCAAGCAAAACTAAGGAGGAGTGGAAGCAGTCTTTCGTCCCAGAGTTCCAGGGATTGCTGGCGAAGGGAAGCTCGGTCTAAACGCCGTTTCCATTGATAGTGTAGGATACAATCTCTATGACATACCATCCATTGTCATCGTCACGCACAGATTCACGGTAGCTAGAAGCCGCACACATATGTACTAGGATTGCTATAGAATTATTTGATGTAAATACGTATCATACCTTATCGAGCATATTTCCAGGAAGACGTATTCTTTACCCCCTCTCATCACTAATGGGTTTCTGCCGATAGTGAAACTAACGGCCGTTAAGCTTGCGGATACTATCGCGATCGATAGCACCTAGATATTAATGGCAAATAACCGATCCTTCTCCAAGGCTAATTGCGAGATCATTAGAAGGGCTACAGCGGTGACTTGAATCAATACGTAGGTAGATGCTCTAAGTTGGCAAAAAGAAAGATTAAGGCAAAGGTGGGAGAAATAAGAACATTAGTGGTTAAGAGTTGAACATCATATTAGTAATGAAAATCCCCGTATTATTACCTAAATCCAGAAATTAAGCATCATTATATTCGTAGGTTAGAAGATTTAATTCTATCTTGCTATAGCTGATTCAAGAAGCCAGTGAAGTCCAGGGGGATCCGTTCACCCATCCAAACTGCTCTCTCGGAGTGGTTCCGCAGCTCAACCTCGGCGTGGGAACCTTCCTCCGCCGTATTTGGGTGGACGAGCACCGAGAGCGGGCCCCGCAAGATGACGAGCCATGGTATGAAAGCTCCGAATTGCGCCGGTGTGAATAAGTTGACTTCAAACATAGCTACTGGGTGTGGGCCGATCGGCCGGTCCCAGAACGTGTATATTCTAAGCTCCGGGACTATAGGGGGTTTAGAACGTGTAAGCGCATTCTCGAGGACATGGATTGAGATATTCAAGGTAGGCTTCTCGACAAGAATGGGTTACACATAGTAATATAATCAAAAGTAAGGCATCGCTAAACTCACATTCTCTCCTAATACGCTCCCAAAGGGCCTTGGCGTATTCTGTCTGTTCTTTATTATTCTGATAATAGTATATGTGCACATCACTTCAACATTTAATCGATCAGTTAGCCTTAATTCTTCACGCTTATGAATTCATAAGATGAAGAAATGAGAGGGGCGTAGAAGCACTCACAAGCCCCCGCGGCGTCCATTGTCAAGCGGCTCTGCAAATTTTTCATATGCAGTACTCAACTTATCGCTCTTAGGGTTTACGAAGCTCTTCCCATCTGCAGCGCGCTCATTTGGGAGCGGGGCGGCGTCTTCGTATCCCGCGAGCGGCGAGGGATACGTAGGTTTCTGTAAAAGTGGCATGGTGGATAGGTCCAAGTGACAGAGGGACGTGGTGCCGGTAATAGGGCATATATGAATTCTTTTCAAAGCGATTGAAATGATGAGCCTAAGATCCTTAAGAGACGCTGGATTCGGGAATATATATTCGCAATCGGTCGGCCATATTGCGTCGAGGGCACCCCGCTTCGTCGGCCGAAAAGCACCGCTTGTCCCGGATCCATAATTCCGAGCCGGCAAACTCCTAGTCCCCAATTAGCGCTGGTGACACTATTTTATTCCCAATATCCCACCGGAGTAGTTGCGTAATAATTGATATTGCTTGGCAACTTAGGATGCCTATGACTAATCAATTCAAAACCAGGCCTATTCTTGTCCAACTATCTAGTAGCTCATTAGTTATTATCAACACCGAGACGTTCTGTATCCTGTGCTATTGTAATCTCCGTACCAGTGTAGCAATTTGGATTAGAAGTGGTTGGTGCAGTGGCATTATGGCCAAATATAAGGCGAGAGATGTTTATTTTCATGCTGTAGCTTCCGCGTTACAGATTGCTTTAGGAATTAGTTGTGTTCATGCCAGAGAAGTTCACACGCGGACCATCCTACTTGAAAAGGGCATTCGTGCGCACTTTAACAGCCCTGTACAATCACAGGTACCCGTATTTCTGTAAGCTGTAAATACTATTGTGCATACGAGATCAATACATTGTGCCTCGCGATTTTTGGTGTTGGACCTCTGCGAAGGGGGTATGTGTTAGGCTATCGGGGTTAGGATCAACTATGAACGATCATCTTGCCGTCTCATGTAGGCTAAAAGCCCCAAGATCGCTAGGCTGCTTGCTTGATGATAAATAATAAATAGATACATTGTGAGATATATGCGTATGAGGAGTCTGTTATCTGAGATTTTATATTGATGCAAATATTTCAACAACTACAGTTAAATAACTAATTCAATTCCACAAAGAAATAACCATACATAAACATAAGGATTTATTAATATCAAGGCATACTAGATCATATAAATACATTAAATAAGTAAACAAAAACAATATTATCATTTATATTATGTTAAAGTGGTAAATTTCTTATATCTATTAATGGAAGTTGGTTTTATATAATAAGTGCATACTATTATTCTTTAAGGAATAAATTTTATTTGGTATATTTTTCTTAATTTCTTTTTCTTTTGCATTACTTATAATTTTAACTAAAGCTCTTTTTTCATAACCTTATAAAAATTTAAATGTTGTGTTCACATGTTTCCCTTAGCCGATTTTACTGTTAAATCTGCTGTATTCCTTGCTTATTTATCTTTAGTATAATAAATAAACAGAAATATTAAGGCATGCTAGTGGAAATAAGGCTCTAAAGGCTAGTCATTTTTAACTTCAGGTCTTTTTCACAAACTGGTCACTTTTTTCTTTAGATAAGGTTAATCTGAGATATTCACAGTGGTAAAAGGTGCTGCAAACCAATGTTGGTAAAATATTTTACAGTAGACTTTAAAGGAGTAATTAAACCTATAGAGTAAATAATTCAGATGAACCTAAAGCTACAAGGTAAAAAGAAGGAACGGGTATAGCTATCTTAGTGTCATGTTTTATCTCCTATTAAACGATTTAAAAATGAATATAGGTCATAATGAAAGGGACCTTTGCTAGCTAGGTATCCCTTGTCTATATACATGTTGTGGTCGTTCCATAAATGTAGCATTAAGATACCTAGTATAAAGTATTGGTCTAGATAGATGCTATATTAGGCTATGCTTTCTCAGGGTGTGCCGGGCGTGGGGTCATGTTGATCATACTGTCGCATACCAGACCTGTGGTGCTAGAGCCGCTTGTCTATATATCATCACCGATGTCAAAATGTAGTGTAAGCATTATGAATTAATGCTAGGTAGAGGCTATAAACTTTGTAGAAATTCAAATTTAAAAGATGATATAGAAGTAGGTACTCATTAGCATTGTGATAGAATATTTGACTTACAAACAAGTAATAAGCCGTTTAAAAAAATAAAAAAAAAATAGAACCATAGTAGTAATCAATGATCTGATTTTTTTATGTGATAACCTTCTCTGAAACGAAGAAACTGTTTTGTATATTGTGACTAGAGACTAACCATTGGAGATCCTGGAATCCTCGTGGGCTTCAGTAGCTCGACAGATCCAATGCATCCTTGCCGCAGGGGCTGACGTCGATCACTACACCTCTAGCGCCTCATTTTGGGATCCGAGGGGTACGCGGAACAGCCGAAACACCCTGGAATTTAGACGTGAGGGAGGGTTAGGCTAGGACATTGGAGGATGAAGGCAAGATGGGCTCATAAAATAGCGGCTAATGAGGAGTCGGGCGGTTCCTATTGCACTTCCCCAGGCAAAATTTGAAACGATGCCCAGACAGACAAACGATCTACGTACACCACTTACCGCCGGGAATGAGGCTAAGTTTGCTTGTACTACTCGAGGCCAGGCTATTTGTTATATATATGAAGATGCCGTGAGGCGGAATGTCCAGAGGCGCCAGTCAGAATCCTGAGGCACGTAAGAATATGCGGCATCAGACTGTTTCAAAATAGACACATATAGAGAAGTGCCGATAGTGAGATTATTGGATTACTTGCAGAACACTGATGGTTAGTGTATCTACACGTCTGAGTAGCAGTTTGATGGGAGTGGTAGAGGGATACGCCGATACGCCGATACGGCTAGTGAGGGATCACGGTGAGTGTACTTGGTGTACTGGCATAAGCCTGTAGAGTAACAAAAGATGTTAGAGCGTTGCCTCGTAGGGCATGATTTCTAACGCCAAGCTACCGTCGGGTTGACCCCTTTTCTTTTTCTTCTTGTCTGCCCAAATTATCGGATTGCAAAGGGAAGCCGGACACGTCATCTACTGCTCTCCCTAAGGCAGGTACTTGATGGCCAGTTGGGATACGGGCAGGAGAAGACGAGCCAGCACATGGGTACTGGGGTACTGGGGTACTGGGACTTGTACATCGCTAAAAGCCTGTAGAAATTAACTGCCTTGAAGAGGGGCTATCGGCTACCTGGACATAGCGGGGCTGATCTGTCTGACAGAGAGGGGTTTGACCGAGAAAAAGTGGCTTGTGCGCTAAACAAACATTCGGTACTGGGTACTTACCTAGCCGACCGTGCTCTGGCTGTATTTAGGTGGCTATTTCTCGATATTAAGCGAGATGTAGACTGCCATCCCGACAGTAGGTGAGGCCTTAATCAGCAGGACCAAGAAAATATCAAGATTAGCGTAAACCTCCACAATCTATGATTTAATGCCGATCGATATCTTTTTTTTTTAAAAAAAACAAACAAACAAAATACCAACTTTGCAGTTTTCTCCCATTGTTATGTACGGGGATTGCTTTATTTCAGGTTAGGTAGTTGCTTGTGCAATACCCGGTTCGGATCTTTTGTCCAATGATGACATAAAATAGATCTCTCGTACACTACACCTACAGTTCACGGCACAATGGAAGTTTGACTTGTTGTCTGTGGGTAGGCTTAAACGAGGTTTCATGCACCGTGTCCTCAGCAATAATGGACCAGTAAGAGTGAACCTAAATACGTTGACAAGAAATTCCTTGAAATGCCTTGATTCTGGTTGGATAGCGGCCGGTTCCGAAAAGAGCGGACACCGACTCTCGCCTCCGTGCCTACTCACCTACAGTATACACTACATTACACTGCTACAATTAGTGTAGTACACTCCAGATGAACCCGACCGAGTAGGACAATATCAACTTGTTATATATATAGATACATAGTAGAAAGGGGCAAAATACAGTGTACACTACAGACCGGGACAGGGATTACAGAGATTCAACGTCAATAAGGCTGATGAAAAGCCGCGGGCTGCGAGGACAGAGCGTTGCATTGTGATCACTCATTAGTACTAGCTAGATCTCGTTGGGATCCCAGAAATCGGTTCATACTTGCATATGTACAAGGTGGTCGTAATACAATGTCGGTAATGCGGAAAATAAGTTTCCATGTGCGTACTAAGAAATCGTACGATGGGGAGAGAGTCTCGGCACAAGGCAGTAAGTTCACTAAAGCACGTCTCCCTACAGTTGGCACGCATTAGACTACATAGTAGTAAGTTAGGTAGTACTATATAGTATGTGATATACTGCCCCTTAGGACAAGGTAGGTAATTAACCTACCTTGCCCTCTGTCACTTACGTATGCATGTACGTGTATCTATTGCATGTATGAGATCTCGCTAGTGATCCCAAGCACGCAGCACGCCGGGAGCAGCCGCGGGACCCGGCTCAATGATCGATCGGGTTATTGATAAACCGCAGATGCCCGGACTATTTCCATGTTTGGCCAGTTCCCCAAGCCGCCCGGATGTCCCACCTCGGCTAGAGGCTCGTGCTTGTATAGCCGAGAGACTATTGAGCACGGGGAGCCATAGGTCATAGGCAGAGAGGGAGAGAAAAAGGATTGTGGTGCCGAGTCATAGGTTTTCGTACAGCGTGCGTGCGTATTGACATCTGGCAAAAGTTACCCAATGCGCGTCTGGACCTACCCTACCTAGTGTAGGCGATCGTGGATGGTCGCTAAAACCGGGATCACCCAACACACCTCGAAGCGTTCCGGAAGGGATTCGCCTAGCCCCGGCGTCGAGATAACGGCCACGTGATAAAGTTACTTAAAGACGACATCAATCAACGGTGAGGGCTGTGCTCACAGGACCAGCTCGCTCAGCTGACTCCAGCCCCGTAAATAGCAGCAGGTTCGTCAAGCAGCATTCTGAGCATTTCATACCCGACGGCCATATGATCACTACGATATAATCTACCAATGATGAACCTAAGCCAGTCCTCGCTTTCGGTCTGGCGAGAATAAGCAGATGCATCGAGAGTGCGCATGCTTACCAGTACTACATAGTAGTATATTCGAGCAGATACAGGACCTGGACATCATTGTTGACAATGGCTATGGCGAACATGCAGCACGTGGCGGGGCGTCAGTACCGGCAGATGCGGGAGGGAAATACCGTACATATGAAGTTCCAGCCTTTGGTATTATGATCTATCCTTAGCCCAGACAATTCTTGAGATGGCTTCTGGAAAGGTAGCACAAGAGACGGGCGCATCGTCGCAATTAGGTAGTTTTGGGCCGGTTTAACTGCCATCATTATGAGAAGGAACATTAAAGATCTAGGAACCCAGGAAGAGGGTGTGATAAAGGGTCAAATGTCATTTACAACAGGGTTGAGAGTACAGCGCAAGGTATTAGCATACATTATATGTGGCTTACTTGTACTCTATAAGTACCTTCATCATTTATTCCCCACTAGTCTATACCTATCCAGCTGAAAGGGTACTTCGAGTCTACCTAATGGAGGGGGGGTATACTTCAGTAAGTTTTAATGGGGAATGGGGCGCGTGCGTGGCGCCACGACCACCGAGGGATGATTGAAACTCGGTAAGTTGGATACTAGACGCTAGAAATGTCTCGTTGTTGGCCAATGATAAATCTACTTTTTCACGATCTGGTGCTGGGTAGGGTGCACGCTGCTGCTGCCCAAGCTTAGCTAGATACTTGTAGGTATCCCCACCTGTTCTAGAAGTACCTACCTAGGTACTGTACACTAGTAGGTAGTAGGTAGGAGTCCGGGGCTTATCCGAGGCGCCCATAGACCGCTATAGTACTAATGTATGTACTACACTACACTATTAGTACTGCCCCTACTCGGCAACGCAGGCCTCATACGATGTCTCCATCCAGCCTTGCATATGGCCTGATCTCCCCACTTGGCTAGGTTATTGGACCATTTGCCCTGACAGGTCCCTAAGTTGCAGTTCCAGGCCTGACTGCTACCCCTCTCCCTTGTCTCTTTTATTCACATTTTACACTACACTACAGCTTAATTATATCTCACGATATGTTTTGTTATGTCTAGATTGATAGCAACATACTAATCGTATTGAGAGAAGAATTATGTACAAAGTTATAGAGCTCAGTTGTCTACCTAGGCACCCGTGTGCCTTTACTCTCCGATGTCTTTTCTGACAGTCCACTATTGTCTTTCCGTATAGGTACCTACACTACTTTGATTCATAGTACTACCATCCCCCCCACCTCTTCTTTCGTGGGATCCGCTCCCTCCTTCACGCGCAGCAAAGTCAGGCCACAATTACCCATTCCCCGACACACCATATGGCAATCATGCTCATCATGCTCATCACTAGGGACCTTTGAGTCGGCTTTCCCCCATTTTATCGCCTGCTCTTGCCAATATGATTGGCTGCTGGACCCCACGTACTTAGGTACACCGCGCCGTAGCGTACATGGGCGGCGGCGGTGTTCAGAAAATAGCATGTGCAGCATCGAAATTCCTCAAATTCCACGCTCGCTTTGCCGTAGCTATCATAGGCAAGAGGCAAGGAGCTAGTCGAAAGGACCGACATATACGTGATGGTTACCTGCCTCTCTGTCAGACACAATCTGGGGGTACTGCTCGTGTACAACATGTGCTCAGTAGAATGTACGGGTGTATACACCTCTATGTATATATATACCATACATATACTATACATATTTATATGGTTTATATGTAGCCATGGGTAGTTCTAGGTATTTACATGCGGGTTGGCAAGGTAGTGTGCATGTTGGAGGGATGTTTGACGGTTGTTTACCTTGGTATCTTGGTACTGTATCTGTATCCATCTTGTCCCGGTCGAAACCTAGTAACCCAGGTTCTGCCCAGATGGTCTAGTTGCATTTCATCCTGTCAAAAAAAATTGTTATACCTCCCCCATCAAGGTCAAGCAAGGTATGCAGAAGGTCTGTCTGATACTACACTACCTCCTACCGTTCCTCGATTGCTTGATTGCTCGGTCCGTCTTCTCTATTGTTCTGTTCGTCCAGGTAAATATTTCCCCCGTCCATCCCTGGTCTAGACACACCCACCCCAACGGTCCCAAAAATTCTGATACCTACCTTTCCTATTGCCTAGGTTGGCATCTCTAACCGTAAGAGACTCCGTGCAATAGAGGCCCTGTCAATATACAGTATACCGTGTCGTGTCGTCTCGTTACTCGTAGGGTCCCGGCTTCATTTTCATCCCTACTTCCCTACCTCGCTAATTTGCCCACAAATCATCCAGCCTGTCATTTATACCTCCTACCCATACTCCCTATACCGCTCGGTGCCATATTTTTTTTTTTTGTAGCGTACAGTATCCTATCTGACTACACTACACTGGGCCAAGCATCGCGCTCCCGCTGCCGCCACAGAACGTCAGGCCATTTCGTGTTCGCTTCCTTCAGTATCGGGCGGTCTCGGCCATCTGTGTTATGGTATCGGCCGTCCGAGGCGCAAAGATCCCCTTAGAAACTCCCTGACGATATCTGGACTTTCTACAAGTTGGCGATTACTATACCCAAAGTGATCTGAAGATCCTACCCCTCCATCAAGTGATCCGAATTCCCCCGTTTATCTAAAGTTATCGTGCCTACAAGAAGAGACTGGGTTGCTCATTGTCCCAGTTAAGGGATTCCCCTCTACATAGTACATCAGATGTTCAGGACCCAACGAGTTATACTTTACTCGCCACATCACAGCACAACACTATAACACAATCCACTAATATTCATTTCTCCGTTGTCGTACAGACAAAAAGACATCTCACTTACTTGAGTAAAATAATCGGCATCGGCCAGTGTTTGTCTTTTGTTATTGCTTTCCTTTCTTTTCTCGTTTCGTTGAGACGTCCAACTGAGAGAAGCAATCTCGACAAATTCAAATTCAAATATCTAGCCCCTGTTGGTGGTTACCTGTCATATCTCTTAGACCGATACGATCGCCGTACCTCGCAGCATACCGAACCAAGGAGACTCAGCGGTCGGGGCCTAACGGTCTTCTCTTCACGTGTCAGGAGAAGTCGTCATGGATGCACGTGTCATGCAAGACATCGACGGCTATTCATCATCTTGTGTTAATGTGAGTCGATCCATCCATACCCACGAGCTTGAAATCACTGGTGGGGTGCGCCGGACTATTTAGTTGTTGACACGGAACAGGGTCCTGAGACCTTTTTCGACAACTCGGCAGACTTTACTCAGCAATTTGCAGCGACCAACTTTTGGGATACTCTTGACGATTCATCTACCTCAAGTTTCGTGAACTCGGCGGCGGCCTCCGTCTCGCGGCATACACCAAGCACTACCGCCAATTCACCAGCCTCTCAGACATCTGCTGATTTGCCCAACAAACCAAACTATCAATCCCACAAACATAGCATTCCCGGGAAATCCGGACCGAAGAAGCGGAGGTGCTCAGAGGAATCCAAGACATCAAGAATTATCCAAGATCCGTCCGCGCTTGATTGCTCCGACTACTGGCTTCGCTTTGATAGTGACAACGAAAGCTTAGATCAGTTCTTGGACTACAGCTCGCAGGACACCAAGCACGTAGGTCCCTTTTGTTCTGCATCTACATGTGGCGGAGGGAAGGGGACGGATGCTAGCTTCTCGTTGAACTTCGCTGAGTCTTTCGCTGATGCACAGGTCAGGTCGCTGAGTCTAAGCCGTCCTCTTTCAAAGACAAGCACGGTCGGGACGACCGGCGACGCCAACAAAGTGGCTCTACCGCCAGTGACAAGCGAACTCATCGACGATAGCGCTTTAGATCAAGCGCTTTCAGATGATGATGATCTATTTTCCATGGCTCTAGCTCATGAACTAGGAAAGGCGACAACTAGCGCACCAGCGCCGCCGCCCGAGCCTCAAGAGAGGCTATATTCTACACCCTTAAGCTGGGAACAGCCTCGCCCTGGCTACCACATGAATTACGTGAATACAAATATGCCTATCGGCGACACTGAGCGCCAACGCCTTTTGGCAATTGCCCTGGGCACGGGGCAAGCACCCGCCCAACAACCCTCTCGCCCACCAGCGGTAGCGGACTTCCATTTTGAGATGACACAAAGTCCTTCGGACTCAACAAGTAATACGCCAGAGCCCAAACCCAGAAACACAGCAACAAGACCGTCTGCGCCTTCGCGGAAGAACTCATCGGAGACGGGAGAGAGACCGAAGGAAAAACCGAAGAATAGCGAACGAGCGGCACATAACGACATTGAGAGGAAATACCGTACAAACCTAAAAGATAAGATCGCTGAACTGCGCGATGCTATACCATCCTTGCGCGCAATACCGGAAGATGACGACCCAAACTCTCCAGCTGGCTCATCGAGGACGGCACCCAAGGTTAGCAAGGTAAATATTCAGTACCGCCTTTTGCCCATTCATATTTACATGTTAACCACTCTATTAGGGCACTGTCCTGACTAAAGCAACTGAGTACATCCATCAACTAGAGCGACGAAACCGCTCCGTGGCTCAGAAAAATGAGGAACTGGCTCGAAGACTACAGGCTTTCGAACAACTGGTTGGTGCTCCCCCTGGGTCCAACTGGCGGCCTCAAAGCTACGGAGGCCCGGTCTATAATCAACGTTTCTGACGGGATGGTTGAACCAACATTTCTTCCGAGTGCTTCCATTCTAACGTGAAATTTAAACTATATGCGTTTACATCTACTAGGCGCTGAATCGTTTTTGATCGATTACATTTACGGCGTTTTCCCGGCAGAGGAGTTCTAGGGGAAAACAAAAATAGGCGGGTTAACTGTACGCAGAACAAACTCATCTCACAAATCTGACGATGGCATGAAATAATGAAACTGGCTCGGGCGGGAAAGAAAAGTCAACTCTAGACTACATTATCCTGCGTATTTCCTACCCTTTCCGGTTTACCCTTGTCATGCTTTGTCGTTTCTGGTCAGCATGTTACGAAAAGAATTGGCGGTGAAGTTATTATGATGCATGGATGGAAGGAAGACTGGGGTGGATTGCTCCTTTTTCCGTTTCATTTCCCTATCCTTGTACGATACCATCACTTCGACTCAAAGAAGTTTTCCTGGCACATACCACCTTTTTTAAGCATCCATGAACTAAATCCATACATGCTATGGATCCAATTTACTATATACCGAGTTGGTCGAGAGTATCGAACAGACTAGAGCTAGATACATATTGGCTTTGTGGCTGGCACATGAAGCTTTACCGCCTTTTAATTACTCGATAGCAGGATATACTTGCTGATAATAAATAAGCCACACATACACATCTTTTTATACTCATAGGATACAGATATATATGTGGGTCTTTTTTCGTCTCGCGAATCAGAGGTAGCTAATTCCCAATGACAACCTTATACACTTAGTAAGTAGCCGTAATTGCGACTCATGGCGATAGTTGCGGTGGATATTTCTCACTGTATAGTTACTCTATCATATTCTCATTGTATATACTGTACAAAAAATCTTACAAGGGATTTCGAGAAACTGAACGCCAAAGCGGCTCCGCTCATCTATTTCGATGTCATAGGATTCGTCACGATCGTAAAGAGCAAGGCCTTTTAGCTTCTCAGCGCCTCAATATCCTCAACCTCCTTGACAGCCTCGGTAGTCAGGATTAGAGGATTATCATCGCCCACGACAATGCTGTCCTCGATACGTATGCCCAGGCCACGGAAGTGCCTGGGGAACCGCTCGTCGTCAGGCACATATACGCCCGGCTCGATCGTGACGCAGTGGCCTTCTTTTAGGGTCACGTCGCGCGGGTACCCCGGTACGTCGTGGACGTCGAGTCCGATGTAGTGTCCCACGTGGTGTGGGAACAAGATGTTCATCGCGTTCCCGCCGAGGTCAAAACCGAGGTGCCTGAGCTCTTGGCGGAGCGAGGATTCAGTAATGCTGTGTAGCTGGTCGAGCGTCAGGTTCGCGCTCGCACGACAGAGCGAGACTGACGAGCGCTGGGCTTTGAGAACAGCCGTATATAGATCCCGCTGCGCGGGGCTGAATTTCCCGGAAACGGGCCATGTGCGTGTGATGTCTGTTATATATGTGCCGTATTCACCACCCGCATCCACGAGCACCAGCTCGTCCGGCTTCAGCGTCGCGTTGTTCAGCACATAGTGGATCAGCGTACCGCGCGATCCACCGGCGACTACGGGAATATACGCCTGTCCGTCGAGCCCTGAAGTTTGATACTCATATTCGAGGAAGGCCGCAAGGTCCTTCTCGGATGTCCAGAGGCGCCGCATGGCGGCCGTGATGGCGCGACCTGATGCCTGTCCCGCACGTCGCATGTTTGCGATCTCGGCGGGCGACTTGATGGCGCGTATTGGGTTGATGTATGGTTTCAACACGCTGAACGACGAAACATGTGGAGCGGCGAGTTTGATCATGTTTCCGAACGGCGTTTCTACGCCGTGCTTAGTGCGCTCGGCGTCGGTGAAAATCTTCTCCACGCCCTTGAGGGCGCGAGTTAATAACGCGGTGGATTGCCCAATGTCCCCGGCCACGTCGGCGTTCCACACGTCCCGCGCAGCGTCAACGCCACTCCATGGCCCGTTCCATTGCTCGGCTCGTGGGTCCTTGGGCCGGCATAGGAGATGGAAGATGTAATCGCCCGGCGCATTCCCGGTTTTGCGTAGCACGGCGAGGGATTCGGGCTCGCTGAAGCCGGTGAGATAGAGGAAGTTGGATTCCTGGCGGAATGCGTGGAACACAGCGCCGCTCCGGTATTTGAGATCTGCGGAGGGCAGGACCACGGCCGAGTTGGCGGGGAGAAGCGCGCATAGGGCGGACCGTCGGTCGTGGTACTCTTGCGCCGTTATGCCCGGCGTCAGCTCACCCGGCTTGAGGAGGTGTGGGTGTGTTTCATGGACGGGCTGGCCGAAGAGCAGCTGCGAGGCCGGAGTGGCGGTTGAATAGGCTCGGTTGGGCCCCCATTTCTTCAATTGTGGCGATGATGGAATCGGCGATGGTTTTCGTGGGGACGCAGAAGTCGAAACTGGTCTTGATCGGAGATATGATGGAGGGGTTTGTTGTTGCTGCTTAAGACATTTTGTGAGATGCCGTACGGGCAGTCTGCTTGGTTTCATGGCGAAACTCTAATGATCTGGGGTTATAAGAAGGGCAGCGGTCGTTGCATGGCGAGATGGCTGAAGGGATCATTCATTCCCGAGATGGCGGCTGGATGGAATTGAGTATGGACGGATATTTCATCAGACCATTAGTTAGTAGGAGATCTGATTCTTTTGAATTGAAGGGTTGGACTTGGAAGAGCTGTCAAACAAGCCTGGCTCGTGGGCCAGGGTTTGGGGATGGGTGATGGATGATAGGCTAATGAAGATATCTACATACATGGTAGTATGTACATCAGGGTAGGTGGTGAAGGTGGGTGGGTTGGCTTGTAGGCTTCTAGAAGCAGTGAAAAATTCCAACGACGTTACCCGATTTGGCAGTAGGGTAAGGGTAGTGGGGTGGTGGTACGAAAGGAGGCATAGTGGTGGGTTGGTGCTGGGTGGTTGCTGTGCACCTCGCTGAACTGTTTGTTGTAGTGGGGTAGCGTTGGAGCATTATTGTTGGTTTGTTGTTGTTATGGCCCCATTGGGACTGGTCTGGCTGGGTTGGGTCCCCGAATAGGCCTGAGGCTGGTAGTGGCCCGTCGTGAGTGGCCGTGCACGCTACCTACCTACCTTTTTTCCGCGGTAGGGCCTTTTGCACGTCCAACCGTCCAACCGTCCAACCGCGGAGCATCACTCGCAGCACACACATTCTTTCACGCCATCCCTCACTCAACCCGAGCCGCCTTGTTTGTCCTCCAGCCTCCGGCATTGACGCGACTCTTGTGGCATTGTGGCCATTGATTCTCATCGGAGCTGTATGGGCGGTTTTCCGTCTTCTTAATGTGCTACTAACCTCCATTCTAGCTCGCGTCGTGCTCCTGCAATCAGCCACACGCTCTTGGTCTCGCGTGTGCAAGCTACCGTATCTGGTTGAAAGTATGGAGCCCCTCTCAATCGCCAACATCTCAACCCTCTGAGCCAAAACCCCCCAAACCACTCCTTTACCCTCTTATACTGATTCATGTCGTCAGTTATTAGGATTAGCCAGAGATAATACTTTGTATAAACTCAACTATATCTCGACCTCGACCCGGTCGCCTCCCCCCATTCCCACCTTATCTCACATCCTCCCCTTTTCCACCGAGCATGGTCAGAAGTCTATTATATGGCAGCAATATCCCTATCAACCACTCCTGTCGACTTATCCGTTATGTCTGGTAGACGAGTTCCTCTTGCTTCCAACCAAAATGTTGCCAATTCGCCTCTCCGAAGCACTGTTCTCAAGCAGAAGCGTACCTTGGCCCAGCTCCAGCGAGAAGAGCCTTACGGCCAGCCACCACCCGCGAAGAAGCTCGTTCTCGACGCCAGCACTCAACGCGTAGTGAAGTCGCCTTCTCAGCAGCTACGCGTTCCCAAGAGCCAGATCCCTGTTCAAACCCGCCGTCCAACTAATCATACTACATCTGACACCAGGTCTGCAAGGGAGAAGACTGCCGCCCCTGTGACGGAATATACTGCAAAGGATGTTGAAGAGATTCAAAATTGGAAAAACCATCACCGTGCGAGGTTTCCGAAATCGCTATTTTACTTCGACCAGATTCCCAGCGATGTAGCACACAGGCTGAAAAGGCAGATTGCCGCACTTGGAGGTGTAGGTCCTCAAGTCTAGGAAGTACCGCGATATGTATCATACTTTGCTAACAGCAGGCCTATACAGCGCGAGACTGCCTTCTTCTCCGTCGATGTCACCCATGTTATTACAAGTCGGGCAATTCCTACCGAAGACACTACTGTTCGTGATAATAGCCACAACATGGCTACAGAGAAGGAGGTTGTACGGCCGGAACAGGAGCAAGCTGAGACTATCAATCCTTCTTTGCTCACCCGGGTTTCAAATCCGACTACCAAGAGGAAACTCTTTGACGCAGATTTGCGCGCACGTGCCCAAAGAGTGCCCCCTCAGCCTAGCGATCAGGCCTTGAGGATACCGAAGAAAGCCGTGGATATCTTAATACGGGCTCGGGATATGAAGAAGAAAATATGGACCGTGGACAAGTTGTTTCGAATGACGGCGTTGCTTCTTGAGGCAGACCCCTACCGTAGTGCTGAGATGGCATATGGGCGCCAAAAACATACTTTGGCCACGCAAGTCGAGTCTCGAGCAGCTGAGGATCGTAATTTGTTGCGGTTACTACAAAAGGAGCGTGTAAATGGGCCCTCGGATCGCGATCCCACTGTTTTGGCTCACGAACTAGTCTATTTCAAAGGCCCATACATCTACGTATACGACATAGAGGAGAAACAGAGGCCTATAATGGTAAAGGAGTATCCTAAGGTACTCGATAGATCAAAGGGCGAGTGGCCACAGTTTCAGACCGCTGCTCTCGGGCGCTGTCCCTTTATTGAAGATTCAGATGTGAGGGAAGCAAGAGAAGCAAAAGAGGCTAGAGAAGCACAGAGAAGGGTGCGGGCCAGAACTGAGAGTCGAGAACCTGTGGGTGAGACCAAACCTGTACTTCATCGACCCAGGATGGCCCCCCCTGGACCAGTGACAGGGAAACGAACACTGGGTGAGATGGAGTTAAGCCATAATCGTCAGTCCAGCGTAACTTCGGTTGAATTCCCAAGTCTTTCGCGGAGCTTTGGAGGGGAGAATACAGACCTTTCCCGCAAGGCGTTTTCGAGCTACGCCGCAACTGGCCGTCTACTTGGCGGTGAGCCGGTAGCCTCTGGTGTGCAGCCATCTAATGTGACGTCGGCCATTAGGTCACAGATGATTTCATCCACTGCTACTACACCAGGTGTTATTACTGGTCTGAGCAAGGAGGTTCATGGGCTTCAGCGTCAAGTTCTCAAGTGGAATTCACAAGACCACAGCTCCAAACACACGGCGGAGACTAGTTTTCGTGAGGATAGCTTGACCAAACGCCCATCAACCCTAAGCCGGACTTCGAGCCGTAAGTTGGAGCTGATATATGAGAATGCGAGGGAAAATGAAGGAATCGAAGAGTCACGATCAGTGAAGCGAGCCGCTCGAAAGAAGCCGCGGGACACCGAGCTGGGGTACTGTGAGAATTGCGCCGAAAAGTACTCTGATTTTGACGAGGTGAGTTCAAGAAGAATACATATCTCGATTGTGTGACTAACCTGGTTGCAGCACATCGCATCTTCAAAACATCGTGAATTCGCCGAAAATGACGACAACTTCGTGGAACTAGATGATCTACTCGCACAGCTCGAACGTATACCCAAAAGCCAAATCTGGAAGTCAGGGGCGTCATGGACGACTCGCACTTCAGAGCACGATATGTTTTAATCTTGAGATGAGCGATATCAATTCTACCCATCGCAACCCTCTTAAACCAGCGTTTCAATAACTCGCCACAAGCTTTCCCCTCACGCCACCACAACGGACGCCTTCATTTCCTATAGTTCTTCGAAGCATTCGCGGAGCGATGATACCCAACTTAATACATCACTGGCTTCCATCCTTTTGTCTCGACCTCTAATTCGTCATCGCAGAGCAGCCAACTTGCTGATTCTGACGCAGCATTGCACAGCATTGGAGGTTTCTGGGGCCTGTTATCCCACTTTCTTCAACATCTAGTTCGTGTACCTGTTTTCATTGTAACGCATTGACGGCGAAGACGGTGTTACATGTATATTTATTTGGACGACCTTTGCTCTGTATAGGACGATTGGCATGTGCGCAGGTGCCAATGGCTTTCCCACAACGCGTTGCGAGCTCGTGGGGTGTAGTAGGGCGGAGCAGTAACGTCGACCCAATTACGATGCTCAAGATTCGGGGAACAGACATCACAGTATGATGAACCAAGCGACTGTAGATATATACGCCAACGCTACTAATTGCACATGTGTATAAGCCGCATAGTATGAGACGACTATTAAATGGAATAGATACAAATCTAACAATTTACACGACAAGCAGACTGTTTCATGATACGGGATAAAAACTGCTCCGATAGGTAAATTTCGCGGATGGTAGAACCTAATTAGAAACGATTCAGGTTCTAGGGAGGCTTGTCATCGTTTCCACGCCAAAAGGCGCCCGCTTGTCTCGGGGATTAACCGGAGACCTAGGCATATGACGAGTCCCCCAACCTGCAGTATCACCATGCATGCCTATCATTTTTCATAGGTCGAATGCCCTCAGTGCTCGGCGTATGTCCCAATTCCTTCTTGGCCGGCCATTAAGCATTCTCAGCTCCCCCTCAATCCATCTGCACTACCACATGAATATTCTCCTATGGGCACCAACGCGGGGCGACATGAATATTGCTTGTTCAGCTCATAACTACACTTCCATCAGAGTCTCCATTAGGTAATGATCAACAATAAGTGTCAACTTCAGCTGTGTCTCAACCACATCGTCGCCGTGGCGGGAAATCCGAACGGTACCTAGAGTCGTATCTATCTAGAACCAGCTGCTTTGATTTGCGCAGGGGGAGCTGCTGCATAGTATTTCAGACACTCATGTCGGCCGAAACAGCCGGTACATGGGTCACTTGCACGATTATCAGTACGGAGAAAAGTCGAAGGTATACTTTATTCGTGTAGCTTATCCGTGTAACTTATATGTATAGGTAGAGTATTCGTGTAGGTTATTCGTGTAGAGAGTACAGCATACATTATAAAAGGGTTAAGGCCTCCTTCTCCTTGTCAGTTACGATGTCTTTTCTCATAGCAGCTTCTTGAGTTCTAAGAAGCTCTGCATTAAACTTTAAGAGTTGCGTCTCGTTTCTGTTCGACTCACCAGTACCATAGCCCATCATCCATCATGACTACTATCTGGGACGACGCAGGAGCCATTCCTTCAGCACTCACCGCCGAAAAGCTTGCCGAGTATGCCAAAGGTAACCCGGATATCGTCAACGAGCTAGACCCCCGAACGGGTCTCACACCGCTGGCTGCAGCTATACGCGCGGGAAATTCCAGCGCTGTCAAGCTTCTCTTAGACAACAAAGCTGACCCAGACAAGAAAACCCGAGATGGATTGGTGCCGATGTACTTGGCGGCAAATGCGGCATCTGCCGGCTCGAGGCCGCGGATGGTGCAGCTGCTTCTCGAAAAATACCCCAAGACTTTCGACGAGGCGGGACCTGCGTCCATCAGGAACGAAACGCCGCTGATGGCAGCCGTCCGAAAGAAGGACTCCCGGACCATCAAACTACTCGTAGAGCAAGGGGCCTCGAAGACAAAAAAGAACGCCGATGGCAAAACCGCGCAGGACCTAGCAAACGAATTCACGCCTGCCGGTCTAGACGTGGCAAAAGCTCTCCAGATTGCTGCGTCCAAAGGTAGAGGCGGTGTTACGACATACGTTGATGAGTGGGTGCTCGAGGTGCTCGCTCATTTCAACATCTGGAGTCCGCTCGGGGACATCTTCGATTCTGCGACTCGGTCCTACTATGATATTGCCTTATTCGCCCCGCTGCCTGATGTAAGAAACCGGTTTCGGACACATGCTGCTATACCCAAGCTAACATGAAGATTGGTGTAGGATGTTGCTGAGCCACAAACAGCCGCGGACTTTAAGAAGAACTTGGAGAATGCAGTGAAGAGGTAACTAGTTCTGAAGCTGCTCGTTATCCCCCCATGACTCTTAAGTCCAGGAAGCCTATCACGGCGTGAGACCAGATTGGGAGCTCAGCACTCTAAGCACCTAGATCTTACCTTACACCGTTGAGAAGCTCTACTGACATTGTATTAGGGGTGGACTTGAGAGGTTCTTCCCCCCGGGCGACCCTTACCTCCAGCAAGTGGCCGACAAGGCCTTCCAGCTGAAAAATGACCCCAAAAATCATCTCAACACACCTCGTCAAGTCGACGGTCTTGCGAAATTGGCCTTGTACCAGCCTATTCTTTACTGTGGTGAGTATCGAAGTCCTCCCTGACGCGCACATGAAGCTAAGAGGACGACGTACTAGATGACAGCTGGTCCATGTGGGTCGAAGAGGATCAGAAGGGGAAAGGAGAGCGGTGGCGCGCCCAGGTTGAACTCGTCAAGCGCATAAGCAACATCACCACCCGAGCGGTGCCAGATAACCGGGGGTGCCACCTCCGCTTTATCAACAAGGACACGCCGACGTACAATAACCTCAACAAGGACCAGATCACCGATATCATGGAGAAGTTCCCCCGGAATGATGGCTGGACGCCGATCGGCACGATGCTGCGCAGCCACGTCCTCGATCCGCTTATCTATCCGGATATCAAGGCAAACACGGTCAAGCGCCCCTGGCTGGTCCTGATCACCACGGATGGATATCCCACGAAAGAAGACGCCATGGAGGGGGTACCGCCGGGACCAAGAGACGAGAATCGGAATGCAGACCCAGATAGATTCCGCAAGGAGATCCGGAAAATCGGCACGGAGCTTGAGAAAGCCGGCTATAGGCAGGACGGTATTTTCCCCTCCCCTTTCTCCCGATTAGGGCTTTTGTAGGACTTGAGCTAACGACATTGTCAAAATCAGTGGTGCGGTTCTCTGTCAGCCAGATCGGCAAGAAAATCAGCTACTCTGACGACGAGGAAAAGGTCAAGTTGTTCTTAGACGGGCTCGAGTCCGACCCGGATATCCAGGATGTCCTCTACAGGACAGCAGGTAAGTTCCACCACTGCGTGATTGAATGAAGTGAGTTCAGATCAGAGTAGCTGATACCCTTGCACTATAGATATCATGGATGCGAAATACGACGCTTTGAAGGAGAACGAGAAGAATCTCGAGGTTTTTGTATGCTGACTGCACCCCTTCCCCCCCTGATAGTAGAAAGAGATTCTTGTTCCGCTGACTTTTGTTATATAGTTGCTCACTACGCTGCTATCTCCGCTGCAGTCCCTGCTTAACTAGAGTCAGGGAATTGGCTACTAGGGACGGAGTGGGATTGGCAAGTCAAGGTGTTGAACCGCGTGAGAAGAAGGCGGCTAGCGTTTGGGATTCCATGGGATAAGCCTAGGTAGGTATTATTTGGATCGCGCATGCAAGACAGAGACAAGACCCATATGTGATTATTTGATAGGCTATCGATTAAGAGGAATATGCTGCTTGGTTCTGTGTCTGGTCTATCTACTCTATGCTTGTAATCTTCGAGGGTTGGTTTCCATCTCATCTAGTCTAGCATCCATTGCCTAACCTAGGAAGTTCTTATATCGCAATCCCGTTCTCCTGCAGATACCGGTTCAAAGATGGGTGATTAATCGCAGGATCAGAGCCATCAAATTCAGGGTCAGCTGCGGCAAAGGCATCAGCTGTATTAGCATTGGGCGGGTAAATCAAGGTAGTGTTGATGAATTGCTTCATTGGCTTTGCGACGTGACCAGTATACTGAACATTAACCTCCCAGCCTTCGCCTACCACGGCGCCTGCAGTGCCAAGATCGAGGCACACTCGGTACACGGGCTGCGAGTAGGGGATCGCAGGGACGTTCAATAGCTCTGCGGCGGCATTATAGCCTGCAATCCTTCCGAGAGGGCTGGCGTGTTGGCAGGACATTTTGGCATAGTGACCGCTATCGTCGGCCGCAGCAGATGCCGCGTCTCCCGCCGCGAAGACATCCTTAGCAGATGTCACGCGTAGGTCCTGGTCCACATGAAGACGCCCGAATTTGTCTCTCTTGCCTGATACTTGGGTGGTAAGTGGGGTTGCTGCCACACCCGCCGTCCAGATTGCGGTGAGCGTTTCGATGCGTTCTCCTGATGATAGTGTAACCCCTTCGGCATCAAGTTTAACGACACTGGTACCTAGTTTACTCTCCACCTTGAGATCTTCGAGTGCCTTGACGATGTGGGGACGAGGACCAGGTCCCAGATCAGGACCGATATTTTGGCCTCGTTCTACAGTGATGACGTGGAACTCCTCATCACCAAGAATTGCGCGCAGGCGGCCGGGAAGTTCAGCAGCTACCTCAATCCCCGTAAACCCGCCACCGCAGACTACAACTGTGTTCCGGCCTTTACTGGGAGGCTTCGAGGCAAGATTCTGTAGATGCCTGTCTAATTTGACAGCCTCTTCCATCTGGTCAACGGAGAAGGCATAATCGCTGAGCCCAGGGATATCAGGACGGACAACACGACTCCCGGCTGCTAGAATCAGTTTATCGTAGGACACGACAGATCGTACGCCGGCACGATCCACCATCTGAATCTCATGGTCTGCGGTGCGGATGGTATCGACAATGCCATAGATGAAGCGAACACCACAGGCACGGTACACATCATCGACGGGGGCGCTCATGCTTGCTGGATTAGGTTCGTAGAGTCGCGGTCGCATCACTAGGTTGGCATCGGGTGCGATCACAACCACCTCGACCTCGGCGGTCTTTGATACCCCCTTCTCAGCATTTAAGCTGATGAGGCGACGCGCAGACAAAGCGGCCCAAAAGCCCGCAAATCCTGAACCAACGATGACAATTCTTTGAGGCATGTTGAAGATGAAATGGCTAAAGGAAGATTGCAACGAGTAAATAGCGTATGGCGCTCGATTATTTAGTACGAGGGTGTTGATATCGATCTACAATCTCGAAATGCCACTGAAGTCTTGCGGGCTCTTTATAGCTTTCATCACTTGCACAAAACTTTTCAATTTTCTATCGTGATTAACCACCGGACAGTCGCCACCTAAGGCTCTGCGCGGCAATTGCTATCTCCTCGGCCATCGTCTCGAATTGTTTTCATGGCAGTTTGCCGGTGATGTCAGCTTCGCAATGCTCTCGAACGCCTGACGGCTACTCGTATTATTCAGTGTTAGGAACATGATATGAATATGAGTAATGCATGGGAGCTCATGGGATTGGTGGTGGAAAACTATGCGAGTCAGATCGAAAAATCTTGGCGAGTCGTATTTATGTCAGGTGCTTAATCGGGTACCCGATTGCCCGATAACCGGATACCCGATTTCCCTGGCCCTAGGCCATTGGATTGGTGTCATCGGCCTTAGATCTATCTACGCTACCTATGGTCCCGAATCAATGGGTAAAGAAGCTCGAATCTGTACATGCTAGATCAATCACATCTATTCTGCATACCATGAATCCTGAGGACCAGTCATTGGCCGCTGCGAAGGCTTTGGGTGGCCGCGTTTCGGTAGCCTGTCTCCCATGTCGCAATCGCCATGTTCGCTGTGACGCCCAGCAGCCAATCTGCATACGGTGTTCATCGGAAGGGAGAACATGTCAATATGTGAAATCCCGAAGAGGCGGGCTCAATCGGGCAAGGCTTGCGGAGCGTCGTCGCGCTCGAAATGGTGATGGGGCTGTCGCCGGTTCGCCGTCCGACGCCAGTGCCGAGTCTAGGTCTCCTGGGCAGGCAGTGGGACAAGACTATCGGGCCACTGGTGGGAATTCCTCGACTCTATCACAGGAACCTAGCGCCCGAGCGTCGGAGTCGGAGACGAGCGACCTTGAAGGGGAGTGTGGGACGCCGAGTTCGATTACTGACATACGGTTTTCAAGCGTCACGAGCGACTTTCTCGTTAAACTATACTACAAACACTTTCACAGATGCCATCCTTGTGCTCTCCCCCAACAAAAACTCCAGCAATATTATGAAAAGACACCGGAACAAGGTAGTTTAGCGCTTCTGGTCGCTGTTATGCGCTTTATAGGATCATTGTACTCTTTCCCAGATTTAACGCCACAACTACAAGACAAAGTCACAGAAGGATTCCAAGCCGCAAGGAAACTTGCCCCCGACCCTTTCTTGGCTCAGTGCCATCTTCTCTATTCTATTTCTCTATACTGGAGCACCGAGAAAGTCAAAGCTCGCGAGGAAATTGATACCGCAATTGGGATCGCGCTAAATCTGGGTATGAACCATTGCCAGTTCGCCAGCGAGCATGGACGCGGCGACGCTGTCCTAGAAGAAAGCTTTAGAAGAACATGGTGGCAGCTCTTTTGCATCGATGCTTATTATGCGGCTATCAAGCGATTGCCAACGTTTTCGCTTTGCGAAGTGAATACCGATACCGATTTGCCCTGTGAAGAAGACGAATATGAGTCAGGCGTAAGTTGCGAAAAACCCCCTCTCTAGAATTAGAATTGCCAGGGCTTAACACGATATTGGTCGCTAGTCAATACCTACGCCTAAAACTTTGGATGATTTCGATACGAGGGAATTCGGTCCGGAAAACCAGAGTTTCTCGTCATTTGCCTATCTCATCGGCGCGACACGCAGCATCGCATTAGCATTGTCTGCTGGCGCGCCCGATGCTTCGAATTGGCTGTCTCCTAAGACAATTGCAGAAGTAGATGCCATAATAGACGGATGGTTTCTTCTTCTTCCTAAGTCCAAAAGAGAAGTCTTGAAGGAGGATAATGTCGTTGACGAGCTCATGTTCCAGGCTCAAATGGCAGTTCACGCGTAAGTTAGACCTGGCTAGCCAACCAATTAATTTGACTAGAATTTCCACAACAGTTTGACGATAGCTAACATCTCTTAGGAATCTCATAGCGTTACATCGTCCGTTTTCTAAGCTACCGTTTCACCCACTAGAAGGCGTGTCAAGCTGTCTGGTCGAACCACCTAAGCGGCTACCCGTAAAGGATTCGGAAGCCGCCCATACCCAACGGTGTCTCCAGTCCATTGAAGCCCAACTCCAACTTCTTGTGCTGCCGGCACAACCTTGCCGTCGCAGCCCATTTACCGTATGTATGACGGCTGCGTGTTCACATACTTTACTTGCAGCAATAAAGGTGCACTTTTCGGGCCGGCAGCTTGCGGTTGCTCGGCACCAGCTTAGGTTGGTCGTTGGCTACATCAGGGCCTTGGCCAAAGTGTGGCCGCAGGGTGTAAAGAATCTAGACGAGATCCAAATAATCGCCCAGGAAATACTTAGTCGCAAGAACGAGTCACCACGGCGAACAGCGACCCCTGAAAAGGTCAATGTCAACAGCCAGAAGCCCTCGGTCGTTGATGGCGCGCCCTGCATCGAAGGCTTAGATAACTGGATTAACCCTGCGATCACATTAGAGAATCCGGACTCCCTCTCGTCCTACTGGAATTTCAGCAACGACTTCCAACCGGATATCCCTATTTGGTTCAGCAGCTACTAGCGGCATCATGACGAGTTATACCAGCCCACAGAATCTTGACGTAATACGCGAATGAGCTTACCACGGCTCATTCGAGGTGGTTGTAGAAATGGCACATCACCAGCGTCCGTTTAATAAAGTATGTATGAGTTCGGTGATTTCTTTATTTCTTTCGAGAGCATAATGTAACAGGCAAAAAGGCGCTTTGGTTAAAGACATCGGATTACTGAGACGATCACAACTCTAGTTTATCCTCCCGAAGTCATATTAGGGAGAAAAGCTGACTTGAAATATTTCTTTGTAACTACCCTACATGCTGCTCGTTTGGGGTCTTGGTTAGTTAGACTACGGGGGAAAAGCGCGGAAAAACTCCATGCATAAATCCATGTGGCCACGACGCGGGGCCGTTATAGAAATCCTATATTACAGTCTTGCAGAATGGAACTGGCGAGTGGTAGACCAATATAATACTATAGAGATGAAATATGTAACGGATGTTGTTTTGTGACTCGGAAATCCGCTGCATGGCTTCGCCTGGATCATCGGAAGAGACTTCTTATAGAATTTTCTCTCCAATTGCCTAGCTAGTAAGGAAACATATGATGTCTCGGTGTTAGAATTCAGCCGCAAGTGCCCTTGCCTTATCCTGAGACCCCGCTGGATGAGTGTATGTAGGGGTGTCGAGAATAGGTAAGGTCGTCAACTCTAGCCGTCAAGTCGGCAACTATCGTCGCCGATTGCCGACTCTTTTGTGTATATGTAAACTAGGAATTCTAGGACCAATTTCCGCAGACCCTTGAATGGCCATAGGAATCTCTGAGTCCTAGTAGAACTATTGCAATTCGAATACATATCCCAAGCCCTCTTATGAGTCCTTGTATAGCCTACAAGACCAGTTCTCAGTAATACCATTTGTGCCGCACGCACTAGCTTCCAATAGTCTGAGACCATTGGAATTCACCTTATTCCGGTATAAGATATAGTTCCAAGATTGACTAAAATGGGTAAGGCGAGTTAGTGGTGCGGGACTCCAGAAGTTAATATTTTGTATATATATAGACCTAGAATTTTAGGTCTAGTTCTGGGGATTCATAATTCGAAGTCGTATTCCAGCCAAACATAGTAGTCTTTGTTATAATTTGTTGGCTTACCTTGTAAAACTTGAAGATCTAATCCTGTGGGTTGCACATCTTTTCAAATCTTAGAGCTCTTTGTGCAACAACAGGCATCTACTTTACCCCTATACTTAGGTCCTGACAGGCACGATGAATATAATCTTTTGTGTCAAAAGCCTAATTCCAATTACAATGGTAACTTCTACTATATATGCTACACCCCCATAGTCCTAGGGGATAATAGTCCTAATTACAAGTGTGTGACAGTACCGTTCTCCCCCTTTTAGCAAGTATGATTATGCAGCCTTCAATATCTCGACTTTAATTAGTAATTAGACTAGCATGATTGACCAGTGCCTTGTTCAGGGGCTTAGATTTTGTTTTCTAAATGTTGCTGGTTTCCGCACGCTCACTAAGATTTTCATCGGATTAGATACTATGTTATTTTACAGGTTAGAATCCGACTGAAGAAACTTCGAGTGATTTTGCAATCAAAGTTTCCAGTAAGAAAAAGTACATATGATGTATTTCGTATTTCACGGAAACGAATATAGCTGAATGCCTCAATATGAGTCTTCGGTGAGATGGAAAAGCTATGTAAATGGGGAGCCCTTGGCACGGAAGAGATCTGAGTAATATTGTTAGCCGACTGTCGTCATATCATTGATGCTCTTTGTTATGACATCATCTTGCCTAGATGAATGAGCGATTAATACGCTGTTGACAAAGGTCATCTACCAAGTAATTCTGGGGTTCTCGCAACAATTACCCATAACGAACCTAGATCCTCTTATCTGTAGAGCTGAGTGGCTATCATATTGGGCTGTGGGTCGCGAAGACTAGAGAGAGACCGAGACTGTGTAAGAAACAACTCATCTTATCTTCTACATCGTATTTACTATATACAATCCAATACCAACATCCTTGCCACATGAAAATAGGTTACAGCCAAGATCAATAAGTCGCGTCTGCATGACGACACTGGCTGCATCCCGTGGGACCTATCTACAACGAAATTCGTTTAATAGACACCAATAATGAAAGATATAGGGCAATCAGGGGAGCCTTAAGTGGGAAGTTCGACTCGCAAGTGCCAATTCTGAAACCTGAAAGGCAACTATTTATCGAGGTGGCTTGCTTGACTAGCACTCATTTGGCTAAGTTGATTGTTACTCATCACATTGCCTTAGTGTATGTAACACTCCATGTCAGCTCTAGTAGGCAGATGGTCGATACCCCTCATTTCAGATATAGCGAACATATCATTAAAATTCGCAGAGTGCTTGGGAATCGGCGTTGCTGTAAAATTTTCCTGCCACCTAGAATGAAGTGGGAGTTTGTTGCATAAAAGTGGATATATATACATATTACCGTTAATCCCAATGCAGAATAAACGAAGTTTCTTTTTTCCATGAAAAGTTTTATATATTGTTAATAAAAAAGATCATCGATCTAGTTTCAGGCTTGTTAAGCAATAACACTCAAAACAGCCTTACATATCAGCTACTAACAGCACCCCTCTTATATACATGCCTATCTTCTAGGGCATCATTATGTCTCACCTTACGGAGCTGCTAGCCACCCTGGATGGCATAGGATTAGAGGACTTTAAAGGAAACGATATTGAACGCTTGCGGCTGATTAACACTGTCAAGAAACTCTTAGGCAGAGTGGAGACACAAGAAGAGAGATTGTTCGATATTGTCTTCGGCCAACCAGTCGTATTTGCCGCAATGGAGATTCTTCTAGATCTTGGGATTTGGAAGAAATGGGCAGCAATTGGTGGCGTTTCCAAATCTGTTGATGAACTTTGCCAACTATGTACACAGGAGTGTGATCCCAACCTACTTCGTACGATGGTGTCAAAATCATCCCTAACCACAATCACCGACTGATATAATCATATAGGGCGTCTTCTTAGATTACTTGCTTCAGTTCACATCATAGCGGAGTCAAGCCAAGACTACTATGAGCTGACAAGTGTATCACGGGGTGGCATGTGGGAATGGATTCCAAGTCGGTGGGTACTGCACATTTAGCAACTCTGCCTTTTGGAACTGACTACAATAACAGAAGACATCATTGGAACGAAGCTGGTGTTAACCTTCCGCGATTCTTAGCGAAGACTGGCTATAAGGATCCCCAAGACACTAAAGTCACTAATTACACAGACTTTTGCCCCGGTAACCTCGATTTCTTCGGTAAATGTATGGCCGACCCGGCGTACCAAGATAGTTTCAGCACATTCATGAGAGGCTGGGGAAGATATAAGGTGCCTTGGCCCACATTCTACGATACAGGCTCTCTGGTCAATGGTGCGGACCTCAGCAATGGGGGAGTTCTTTGTGTTGATATCGGTGGCCATCACGGCATCGACCTCACCCGGCTACTTAACAGGCATCCTGATATACCTGCCGAATCGCTAGTGCTTCAGGATCTACCGGAAGTCGTAAAAGGGGCGACTGATTTGAGCCCCAAGATCAAGGTCACGTCGCACGACATGTTCCAGCCACAGCCGGTGAAAGGTATTTCATAATTTAATCCCCAGTCAGACCAAAGAGTAACGTCTAACAATATCCCGCCTTTCTAGGCAGTCGGTCGTATTTCTTCCACGCGGTATTTCATGATTGGCCGGACAGCGTGGCTATACAGATACTGAAGAACACTGCGGAGGCGATGACAAAAGGATACTCTAGATTACTTATCGTCGATATAGTTGTTCCAGTGACTGGTGCTAGTGCCATCCAATCGGCCATGGATGTGGAGATGATGGCACTCCTTTCATCTCATGAAAGGACCGAAGCTATGTGGACTAAACTCATAAGCGATGCGGGACTAAAGCTTGTTAAAATATGGCACGATGGGCGTGGCAATGAAGGTTTGGTTGAGGCCGAACTAGCTTGAGCAACTTGGCAGCTCCGTGTCCCCGACACAATCTTCTTATAGATGCCCTATTTCTTAGTGTTGGAGGGGAACTATATGTGTAATTAGTAACCACATAATATTTGATGGACTGTCCAACTGAGTATTGTTTACGTTCTCTAAACCGACAAGTTTGGGAGGCTAAATATGTGATTCCCAGTCATGGCTTGGTAGTACAGTATGTAAAGAATAAGGGGTAGAAAAGAGCGGGGAGTCGTGTTGCTAAGTAGTAGGTCCAACAAAATAGCACAAAAATTTAATAAGGCAGACATCAGTGTTCAACTGTGTGCCGGAGCTGAAGTCTGGTAAGAATCCTTCAAGGCGCAGCTTTCACCGGAAGTTGTGGCAATCGTAGCGTATTGATATTAATGTAGAAGCAATGAATGCTGCTGACTGGTAACAGTGAGGAGTATCCTTATACACTGTATGTACATCCACTGGAAGAACGACACTGGGTGGGTCTCAGCGGCACCGGCCACACCGCTAGCCACATTGCCTGTGCTTGACCTGTGATCAATGGCCATCTGCATGGGCCAAAGCCGTCACGATACAGTCTCACGTCTTGACTTGTCGAAAGCAGTAGATTTAATTTTTGAGCTTCTCATCCCACTTTCCCTACATTTACCAAATCCGCTCTCCCCTTTTCTCATTTTCCTCTTTTCTTTTCAAGATGGAATATCCCGATGCTCCTTCACCTTCGCCATCACCACCACCCTCTCCGATTCAGGATAGGCCCGCGTCACCCGAGCTGCCACTTACCATGACGGCATCGACGGTCCTCACCTCTTTGCCCCACGACGCAAGTTCGGCTTTGGCATCTGCCGGTGGGTTTGACCAAGAGAAAGTCCTTGTGCGCTTCAAGGCTGTTGGATCGGCACCACAGTTGAAGACTGAAGTTCGCAAGATCAGTGCCACGCAGAAGTTTGAGACTGTCGTCACACATCTGCGTAAGATATTGTCGCTCAGTCCAACTGATGGGTTGTTTCTCTATATTAACAGCGCCTTTGCCCCCGCACTGGATGAGATCGTCGGAAATTTGCATCGAGTATGTTGCTCTTCCTGTGACTTTGCTCATCTTAACTGCTTCACTTATTACGGAAAAGCGACAGTTGCTAATAGGGCGTGACAGTGTTTTAAAGACTCAAACAATCAGTTAATTGTTGTCTATTCTATCGCTCCAGCATTTGGGTGAAAGTTTTCGAAGCCAATACGGAGCAACGATTACGAGCCCCGCGGTATCTTTTTAACTCCTGCTAATGCCCTCCCTCAAAAAGGTTCACCACCGATGACTGATCATCTGCATGTAAAATGCTGCCGTCTAACCAAGAATAATGCAAACTTGCCCGGTTTAAAGCTGTTCGATTTCTCTCATAAATGTGTCGAGCTCTTCCTTAGAAATCGGATATGTGTGCTCGGATGCTGGGTACTGGCGGCTCTTGACCTCTTCCCGATAGGATTCAATAGCCCGCAAACTCTCTGCCCACACGTTGCCGTACTGCTTCACGAATTTTGGTATGGTGCGCCCGGGGGGGAAGTATCCGGACATGTCGACCTGTACAAGAACTTGACCAGAACATCCATTGCCTGCTCCGATACCGATGGTGGGGACTGAGAGCTTCTGGGTGATGATGCTAGCTACCTCAGCAGGAACTGCCTCCAAGACCATGCCGAAACACCCTGCCTCCTGCACTGCTAATGCATCATCGAGAATCCTCATGGCACCGTTAGATGTTTTCCCCTGTACTCTAAACCCCCCTAGAGAGTTTTGGCGCTGAGGTGTTAACCCAACATGAGCTAGCACGGGAATACCTGCCTCTGTGATTTTTCTGATTGTTGGAGCCATTTCCTTGCCCCCTTCCAGTTTGATGCCTTGAACACGCCCCTCCTTCACAAACCGGATAGCCGTAGCGAGTGCCTGTTCAGGCGATATTTCATAAGAACCCATAGGAAGGTCACCAACCTTGGACCAGTTGGTTCAGCGCAGCACGACAATAGAAGGATGGCGGCTTACAGTGAATGCGGCTTTGGTGGCACGCGCAACTGACTTGCAGTGCAGCAACATATCATCAACGGTGACTTCGCTCGTGTCTTGCATCCCCAAGGCCACCATGGCCAAACTGTCGCCCACGAGAACCACATCAATCCCCGCGGCGTCGGCGACATGGGCACTCGGGAAGTCATGTGCAGTCATCATGGTGATGGGCTCATTTTTCTTATACATGGATCGCATGACTCCCATAGTCACCTTCTTTCTGGAGGGTTCCAAGGACGTGCCAAGGGGTGAATGTGAACTCCATCTGTACTGTGTTGGATACCGAAGCCTTGATAACAAGGGTTTAGCGACGATCAGTGGTATACTCGGTGTGGTACCCCGATCTAGCAATAGGCCACACGATCTTGCCCATCTTGAAGCCATGTGAACGAAAAGTTCCTTAGGGAGCAGGAATAAAATTGGATATTTAAAGTTACGAGGCCTCTCAATTGTATATTTTTCAGTGTTGATAAATCTTACCTCACATTGTGGCCGTCTCTGGGCGTCAACTGTCTTTTTATGCCTCGGTCATGATGGTTTTTGCTGCGTACAACTGAGTCTCCTGACTGGATTCCATAGTGTTGTTTAGAGGAACAACGGCCGAAAATTTGGCCAATAAGATTCACCTGAAGACAGGAGGTATAGTGGGGACTCAGTGGGGGATCCTTATCTCTCGGTGTGGCTTGGTTCGGCTCACACTCTTTGATCAATTGATAAGATCAATCGATAAGATAAGATGACTATCACATGGTAAATCTCAGATTCTAGCCAGGTACTATAGGACCCCTTCGGTTAACATCGGGGCAGCGTAAAGAAAAACCCACGCCGCCACCGTCCTAGCTAGCACCTAATTACATCGCGAAGCCTCACAATCATCGATACAGCTTTGAGATAATTTTAACATATGTCAAAGTTAATTAAATCGTCTTACTTTTAGAATGCTACCATACAAGCATACTTCGTAGTCGCCTAAGGCAAACTGCTAATTGACCAACCCATTACTAGATTGCATCCGTTTGTCTCTTGTAGTCTACTATCACTGCATAGGATAGAGAGCCTTCGACCGCTTAATCGTCGAGTTCGTCTCCCTATACGTACAGCTCTCCCAACCCCTTATGACTTTCTGACCCCAAATGGTCTCATTTGGAGCGTAACATGACTCCCAGATAAGACCCAGATCCATCGACCACCCCGCTGCCATCCATAATTATTAGTATGAAATGCTAAAAATCAATCGAATGAACGATATACGAGCTCGGTTATAGGAGAAACGCCTACGCTGGCTAGTACCACCGCCGTTCGAACTGCCACCCAGCTGAAAGCTGATCTTCGTCGTGTTGGCTAGGTAGCCGTTGAAACAAGTAGACCACTAGAACTCATCTTAGCGACAATAAAAACCAAGCATTACTAAAAGAATATTAGGGAGAGAATTGCAATGCTTGTTTTGCGGATTGTGGCGAGACATCCGTATCTTGGATACTGAGATGCGTCAACAATTCTTATGATCTCGAGATGGAGGTTTGGCCTAAAGAAGCTGAATGTAGCTTACGTATGGCCTGGGATTCTTCGTTGAGAATTCGTATTTGCCTTGGAAATCGCTAAGGGCAGGGTCTACATCAACATCAAGCTACATAATGCAACATAGTCAGCAATTCTTGTCGGTTCAAACTGAACCATTGACGGCGCTCTAAAAGAAATAAGGTGCTCTAGGCCTACCAACGTAGCTGAGGCATAGTTTTTCACGATTGGGTAATGGAGTGGATAGGTGTTCGTCTCGTGTTCGACTACGAGGTCAACCTTAGCTCTGAGGCTGTGAAGGAGATTGCCCTTCGTTAAATTAAGCCTTCCCGTGTGCCATGTGACGCCTGAGATAGCGAAGCGAACACCGGTAGGCCAATCCTCAAACTCGACCGTCGCACCGCATCCGACAGAGGAGTTGCCGCCAGGATACCCGTGTGCGGGTGCTTCCACAGTCAGAGCAATGGGTGGAAAGCTTGCGGTGATGCTTTTCTCGTCCGATGCGAAGGCGACGTCGACACCGCTGACCGCATTGCAGATATATGCGTTCGAAGAGACAACAGACACCGAGTGGATCGCGTCCACTGCTGACGCCACGAAGACAGGAAGGATATACCTCATCTTGACAGTGATTTTTTTTCTCACGTAGCAGTTTATTCATGCGGTACAGACTGTCCTGTGCCTGCTTGGGAATGCTTTGTTTTGAGGGGATTTTTATGAGGTCGGGTTGGGGTTCATCGCGAGTAGCCGCCGGCTAATGTGTATGGAGTAACTATCTACACGTACCGTTTTATCCTCACGGGCTATATGTATTAATAATCTGCTGCATGGGCTACAAGTTGAGCCATTTCAAGCTCCTTTTTTCTAGGATGGGCTGAGGTTCAACGAGGACGACCCCAAATGATAACCTTAAAAAAGCTCTAGCCCTGCCATTAGCAACATGTTTAGATGCTACATAGTAGATGTATTCGGTCGATCGCAGATTAGCCACTACCACTAGTACCTAAACGGCAAGGGCCTCTAACGCAGGTACAGTTTCTCTAAACCTCTACGGCCGAGAAAGTGATATCCGGGAAATGGGGATGCATAGTCTAGATGTCTCAGCAAATTTCTTTCACAGATGGGAGGCCATTACCGAGCGCACTCTAACATTACCAATATCTTGTGTGTCATATACTACGCAGCAGCCTTAGCATGGCCAATGACCTCCTGTCTGGCCGATAATTTGCTAGGGATATTATAGCTAGAGATATATTAGGGAAATACATCATCGTTGTGTTCATTTAGATCATCTTCATTTGATATTGAGACAGGCTTATGCTTGTGTGCATGCTATGTGGGATGACGTCAGGCATGGAAGAATAAGTTGTGACGTCATATCCTAGCCCTTCGGTAGGACTTTTTTCGAGACAGACATGTATATAATACGTTCAGCACTGAATTGAAGCTGCTGAGAGAATTTAACATCTTCTAAATCTCAATTCAACTACCAGAACCATCTTGAACCGCCTTGATCTAAGATAATTGCTACTATATCATACATCCATACATATACATCCCTCATCAACGGAGCCTATACATCAAGGTCAAGCCCCACTTCAATTCCAATATGCCTCTCGATAACAACGATAACAAGGGGGTCACCGGCGCTGCTAAGTTCGTTACCAGCACGCTAGGCAATGTCGCCGGCGGCGTAGGCCGTACGGTGGGCAATGTTACGGGCGCCGCCGGCCGAGGCATCGGCGATACCATCACCAGCGCCACGGGGTCAACCGGGAAGCCCGTAGGGGACGCCATCAGCAGTGTTGGAACCGGCATCGAGAATGGCGCTAACAGCGTCTCAAAGGGCGTAGAGAATGCAGGACAATGGAAGTCGTAGGATCAGCGTTATACCTTAATAGCGAAACGCACGGCAGGCTGGTTATGGATTAAGGAGGGACTAGAAGAGACATTCTAGAGGATATTGTGCGAAGCCACAAACACAGTAATAAAGAAACTGTTACAGACCAACATGCGTTAAAATTAAACCCGCGTGCAAGTATTATCAACTTATCGCATATTCTTCATAGTCCCGCGTTAAGCGAATTGGGCAGTAACATGACGGTTTTAAGACGCCAAGTTTTTATATTTCATCGTATATGGATTTTTAGACTGCGAACTTCCAACTCAGAGCGCCTATGAGGCTCAAGTCTAGGCCCTTAGCTCGGCGTTGCGGAGATCGCCGGAGCGGGGATACAGCAGCTAACAGACTACATAGGTATGCTTAAATGGCAAAGACTACGGCTTTCTCTCTAATAACCGTTGCCAAATCTCATAATCGTCCCATATGAGCAAAACCAACCTAGGCCGTCTCTAACCATGGCTTCCTCAACGTACGACCCCGTGACCCTTCTCAGAGCTTTCCTCGCCACTATCGAGGACAAGGTCATCCCACTGACCTCGAAGGGGGTCTCGTCAGGCAATAAGCTCTTCGGCGCTGCAATCCTATCAAAAGCCGGCCTGGTGCCTATAACCGTGTCCACCAATAACGAGACCGCATCACCGCTTCTACACGGCGAGATCAACTGCATTCAGCAATTTTTCGCACAGACGTCTTTCCCAGACATGCTGGACGCGAGCAAACCGTCTTCATCACAGCGCCCGAACCCACGGGACTGCGTGTTCCTCGCCACGCACGAGCCATGCAGCCTGTGCCTCTCGGGCATCACGTGGAGTGGGTTCGACAACTTCTTCTACCTATTCACTTACGAAGATAGCCGCGACCTATTCTCCGTCCCGTATGATATCGACATCTTGCAGGAAGTCTTTAGAGTCCCTGCTGTTCCTGCCGTTGGCTCGGAGAAGGAGACACAGAGAGAAGACTTGGACGCGAGACCACTTTATAACCGGCGGAATAAGTTCTTCACAGCGCGGAGCTTTGAAGACCTAGCCCGGGAGATTGCAGAGAAACACGGCGAAGCGGAAAGCAAGAAGTGGGAAGATGAAATTAGGAGGATTAAGGCGCTGTATAATGGGTTGAGCGATACATATCAGGAAAGCAAGACGAGCGTGGTCGGCAGTGCAAGTTTCTGGAAATAGCAAGAACAAAAGCGACTATATGATAATTGAATTAGGGTAATGCAAGTACCATTATATGGACAGTAGGAATAAAATTATGCTGATATAATCCCATGAGACAAAGACTCAACCATGCCATACAGCTCAATTACCCAGATGCTTGAAACAGAGGACCGGGTTGTAGTTGTTGTGATTTCAGGAGTATGGAACTCTAACATTAACAATGATCCCTAGGTAGCCTACACTTCTCACACCACCTATATATTATGATGCCGCGCGTGGTAACACTACAGAGAATGTGCAATAAGATTCTGATCTACTCTGATGGCTAATAAGCTAATTGACGAAGAGCGTAGGGCGTTACGGCTACGATCTACTCAATTGAGAAGCTGAGCATCAAGAAGCCAAGGTTAGGAAGTCAAATTTGAATATGATACAAGGGATACTTCCTGCTAATGAAAGAGTGTTATATATGAGCTACTGAAAGGACCCTCTATAGCATCTCGCGAAAAAAAAAGAAAAACGTGTTGTCATAATTGCATAGCGCATTAACCAACAAAATTACCTAGACATTCTCTTTTTCTATATAGTGTGTCGGGTGTGTAGTGTTGACTAAAAATCCGCAGTTCTTTTAGTCAGGCAGATATAAGGTAGACTTCGTAGCAATGAACTTACCTTGCGCCCCCAGGATTTTCGTCTGGGCTCTTGCTACCGTCTAAAGCGAGCCGATATACCTTATCCGAGGTTAGGTGCAACATCACAGTTATTTAGCATGGTCGATACTGTACAGCAAAACCATACTATTCATCAATAGGCCCGCTGAGCTTTAGCATATTATGTACAGATGACTTCAACAATGTCCAATATGGGATTCAGCACTGGGTCGGCAAGACGTCTATATCGTATGGGTTCTCAGGAGAAGGTAATAAAAGCCGTGAAGACTATTCATCTCGCTTGCACTATAATGCGCTATGGTAATGCTGTTAAACCGCTCGCAGTATATGCACATTCATCTTAAAACTCTTGTCCATGAACGCCCCCAAAGCCTGGGCGAATAGCCAGACCGCATCGAAACCTTCAGCTCTCTCATCTCAGGCCCGATACCACGTGGATATGGTCTACTAAAGGAGCCTTAACCACTGACTCTTAACAGTAGCGGTTTCCAAACTACCATTTTGTCGGGTCTCGTTGGCCAGAGGCGGTGAATTTGAGATCTTTTGCTTGCCATCAATATTGTCGCATGGATGACGCTGTCCAATAACAGGGGCTAATATAGTGTTAGTATTCATCCTTAATGGTAAGCCATATGCAAATATTTCGGGGGCACCTAGGTAGGTAGGTGCTAGATATGGAGGCGGGGGACTCTGGTGCACTAACATAGCCATAAGAATTTGACCGCCTTGATGTCGCCGTTTTGGGGTTTGGCTTGCGGCTCGACAGATGAGGTGGCACAACCGGTGCCATTATGTGAGTTCCGGCAGTCTTGGTCTGTGGGCATTTTCACCGTATACGTGGGGGTTAATGTAAACAAAGTAATATCTTGAGAGTGTGTAACGGTAGTTTGGAATTCAGCGGAGGAAGAAGAATAAAGGCCATAAGAACGAGTTCGACATACGAGCGTAGTCTCCGAAGAGAATTACTAATAGCGTGCTTGCTAAAGTTAAAATAGTAAACAAAGAATCTAGCTGTTGCCGGGTTAGGTTTCGGCAGTTTAAACTTAACCTAGGTGCTTACAGAAGCACGCTGTTCGAGCACGGTCGAAGAGCTGAGTATTTTCGACAGTTTCTAGTAATCTATAGGTAGCATAGGTTTTACCTAGGAATCATAGACAGCGACTGATAGTTCTCCCTATTTTATATAACCCGTCCCCACTATCTTCCTGATCTATTCTACGTAGAGCGCTGATTAGTCAATCGCTCATCGATACAGGTGTGCCGTGTATTGTCTCCTGAGCAACAGGCCCCCTCAAGTTCGGTCTGTCGCTTTGAACTCCCTTGTGATCTAGCAGTGCTAGGCCCCCGTGAGCCCGATTCTGGGCCTGCCGGGAATGTCGAAGATAGGCTGGACTTTTGCAATATTTGTTGTAACAAGTCCCGACTGGAGCGCTTCCGCTGTTTGTCTACTCCCAGTGGCATCTCTGTCCACGATGATTGCACCGGCCGACCCCCGGGAATATACTCAGGTGTGTCATCTGAAAGAGGTATGAAACTATAACGATGTAATCCATCAAGGGGGTTCTTGGTTACGTCCCGGTGCTGACCATGGAGGCTTCTGGCTTTGTTTCTTTTGTGAGACGCCGCCACAAGGGGGGAGCCTAGCTTTGCTCTGTAGTTTTTGTGATCCTTAGTGGCCTGGGATAGCCGCTGGTCCGCGTACTCCTGAATATGCGACTGGTAGTCCCGGAACGGGGCTTGGTGCGGTAGTGTCGAAGTAGATTGGGTATCTCTCTCTAAAATTGGTAGCGCATCATAGATACAAACTCCGCTATGTGCGTCGACACCGTGGTGATAGAGGTCTGCAACCATTGCTCGGCGTTTGGCTGATTTGTCGTTTTCCATATCGCCAAATAACCCCAGTGGCGTCAACCAGTCACTCGTACAAGACCTCGATATAAGCTTGGGGAAGGAAATTATTGGAGTTTTAGCGGCTACGCGATTGAATTCATTCTTTGAAGGGCGCTGAGGATTCGGTTCGGATATGGACCGTTGTCTAGAATTTTGAAGTTGCTTTTCGAAGGGACTCGAAACGCTAGGGGGTGGGCTAATCCCGAAACTCACCTTTTCCACAACTCGAAGGGATGGCGGCCACGAGACATGGCGAATTTGAGGGTTGTATAGGGGTGAATGCCGCGAGGGTTCTAGCAACCCATACCCAGGTTTAGTAGCCTCTGTATCGTTGTCGTAGGCGCTATCTCGAAGCGAAGCGTCTGAGAGTAATTCCTAATCAATCTCCGTGATGCTCTGGCGCGATACTGTAAGAAATTAGAAGTAAGTTGTAAGTTTGAATCAATAACAATAATAGAATCTGAAGAAGGCATACTGTACGTAGTTTTTGGCATTGGACATGGGCGCCCGGATTTATCCAAGCCGTTAGCTAGGCTGAAGCAAGGCTGAGGTGAACAGATGGTGGTAGCCGGATCTGCGGCGGCAGACACGCCCGGGATTATGTTCTGTATGCGAAGAGTGGGCTTCATATATTTACTACTGGAGAATAGAAGAGATCGACAATCCGGCTGGGTCCCATCGTCCTGAATACTGCGGATACTAGCGATCACAATGTCAAGTATATCTGCGATGTTATCTGTAGTAATTAAATATTGATCCTCTTGTGATACTCGTAGATTGGGATAAAGGCCATCTGACTGCGTCGGAACTGACGATAGGGGCATGTCGTTTTCATTAATTACCGTCATAGCTGCTTCTCTAGAGTTGTCATTCTGTCGTCTTGCAGACAAAAAGGCACGGACATTGCATATGATGCCATCCATTCCCTGTTTGCTAATGTAATCATCAAGCTGTGCTCGGGCGATAGTAGGCGAGCGGCCCTCGAAATGACGCGACGCTGGATTTTGTTTTATGTCTGCCACTGAGCTCCCGCGGCGGGTCGTGATGACTGGTGTAGGAGGAGAGGGAAGCTTATCTATCGTAACATTCAAGTCGGTAGTAGAGGTAGATTCGTCGGGTGAGCCAGCCTCAAGCTGGATTGGCTCTTGGGATCGGGTGTGATTGACTCGATGGCGTATAGCAGTCTGATAGAAATGATGATGACTAGTGAAACACTTGTGTGGATTGGCGGAAGGCGTTAGCACGGACTCTTGTTCGCGACCAGACCACGGTGCAGTCCCCGTCGGAGGCGGACAAATTGGCACAAGTGGCTCTAAAGGTCCTACGGTAGAATTGACATCGTAGTTGGTTTGTAGTGCTGCAAGGTCTTTTCTACACTGGAGTTCTCTATCGTCGGGTAGTTGTCCTTGTTCATATGGCGTACTGAAGACACTCATGAGTCGACTAGCTGGTTGACTTGAATACGCGCTGAAGAATTGTTCGTCCTCCAAGCTTGTAAAGGATATGCGATCTAATGGAAGATATTGAACCATGATAGTAGACGATCATTGGATTACTATTTCTTCATATTCCAAACTCAACGACGGGCTGCTTGATCTCGTCTAGTTTTTAGCTTAGGTACGAATAGCGATATCAATTTGGAATTGAATAGGTAAAAAGGATGTTGGGGAGTCAGCAGAGAGTCCGGGAGATGATATACGACTAAGTAGTGATCCTGATACAGAGAATAAGCTTGCTGGTACCTACCAAAATACCCTTAGATCTCGGTTGAGGTAGGCGAATGTGGTAAACATCAAGGCTCAAAGGCAGGCACGTTTGTGGCTTGTATTTCTGTGGAACTGCTCTCCATAAGATGAAATCGATTGCCTTTACTTAACGTAGTTGGAACTGGAGCTCTTGCTGACATGAAATTGTTTCTCTTCGCGAATATGGATACTGCGGACGAGTTAGGTTTTGCATGGTACCTCGACATCTCGATATGCTAGCACCGTCCCTACTACTAGGTAGTGAAAACCCTCTGATATTCTATAACGTCTCGAATATATGGAGTAGTGCATGAGATAGGATTGGCTCACCAGATTATATACCTTACTCCTTAAGCAATATACGTGATTTGAACTGTTCGAGTGATGATGCGTACCGGTATAGGGCACTGCCCGAGATGCCAACCCACATGTGAGGTTATTATTTGCATTGCGTGTGCTATAACAACTCTTAGGAGTGGGAAGTCGGTATTCTAGTTCCGGGCTGGAGTTGCAAAGATCATTCGCAAGGAGATAAAAAGATTTCGATCGACCGGTCTTTGAAAGAAGCATATTAGTGTAACATTAAGTTCATTATACTACATGGATAATCGATATTTCGAGCAAGAAGTTCCCAAGGGTATCATAATTAAACGGCCAAAGTAGAGTGGGGATCCATCATTCATAACCAAATAGACAAAAATTGTAGATATGTCGTCTCAATTGCTTAATGCCTAAGCTTTGTGGACGGATGCGATAAACTACGCCTCCCAATGCATGACGCGAAGAAGCAGAAAATACCGATGTTTCGTGATATTGAAGAACAAGAAATGTGAGATCAAGCAGAATTCGTGGATCGCCGCCAAATCATAAATGCAGCTACAGCTGCACAAGTTGTCGCTCCAAGGGCAAGATAGAGGCTCGACCTGTCTGGTGGTGGCTCCTCGCTTTTGGGGAATGCGGTACTCGGATTTGTAGCTGCCTCGGCGAGAGCAACGAAAAGTTCTCCTATGCTATTCCATGTGACACTAACATGAACCGGTGTTCCCATCATGAGGCTCGAGGTGTACTGGTCGGGCTGCAGCTCGCATCGTTGGGTTGTCTTATCTCTGTCCGCCTTTAAAGCTGTGTATATCGAGGGTAGATCATCTAGATGTGGATATCGCTTTCGGAGTTCGACAATATGCGAAAAGGAATCCGGATCTGACGAATCGTATGTGTAGCAAATGAGATCGCAAGCGTCTAACTTGGTCTGGTTCTCTAGTATAGCGGGTTCCAACTCGCCAAGTTCCTCTAATATCAAATAACATTGCTTCCCGCCCGGAAGTTCAACGCTATTCACAGCTCTGCGAGGCTTAATGGTAGGATGATATAACCCGTCAAACGGTCGATTGAGGAATGAGTCCAGTAAGGACGATTTGCCGGCTCCGGCCGCACCGATGATATAGCATAACACCACGTTGCGTTCCACCTTACCAGGCCGCGTCCTCCTCTTGCGTGGTCGAGTCACCTTCAATGCCGAGGTTAGTGAGCCTCGGGGACTTGGAGGTTCAAATCCTAGATAAGCTAGATATTCCATTGTCGTTTTAGGCTCTAGGAAGGTGGTCATACTCCACTGGGCAAGCCAACCTTGCAGCGTGATGTAACCAGCTTCGTTGCGAACAGTCGAGGATGGAAACGAAGCCTCGACCCATGACTGAGGTGGTCCCGGAGTAGGAGCGAACAGTGCCTCCAGCTCTTGATCGTTCAAACCTCCATCATTGTCTTTATCAAACAACAAGAAAAGATCCATGAAAAAACGATATCCTGCGGGGCTCAGCTCGGCAGAGGCATATTCTGGGACATCGAATTTGGGATGGATGAAGCTATCCGCCAAGCTCAAGCTATCAGTATAATGATATTTACGTAGTATTACCCATATCGTCTCGTGGCGGCCCTTTTCCGCATACATCTTGTTCAACTGAAGGAAGCCCTTCATGCTGACACCTTTCTCGGTATTAGAACCAGGAACTGACTTCGAAATAGAGAGCTTGATATTATCGAGATCTTCAGGAGCCAAAGGCTTGTCGAAGCATTTGGCCTGGAAATCCTGGATTTCCCTGTCGTTCAAAAACCCATCTTGATCCTTGTCGCAGAGATAGAATACCCTTTTGAGGGCCGATACACAAGCGGGTTTGAGGCAACCCTCTTTATAATCAAAGAGCGGCGCAATAGGATGTGTGACGGCTTTTTGGCACAAGAAGAAAGTTTCATTGACGTTTGAGTGTTCTCGGGCGCTCGCGCGTATACAAGAGTCGATTTCACGGAATTCGCTCATGACGGGTAGCATCTCCTCTTCCACGACCTGGGAGGTGGGGTTCTCGGTCAGGTCAGATTTGTTGGCACATAGTACAACGGGGACATTGACGCCGAGCGAGCGGAAGTAGGGCATCCAGAAAAGGGCAACGCGCTCATAACTGTAGTGATCAGAATAGACCAGAAGAATGACGTTGGACTTGCGGATTTCCTTTCGGAGGGTGGTTCGGTCTTGTGGGCGCGCCGAGGTATCGACGATAGTAGTGGTGACATTTTCGGGCGTACCGATGCTGGGGGGGATGGTGATCTGGGGGAGAACGGGTTGGATCTTGTTGCTCACGAAAACATCCTTGACGAGCGAGGCGATGAGGCTCGACTTTCCGGTGCCTTCGTCGCCACAAACACAGATGCGGACTAGGCGATTGAGAGTCAGCACAGATTGAACACGATGGGGTGTGAGGGGCGGTTAAAGCAATAGAGCGCACCCGTAGCCATGTTGACGTAGCTCTGTAGCAATGTCAAGGTCTCTACCCAGTACTTATAACGGGGCCATCCCTAGATATACTAGGTACTATGGAGGTATAGAGGCCAAGGGGGCGAGGAGGATTACGGTATCCCTGTTGCTAGAGGCGACGTGACTGGAAAGAATATGAGGGCGATGGCGACGATAGGGACAAACAGACAACAGGAGCTGTGGTACGATGGAATGATGGAATGCGGGTTGGGCCTGAATGAAGGAGATGCGGACAGTAACGGTGATTCGACAGCAGGGATTGGAGGAGACCATCCGATTAGCTGGACAGCTGGACAGCTGACTCTCATAGGTGCAAATGTGCAAATACCCCATAACTTATAGGTTAGGTAGGTACCTTTATAATACCTCCTACTGGTCTCTGATAGGGACCTACGTACGTGTACATAGGTAGATACATAGGGAGGTGATAGGACCTCAGGAGGTACCTACCTAACCCAACTTCCTTTTCTAGGTACTACCTGTATAACATTATAGTACATATACACTTCATTCTTAGGGGGTTAGGTACATAGGTAGTTGGGAACAATGCACCTATAATGTAGGTCTCATCCAACAGAAACAAGGATCTCTCATACATGTATGTAATAACTTGGATAATATATCTCTACTTTACCCCACAACAGCGCAGCATAAGGCACCCCGGGTCGTGAGGCTTCAAACATAAGGGAGATCCCTGTCCACCATGTTTAGTGCTGCTAGGTACATTACCTAGGCAGCCTTCTACGTTAGGATAGGTCTGGTCTGGGTACCTAGGTGCTATCTATAGCGCACCTATTACATAGTACATACTAAGTAGTAGCAACACTCAGCAAGGATGCGATGCAGATGACCGAATTGCCCAACGACGACAACGACTCCTCCTCGAACTCCCTGTCTCCCTGTACATTACTGCTTCCCATTCGCTCCCAATTCCTCCGACCACCGTCTGCATAACTAAGTGCCATTCTCATATTCTCATACTCTCATACAAGCTTAATACCATAGCCAGCTCTTAAATATCCCAAGTACATTTTTTTAATGGTTCCTGCGTGAGTCTTATTAAACCCTTGCCGGCGCTGTCGTCATTAGGATAGACAAAAAAAGCTTGAGAAACCTAGATTAGACTTCTTGACAGCCCTCCGAAACCTACATCGCTTTAAACCTACGCTTTATACCTTCGTCGGCCCTTCATATTGTCTCTAGTCATGTTGTAAGCGCCCCTAGTGACGAGCAATTAACTCTATCTACTCACGCCTGCGCCCTCGTTGGCAATCAGTAGTGTATTGCCCCCTCCGCCAAGATATCCCACCCAGGCCGCATACAATGCTGCCGTCGCCGCCGGTCATGCGACCCCCATGATTGAGACCAACAACATATTATCGACTCCCGAAGATCAGTTTCTCGTTGGAGAGGGTATGCGCTTCGCTCCGTCCCCGCTCCGTCCCCGCTCCATCTCGCCCCCGTCTCGCCTCGTCCATCGCTAGATCGACGGTCTTCAGAACCCACTACTGAAGCTCTGCAATAGGAACCTATGTGCTTAAAGAAGATTTGCTCCTCGCAACACCTCCTCCTCATCCTTCCGAGGCCCCCGTTATCAACCCAAACCCGCTCGCCACAAATCCCCAACCAGCCACCGCCGGCACCAAAGTCTCCCTTGTGAGTCTCGACGCGCGGCGGCCTCCTCCTACCTTCTATAAGCTCGCTGCCACAGCGACTCTACCCGGCAGCATAGCCGAACACCCGAGCGAATGGAGGCTGTCGAACGATGCCAAGCTGAGTAGCGATGGGGAGGGTCGAGGGACATCATTTAGCGATGTCGGCGCCCCCGGCTCTGCTACAGCCGTGTCTGCCCCGGCGTTTGGCGATGGGAATGCGCTCCTCGCTCCTGAGCGGTTCAAGGATCCGAACAAACGCCGGAAACCAAAGAACAATATGACCAAGAGCAATTCATCCTTCATCTCGCGTGTAATCATCAATGAGGCTTTCTCAAAGAAGATGGCAGACAGGCCAAGTGACGGCATATTCGTATTTGCAAACATCAATCGCGCCTTCCAATGGCTCGACTTATCATCTCCTACAAAGGCTGAGTATTTGACCAAGATCCTGTTCACCAAGGCCCATTGCCTCAGTCATGATGTGAATTTAGTTACAAAAAGCTCTACCCACCTAGACATCATCATGGGGTTCTCTACGGGCGAGATTATCTGGTGGGAGGCTGTATCTCAGCGATATACGAGACTTAATAAAAACGTAAGTAGTATGAACTCGTAGTCGCCAGCTAGAATTAACCCGTGCCACCTAGGGTGTCATCAACAAGACTCCAGTATCGCAAATACGCTGGATTCCCGGAGCCGAAAACCTCTTCTTGGCGGCACATATGGATGGCTCGCTAGTCGTCTATGACAAGGAGAAAGAAGACGCCGTTTTTAACCAAGAGGATGAAGAAGCCCAGTCCAATGGCGAGACTACGCCCCCTAATATTAAGCCTTCAGATAAGATATTAGTATTGAAGTCCGTCCACTCGAAAAATCAGAAAACCAACCCAGTTGCTGTTTGGAAACTCTCAAATCAACGAATCAATGCCTTTAACTTTTCACCAGATAATCGGCATCTAGCTGTCGTTTCAGAAGACGGAACAATGCGGATCATAGACTATCTTAATGAGGAGTAAGCAGCTCGATTCTTGCACAATAGCATCTTCAAAAACGCTGATACGGGATGTAATAGATTGCTTGGCTTATATAACGCATATTATGGCGGATTTACCTGTGTCTGCTGGTCCCCAGATGGTAAATATGTCCTAACAGGAGGACAAGATGACCTAATTTCCATTTGGTATCCCCAGGAGACGACACTCGTAGCACGGTGCCAAGGACACCAATCGTGGGTGACCTCGGTTGCTTTTGATACGTGGAGGTGCGACGAGAAAAACTACCGCTTTGGCAGCGTAGGGGAGGACTGCCGATTGTGTTTGTGGGATTTCAATGTAGGAATGCTGCATAAACCGAAGATTGTGAGTTTCTGTATACCCGTGATTACGTCTATTTGCTTAACCTTTAGTCGTCGCACCGACAACGCAGTTCAATCTCGTCTCGTGTACCAACCCTACACCGCGCCGAAATCCAGGGTACATCACCGGGTAGAATACGCCCAGGGTCGACCATTTCGGTTGCAGACGGAGATGAAGCAGGAATAGATATCAACTACCCCGTCGAGCCGCGGTCCAACGTGGCAATACTACCCCCTGTGTTGACCAAGATTGCTGACAAGGACCCGCTAAGCTGGATCGCATTTACTGAAGAATCTATAATGACTAGTTGCAAGTCGGGTGAGTTCAACTCATGAACCGGCCGTGAGTTATGCTGACATGAGTGAAAACAGGCCACATCCGAACCTGGAGCCGGCCATCAGATTCTCTTACAGACGTTATATAGGTAGCTGCCAGTGTATTCAAATGTTTAGCAAAGTCTGGTTGGCAATTTTACCTCTCACAAGGCACTAAATTATGTCGACCTTCCAAACTCATAAACGCGTAAAAAGACTTCCAAGGCCTAGATCTAATGCCTTTTAGTGAAGGCCTATGATTAACCCGGCGACCTCTCTGGACCCAAATACCAGCCATAGCACCCTATCAAACAAAGATCATGTTCAATTTTGTATGCGTCACAAGCCAGCTAGCGGCAACAATGCGTAGCCAGTCTGTCAAATTCTATCGCCTTTAGACAGAAGTGGTAAGGTTAGGGTGCGGCCCCTAGATGGAGACGGAGTCGATCCTAATACATTATGCCTAGTGTATTGTAGTGCCGGTATTGTAGTGTGATATGTTCGGCACATAAACAGTTGCTGTCTAGAATGCGTAACTCTACCCTACCACACGCAGACCATAATTTTGCATTAAAAACTAGTAGACAGTGGTCAGGCGCAGGTATATAGTTCCTTTTGATATATATATGGGGGGAGAGAGGGAGGGAGAGGGAAGATTCTGTATAACTGTGAATACATGAAACTTGCGTACCTAGTATCACGAACTCTATGCTACTAGAAAATATGAAAATTTTTGTAAATTGATGAGTAACGCTAGAAGTGAGGTGGGCACCCTAAGAGACTAGGTACAAGTATCGTAACGTATAGTAGGCTAGGTAGTGTGAAGTGATCAACTAGGATTTAGATCTGATAAGATAATCTGATCAGATAATCCGATGAATGCATATTATTCAAAGGGTGTCTCCATTACTTTTACAACATCAATAAAGGTACCTAATTCATAAGTCTCTGCCATATACGTACTTGGTGGCGTGCCATAGTAAATGGAAGAGCCCTATCATTTGTCCTCGGAATAACAGCCTATAACGACCCCATGTATGTAGTTATTACAGTTAGATACCAGCGAAACCTTTGAGACGTTTCTAGAATTCTCTTTTTATCACTGCCGTCAAAATTTGAGGCTACGAGACCCGCCAAGATCTGGACCACACCGGGAAACCCCGCACACCGTTTGGCTCCTATCAGGCGGTACCGATCAGTCCTTTTTCCTCCTAGAACAATGACGAAGTTTCTCTGACATTGCTTGACGAAGTTTGGCAAAAGCTTAAAATGTTCAAACTCGTCGATCCGAGGATAATAGAGCAAAACTCGGAAATTGGCATCACTAAGATCAACGCCAAGATACATACCCTAAAGTCTTGTTTTTTGTGTGTGCCTCAGTCTCCCACCTTCCTCTGCCGGTAAACACATATTGGAAGCTGACTCAGTTAGGCTTCCCACTTCCCGAGGCACTCCTCCTCTTGTATTGCCCATACCTACTGTTTCACATCCTTGCTTTGTCACTGCACTTAAAATTGCGCTGTCATATTTCTCACCTCATCTAGTAACCTACTTGTGGTCATTGGTTATGTTATGGGTAGCCCTAGCAGAACTAAAACGCTTGGTATCACTATTTCCTTAGTTCTAGTTGCTCCAAGTACGCCTTCTCCTTGTCTACGTTCCTTTCAAAGGACAAATTAGTTATTGAATTACTAATGCTACCCGCGCCAATGATAGAACCCGCCTGCTTAGAAAAAAAGATTGAAACATAGGCTTAAGAAAATGGGAACTGAGGCAAAGCAAATGGCTGACCTTCGGGGTTGGGCCAACAACTCGACGGACTTGTTGGGCGACTCGACTACTTTGAAAAAAATATAATGGCAAATCGAATAGATGTTGCTAACCGGCTTCGATATACAAGAGGACGCGCGGAATTTGGACTAGGTCGTTTAGACGGCATACTTACCCCCACCGTCTTACCGATTATGTGTGTAAATCCGCAATGATCGTCGCATATCGAGTCTTGCGCGAGCCCAGAACCGCGCTCTCTCGTGGCGACGACCTTCCCTTACACGGCAAGCTTCGGGGAAAGGACCTGCTATAACAGACATTACGTAGAAAACCACACACAAGTCTAACAGGGCTCTGCCGAGGTCGCTCGAGCGGCGTCATAGGATCCTCGTGGGGAGACGGACCTACGTGTGTAGGCCATAAGAAGCGCTCTTACCGCCAACGCTTGAATCGCGAGCGAAGAGCCGATGGGAAAGCCGATCTAGCTTCATTACCGAGCGTTATTAGGACAAGTCCCTGTCCCAGCTTTCACTTCGCGCCCCGGTTAGTCCCGGTACTTACATGGCGTACTTACATTGGCATGGAGTCGTCCGTGATTTAGTAGAAGTTTAAGTCCCTCTAGGGACGTGGGCTTATATAGTAGGCCAGAGATGTTTTGGGTTCTCTTTAGATGGATCCTTGGTGGTGATCACCGCGCACAATCTTGATATCCAATACTCATGTACGTGTTATAAAGGCAGTGCCCCAATGACCTTGGCCCCCCTCTCCCTACTTTCTCAAATATTAAGCGCGGCAGCTACCCGCCTTTTTTTTTTCAAGATGGATGGTCTCTACCACTTGATGGTATACATTCTCCAGAGAGCTATTCTCCCAGTAATACTTATCGGGATCACGATCTACTACTTTTTCTTCCGTCATGTCCGCTACCCGCGAAACCTTCCGCGCCTCGGCGCCGAGGAGGGCATTTCGTGGGAAGACATAAAGAAAAAGTTCGAAAGTGATTGTCTCTCCGTTTTCGAAATGGCTTATCAGAATGTGAGGGTTCTCGTTGAGTTTCTTGGTGGAGTTACTAATAGAGGCCTTCCTTGTTTTGTTCGATAGTATTCCAAAAAGGACCGCTCTGTTCTGATCCCCGTCTTCGGCCCAAATGAAGAGATCCTCCTGCCACCGAGCGCCTTAAACTGGCTGTGCAAACAGCCAGACTCCCAGATAAGCTCGCTTGCCGCCCAAATTGACGCTATCCAACTTGGATACAGCTTGGGTAACAAGTATGCGTATGATCCTTGGGGCGGGTATGTGACCAAGGCAGCCTTGAATAGTATTATGGAGTACTCTTACGAGGCCGTTTACGACGAGGTCCGCGCGGCTGTGGACGCCTGTCTAGGAACAGACACGGACACATGGAAGGAAATCGAGCTTTTCCCGACTTGTCGCTTGATCGTTGGGCGAGCAACCCAGCGATTAACTCTCGGCGATTCCCCTTCAGGGAATCCTTTATGTAAGTGCAGACGAGATCTCGCTCTACCAGTCTCTAACGCGTGACGCACTTAGGCCAGGACCAGGACTACATAACGAGCTGCTATGGTGTATTAGACGGCATGCTAGAGGTCGCAGGCTATCTCGCAAACACGCGTAGGCCTTTCTGGCCAATATTCGGCCCCTGGGCTAGCCGACCCATGTCCAAGAAGATTAAAGACCTAGTGACACATCTTAAGCCGCTATATGAGGAGAGGATGGGAATGATAAGGAAAGGTACTGAAGCTGGTAGCCAGACACCGCGTGATATTCTCCAGAAGATCCTATCGTATGCCGTGAAAGAGAGGCCACAGGAGGCGAAGAGCCTGGATAACATCACTCGTCGGATTGCGGTCCTCAACTTCGGCACCATGCACCAGACGACCATCACGCTTCACAACCTCATTCTCAATCTAATCGGCTCGGATGTAGAGTACGACACAATATCTGCTCTCCGCGGCGAGGTGAGGGATGTACTAGGAGACGGCGAGGGAGCCTGGAGTAAGACTGTGTTAAACAATATGGTGCACGCGGACAGCCTCGCCCGCGAAACCATGCGGCTGCACTCGTTCATCGGCCGCACCGTTCAGCGTCTGGTCATCGCACCGGAGGGCGTCGTGGCTCCCGATGGCGTCCGCTTGCCGCATGGCGCCATGGTGTCCATCCTCGCGCACCAGGCGCAGACAGATCCCGAGACATTCGAAGACCCGCTCACATTCCAGCCCTTCCGTTTCTCGCGCCCGCGGGGCCAATCGAAAGATGTCCAATCAACGTTCGTCTCCACCTCGGCGAGCTACCTCGGCTTCTCTCACGGACGGCACGCGTGTCCGGGCCGGTTCCTCGTCGACACCGAGCTCAAGATGATCACGGCCTACCTCGTACGCGAGTACGACTTGGAGTTCCCCGAGAGTTACAAAAAGCAGCGGCCGCAGAACCAGTGGTTCTCTGGGTTCGGCATCCCGCCACTGGATGCTAAGATTAGGATCAGGAGAAGGAAGGCCTAGGACGGCGGACCGGGCCCCTATGTTTAGTCTATCAAAAGACTTCGGCATGCAACAGGGTGGTAGGTTCCCACCGTTGAAACCAACTCTGTTTGTGAATTCGCTGCAAATTGTCACGACAGGGAGGGATGCGGACTATGTAAGGCGGACTGGCTTGTGCGACTAGTCTTGGGATGTTAGGGTTTAAAAGTTATCTATTGAATTACAAGGGCAAGGGATGGATGTGATTTCAATTTCTACAAAGGTTCCCTGTACGCCAGAATCTTCTCCTGTAGTGTCCCGTCGCGGTTTTGTCATGCCATAGGGCGGATTACTCAACTGGTCTATTTCAGGCCTTTGAGAATTTTGAGAATGCGAGCGGCAACATCTCTCACCCCTGCCGGAGGTCTCAAGTTTGTCAATCCACATAGCCCACAGTGAGCCCGTATCGTACACGTACACAATCATCCACATAAGTGCGATTGGCAGACTGTGTACTGATGAACTTGCCACGGAGGCTCTGCGCACATCAATAGAGCGGAATAGGGATGGCGGGATCAAGGAGTTTCTCGTCCGGGTTATAATCAAACGTTACACTAGCTGGGCCCACGGAGCTTCGAGGTATCTCGCTGCATCGATTTTTTAATCCCTTCTTAAAATCCTCTTTTTTTTTTTTTTGGCCATGAAAGAAAATAACTCGGGTACTTGCAGTAGACAGGGTGAGAATATCGGGCTGGGAACGGGGACAACGACTAAGTGGAACATACTAAATTTTCACTGCCGGCCAATCTCGAATCCACTCCTGCCCACCCACTCGCTTCACTTGCTATCTGTGTTCCACATCTATGAAGCACCTAAACTAACCGAGAAGAGTCTATCGGGCTCTGGATGATGCCGGGGCGGGCTTGTGGCCTATGTGAGTAGCGTAGAACATGGCGAGGCTTAGCCTGCGCCAGCTAATGACAAGATGTCACCTTATCTTTATAGCACCCTGGCTCGCTTTTAGTATGAGGCTCATGTGCTCGACTCCCTAGTCTCATTGGTTCGGAGGTTACACTAGGCAACCGTTCGTCAGTCGGTCTGGAAAGGAGGCATTCAAACTCGTTGAGTTATTTATTGCGGTACAGGAGGCTCAGTTGGTTAGGTAGCAATGGGTCGAACTCTGTTGGAAGTAGTGTACCCGCAAAGAATAGGACCGATGAAGCACCACACGAATTTTAAGCTCCTGGTACTTGATGACTTTGCTAGAGAGTAAAAAATTTGAGTAAAGAGGCAAAGCAAATAAGGTTTTAAAGAAGTTAAGCATAGTGTAAATGGGAAACGAGCCAGTTATAGGGCATGGTAAGCGTCAGCATAACAAAGTAGTAATTTAGTGTAGATACACGATCGGTTTTACTGTGTGTTAATGGCTCGCGAGCAAATGGGAATTGAAGGCTGGACCTGATCGCCAAGGTTCGGCAGCGCCCGTCATGTCACGTCATGTCACGGACCGCATAACCGCATCACCGCATCACCGCATCACCGCGTAAGGAAACAGGCAGTTTCGGTGATTCGCCGACACGACTCTGACTGGCCGTTATCTCGGCCAGAGTCGGTCTAGAGTTTGAGTCTCCATAGAACGCAGGAACAGGTTTTTCTCTCTCCGTCTCGTTTGGTTCATACCATGATCGACCCATTTCGACAACTAGTGTAATCTCATGGTGCTATGTAGCCACTGATGTATAGGGACGACCGGCTTAATGATTTGCCTGCTCGTGCATCAGGTCCGCATCAGGCTGAGGACCAACAGCTGCAAGTCGGTATACAAGCATAGGTGTATATTATCTTGCATACAAGACTCCATATTTTTTTTTCTGTCGAGACATGACATGCTCCCCCCAATGTCAGCTGCGTCGTTCTGCGTCGTTGGCTGCTGATAAACTCAAGGTTCATGCGCTTCGGCTTGCCTATTCCGTAAGCCAAGCTGCCTGTCGAGAAGCAATGAGCAATGCCGATAGTCGTTAGATGGATGGGCTATTGCAAACAAACCGTAGGCAAACACGTGCGGTTCATCAAGCAACAGCACTACGATTCTGTCTAGATGGTATCGCATGTGGTAGCGTCTCAACCTAGGCTACATTCATCATGCCTGCATTGTTACCGTATATATCGTGCATGGAGATAATTTACCTGTTTTGTACGTCTGGATCGCGCAATTCACACGTCTTGGCTGCGCCCATACAGAGACGGTGCTATGTAGATCGGTACTTACCCACTTATAGAAACTTCGAAACTTAGCTATCTATAGCAGTGCACTATAGAAACCTAGTGTGCCTACTATACATGCAGGTTCGAGCTACCCACTCATGTTTCTAGCCTCTAAGCCAGCCTCTATCCTATACATCTAGATGATGGGATACACATGATACAAATAATTTCATGTTGAACTTCCACATATTAATCAGCTGGAATGATGGGTGTCTTTGAATACGATCCGTGTACAGCTAACCAAAGGTATACAACACCTTGGTCTGCCTTCCACCTATTTTGCGTTATGGGTCCCAAGCAACGCCTACAGCCTTAGGTATAGTACCACGTACCTATTAACCGGTTACCCCTCCACTGAAGACGGAGGGGTATGTAGGTGCCTACAAGGTACCCTAGCTCTGGACATATTACCCCTGCAGCTGGTCCAGCTGGTCGCTAATCGCATTTCATCCCACCCTGAATTGGTATGGAAATGCTTGCATAGGTCACATAGGCGGTACCTACCTAGGGTAAGGAAGTACTTCTTACTATTATTCCTTTATCTGGGTACCTGGATGGATAGGTTATGTACTAAGGCTAATATAGACCACGCGCACTGTAACTATGACCCCCTCGGATGTCGCCGTAGTCAAACCAACCACTTGATAACTTTTCGTGACCTGATTACACATGAATGGTAGATAGGCTTAGGTGCAGCTCTGGAGACTACTTACTTTAGCTTCAGTAGGTACTTGTTAGTAGCAACAGAGCGGGCCGCCCTCTGGTGCCACCGATTTCCTGTTTACCTTAGACTAGAGCCGACAGTAGCCCCCGGCTTCCCTCCCCTCCCCCCCGAACACGGCGCATCTTTACGAGGTAGCTAGCTCTTTTATTAAACTCGTTGTTTCATGACTGTGACTGTCCTCTGCATTTTCATCCCAAGATACCGTGTCACAAATTTTCAAAACTCTGTTTGCTACTGGCGTAATAAGGGGGGACGTATTCCCCTAAAAATCCCTTTGCACACTGCATTGCGGCTTCCTACTCTTCCCTTGCCGCATTCCAGCGCCTCCGCGTTTTACGGCTTACAACATCAGAGCCGATTCTCCATGCTATAGTGAGACAACCGACAGACCCCGATCCTCCCTATATTCCAGCCTTTTTATCGACGGCGGTCTTTTATTTAACTGCATAATAAAAGAGAGAAGAAGGAAAAAAAAAGAGAAGAAGACGGAGACGGAAAACGAGGACGCAGGAGAAAGATCAGTACCGGTCCAGCCATTAAGGGCGTATTTATTTCTGGCCACACCTTGTCGGCGTCGCCGTAGCACGCCGTTTTGCCATCTCCAAAATTGGCTTTTTATGAGCGCGATTTTGAGTACATGACTCGCCTCACCACCGCAGGTCCCGTGATTTGTCCGAAGATTACCTGTCAGCTCGTTTAAATCTTCTACAACAGCATTTTTCTCTGGTATACCAACACTCACATAGAGAGGACGACGGAAATGCCATCGTTTAACCCATTCGCCTCGGTCGGGAACCGGCACTGCTCCCTTTTTGAGATACGGTGAGTTCGAGTTCTTGCCGGAATTTATATAAGGTCATGATCACATTGGCTGACTCGTGCACAGGCTTGACAACGAATTCATTGTGTTTCGTGGGAACGACCACGAGGCATCTGGTCAGCTTTTGAAAGGTGTCGTCGTTTTGTGCCTCAGGGAGTCTCTAAGAGTGGAAGATGTCCATTTACGACTTACAGGTCATTGCCGGATAGCCTGGTTGGATGGTAGACAGACCCCATCAGGTATCCATAATCAGAAAGTTGATCGAACGACCGCTATCCTAAAGCACAATTGGACTCCTTTTGTGGGAGAAACGAGCCATCACAATGTTCTTGCGCCCGGGAATTATGAGTGGCCATTTGAGATCATGCTTGCAGGCGACACACCTGAAAGCGTTGAAGGTCTCTACCAAACAGGGATCACTTATCTCTTCAAAGCGACCGTTTCTCGCGGCAAGCTAGCCAAGAATCTCCATGCTTATAAAAGGCTACGAATTATCCGGACGTTGGAACCTGCAGCTTTGGAATTGAACCACGCCATGAGTGTTGAGAACGTGTGGCCGAACAAGATCGAATATTCGGTCGCCATTCCCCAGAAGGCAGTTGTATTTGGTAGCAATGTGCCGCTCGAAATGCGCTTCACCCCGCTACTAAAAGGCTTGGAGATGGGAAATATCGCAGTCAAGATGTTCGAGACACAAGAATTTACGACGTCCGGGCTAGGCCACCCCATGAGAATGCATAAACACGACCGTGAAGTGGCAACATGGAATATAGAGGTTACACGAGAAAAGCATTGGCAAGATATAATCGAAGAAAGCGGACAAGAAGGATGGGTGGTCAACCAGGAACTGCCGTTACCGAAGAAGCTTAACCGGTGTATACAAGACTGCACGGTCCAAGGGATCAAAATCAGGCACAAACTAAAACTGACGGTTGCCCTTAATAACCCAGACGGTCACGTTTCCGAGGTATGATCTCACATTGTACGCCCATATATGCGAACGGTGTCGACTAACTAAGGTTCTAGCTCCGTGCCACATTACCCATAACTATCTTTATTTCACCGAATATGCCATTAGATGACGAGGGAAATCTCGTTACACAATCGCCCGGCGTGGCCGACGAAGCCTTAGACGAGCATAAGAATTTGGCGCCTCCCGGATATGGTCAACATGTACTCGATCAGCTTTACGACGACGTGGATATTAGTGGTCTCATGACACCAGGAGTGCAGAGCGGTCTGAGCACCCCGTTCTACAGTCATTCTCGGGCTGGGTCGTCGGAGAACCTGGCAGCTATTGCTCATAGTGCTGCAATCACCCCTGCTGCTCTATCGTCTAGGTTACAGAGCATGTCGTTGGATGAGCACCACGGAAGCAGATTCCACTCGGCACACGACTCTGGATCAGGCGCCATCACACCTCATCATCTTCGTGATAGCGGCCACGCCACAGATACATCATTGCCTCACTCTCCTGAACTGTCTCGGCGTACAAGCGAGGAGGAACATTCTAGACACTCAGGTCACGAAACACCACCAGTCCATACCGAGTTTCCGAGTATGGAACAACTCAGCAAAGTTCCGAGTTACACAACGGCAACAAGAACGCCTCTTCCAAGAACGTATAGTGCTACGGAATTTCTCGTACTTCCGGATTATAACACAGCAATGAGCGCCCCGAGCTCTCCTACCCGAGTCGTCGTAGATCCGATGGAAGTGACCGCTGAAGGCTCTAGGGCAGAAAGACAAGGTGGCGAATCTAGCAGGTCGAGAAGCGCATCAAGCACGAGCCGGAACCACATCCATGGATTCAGCTTCTTGCCAAGTCATGCTGCCGTTGGTGGACACGACGGCGAGCGACGATTAAGGCTGCTACAACACAGGGGTACTTCTTGAACTTCAACAACAGTAATATAAGTTCACTCACTTCAGAGCTTACTGCTTAAGTAGCAGCTAAGAATCACAAACACATCATCATTGCGGCGTTCGGGACGTATCTATGACATACATCAGGCATGGTTGGAGTTTGGCGATAACACAGGGTCATTACGAATAGAAATAGCGGATCACCACACTGGCGGCATTTTTCCTGTTTCGCTTTGTCTCTTCCGGATAATAATAGCATTAGATACGTACAAACAGCACATGTTGTATAAATGCAGTAGCAATATCCCTTGATCCATTTGCTTACCACCCCACACCAGCGATGTCTTGGCGTGGGATCAGGACAAGACGAATTCGAGCATCAGTTTCTCAATAATATAGTACAGCTCTCCATAATTTACCCTGAAACCACGCTTTCCCAAGAATCGAGTGTGAAATTTAGAATACTGCGTAGGGAAAAGAGAGGGGTAGGGGGCGAAATCGTTCAGTAACAGAGTCTTGGGTGGCGTAACAGTGGGTGTGTACAGAGAGGGTTTAATCGCACTTGCACCCGAGATACACTACCTATTCCGTTAGGTCCAAGTAGCTAACCCCACTGACGTCACCCTTGGGCAGTACATAGATGCCGTTTCGGGGATCTTTGACCAGAGCGGACAAAAGAACCTGCTCAGAACCTGCCCAAAGACCAATACTGCAAATGCTGCTCGAGGAACTTAGTGGGCCAGGAAAAGAGTACATTTTCAGTGTATCCTTCAATAGTCGGACCAAGAAGCATCTCCCGCAGGGGGGGATCATTGAAGATCGATGACCTCAGCGTCTTTATTTCGTTATTTTGTTATTCCGTTATCGCTACCTGCGTCTTACCTACACTACGGGCAGTGTCATAGGAGGCCGTCCTCTTCGTCTAGCTACTAGGTAGTGTCAAGACTGACGGGGAAGTCTGTTGGGGAGAGGGGAAGCTGGATATGTGCTAAACTTGTTCCGGGTAGGCCAATCCAGTGTTTCTTGGCTACAATTTCACAATAGCACCTATCGCAATGCAGCCGGTACCTATCGTCGGCCTCTTGCTGTTTGTTGGCCAGCGCGCTACCATGCTAACATCGTCATTTTCGATGACTAGATAGATATAATTTATTTCCCGCGAGCCAACCCCCGCGTCGGGACTCTTAACGACCCCGACCATTGAACTACCTACCTAGTACCGAGCCAACCCCTTAATACACCGCTACCGAACAAGTCCCTTGTCTACCGCTGTTTCGACACTTTCCCCTACGTTTCTCCATCCCACCAGCAAGTCGCACCATCCGGCAACGACCGAACACGACGCCGCCTCCATAACACCAAGGCCATTTCGGCAAATTGACTAGCCAACGCCACTATGAGTGGTGATTCGAAGACGATGCCTCTGAGGCAGGGCACGACATTCGGCGACGAAGCCATCCCCGAAATCGACCCAACCACTGTGCGTCCCACGCTCGTCGTCCTTTTGCTGTTGCACTAATACGTGTGAGCAGACCGCTGGACTACTCACTGAGAGGTTGCAAGCGTGGAAACATGCTGTTGTATACCTAGAGGATTATGTCGGCGCTGTGGAGAAGGTGCATAAGCTTCATGCCAAAGAGTATGAGAAGGTTCTTAAGACGATCTCTCATCCCTTGAGAGAGGGTCATCATTTTGACCAGGGTCTTGGCGGCGTTGCCGGCTTTTTCGAGAACATGCGAGTAAATACACAGGTCAGTTTCTCAAACCCACCATTATTGCTCGGGAGCCACAGCTGATTGTTAAAGGCATTAGTAAACTCCAACACCGAGACTGAGAGGACTCTGAAAGGCACCGTCCTCCCAATCCTTGAGCGTCTACACAAGGAGATCAAGGCTAAACACAAGGAAGTTTCTCACGGAGTAGAAAAGGGTGCCAAGGAGATCGAAAAGGCTAGAAACGCTACTCAGAAGCATATAGAGCTGCTCGGACAACATTCGGCGTCATTCGAGTCCACGGGTGGGAAATTAAACCCTACCGATGATCCCTATGTACTCAAGCGTGGTGTGCTTCATCGGCTGAACAAGCAGATTATCGCAGAGAATAATCATAGCAACGATCTCCTCCATGTTCAAGATGGGTTCCAGGCGTTCGAAGCTCACGTTATCCTGGTTATCCAAGAAGCGATGGAAGCTTTCAATCAAGTTGCCGGCGGCCAGGCTGAAAAGACGCGAGCCCTTTACGCTGACATGCTTAGTGCCGCACAGCGTATTCCGGGCGATTTTGAATGGAAGGGGTTCAGCGAGCGAAATGCACACCGTCTTGTGAATCCAAACGACCCTCCAAGAAGCCTAGATGCCGTTACTTTTCCGAACCAGGGCCATACCTCGACTAAACCGTTGATCGAAGGGAGCCTTGAGCGCAAATCTCGCAATAAGCTCTCTTGGGGCACTCAATCGGCTTACTACGTTGTCACACCGGCAAAATATCTTCACGAGTTCAAGGATGATGACAATCTGCAGCACGATCCGAAACCCGAACTGTCAATCTACTTACCTGATGCTGTCGTTGGTGTGCCTAGTGGGGACAAATTCAGTGTCAAGGGGAAAGATCGAGGCAAGAGCTTCAGCAGCAAGCTCGCTGGAACTTCGGAGCTTTCTTTCAAGGCGCACACACCAGCCGATGCACAGAAGTGGTTCGAGGCTATTGGTATCGCCGCTGGCGCCACCGGTGGTGCATACGAAAGCACGCCGGCCTCGCCAGTAGTGGGAGGGCCGGGCTCTCAAAGCTCGGCGAGTTCCAAGATTTCAAAGGTTGACGCCGGACACAAGGAGCAAGAGGCTGGCATCACTGGCGGCGAGACTGTGAGCAGCCCTACGGCTATGTCGCCAACAGAGAAGGTTACTTCAGGCCCTACTACTCCTGCGACCGAGGAGAAGAAGGTCGTAGGTTAGAAGCGTAGCGTTTGGACAACTCCCCGTTCCCGGCAAGGTAGCCTCAGCAAGCCAAAGCCCCATTTTGAGGCACTCCCAGAGCTACCTAGCCGGGGCTCCAAGAGAAGTTTCTCGGTCTGATTTGCCAAATATGGTTAACCTCGCCGGATGTGCATCTGGTCTCTCTATTGTCAGGCGCTCAGCCAACCCCTCCTTTGCCTGTGGTTTTCATTTGTCGTGGATGGGAATTTGATGATCGGTCCATTAGGACGGGATGGGTTGGGTTACAATGCAGATGCTGCTCTAGGCGCGCACAAGGCAACTTCAGGCGGAGTGCGAGGCTCTGCGCTAGGCAGACGTAACCATATCAGATAACATAAGATGCTGGTCCTAAGGAATCATCCGACCGATCAACAAGGGGGCTATGGCTACGATGTCGCAGCAAGCAAAAACAGCTTCCCGCATAGCTCGACACCCCGAGGAAGGGCGATGGCGCAAACGACGGACATGGAATTGGAAGTTTTTGTCGTTCGTCTCAATTTTTTTTTTTGGCTTTTCCCATCCTGGCACTAATACCTATCTATCATATTCGTCACCACGACTAGTTTCCTCAGGTTGCCCGGTTCGTCTTGGCGCCATTATTCCTTCGTCGGTCAATTGCGGCCGTTTAAAATATAGTGTGTCTTTTTGATTCTTGCCATGCTAACCAATATTACGGTGTTCCGGTACGAGTGAGACTTCGGTCCCGGGGCGACCAACCGAAAAAGGGCGTAACAAGAATGCTCACTCGTCTTAGTTGATTCGTCCCGTGCAGTCTACCCTTCTTTCTTCCCTTGCCATATGCCAGCTCCGCCTTCTGCTTACCTCCGGCCGCGTGTATTAAACATGGATGTGTATTATTATTGTTGTGCTTATACCTATGCCTTTTTATACGCGCGCTCGCTTGCGATTGCATATATGTCGGTTGTTCCCCCTTGCTTCTTTTTATATACCTACCTACTACGGTCGGAGATAATACCTATCACACGCTAACAAGCCGCCCGGATTTATTGGAGGCTCAATCACAACACAACATTTCATAAAAATTCCAGATTATGCAATCCGAGCAGCAAAGTGGTGTAGTCTGAAGCACTATAGGTCGAAAGTGAAGATATGGCTACCTAACCCCCTTGAATAATAAAACACCCCAATCTCCCCGCACTGACGCAGCATGAGGGGGTATCTCTCTATTCATCTAGACTAGTTCCGGCTTTATTGCCGTCGAGAGAATGTAGAGTATAAGGTGTAGAGTGCAGGGTGTAGAGTGCAGGGCGTAGGACGTAGGTTGTAGCATAGGGTGGCATAGGGTGGCATAGGGTGGCATAGGATACTGGAGGGTGCGGAGGGTTCAGCGGGTATTCCTACCTAATCCGATGTCAACCTTGAAAAATTAGGGAGTTGTGGATGGGATGGTAAGGTGTGAATCAGGGCAGTTTGGATTTATCGGATGACGTTCAATCTATAGTCATCTAGGGTGGTATAAGGTGTCCAAATGTGCAGATTAGGGTGCCGATAAGGTGATGTAGGATAGGAGAAGCGTCACAAGGTAGACTCGTAAGGTGGAAATAGGGTGTCACCATTGATTTTTTGTGTATGGGCTGATAGGGTGCAAGATCGATAGAGCGGCGTGTTGTACGTCAAGCCTAGGATGTATAAAAGAGTCATCAATGGTAAATGCTAGAGGGCCTCGAAGGGACACGGAGGGCGTTAAAGATGGAGTATAAGAGGGCAGCATGAGGGGCTCAGGGCCCAAAAGGGAAAGGGTAGGACTCTCGTTGTATTGGTTAGTGTCGGCGTAGGGGCGTAGGAAAGGAGGGGAAGGGAATGCGGCGCAGCAGCGGTTCTAGAAAAGGGGAACTATCGTGAGAATCACCGACTAGGGACCCAGGCGTTGTTGTCGATGTGGGTCGATTGGCCGCGCAGGGAGGCCTGGAGAAATCTGCAGCATTTCGGTGCCTGACTATTGGGGTTCACTGCTAACGACGTATATGCCAAGGCTCACATACATAATGTCACCGTACACCACGGGGTTTGATAGACATCTGTCCCATGGGTGACATCGATAGTCGAGCTAGCACGCCCATGCTTTTTTACATTTCCAGGGTGCCAGCCGAATCGAATACCGGCCACAAATAGGTACCTATCATAGGCACGCCATGCTACGCCATGCATTCAAACGTGGCCGGCTAGCGTAGTGTATCCTAGTGAGGCCGGCCATATGACTGGGATTCCGTCATGCACAGATCACTGTCAGCTTTCGATGTGGCCCTTGTATCACACCATGTGCCACGGCTCTCCCACATCCATGGATGCGACGGGACGAGTGCATAGGTACGGGGAAAGGCAATCGATCCTGTGCCGCGCGCCGCCTCTGTCGGGGCCCGTAAGGCTGTCATTTCTGATACGCGGAGGTGTCTATGAGGTAATTGGATTTCCATTGCGTTCACATTTCCGGCCATGTGTGTGATAGGTCAACGATAGTTACCTTTCAGGCGAGTCAACCGGAGGAGATGGTTATATTTTTTGGGACGTTTTATTTCCGTGGTTTTATCCCGAGTATTTTTATTCTTTTTTCGGTCCGACCACGTTGGTCAGTGAGGGCTCTGAATATCAACAAGTCGCAGCAAAGCTTACCTAAACCACTTATACACAACTGTGTAGAATTGGAACCAAAAAAGCGGTGGAACCAGGATAAATAGTTCGAACCAAGATAGAAACCTGGGTTCACGGGACGAGAGGGCGTATGTATATAGGAGGGGGTGGGGGGTTTTACTGGTGAAGGATGCCTTGCTGGATGCCTTGTTGTTGGTATCTCGGTAAGCGGTAAGCCGTATCATCCGATATCGCCTAATGTGGTAGAAATTACAGCTGCATGGAACCTGGAAAAATAAAAGCTGTCGTGAAGCAATGAAGACTTCTTTCAGAAATTTGTTGCATGTAGCTTGTGCCTATGATTTTATCTTATATTTAACTTACTCTGCCGTTCCATACAGCTTGATAGGGCTCTCTACAGTTGTAAATCCCAACAATGATCGACTCCTTCTATTCCCCTTGAGTGAAAACGCCCTGTGCTGATGAGCGGCCCTCTCGATTAGCAATTTAATTCGTTGTTCTTTACCTGCGCATACGACTCGGTACGATCTCCCGAGCATGCCGTCAGAATGCAAGTCGGCGCATAAGGTCCGCCTGATCTCCATGCTGCATTGTAAATTTATGGATACGCATCGAATCGTGCATGGATTATTATCCGTTGTATATGTTCTGCCTTTAGGAAACTTGAAAGCGGCCACGTCCTGGATATGCTTCTCAGGTTTAATATGGGGCCATGTGTGAAAACGCTGATATGAAAAGAAAAGCCAAACATTAAATAGATTCAGATACTCGTCGAGGGAAAAAAGGATGAAAAGATAAGCACTAATTAGGTAAGTAGGGAAAAAAATCGAATTCACAACTGCGAAACTTGTCATGGTCAATACCTCCCCCGGCCTCGAACTACAGACAAACTCCACGTCAAGAGTTAGTAATAACAAAACTAGATATATGTCTTCACTTAGAAGTCAAGGATTGGTGGTAGTGAAAAACATCTGGAAGATTCTTGTTTTGCTAGAGCGAGAGTTGCTTCCCCAGATGGATATGTCAATCCGTAAGCCTCAGGTTTTCTGCCCACTTACGCAATATCAATGCCAGCGTGGCTATTGTAACATCATCCCTTATAATACGTCTTCATTATACATCCAGTCGTAAAACTAGGTAGACCGTCTCATTAATTTATGCAATACACATATTATTTTATATTACAGAAGAGGTACGTAGGTCGCATTGAACTCCTGTCCATCCCACCATAATGGGACCCTTTGGGAAATTAACATGAAATTAGATGTCACTTTTAAACGCTCGATTCAACTCTAACTCGCCAGAGCGAAGTTTAAACTTGCTCGTTGATGTTCGTCTAGCAGCTTGAAGGGCACTTTGTGCCTAAGTATAGTAGCAACCAAACGTTGAACACTTCGGCGAATTATAACTGCATGGGGTTCCTTTTTTGGTTTATTGCTACCCGTGCGGCTACACTTAATACACCTTCCTGCGTCGTAGTCCTATTTCAAGCACGCCGCCTGTTAATTTTTGGTCGTAAAAGGGCAATACAATGAAACAGTAGTGCCGCAAACTCCCGTGGAATCCTTCTGTCAAATGAAACCTCCAGGTGAGTGGTTCCCCGGGTCGGTTCACCTGCATGAGTATCGTGGCTGTGTGAATGCAACCACATCGGCTGGGCTCGCTCATGGGTACAGACCCTTCGGGCGAAATCAGCATGTGTAAGATAAGAGGTGCCGTCAATAGCCCTTTGAAGGATCGGCGTGGCATACTTACCCTAGCCCTTCCCCTCTCATTAGGCAGCAGGCCCTTCCAAGGGCTTCAAGCCACAACACACTAAATGTGAACGCCGCTACGACTGTCGAGCAAGGGCGTAATGAAACACATCAAATCGTCGAGTGCCCTCAAACCGGGTCTTGAGTTGACTGCATAATAGGCTTGTTGAATATCTAGCTCATGCTTATCGCTTCAACTTGGTTAGTAAGAACTTTGAAGGAGAAAGAACTTTTGATGAGTCAATCAGCCTTACTTCCCTACGTATGTTACATCACATCCTCGGGCCAATTGCATCCTTGTCAAAACAGGCGACAATACCTGCAGGCTAGTATCCAACGTGGCTGGGGGCCAGACTAGATCTCTCTTCCCTGGGCGAACGCTTATTCGGCTCTACCAGTCTTGTCAACATTTTTAGCATGCATATGTGATACCGGGATCTACTATTGAACCTAGAACATACTCTGGGCCATTTCCCCGTTTCGCTGTCTCTGCGGCTCTCATTCGCAGCTCTATCATTTCCTCCCCTCCCCCCTCCAATAAAGCATACTAGTATATACACAGTAGAAAAACACTAATATTGGGCTAAAGCTGGCTAGCTACTGAGAGCCTGCCTACCTGTGGGGATACATTTGTCTTGCTGGCCTCACGACTAATTTATGTTTATCATGGGTTTATCAACAGTATATCACATCATTTCCCCGATTTGCCTCACAAGGCTGGGGGCTTAGTGAACTTTCTTCATAACAAATTCTCGGAGTAGTTGTGAATATTCCATCTTCATCAGAGGTCCCGTGGGCTTACTATACTATCATATCTTCACCTATACTTATACTCTGCCGAGAAGTTGCCTCCTCTATTACATGGAGTCCAAATCCATCAAACAGAGCTGTTTTAACCATGACGAAACCATGGGACTTGCACGAAGCTACGATCAAGAAGTTGTATGCGGAAAATACCTTGGCGGTGGTTCGGAAGATAATGATTGATAAATATAATTTCAAAGCATCGTACGAAGTTCTTTGTCCCTAACGAAATTATCCGCTGATTTGTGAGGGAATAGGACGCGCGCATATAGAGGCCGGCTGATCAAATGGGGTGTTCGGAAATATAATTGCAGGAGACGCAGCGACGGCGGTTCGATGTCTGCGGGAAGTCCGGGTGACTCGAGTGGATCGGATAGGGCTTCTCCTACTTTATCGCAACCAGCTGTTGAACCAGGGCACAGTTTCGCTCACTATCCTACAAATGGACATATGAAAAACAGTGAGCCCAGAGTGTCGAATCTCCTGGGACATTCATACGATATAGTCGACATGGGGTCCCATCGAACTTATCCAGAGAGGTATGCGATGAAATATAGTCTTGCCGAAGAAGAAACGCGGGCTAAATCTTCTAGTTATGGCAGAAACAGAGCCCTCATGTCCCCGCCACAAGATATACACGGATGGCACGGTTCCCCGAGCCAGTCAGCATCGCCTCCGGCGAATTTCGCCCACACAAATACGGTAGTCACCACGGGATCGCTCTACACATACCAACCACTATCACCCGCATCAACCACCTATCCATCTGTGGCATATGAGTCTGACCAGACCCATTGCGATAGGCGACAGAGCTTCCCCCTGATGCCCACGCGCCAATACAATACCAGCCACGATAATTCCAACTATTACTATGGACATGGGAATCGCACTGCGGCCGGAATAAATTCATATGATAGTATTTGCGATCAGGTCACGAAACACGGCCCAACCAGTTAGGCGAGAAACGATTAGATCAGAATGACTAAAAATCGACTCAAAGTGCGTTTATACATATTTACGAGGATATCTACGTGAGTGTAAGGGAGGGTGGTGAGTGGTCTAGATTGGTACGGCAGCGCCGTTCTTTTGTTCTATCTCTTTTTCTCTTTTTTGGTCTGTAGTTTTTTATGACGTTACGATGGCTGGTAGGTAAACGGGGGAAGGCGTAAGGTGATTGATTCCCTGCTCCTATACATTAGTTGTTACATTTGATAGTGAATAGGAGTAGAGAGACCACTCCTTTCAAGAGACTAGTCGTCCATAAGTTCCGGAAGAATGATAGATCAGGGTTTTAGAACCCATCCTATTCTCAAAATCGCCAGGCTCCGCAGAGATGGATGGAGCACTTTTCATGAAAGATGCATTTAGGAGTGAGGTATATGATATTTATAGAAGGCCGTTTCTGATATAACAAGCCTCGCCTGGAGGAGAGAAATGTAGTAAGAGCGTGTAATCGCTTGTTACCCTGATAGCAAGATATCATACATTAGGCCATCCAATAATTATCACCTCAAAGTTTGAAAGGCGTCAAAATGAGCAGTGAACGTATAGCTTCCTCTCCTGAGTGCATCCATATCCCCAGTCGATTTACCAGCTAGCGAATCCGACCTGCTCACCAGTCAGGACTTGGGCGGCCGCCTCGCTGAAATTCGGCACGTCAGCGAAGATAGTGGCTCCGTCGGTGCTCTTGGTACCTGCGCCAGCGTGCTCGGCGCTCTCCCACTCGAGCCACGCTTGGATGGCGTAAGGTGCTCCGGGGTTGGTGTACTGCACAACCCTCCAGCTCTTGAGACCAGCTGGTCCCCATAGTTTTTGGACGAGAGGCATCTTGACTAGATATTAGTCGGGTTTTATACTTTTGAGCCTATTGAAGGAGAAATAATTCGGGCGTTTACGCACATGCTTCGTTAGATAATATTCCTTGTCAAACTTGGACCCCGTGGGGTACACCACCGAAATAACGTATGTCATCGTTGATTCGTGTATAAGAGGATTCGTCTCTGATATGGTGACGCAGTGATGGTTTGTCGCCTAAAACGCCAGATTGTCTAATGCGCTCTTATATATTTATGCTTTGGTGTTGTCCAGGTGAGGTTCCAACCGCTTCGTTCGCCGTCTTTAACCTGTTCATAAAGCACGAGCGAGCGGAGCTTCGACGCGGGCTAGCTCAAAAGGCGGAGTTCAACGAATCGGATCTAGGAACTAGAATGTACACCTCACCCCGCTCGCTTTTGCCTTACCAGCCGGCAGCCCCTGTCTCCCTCGGCTGCACATGAATCAGAAGACTGATACTAAGTATCGAGGTTGCGGTGTAAATGCATAGCTCGGAGGGGGCCCACAATGAGTTATACAAGATACCTAGGAATACAAACGATACACTATCTTATCGGGATTATCACCTCTATCACCTCTACGTGCAACATTTTTATGACGTGGAATGATTGCCGCGAGCTGCTCAGAGTGGCATGTCTAGCTTGCGAATAAAGTTTATGATCCGTAAAAAATATCAAGATAATTTGATATACGTTAACCATTGAGGATCAGTAGGGGTTTAGATGAAATCTTTAAATTGAAAGCAATGGCCGCATCTAGGTCTCAATTATGATACCTGTCACTCATAGCAATATGCTTACTGTCACATGGATAGACACTAGCCGCCATGGTCTCTAGTACCTTGATCCGTCACCTTGATTCGACACCCCTTACCTCGATCCGAGACACAGCTGGATGAGTGTATGTAAGGGTGTACGGTAGGTCGGCAACTATCTTGGCCGATTGCCGACTGCTTCGTGTATATGCAGGTCATAGGAATCTCTGAACCCTAGTAGAATTATTGCAATTCGAGTACACATTCCAAGCCCTCTCATGAGCCCTTGTTTGACTGCACCAGATATGCCAGGAGTTTAATGATAAGGTAAATCAGCTGCGTTATTTAATACGTCGTTATGTCTCATGATAAGGCAAAGGCTGAATTAGCTGATATGTGAAAATCGAACGATTCTTATACCAACCACCGGAACTTGGAGTATTGGTATCACTTTGTGTAGAGCATGTTACAAAGCTAAATGTTATTATAATAGCTAAAGGATACTCAGGCACTTGCGCGACATCAAGAACATCCATGAGAAAGGTGTTGGCATTCTGTCACGCCTTCTGGCCTGGAACAAAGGTGTCATGTACATAAGCCGAGAGTATTCCCCCCTTATACTTCGGCCATGACACATTCAATTGCTTAGCCGTGGATGAGACTCAGTTTATCGATCATCTCGATAGTCCAAAGGCATATTGGGAGCACTTGATGACTGAGATCTCGCCGAAGCCGTGGGTCGACCATCGGAAAGTGGCGAGATACCTCGCGCAATGCAACCCCAAAGCCTTACGGACCCCCGTGCCATATCTATTGTCTGCGTCTATCAATGGCACGCAATGAATACGCTGAAATTATAGCTACATATATATACAAAAATATCAGCAGCAGGAGTCTTCAATAGTTTATTTGCCTCAGAAACAAGGGCCGGATTAACTAGATTCAAACACCGAGACATTGAATATTGCCTAAATTGGAGGCTAATGAGTGTGACGCTTATGGGGCGTAGTAGATTGAAATTATATTTATAGGATCATATCATTCATGTAGATTAAGAATGACTCAACCGGTAACTCACCCATGCCCGTTGATCTATCTTAAAAGATATATAAAAAGAAGGTTACGGAGCAAGAGCATAGTACCGTCCTAAGGGGCCTCATAAAATAATTTACTAGGAAATGCCATGAGAGGCTTATAGACCACGGAAATTCGTAGTTATACTTATTCGTCGAATTTAATATTTAGAAAAAGCTCGAGATGGGGGGAAAGCTTCTTAGTGAATTCGACGCAATCCAAACCCTTACCCTCTACGCTGCCTTCAAGTTGGCTAGAATATTAGACTGGTTTACTACTTTAGATATGCCCGTTAGGGCTCAGGTCAGGTCATGATGGATTTTGAAACCTCCTGACTCGCGTCATTTAACTACTCTGCTCTGCATTTATCGATTGACTGTTCAACGATGTTACTCTACCCCAAATAATCCTAGTTTAGTCTACCTATTCCCCCAACCCACGATCCATTATAATTCGAGGTCACATGGACCCAAAAACACAGTAACGATCCAGGTGCTCGGGCCCGACTACTGCATTACCTCTTCTCGGTAATTTAAAACAAGTATATCAACTTGTCAATTGTGCAATGCTACTAGTTTTCGACTCCTTGCTTCTACTCTCATCAAGGCTTGTAGGCATTACATTTCCTCTCTCCTCCAATTCGAATTCAAACCCTTTGAAGCATTAATTACTCCAAAATCAAGGCAACCCCATGACTCCATCCTAGAAGGGTTTATTAAACAGACATTATATACTACACGTATTTGGTAGGTCTTACATGGGTATTTTCCTTTCTTTTATCCAATCCCTGACCCCTTTATCCATGCATCACCCCAGTTTTCGTCATTTGACCACGCTGCCTACCTAAGCATGATCCGTCCTCCCAGGTATGTCTAAATTCACAATGTATCATTTAAGAAACCATTTGTTTCATTTTCATACTCTTTTTCAATATGCAAATACATATTCCACTGGTCACTAATCCCACTTCAGAGTTTGTAGTGTATTGTCTAAGATACCGTAGCCACGATAGTCATTGAGAACCGGTATCCTAGCAATAGAGTCATCCATATATTTGGCAATCCTCTTCATATAGCCCTTCGGCGATAAAAATTAAACGTGGTAATTGGACTAGGCCGTTGTAACTTATACTATCAACCACATAAAACATTGTTGAGATGAGAACAGAAGTCAACAGGTTATTAAACCATTAGCGAAAGAAAATTCTAGAGCGCTTGGTGTAGCAACAAAACTGAAACAAATGGCCCTATTCAATTTGACGAATGCAGGTTATGGTAGAATTGCTGAGTTTCAAGCAGAGACGTGCTAAAGGGAGACCTATAATAGCTTTGATATATCTTCGCAGTTCGCGCTATAATAGCTGCGCTTGGGACTAGTAAAGATCAGCTGTCTATTCTAACCAAAGCGCAATTAATTTTGAAACCGGAATGTAGAGTGTTGGTGACACTACCGGTTGGATGGTCCCTTTGTGCCCTAATGATCATATGAACCAGCTTGGCCAAGCGAGGAGCTCGCTCAATGTGACTGATTAAGGTTAAACACGGGCTTGGCGAGGTGTTGATAAATGCTCAATTTTAGCGATGGTAACTGGCTGCGCGTTTTAGCTGTTGCGACATGAGGCGTGGTAAGCCCTTGCATATCTTGTGACCTCGGGACCTGACCCCCTTTGACGGGTAACACCTTGCCGTCACCAAGTTTACCTTCTTCAATTGGTATCCTGTCTCCGATGTGATGGATGCATTGAAAGGGACTACCCGGCCTTTTGGCGACTGTCTGGTTGCATCCTAGGATCACGTTCAGCATTACGATGAGAGAAAACACCAATATCCTGCGAGCAGATGCATCTCAATAGACTCGCGACGCCATTCCACGTTGTTAAGAACCCTCGAGCGTGGTCATAACCATGCTATCTCGAGTAAGCCAGGTGTTCATATAGAGCAAAGATCATCAGTGTAGTTAATCTAGACTCTTTGCGCAACAACAGATGTTCATTGTGCCCCTATAACTAGGATTCTGATAGTCACGGAGAGACATTGAAGGGTCACAGGATACTATGAAGCCAGCATCACTACAGGGCAGAATTGAATTTTAGCACAGTAGAAGTGCCGAGAAGACGATGAGTTCTATAAAACTGCAATGTTAGCCTCGCCAATCTCGTCATTAAGCCATATGGACCATCAAAGACTATTGTTCTAAATCGCCATCGAACCTATGCTGTCTGTGATCTCCGCTCTCACTAAGGCTATCCTTAGCCGGCCGTTCCCGGTTCCCGCCTTCCTAAGTAAACGGCTAGCGGGTCGGGTTATAAAGGCAAGCAATGCGTCCGTCATTGACTCTGCTGGTGTATATATCCGCGTCAGCTCCTTGAACGATGGTAGTCTCATCGCTGGCTACGCTGCAACAGACGGAACTCAGCACGTCTTGAGGCTGGCAAAGTCCACCGACGGCGGGTTATCGTGGTATCGCCAAGGCGAAGTCTACCGAGCAGACAAGACCGCCCATGACGTGGATAACGCCTTTCCATTACACCTACCAAACGGGCGTATTCTATACGCTTATCGAAACCACGACCGCACTAATTCCCAGTACACATACTATCGGATCACGGTATCTTACTCAGATGACGGCGGCAAAACCTTTCGGTATCTATCTACTGTGGCTCAACGTGCGGCATCTGGCGTCAACGGGCTATGGGAGCCATTTCTACGCGTTGCTAATGATGGCTCCGTACAATGCTACTACTCAGCCGAGAATAACGCCAACGATCAGGATGGATTCATGAAACAATCAACAGATGGAGGGCTGACTGTGAGTAGTTATTGAAACTTTTTATTACCCCTTATTAGTTTCCCCTCGGACTCGCATTTCCAACGGGATTTGTACGTAAGGTTTGGGTTAAAACATTATCACGTTGAATCTTCCATTAGTAGCCAAATGATTGACAACGAGTCCCTTTGCTGAAATTTAATGGTATAGTGGTCAAGCCCAATTACCGTTTCAGGCGCGGGCATAACATCTAGAGACGGAATGATAGGAGTTGCAAAGATCAACGGAAACAACCTGATGTAAGTCTTACATTATACCTATATAACACATCGAAACACAGAAAGTATTAAGATTGTCGCGATAGGGCTGTCTTTGAAAATACGGAAATAGGCCGATTTTCCATCGATTATGTGCTCTCGCACAATGATGGGAGGAGTTGGGGCGAGCGGGGAAGACTCTACACGGCGGCAAACAACGCCGCAGCTATTGCGCCGCAGATATGCAATGTCGGAGGCACGCTTGTGGTTTCATTCATGACAGATGAGAGTATCGGAGGCACTGGTGCAGATGGGGGTCAGATGAAAGTCGTTACTAGCACAAACGGTGGGTATTCATGGAATGGCAGTGTAGTGACGGGAGAAGTTGCTTCACATTGGCCAGGGCTATTCGCCCGAGACTCTACGCATTTTCTAGCTTTGTACTCGAAGGACGGTCTTGGGGCTGTTAGTCAGCTCTATCAGCTTGTATAGCCTACCAAGAAGGAATGTGTGATTAGTATTTGAGTAGTGAATTAGGTCCAGTGTTCAAGCGGAAATATTAAACGAATAACAAGGTCCGATCTGCAATGGTATTGTCGAGGCTTAACCTAGGGTTGTGAATGCGTCGGATGTAGACACACACGTAGGACAGAGGAGAGAGATCGTATAGGCGTGAGTTCATATTATTTTAAGGACGCTTAGTCGTTTACTTATAAGACCAAATTGAAATCACCCAGACCAAGCGAGTGATAACCCCCATCAACAATAGCCAGTACTCTAATCTCACTATCGTAAAATAACATCACAAACAGGCTTATCAAGATCCCCTGCATCGCCCGACATGATTCCATATACATAAGACGGCCCAATAAAATAAAAATCTTTCATCAAGGACGCTTCCCCCGTACCTTGTCTTGGTAAAAATGGCATCTGGCCTCCATGGAGAATCCAAACTTCGTCTCCGACTTACGGATGCAGAATGATAGGTTTCTTGCGGGCAACACTGTCGAATAGACTATAACAAGGGCTTATGGGAGGGCTTGAAGTGTGTGTTCGAATTGCAATGATTCTACTAGGGTCCAGAGATTCCTATGGCCATTCAGGACACCCCTACATGCACTCATCTAGCTGGGTCTCAAGATGAGGCAAGGACTCTTGCGGCTGAATTCCAACACCGAGACATTGAATGTTTCCTTACATGAACCAGAGACCATTGAAGGCTAGTGTCTATCCGTGTGACAAGTATAATTATCGAGTTTTTTCCTCTCAGGGCGGCTGGCCCTTGTCATAACAAGTCAATCGCACTGCAGTTGAAGGATAAACTTGACCTAGTCGAGGAGCAGGTTAGCTAATTCGAGGGAGAGTTCATGCTGGATCCGGAAAGGTTGTTCGATGGCAAATGCATTTCGACCTGGGGTCCTACCAAAACGACATTGTGAATATAGACAGAGAAAAGTGCCGACGTAGAAATTACACCAATGTGACTATAAACCTTATAGCCAATGCCTAAAAAAAATAAAGACTGTAAGTTAACAACTGCCTACGTCGATACTTAGTCAATGTGCATAAATCTTGTTAAAAAATACTAGAAACAGATAGCTAGGAAGTCTGCTACACGCGTATTAACTTCCTAGTCGTTTATTAGTTTATACAGTAGTATTTAAATCGGAACTTGAATAAGAAAGGGCAAGTTAAGCGCCAGGTCAAGGCCTAAAATCCCTAGTAACATTCTGGTACTCGTTTCGATTAGCTTACCAGAAAACGACACATAGAACAATTAGGAACATAGTACACCATCACAAAATCAATAACGTATGCGCTCGTTGTCATCCCATTAACGTGGTCATTAACTGCTATATATAAGCTTTGGCTAAGATCGGCAGTCATCTAGAACGCAGCAGACGCAAGCAAACACTGAGCTATAACTATCGAAAACCTTGAGCTTTAGATCAACACTACCCTTTACACAACAGAAAAGACTTTCAAACCAAAGGAACAATGTATTCTTGCCGTCTTTTTCTTATTGTTTCTTAAACCCCCGCCCCCCAAGAGCCTCGACCGGCTTAGATATTAGCAGTTTAATTCAAGCACATCGAAGTTATATTGATCCGAGATCCGAGAAATCCAGACAGATCCCCGGTTTGTTATTCGATTAACCCTAGAATTCGCCATGTAATACCCTGGTGCTAAGACAATGTATGTCTCATTCGTTTTATATTTGCGCAGAACTATTACAACCATTACTCTATTGCTCCAAGAGAAGAATGTACAATTTAGGACATGCGGAATTATCATTTGGCTAAGAAGCAGGGCCATCATCGATAAAGCCAACTATTAAGACGAGCTTATATCTAATGCATAGCTAATACTCTAGGAATATATTCGTCATCCCTGAAATCTTGCACGGTCCTAGCCTGATGCTAAGCCCTTCCATCCTCGTGCTGTGCTGTTTTGCTACTCAGTCTTCCAATCGGACAGCCTGAACCTTCATCCTGAGATATTAGGTATAGTGAAGCAAGGGGCCCCTAGCTAGGGCTTGGATAATAGACTCGGATTACGAATCGTCTTCCAAAGCACGAAATATCTTTTAACTATTGGCATAGCCTTGGGGATGACATTGGAATCTTAAGCATCGTCACGCCAGGTAACGTCTCGCCTCGAGAATAGGGTACGATCGAAATGGAGAGAAAAATATACTGCAAAGAGCTCGGGAATACACTAATACAGAATCGAGGAAATAATCAAGGTTGGGGGCTAGGTGGCTATAAGGTCTGGCAAAGCGGCGGCCAGATGGATTTACTGACTCTATTTCCTGAAAAGGGAAAACAATCTGGTTTATATACGGAAAGAGATTATAGACACTTTCTGGGTCGGAGTCATGAGCACAATCATCATCATCCCTATACGTACCAAGTTGTTGAAGAAGCCAAATGTGACCATCAGCCTCTCTCTTCTCTTTAAAGCTACGCAATTACCATCCAAGGCACAAAAAAAAGAGCGTGGACCGATAAACACAGGAATCCCCCCTCTATATCTCTCTTGCTAGTTAATGGGGATGACAACATATAGCTCACCTAAAACCTCTCGGGTTTATCATATAGGCAAACTATCCCATACCGAAATCCCCCACGCCGTCAACAACTCAGAATCCCAAGTCCAAACTCCGAACAAGAACAAGCTCCTCGTGCTTCGCATCGCCCGCACTTGCATGTCCACCGCCGAAGAACCCTCCAACAGCACGACCAAGCACCTCAGTCCACAGCCCCGCAACGATGTCCTTCAGCTCGTCGCCTGTCTGGCGGAAATCAGGGAACGCGTTCACCTCTAGTAAGTACACTTGTCCGGCGGTATCGACGAGGAAGTCGAGCCCGAAGATCTCGAACGCGTTGCCGAGGGGCCGGAAGTGCATCTGCATCGTGCGGGCGGCGGCCTCGAAGACCTCGCCCGTGATCTCGCAGATCTGGTCGAAGATGTGCTCTTTCGCGTCTGCCAGGGTTGATGCGGGAAGAGACGGCAGGGGCAGATCCCAGAATGGCTGGACTGTGTTCTCCGCCACCGACCGCTGGAGGCATGTATTCGTCAGGTGCGCCTCGAGGTCGATGTCCCCAGCGGCATCGGGGTCGGCGCTCGGGGTGTATTTCGGAGGCACATACGGTTTTCCCGCGAATAGCGCCAGCATCCGTCTGTACACGTAGACGTCGAGGGCCCCCACGCACGCGACGTACGTGCGGATGTGGAATTTGCGGTCGTCGCCGGGGAGGAGCAGAGGCGGGTCGATATATGGCTGAGCAACAAAGTGGCGGAGTTGCGAGGTAGCAATATAGTCGCCTTCATCATCTTCACCCTCGTTATCGCTGTCCGGCCTTTCGGCCTCCCAGCCATCGAAGATATCCTGTAACTGGGCCGTAGTGCAGAAAAGCCGAATCCCCTGGCCACGATCACTCATGCCTGGTTTGAGGATCCACCACTCAATACCTTTTGTGATCCCCTTTTCTTCGCCTCCGTCCTCTAGCAGAGCCTCGTTTCTTTCTAAGCTAGCCCTTAAGTCGAAAGCTTCCACGAGGGCATCGTCTAGGAACTCGGCATAGTCGACCTCGAACGCCTCGGAGCGTTTCACGTGATCCTTGAGCACGGATTGAGGACGCTTCGCAACCCACTGTTCCACGGTCGCTGCGAGGTAGTGTTTTCGTATGAGGGCTTTGCGCAGCATGTAACTGTTGACGAGACACGTCTCCGGGTGTGCGGCGACGAAGTCCCAATCGATGGCCTCGTAGGGCGTGATCTGGAGAAGGTTTGTCTCGGGGTTTGGTAAGAGTGTAACCGGCGATATGGCATCGTCCTTGATGGCATCGGGCGGCTTGGGGAGCACCGTGAATGATTCTGGCCGGAATAGCGCCTCGAGTGCGGATACGATGAGCGGGTGCACGTAAGCATCCTCGTACGCGACGAGTGCGTGGAAGTGATCTTTGGGACGTAGAACAAGTGTCGATTTGTTGGTTACGAGAGACGGAGATGGCTTCTCCTCAATGGACTTGTGCATTTCCCTACATATGACCAGAGAAGTAAGATACATGGACCCAGGTAGCAATGGCCGCAAAAATGCTGCGGAATTCCAATAAAACAACGCTTGACCTTCAAATCCATTTACACTAGAAATGTGTTTGCCTTTCGTAAATCCCTTCTCTCTGTGTATTACGCCCAATCTATACTGACTGAAACAGACACAGCCTCTACTAACACAACCTCGGTGGTAGTCTATTCTCTGATCGTATTTCGACAAGGACAAACGCCCACCTGCAATCTAAACCAGACGCAATGCAGTAAGACTGACAGTCACTCACAAATTCAACTCCTTTCCATGTAAATGGGATGCTGCCTGCCAGAAATTGGCTTTCATCGGTGTCACACTGCACGGGTCCGTTAGCAAGGGGTTTCTAAAATTAGTTTCGCTGTACCACTGCTGAAAAAAAAAGGGAGAAAGAGGGGGGCAACATACCTTGTGTGGCCCTCTTTCACCGCCCATCCGTCGTTACCCGGGGGTGCCTCTTCAACACTCCGATACACATCTTCAAATCTCGGTTTCCATTTGAAGTGTCTATGTTTTAATCCCTGGTTCTGATCGTCTTCGTTATCACCATCCGTCGTCGTGCCGTTTGTAGTTTGGGACTTGCCCGACCTCTCGTGACCACGAATGCTCTCCTCTTCCTCATCTTCGTCACCAACGCTGCCTTCAACCTCGGTGAAGCAGGTACCCCCATCACCCCAATAATTCTGCAGCATGGGCGTGAAGATGGTGCGGCGGCTCTCGAGTCCCGGGAGGAGCGCGACATTGACCGTGTATAAATCTACGGACCCATCGGTGGGCCACTGGGCGGCGAGGGCTTCAATGACACGTACGCTGTGTCGCGTCGCCTCCTCGATGATGGCAGAATCCCTGGGGTTCTGCCGGTCCTTGAAGTGTGCGTAGCTCAGCGCTATGGCTCGCCGTCTGCAGACAGCGGCCTCCAGCGCCGCACCTAAAGTGCCCGAGCTCAATGCGAACAGGGCCGTCGAGTTACGGCCGAAGTTGGGGCCTGAGACTACTAGATCGATGGGGCCGCGCTCGCGGAAGACGTGGTGCAAGCCAATCTGGGCGCACGACGCCGGCGTTCCATCCACCAGAACCCATTCCTCAACGGCGTCACGGCCACGGCTCGGTAGTCGGTGGGTCGTCCCCTGGGGTGTAATGTCGTCTTCGGTATTATAGGTAAGAGGTGGGCGGTAATAGACGGGCTTCACGGTCCGTCCTATCATGTGCGCCTTGCCTATCCACGACCGCTGTGTATCGGGAAGACACACGGATACGGCGTGGCCGGCTTTCTGGAGTGCACGAACTAGACTGTGGACGTAGGGGGAGGCTGGGCCGGGAGGACCGTCGTCGTTGGTAACGAGAATATGCATTGTCCTTCTTTGCCTGGCGGGATGTCTAGATGCCTGGATGTTGGGCTTGGAGAGCAAGAGGGTCGTAAGAGGGTTGGGTGTATGGGTGTATGAGTGTGTGGTATGTATGCAATTGGGCCTAGGATTATCTGGAATGTCTCTAATTGGGGCGGGATGGTTGGCATTAAAGTAGGGAGGGTGAAGGATGAAAAAGTTGTTAATCCATCTATCGCCGAATATCTATCAGGATCTGTAGGTAGGATGGTCCCGAAAATATGTCAGGCCTGGGTTCGCGGGGTGGAGGCAGGAGGGCGGGATTGGAAAAGACAGGCAAGAAAATACACACCAGCTATCGAAGGAAGTCTCGTGGCGGGGGCGGGGCATTCTCCGGTCTCGATCTCGACATAGAGTCTAGAAGTGACGTGAGCTATCTACATATGGATCTATTCATCTGGCAATCCTGGTTTCTAACGTTACAATGCGATCTCAGCTACTACGTAATGCTATAGTACGTGACACAACAATGAAGGGCATTACTTGCTTTTTCTTATTCTACCATTGTTCTCTGGTGTAGCATATTGTTTGTTCGAGTAGGTTGAGACTGAATGTAAAATAAACCCCACCCCCCCCTTTCGTTAATGTTCGCTACAAGATGGCAATGGTTACGGCGTTATGTTGACGGCGCGACCTAGTTATGATTGAGTCTTTTTGTTAGGAATGACGTCTGTAGATATTGTCTGTAGATATACAATAAAATAAATACGGCAACTTCGTTTGCATCGTTCGGCTGGCCCTGACACTTTCATTCCCCAATTTACAATCACGCCTTAGGGAGACATATACTTCTGTTGGTATGATCGTATTGGTGTGATTCGCGAAAGGCTGGTGCATTAAAAATAAATCACACTTCATGCCACAATGAGTGCTCAAGATGAGTTTGCAAATGATAGATTGCTCACGAATGGATTATTGTGCTACCTAAGTCACCGCTCCGTCAAACGGGGCTTGGTTCCTCCAAACATTCTCTTGGGGGTATTATTACCCCGACCTGTCGCGTTCAATCTTGATCCGCGTAACGACAGTCATGACACGACCAAACGCCTAACACCTTTTGCTGCAACCGACTCCTTCCCTTTCCCCTTTCCCTTCACGAGGGCCGTCGTCGTATCCACTCTGACTAATTAATACAAGAACAATCAAGAATGGTCCGAAGAGAATAGAAAGATCCACCACCAACCCTGCCGTCACTATAAAGACACCAAGGCCCAAAGCAGGTCGTGCATATCTTCGTCAGCGTCATCGCTCGCTGCAGCAACCTAGGCACGCTGGCGTTTGTGGCTAGGCTCCAGGGTGTCTCCCTCTCGCTTTTGACCCTGGGTTAGAGCACGACTCTTAGAGCGGCGCCAGCCATCAAAGGGACTCGGTACCTTAGCCTTCATTGGTGTGTCACCTCCACGGAGCTTATCTGTAGATCGAGTGGCTCTCCCGGTGCTGGGTGGTGAAGCGGGCCCGAAGCGAGGAGCGTCTGGGGTTTCAACTTTGCCTTTGGCGGCTTGCACAGGAGTTGTAGGGGTCTCCTCGATCTTGGTCTCTTCTTGGGTATCTTGGAAGACGTTATCCTCAATATCGGTGACAGCTTCCTCATCTTCAGTAGTAGCAGCTATTTTCTTGCCCTTGGGCTCGGGCGGAAAGAGTAAGCGGGGTTTGATAGACGAGCGGGTCATCGGACGGTTGCGGCGGACCTGGCTGCCGAAGCCTAAATCAGCGGCTTCGTCGCCTTCGGCCTGACTGCTGGAATCGGCATCATTCTCATCGGAAAATTTGCGGAAAATCTTCTTTCCTCGACTGTAACGGACTAAGGTTAGTATTGATTGTAGAAAAATGTTAGAAAGATATGAGCGGGTGGACTTACAAGACCACAAGCACTCCGTCATCACGTTTCACGGCATCTTCAACTGACTGTCTGCCCTCGCCGGGGACGATGACGGGCTTACGCTTGCTTCGTCGCTTAGACGGTTCGGGGACGACGTGACTACCGTAAAATGGGTTCTCGGCACTCTCGTCTACCTCGGGGAAGTGATCGCGTGTGTCGGTGAAGATTTCGATGTTTTCGTCCACATCTTCTGCTCTGAAGCTGTCTAGGGTTAGGCCGGTGTACTTCTTGGCCTTCTTCTTGGGGGTGAGCATGTCTGCGTCAGTCGCAAAAAGGTTGCGTGCGATGCTACGAGAAGCGGCTTCGGTTTTGGCGTTGGGTTGCTTGCGTGGAGTTTTTGCAGGAGTGGGAAGCATGCCGGCGCTGTGAGAAGCAGAGAAGGCACCCTGGGGCTTTTGTTGCTTGGGGCTAATTCCTAAGGAGCTGGCGGCATTGATAGTACCCTCAGCCGTCAAAGCGCCCGATGCACGTCGGACGGAATCCATGGTGGGTTGGCGCTTCTTTATAGGCGAGGCTGCTGGGGTTGAGAAAATGGCAGAGGACTTTGCGGAAGAACGTGTGGATTGAAGAGATGACCGAGGAGAGGGAGTGCGCTTGGTTGGTTGTTGGCGGGAGGAAATGCGGGCGGATTTGCGAGGGGAGAATGGTTCCCACGAGTCGCTGTAGCCATGTTTGGGGGTACCTGGCGTGTGGACACTGCCAGGTGGTGAAGGTGTTGAAATAGCAACACTGGAGGCCATTGTTGGTTTGAGCAAGCGACCTTGGTTCGAGGCCGCGACCGAATTGAAGATTGGTTCCAACTCGTGCACGATACTTTCAAAGGTTTGAGGCCACTTTCTTCTTACTCTCCTACACACAAATTCCTCGACCTTTCTTTTCAAGCTGGTGGAACGTTAAGCGTAATGGTTGGGGGTTGGGGTAGGTTGCGGGTTGTTTATGTTTTGTTCCTATTGTTTTGATTTGAAGCCGCTAATGCCTCAAGTTAAACCGTAAATTGGCGGTCAGAAATCGCAATTACTGTCGCCTCTTAAACTATGCGCAGAGCAAATAGAGAACAAAGATTCTGAGGCGAAGTGCAGGCTGAAAGGAGGTCTATAATACTTGGGGGTCGGGCTTGGGGTGCGATCGACTTGGGTGCTGCGCGCAGCTTTTTGTTTTGGTAGATACGGTACCTAGGTATGGATTCTACCAAGAGGTGTACGTGAAAGAATACAGCAAGACTCTAATTACAAAAGCTGTAGATTAAGAGTTGCTGAATTAATGAGCATTTAGAGATCAAGCTAAGAGATGATGTTGATGGCTTGAGGAAAAACAACAATTGCCCGGGTGATGAAATTGAAAACGAGGGAACGGAATGGGGGGAATTAGGGAGGATTGCGGTCAAGGCGTCGTGAAGCCGTGGAGTACACAACAGGAGGAGGAGACGGAGAGATGGGTGGGAATTGGGCCAAAGTGAAGTGGCTGGGGCACGACAAGTCACTGACAGCTCATGCACGCACTCTGGCTGTCTTGCCCGGGTACTTTCCGGCGCTCGCTTGGGTACATGGGCCTAGTCAAGGGACCCAGTGAATGGTGGGGCCCAATGAAAGCAATGATAGTAGTACCCTTGCTTCCGAGAGTACAATAGCAGCACAGTAGCAATATAATAGTAGTACAGTACAAAAACAGACAATACACGTACTACGCTACGATTATAGTATACCGCGCTGTAAATTCATACTGTACATGGGTAGTGTGTACAGGCGGTATGTACAAGTACATGTCGCCCTACTGAAAACGCGCTTTGATCACTTTACGCGTCGCGCTCTGAACCCCAGGCAGGCGCTAGGCAGGAATCAATGGTAAAGATTCTTCTATGCGACACGATAATTGGCTGCACAGGATCGACACATCGTCATCTCCGCACAACATCTCAGCCATATCAACACCACATCGACATCACATCGACACCACCTGTCAACAAAAGCTAGCTCTACCATGGTACTGCCATAGGATAGTGTGCTATACCTAAACTGATTGGATTGATTAACCCTGATTTGATTGTGCACATCTCAGTATTCTACTAGTTGATAGCAAAAACAAGGATCTCTTGAGTGGTCAGTGTAGAATTATGGTATGTAGGAGGGTAAGTTATGGGGGTCAGACCAGGGGTCTGACCCTCCTTCCTAATGTACAATCCCCCCCCGCCACCTGCCACCACCAGCCACTTCCCACCGCCACATAGTACTACTACACTACCTACTACACTGCCTACTGTATGTACGTCACTAGTTCAAGAACAATTCTACTCCCATTCATGCCCACCTCGGCGTTAGCCCCCACCATCACTCCGACCTTGGAGCCAGCCCACACCAGTCCCTTGTTTCGTTTCTGCTATCCCACCCAACCTTTGATACATATTTAGACCCTTTCCAGACTGTTAGGTTTTGTACGTTGCGCAATGACGGGCCACCATGAGGACTCCCATCGTGAAGACCTCTTCACATCTCCCTCCGACACAAAACCCCCCAAGACACCGCAGCCCGACAGACCCAAGACCCCATCCAACCAGCATACCCGCTATGAGGATCCCGAAGATGCTCGCGAGGCCGCTCTGCAGAGGGAATTGGAGGGTGTCCGAAACATGAACGAGCTAATCGAGGGTGTGGTCGGAACTCTTGAGAGGGCGAAGGGGAACATGCAGGTACGACATCATATCTCACCCCCTGGCATCTTACCAATGACTAGTTACATGTTTCCGGAATTTCTACCCTATACTATACACCGAGACCCCAAATCTGGATATAAGCGCCCTGGCTAAACAACCCCCCAACTATATATAGACTGTTTCCAACACCGTTAACGCAGCCTCCACCCTCCTCAACACGTGGACACGCATCCTCTCTCAAACTGAGCACAACCAACGACTGCTTCTGAACCCCTCCTGGAAGGGTGCAACGCAGGACCTGGCGGATATAGAGAGTGAGGCTGCTGCGAAGGCCGCGGCCGCCGAGCGCAGGGCGGCTGAAGAAGAGAGGCGGCGTGCCGAGGCAAGGCGGAGGGCTGAGGAGAGCCAGAAACAGCGCGAGGCTATCGCAAGCACGAGTAGTACTGGATCGACACGCGGAAGAGTAAGTGCCCGGGGAGTTCGGGGCACAACAAGGGCCACTGCGCGTGGGAGGGGGATTGGAACTACAAGACCGACTTCGGGAATGGGCACAAGCCCCTCGGCAGACACCACATCCTCCAACATCTCGAGTGCTAGAGGCAGCTCAAAGATCGGGAGGGCGTTCTTACGAGCCGGATCGAGAGGGGGCCGAGGGTCTTAATAAAAAGAAAGCAAATAAAATAACCTCGAGTATGCAAGTGCTGTCAGTATTCAACAACTTGCGTATGATACACTTTATAAAGCTACGCATACAGGCAGCTAGACCTAGGTACCAAAAAAAAAAAAAAACGCCTTCTTGATACCCAAACCAATACATGTTAGCCCAGGTCGAATGATGCCTAATCCCCATTTCCCATTCAATTCCGTATATGAACTTGGTACACGCCTCTTTTGTTATGTAGATTCTCACGTCTTCTTTTTGAAGAAGTCGCTCATCTTCTTCATGCCAGATGTATTGACTTTCTTGAGATCCCTCACGCCGCGAGATTCGCCGGCCTTCTTGCGCCTGTCCTCCTCCTCCTTCTTGCGCTTCTTCTCGGCGCGCTCGGCGAGCTCCTCGTCGTCCATGGCCCTCTTCCGCGTAAAATCGCCGGCCGACCGCGCCGCGGCTGCTTCCTGCTTCAGGCGATTCACTTCGGCCAGATATGCATCGAGTGGCCCAAAGTCAGCGTCGGGCTGCGTCGAGAGTTTGGACCGGATTATGGCGACGAGAGAGGGCGGCACGTAGCTCGAACAGAGAAAGTTGACAGCCGTGCGAAGGCGCTGCAGGGATACCACTTCCGGAGAGGCGAGGATGGCAGGGAGCAGGACCTCGGCTGCTGCTGTGCTCTCATCTACTACCGCGACCGATGTTGCGGCTGTTGGCGCATCGGATGCGGAACTGGTGCTACTATCCGCGGACGAGTCGGAGGATCCGCTCTCGCTGGCTTCGATTTTGAGCCTCGGGGTCCCGCTCCCCGAGCTCGAATTTGAAGAATCGCCTTGTGTTGTTTCTACCGACGCGGCTGTTGTCGTAATGCTTGTAGTAGTGGTGGTCTCCCTTTTCACACCCAAAACCGGCGCTTCGAGCGGCTTCACAACGAACTTCTCTTCCATACTAGGAGGTAAGGGCCGGGCACTCATACGACGGGCCTTGCCGAAAACTTCGGCCGTAAGCCTGTCCTCGCTGAACCGGAACACGCGCTCGTCACCCGCATCCACGGTGTCGCAGACAGCCCCCAGACGTGCCTCGAGTAGCTGGCGTACGCGGCCCTCGCCCCAGCGCATTACCTCCCATAGATGCGGTGACTCCTCTTGTATGCGGTCGAAGTGGTCGTCGCTCGAGATGTATTGGCGCTTCTCGGATTTACTAGAGGGGTCGATCAAGGTAGGGAGGATGAGGAATAGGGGGTCAATGGGGGTCGCGACGAAGAGCTCGGCGCCGCTCGTCACGTAGGTGCCAAAGCTCGCGTCCTTCTCGGCCTGTTCGCCATCTGTGTCCACCTTCCGGGATCCGTCGTCGTCGGTTTGTATCAGCCAACTGTGTGGCGTGCTCTTGGGTGCTGCGATGCGCGTGAACTCGTAGAAACCCGTCTCGGGACATACGAGGTATTGTGTGGGCTTCGCATAGCGGGGATGTAATAGCGATGCGATGCGGGCCTCGCCAGTCGCTTTCTTTGGGAGTATGAGTATTTTCGGAGGATTTTTGGATGGTGTTGAGACTGTATATTTGGATTTTAACGTTGATGCCGCGGCTGGCTTGTCTTTACTGGTCGTATCGTTGCCCTTGGACGCCCTTGTCCTCGCCATTGCTTACTGAGTCGCACGAAGTCTCGTGTCTGGCATAAACCTAACGGGGCCAATTGGTCATTTAAAGAATTAATTAACCTATTAGTTCTCAATTTGCGTTTCTTGTTGGAAAAAATTGAGTGTTTCAAGGCATTAGGTATTAATCGCATGTAGCTGGAAGCAATGCAGACAGCACGAATCTCTGATTAGATAAGACGGGAAGACGGGAAGACGGGACCCCTGTAAGCTGTTATAGTGCAACGCGTTCCAGTCGCGTTAACTGAAACTAGAATCACACCAAAAACTAATTGCAGATCAGATCTCCACTACCTGAAGCGCGTCACCCCTCTCGCAGCCCTCAGAGAGCGCCAATCGGACCCTGGCATTATGGCACACATCATGGTACACATCATTATGCACATCTTGGCGCCTGACTACTCGCATTGGGCAAAGCACTATCTCGAGTCTCACTTGGATCAATTTTGCATTTTGCGACTGCGACCCTGACTTTCTTCGATACAGTAGGTTATCGCAATGAATATCTGCGAAACTTGAATGGGGACCTTCGGTTGTCAGGTGCTTCCAGATCCACCCGTGGTGTTTTCCATGCATACCCGTAATCAAGAAAGCATTGAATGAATACAATACAACAAGAGCATCTACCATTCATCCAGCCCCGTCCATTCAGCCTGTATGAATCTTTGACCATCATTTTTTTGCGTCATTGTTACGCCAAACGATAACATCCTATCAACACATGCATCACAGCCCAGATAATAAATTTGATATTGCCCAAGTTGGAATGCTACACTTGGAAGGTGGCTGAACGTAAGCAAACTAGATGGTATGCGTAGTGCATACGAGTAACACGATGCCACCCAGTACGTTGCGCATATTCTACATCATTTCGTTGGCAGGCTGGCTTATAATAGGACAGGAATAGGAGCAGGGACAGGAGCAGGAGCAGAGCAACAGTGGCCACCGCGCTCCCCTCACGAAGCCCTCCTGAGCACCCCAGGCGGACGGGAACGACTTCGCCGTCTAGCCGAGCGAGCCTCACCTTCGCCATCACCGTCTAAGCGAGCCTCAAGACCGATGGCCAACCGCGCCGACTCCCTCGATCTACGAGGAATAGATGACGAAGAAGATGGGCTAGATCTAAATTTTGAAGGAGAAGAAGATGAGGAGACGCTTCAACTGCAGTTGGCGGCGATACAAGCAAAGCTCAAATTGAAAAGACTGCAGGCTACAAAGGCGAAGAAGACACAAGAACTTAACAGCGTATATACGACACAAGCCGAGTCGAGGTCCATACCTGATACTGCGCCATTGAGGCGAGTTCAGTCCTACGTTGGCGATTTAAAATCTAGTCAAACGCTTCCACCGCAATCACACGTTAACGTTGAAGTTCCAGCCTCTCCGGTGAGAAGAGCACGGGCAACACAAGACACAACCTCGCCCAGCAGGGTACGATTAGGAATAGACAAGGGACTTAAGGCAAAAGATGTCTCTCTCAAGCGTGCTCCAAGCTTGAAGAAGACCTTAGACACTGATAAGGGACCAGAGGGAAGTTACCTTCGAAGGGCGAATACACCGGCGCCGAGTGCCACGAATCGGCCGGACGCCCAGGAGCGACCAAAGAGCTTCAGCGAGCGGCTGACTGCTGCTCGAACTGATGAAAGAGCCCGGCAAGAGCGACAGGAGAGAATACGACAAGTTAGGACCAAGGGCTTTCAACTCAGCAAGCAGGAGCTGGAGGAGCTCAAGCAGAATGCGGCAGACATAGTTGAAATACCCACACAAGAGGAACAATATAGTAGAGATGAGGTAATGGCTGGTACCGGTTTAAAGAGAAGTAACACGATGCCAAGCATACGGCATCGGACACAACAAGAGTTCGGGGAAGTAAGTGGTCAAGAAACGAAAGAGTCGTGGTCGCAGAGGAGAACATATCCAGACGAGGAACGAGTCCCGCCGTCTGAAGTCCTGGAAGAAGAGGCATCAGCCTTTGAGCCATATTCCGGTATCCATCTTAAAAAGCGAATCATCCCACATCTGACCCTTACCCGCAACCTATCCGGCAAGAAGACTTACGGTATTCCGGATCTCTTGAAACATGTCAAGGCCCCGGAATTTCAGCTGCCCGATATTGAACAAGACATCGTCGTCTTTGGTATACTAGCTTCTAAATCGGATCCTAAAGCACACAAAAATGCGGGCAATAAGGTCAAAGAAAAGGAGGAAGCCGACCCAACCAAGGCCAAATATATGGCCTTGACACTGGTGGATCTAAAATGGGAAGTCGAACTTTTCCTCTTTAACACTGGCTTCGAGCGTTACTGGAAACTGACTCCCGGCACGCTCCTCGCCATCCTCAATCCCTCGATTATGCCGCCACCTCCTAATAGGACGGACACGGGAAGATTTAGCCTCGTGATCAATAGTGGCCATGATACCATCCTTGAGGTGGGCACCGCACGGGATCTCGGTTTCTGTAAAAGCGTCAAGAAAGATGGCACGCTTTGTAGTAGCTGGGTAAATAGTAAGCGCACCGAGTACTGCGAGTTTCACATGAATATGGCACTATCCAAGAAGAAGCTCGCCAGGCAGGACATTAACGCCTTCAACACGGGCCTAGGCCCCAAAAGAAGTAACTCGTCTCGTTTCTCGAGCTGGGACGCACAGACAAATGATCCAGGCAAGAAACGGCGAGGGAACTATGACCGCGAGTCACAGAGCGCCTGGTTCGTGCACAAGGCTAGCGCCGCTAGCATACTTGATAACGAGGTCCTAGGAGGCGACTATGGTAGTGTCGCCGGTACCATCGAGCGTAGTGAAGCACTACGCCGACGGCTCGCAACGGAAGAAAAGGAGCGCGACATCATGAAAAAGCTAGGTGAGTTCGGCAGTGGCGCCGGGAAAGAGTATATGCAGACGGGCCAACGCGCTTCCAAACATCGAAGCGCGAATTCAGCTGGGGCTAGTTTCGCATCAATGACTGCAAGTTCAGCTTCCTCCTCGCTAGAAGAGCCGAGACAGCAACTTGACGCGAAGAGTCTTGGTCTCATAGCAGATAAGAACAACAAGGTCCATCTCAGCCCCATCAAGCGTAAGCGCGTTGAGAGCGCCCTGTCGAGCCGGAACTCGAGCCTACTCGGTTCGACTGCCAACTCTTCCTCCTTAGCTTCTGGGACCACGGCGCTAGGTTGGGGAGGTGGGCTGAAAGATAAATTGGCGCGCATGAAAGAGGGGCAGAAATTGAATGCAACCACCCTAGAAAGCAAGAATGGAAACTCTGGCGAAGCCAATAGCAACAGGAATAGGTCCCCCGCGCGCAAGAAAACCCGTTTCGTCACCGAGAAAGGTATTCGAGAGGCCGGGCGTGAGAGCTTAGGTGCGGAGCTGGCTAGCGGTGGTGGACAGGGACGCGGTATGGTGTTCCTGGATGATGACGACGAGTTAGTCATCCTTAAATGAGAACAAAGTAAATAAATTCATAATGGATATGAGATGAAAGCTCTCGTTCCCCTCAAATTGTGTGGGATGGACTATATAATTCCAAGCGAGACTTGAACAGCTCTCAAGATCACGATACCCTCTTTATTTCTTTCCTGCTTGTGCTCTCCATCTTCAGTGATGAGGGGGGAGATAAACGTGACTTTGCTAGCTTTAAGCACATGGAGGTAACGGGTAAGAAAAACCCCGACTCCTTGTCGCGCCCATCAGTAGCTGTGTCTGATCTCTCATCGTGGTGTATCTGTTCCCAAAATCCAAATCAAGCATACAGACGCAAGCGCCCTTTTCGATATTTTTCGTCTACTTAAAATACGACATGGATTGCTTTGGAGTGTTGTTACTACCATGCAAGCGGATAGCACCTATATGACAAGGAGAGGTAGCAACCTAAGGTAGCCCGATCAGAGCCCTGGCTAGGTTTCTAATAGCACCAATCTATAAAAATATGTCCTATCTATTAGCGGGTACATGAATAAAAACATCGTCCGTCGATGCCTAACATTACCTCCGAAGCCCTCCTGGAGGCATCAGTCCCGTGCTGTCTTCTCTATACCTCCTTCCCCGTTCCCTCTACCATATTTATATATCCACGTCTACATCGATATCTATATCCCATTTTTACGCCTCGGCATCCCTACCTCGCTCACCCGCCTACTGGGACTTGCGGGGTAAACACGTATGCATCGCGAAGCCACGAAATAAGCGGCAACAACGAGACAAGCACTTAATGCAGCAATCCAGATCTTCCAGGCAACAACATAACAGGCAAAACAAGAAAAGCATCAAGATGTCTTTTTTGTACGTTGCAAGAGAAGAAACAGTTTCCTTCTCTCTTCCACCTCACTTTTGGGATCTCATCCATACACGTACTATCCCCTCTCCCCATTAATTCATACTACTAATCTAGCCGAAAACGAAAGCAACAGCTATACCGGGCTGTATCAACCTGTTAAGTAGAAGTATGTTCGGTTTTTGTTACTGCTACCCCGCCGCCGCCCCGGGCCTATGGTGTTGGTGTAACGGGGCAACATGGCGCTAGGTAGTGTTGATCTTTGGGAACAGGTGATGAATAGTCGGAAGTGCTTGAGAATAAGGAAACTAGGAAAATCAAACAGAAAACCACGCCCGCTAAGCACCTTTCCCCGTTACTCTAAGCCTAATGTGATAGGATCTTTGCCTTTCACATTATCTGCGTCTCATAATATCAATTCGTCCTTTTTCTCTTCCACTTCTTTCACTTCATCGCTGTCCTCGTTCTTCTTGATTGTCTCTGCCAGAATAGACTCCCCCGCGATGTTCGTAACAAGTGGTTTCGTCTCCTCGACAGTGACTCGATCTTCACTCGGCTTATTATTGGTTGTGACGTCTGACTCTCCAGTCGTTTTCTCCAACTCCTTCTCGGACGCGTCTTCAACTTTCGTTTCTTCGACTTTCTTTTCTTCAGCTTTCGCTTCTTCAGCCTTTGCTTCTTCGGTTTTTGTTTCTTCGGTTTTTGTTTCTACAGTCTCCGCTTCTTCCGCTTGTGCCTGATCAGTCTCTCTTTCCGCCGCTTTCGCTTCTTGTACTTCGGGCTCTTTAGGCTTAACCTCTTTAATCATCGATTCGGGTGCCCCCGACTTTTCTGGGCCCAAGTCATCAACCGTCACGGTGCCCTCTTCGTCTATACTCCACAGCGTCCTGGTCATAGAGAAAGATAAGATAGGATGGCCATTAGACATAGACGGCGGAATAGACTTTTCTGCCCCCGAACCGGGACCGTGACTTTTAGTCGGAGCTCTTCGCTGAGGGCCTCGGGCGCGTCCTTTCCTAGCATCAGCTAAAGGAGCCTTCTCTTTCTCCTCGGGCGCTTCTTTCGGGGTAGGCGCATCCTTCTTAGGAGCCTGCGGGCCTAGCCGTAGCCGATTATTCAGATCCGACATGAAACCGGCTTGGAGCGCAGCTATCTTACTTCCTACGGGTCTAGCCGGCACCACAGGCTTTTGCTTCACGGTTCCATCCGGTTCCTTGGAGTCAACGGCTGACTTGAGAGGTCTGGCAGGGATCTGTGGCTTTGGGCGATTGGGGATCGTGGGTTTTGATAAGTTATCATCCCCAGAACCCTGTTTCTTAGGCGGGCGAACAGGAGCTACGGGTCTGCTAGCGGGTGCTGATAGGTCATCATTAGTCGAATCATCAACTGATTCAGGTTTGGATACTGTTGTCGTGAACTGAAGAGAGTCAGGGGTATCCTCCCAAATGTCTCGACTAGGAAATCGCGGAGCCATTTTTGGGCGAGTGGGAATCTCTTTGGTGAGATGCGGCTGGTGCTCGACCCATGATTTTGGTCGCTGTTGTCGATTTAAGAAGCTGTCCGGTGTGACGGCTTCTTTCTCGGCTAGCGCTTCTTGTCTTCTGGCGAATGCTTGGGCTGGTGTCTCTGCGTCCCTTAGAGGTAGGTCTACCGACGTAGATCGCGATTTAGGGCGCGCATCTGCTAGTTCGGGTGTTGAGACTTCGGCTGTGCTGTGTACACTGTTCGGAGCGTCCTCCCAGATATCTTGACTAGGAAACCTTTGATATTCCTTCAGCTTATCGGCTGCTGTCTTCGGCTTCTGGTCACCTTTCTCGTCCTCTGGGAACAGCGGTTCGTATTCTTCTACGTCATCCAAAGGTGTGGAGTGTGCCTCTGGTGGAGGCGGACTAACAACGCTTGCGGGTCTACTCGATGGGCGACTCCCAGCACCCCCGCTTCCGGGATAATTGGGCACAACGGCTGGTTGGAGCTCGTATGCCGGTGTGTGTTTGGCTACTTCATCGGCAGCCAAAATAGGCCAAGTGCCATCATTACCTTGAGGGGCCCTTTCATGGCCGCACTTAACGAACTCTTTGAAGTCGTCAACGTGAATGACGCTGCTTCCCTTCTCGTCCCCGGGCCCAGAAAAGTCAGATTTCACGGGTGATTTTATGGAGTCGGGCTTAGGGACGACAGGGGATGGCTGAGGCGAGGACATGCGCGAGGTATACTCATCACTGGCTTGAAAGCCAGTCTGCTCACTGGGTGTCCCAATATGTTCAGAGGTACCTGCCATGAGTGATTAGAAACAATCCAAAGTTTGCTGGCGGTTTGCATTACCAAAACCAACACCACGACTAGCAGTATCCCGGACAATCTTGTTGAGATTCTCACGGCTCATAGAGTAGTCACGACCACGGTCATGAAGGGGCTGGTAATGCTCCATCCTATATTTTTCGGGATGTTTCTCATAGTAAGCCTTTTCCAGCTTATCCGTAGATTCAACACCGTGACCATGTAGGCCGTAGCTTCCGGGTGGAAGATCATGGAAACCGCTTCGAGAGCTCGTTCTACGAGTGTGGTGGCGACCGCTCTTGGTACTATCAACGCTCGAAGCCCGTGGTGGTGCTGGCGATGGGGCTTGTACGTCGCCAGCATATGCTAGCATAGGGACCCGTTGGCCAATCTCAGGTATTCCATGCTCATCGTCGGTGTGGAGTTCACTGTGGTGGGAGAGCTGGCTGGCGGTACTAGCCTTCTTCTTCAAGCTCCGTGCACCCGAGTGGAGCGGTTCCTCACTGCTGGGACGCCCAATGCCAAATGCGGCGGCACGGTCCGAATCGGTACGGGTGACTGTGGCGACTCGCTGTTTGGCGCTGGCAGCAGGTACAGTGGGCTTCGGAGCATGTAATTTGAGGTCCTCACCAACGATACGGGTCTGCTCGGGAGATGCGCTGCGATTCGCTTCAGGCGATGATGAGCTAAGCTCCTCGATAGCAGCAGCGTATTCCTGGCCCTCCTCACCAACACCGGGCATATCAACAGCCGTAGATCGATCGAGTTCTTCCCCAAGGAAGCTTTGACTGTTTCGTTTGGGCTTGGAGTTGAAGGGGCTCTCGTTGAGAGGTGATGGCGCAAATCGATCGGGATTGGGAGAGATTGAGCGATTGAATCGTTTCGCAGGACGTGCCGGGATCGTAGGGGCAGTTTCATCGCCCTTCTCTGGGCTCCTCGCAGGGCGAGGCGGAACGACAGGGGGTGAAGACATCGTGGCGGCGCTCATAGCTAAGTTGGGGGGAGGAACGATATGGAATAAAGGAAAGTTGGTGTTAGCTAAAATGTTCGAAGCTCTTGTAGCAATTTGTATTAGACGCGAACCAACACGGCCTAGGAAATTGACAATAATTAGCGAGGACAGATATCCTTGAATGAATGAGTCAGTGCCAAAAAGGAACACAGAGGGAATAGTAAAGGGAGAAGAAACACAATAGCACGATAGAGCCCAATGGTTTCTGGATTGACGCCCCGCACGTCATTGTCTGCAGCCTTGAAAAGTTACAACCCGCTATAGCTGGGCTGCAGCAAGTCCTTCCAAGCCAAGCTATCGGGGGAAGGCCGAATGAAACAATAACCAGGGGTGCAATCTTTTTTTAAAAATAAAAATAAAAAATAAAAATAAAAACAAGTCAAGCCCCAGGACGCTGGAATAGTGTACATACCGCATAGAAATCCACAGACCCGGCGTAGTCAGTATTGGATAAACTACAGAAGGCCAATTATACAAAGACGAAGCGTGACGGTTTGGCTGTTCGTCGTGGATTCTCTTTCTTTGAAGATGTAATGGCGGGTTCGAATATCGTTATCTGTATCTATATCTGTGGCGGCTGCAGCTGAAGCTTAAGCTTATCGCAATGTCTATCATAGGTAGATATTAGTCACCGACGGCTTATTTTGACGATATCGCGATTCGGCGGTGTAGAGATAAAGTAACTTGCTCAGATAGATAAGCTCGTAAATATAAGTGTGTCTCCAGGATAGACAATCGAGAGAGACACCGATAAGGGAATGAAGGGGCTTTGGTGTAGTGAAGGCTGACTGGTGTGTGTATACTGGCATGTGGATGAAGGGTCTTTAGTCAACGGAAACGGACGGTAGATGTGTCACATAATAATGACACCATTCATCGTACAGTCCAACAAAAGGTCAAGACACATCACAATACTACCGCCAATACGCCTCCAATTCTCGCCCCAATGAATTTGAGTACCGAGATGGGGTAGGTACTCGGGTCGGAAGCACCAGAGTTTGGGACCGAACGGAGCCCAGGGGGTACCTAAGCCGCAACAATAACAAGTTGGAAAGTTCAACAAGCGAAATCGGGAAAATGAAACAAAGCTTCAGCTTCAAGTTGGAGAGTATTTGCTAAAATTAGAAGAAAATGAAATACTCAGCCATTCACTTACAAAATATTGTATCCTTTGGAGTGCCTATAGGTATATGAGCAATGCTGGGTCAAGGAGTTGTAGGGGTTTCGCTTGAAGGTGGCTACTCTGTGAAGTGCTAGCAAGAGAGAGCAAATGTTATTTCTTACTTTAGAATGGTCTAAAAATCCAAAAGTAAAAAGACGAACCAAAGATGAACAGCTGAATAAGTGCAGCAAGTTTTGGGTTTGAGTTTCAAAGTTTGGTTGAGAGAAGCATGAACTATTAAAGCAAGCAAGAGTCAATAGATTGAGAGGCCTGACCACGAGCAGCGATGCGTTCCATTTAAACAGCAGACAACGCACACTAGTCCAGGAGACTACGACAATAACAGTAATGAATAATACCTGACATTGAGAATATATACTGTATCTCGTATCTCCAGTGTAGGTACTGTTTTGCATGTCATTGGATCTTGTGTCTGGCTCGGGGTTCCCAACAACTCTCTAGTACTAGTTACCTTTTCGGGGGCTGTGTTGGTCCTGGAGTTAAAAAAAAACGGGGATTGGTTAGGAGACCGGCTCCTGTGATGCCCTCTCACGTGAAGGGTTGTCGACACGCTTGTGAGGTACCAGGCTGGTAGAGGCCTACTATTATGCCAGGTTCTTGACGAGATGACCTTGCACTAAGATGTCATAGGATCTAAGCAGAGTCTAGGCTTGGATCTCTGCATAAGCTCCAAGTTGGGCCAGCTAACGATGGACGTTGGGGATACACAGTGACGACGTATTGCTTCTGCATGATGCCCCTCAACCCCATTTAACCCCTCCGTGCGTCCCTGGCCTTATGCACCATATGCGCGAGTAGCCAATAACGTCGCATCAATTAGTCCATCAGCATTGCTCTAAATGGTCACTGGCGGTGATGGTTTTATGTAACGGGTCCAACCTCTCGAAGCATCGAGTCAACAGAAATCAAGTTATTCAACACGTACCTAGACCTGTGAATTGTGAATTGTGTTTTGCAGCAAGATTTGTACATCTAATAGTTTAGATAAAGGCAATCGACGTACCATCTAATTGGAGGGAGAGAGAAAGAGACAGACAGACAACGGACAGGCAGATGGAGAGCGATTTTGCGAACAGTCGGTAAGGCACGGCACCTAAGGCATACACCACTATGCCTCTAATTGAAATATTACGGTGTGACACTATACTTAGTACATGCAGTAAAGGCTAAGGTTAAAAGCTGTTGATATACCTAGGTAGGTGTACGGTAGGTGGGAACAGGCACTACAGTTTACACTATTATCTACTTGTGAGTACCCAGCTACTTAGTGTATCTAGGTACTAAAAACTAAAAACCGTCCTGTCCGTCATCAGCCTCACGATCACGTCCCCACGTCTCACAACATCTCCACCGGAAAACTACTCCGTTTTGGAAAATCCAATCGTCGCCCAAGCCAATAAAGGGCATCCACAAATGCGTCCAGATGGATGATGCGAATTTTTGCCCCGAGACAACCGATTAGCAGTAGCAATAGCCGGTGCCCCTTGTAAGTTGTAACACATCTTCAACGCGTGGCGGCTGCTGTCTAAACAATACATGAATTGTTTTCTCGTCCCGTATAACTTACAGGACTTGCATTTCAAGATACGATCGAGTCACACAGAAAAAGAAAGAATGTAGACCCTTCGTCATTATCATCTCGTGACTCGGTAGGTTGTCTAGTTCGAATCTACGTGGGCAGCTGCACTATAACATTAGGTAAGGAACAGCTCCATTTGTGCTTCTGCAGCAGACACAAGCCGGATTTAAACTCGCCCTATCACTTCATACTGTTCTCAAAACGGTTATGTCCCCGCAAACCGTCCAATTCGCCGAACCCGTTCTATCCAAGCAACATGACGCCTTCACGAGATATTTTCTCTACTACTAGCTATAGTGCCATTTTAACGGCTTATACATAACTCAACAGATCGAGACATGTCGGCATAGAGACGGGCCCTAGAGTTTCACAGGCCGATCAGGGCGGCACATTTTTTTGAACTAGATCTCTTAGCCGAGGGATAAAGATGGACACTCGTCAGAATATGAACTCCTTACTAGAGTTCACGGGGATGACTCCAACACTACTGACACCCCAGCCTATTCCGTCTCCGGCTGTGTAGCTCGCCGGTATCTAGTGACTGACATCCGGACTCCCGACATACGCTCCGGGTCTATGTCCGCCGAACGTCTTAACCGATCTGCGTAGTTAGCTTCGCAGACGATGAATTTTACCTACACTACACCGCAATTTGCCTTTGACGGAGGCAAAGGGGTTCCGTCCCGAGACCATGCTCTGCATCTTTAAAAATAAAGAGAAGCAACTGTCTCTCTCTCTCTCTCCCTCAGGGCGGCTTCGTCTATTATTAACTTTAACGCTTAGCCGGGGACCCTGATAGACCCTGATGGACCCGGCTCGATACCATAGTCATAAGAGCTAATGGATTTACATAATACATGCACCCAGGACGAATCCAACACATCTGTCATTCAGACCGGTTCGAACGAGAAAGGTGAAGCCTTAGGAACGAGGAGTGTAGGGTCTAAGTTACCAGTCATTTAGAGTCGTAAAAGACCTCATCTCAACCAGGTTTCCTAAGAAGCCGGTCACAAGAAACGGTTTGTAGCTACTTTCCGTTTATTACGAGTTAAGCTATGAACAAATTTGTATAAAATTGGGGGACTCAGCTAAAGCAGATCGATCCCTATGGGGCAAGCGGCCAATCCCTACGTAATTCCTGCACGGTGTATCATCAATACTAAGCGCCACACTTATTCCCCCACATTTGGTCTCAAGGAAAGCTTCGGTTCAAATAGCCACAAGAGTAATAGGAAAAGACGGAAAGGCACGAAATAGCGAGATTGGTGTATACTCCATCATAGTATGAATAAGGCTCACTGTGAATTCCAATGGAACCGGACGCAGCATAGAGGGAGGGAGTAGCAGGAGCCTCAGAGTGCCTGTACACACAGTGCCATCGACATGCATGGGCCTGGAATACGATCGACTTGCAACCGGCGGGTACAGCAGCTGCAAGTACGTGCTTGGTTCTCCAACAATGACGGCATGTCCCCTCCAGGACAGCACACATACTTCTTGGCCCTGGTTTGAAATCGAGTTCTGATCGAAGCTCCTAGTAAGAAGTTAGGTGTTAGAGACGATCCAGTCCACTACAAAGTCCAGCAAGATGAGCAAAGCTGGGGCTCTATCGTTCGACTTAGAAGTAACATTCTGGAATTCGTGAAAGGCGACGATCGGCCCATTGAATTAAGTTACGTGGTATGCACTCTATTCTCCGCGCTCGGGATCCCGTTCGGTGCCCATCCATCAATCTATCCCGATCTCGTTCCTCGAAGGGAAGTAAGTAATGCTTGTACGATCAAGCATCTGTGAGAGGGGAACCGGAATTTTCCAGGACAAGGTCCTGTCGATGGGAATTCTTCGACGCCCCGGATAATGGAACCCGAGTCTAGCAAAACTTAGATTTGCTAGTAAGGGCTGTCTGTCAGATACGTCAAATGCGAGAAAAAATCACGGTACCTATTTTTATAGGCGAGATGGGATGAGATGAGATGCATGACATGTAGGTATAACCTTTGCACATTACACCTCACACTATCACTCCAACTCTTTATGCCAAGTCATTTACTCTAACACTACTTCAGCATAAGCAATCCTAAAAGTCAGTCACTCAATTTGAAGCGAGTTATCCAATTTACCCTCCCCAAATCGGGGGTTTATGGCGGTGCATGCAATGCAGGTCTCAATCATTATACATCCCCTTTGACTGAGCGTTGATAGGGACGGCTAGAGTCTTATGTTCATCCAGCCCATAGCTATTCAAGTAACGCCTAACTTGGTACAATAGCTAGAATGCTGCCATCGTCAATCAATAAACTTCCGAATCAGGAGTAGCCCACATTGGGAACATATACTACCGCCTAGTGGTGCTGTTACCAACCAAAGTAGAAATTCATCTCATTCAGAAAGCCTTAGGTATCTCTCCCGAGCCAGAACACGAAAGAAACTGATTTGGTACCATACCCGAGCACGAATAGAAAATACTGGGCCTGTTCATACAATATCCGTGACGCCAATACACCAGTCCCAAAATGTTTGCCGTCGTTTTCCTCTCTAGTTGTTATCCTCTTCCATCTTCAATATCGTGGGCTGCTAAAACCTCACATCGTCTTTTATAGAGCAGACCCGTCAATGCGCAACATCGCCAATACCCCCATGCCGATAGACCCTCATAATCCCACCAGTTCAGTTGAGTCGCAAGGAATCTGTAGATTATATGATCATTTGCGCAACGCCCTGGCCACCCAGAGTCTTACTTCCAACAAAAGCCTGGCCCTTAAGACCAGCGAGAGCATAGCAGAGGCCGGTGAATGTAAGAACGACGGCGGCGGCAATCAGACTGCTGGGGGTTATGATAATGCTTAGATACTGGATGACGGCCATGACCAGGTAAGTAGCAGCACGCATGTAGTTGGACGAGACCTTGCGAATCGCGGCATCGAATGCGGACGAGGTAGGGCAGATTCGTAGTAGAAGAGGCACTTCTATGAATAGGATGATAAAGGACGAAACGCTATGCCAGCCATAGTTAGCGGACTACCCCTAGGGTCCCAAGACACCTCTAAAATATGACTTACAGGCAGATGATAGCAAAGATGACAAGGAGGATATGGAACAGGTTAAAGAAGTTCGCGATGCCCAGCGCAAAGCAGAGGATCATAGAGAGAATTCCCAGCCTGTAATGAGCAAGATATATATTAGCTTCTAACCCATGGCATGCCCCCTGATTTAGTCGTCGTAAGGGAGGATAATAGCGATAAAAGCTTGGGCAAGTAGTCCTATTTTTCGTGACTATATGCTGTTGACTCGGCAAAGCAGCTTACCATTGTCCATAGATGCCTGCGTCGCGATGGTTAGATCCAGCCTCTTCGATCACAGAGAGGAATGGCACATCCGGAGATGGCGGATAGAGAGGCTCACTGAAGTTTCTTGTTGCGAACTCGTCCTTGATAGACATGTTGAAGATGGGAGGTGCGCGGCCGTGGACTAGATTCAAGGACGCAGCAGCGGCTGGATGCTGAGTAGCCGTATTCCGAGTCAAAAGTGGTTTCGGACGATGGCGACGGCGACCCTAAAATAATGCGCAGGGCAAATACGGAGAGTGGAGGAGATGCGTCTTCGTGCGAATGATTTTTGTCGTAGATGCAAATAGCAGGCGTATGGTGTCTGACGGATGAATGTTATTGTTGTTGGTGAAGAGTTGTCTTGATGGTTGATGAAGATTCGTGATTGGAATTGTTTTAGAGATGAGTATGTGTCCAATTAATTGATGGAAGCTCGAGTATAGAGTGGACCTCGGGCGACCAGGCGACGACGAAGCCAAGATGGCTGAGGTCGAACAAACACGCAAGCGCTACAACTAGATAGCCGCTGCCTTGCCTAGGCTTACCTATTCGAGAAGTACCTACCTATCTGGGTATTTAAGCTGTGCACGGGTGCCTAGCAGGTAGGTACCCCTTATGTCGTCTTGTTATTTTAAGTATGTACTCCGTAACCAGTACAGAGAATACCTCATGCTTCCCACCTAGTACATATACTTCAGCTTTCCAATCTTCTTAGAACAGAAGCAGTCGAAATGGCAGCTGAACCTTGATTAATAACTCCATACCATGCGTCGTTGTTACCAAGCTTGCCTAATAACCGACCGTTGGCTAGAAGAGGCACCGTGCACCCTGTTCGGCAGGCACCTTGGACACAAGATGTGCACATAGCAGTAATCCAGGGCCACACGGGGAAGTATTGGAATCTGCCAACAACCAGATCGTTATATGGGTGTCACGACTAGCGAAATTCTACATTGGTTCGTCAAATGGTCAAGGGAAACCTGGCTACGTCGAATATCGGGATAGCGGATACCGAGTCGCAATCCCAAATGCTATACTATAATAATCTAGTGTGTGAGGAGAGGTCGCTATCCACAAGTCGCAACGTTTATACGCGTATCCGACTCTGTAGGGATCTGCGGCGGTGCTAGGCGCGCACACTTAAGTTTATTGCAAAGCATTTTAGCAGTCGTTAATCTATCTATCTTATTCCGCCGAGTTGGACCCCAGTTGATCTAGGTCTCAGAGCTCGGAAAAATCCAAAATTGTCGTTACGAGTGCTGTCCAGTCCGAGGCCAAGCCTTTAGACTCTCTAACCTTTGCCATTACAGCCTAACTACAAACAACACAAAACGATACTTTGTACTCTGCGCTTCAAGTACTAAAACTAAATTTCGCGAACTAGCAGATATCATCACGTTCGCCTAGTAATGAACTGTCGTCTTTTTGGCGCACCCAACGGATTGCCTCTTGACTACCTTCACAGACGTTTCGTGGAGTTCAAAGTCAACGATGCCGAACCCTAGACTCAGGATAGGTCTGCTGAGATCGTCGACAACGAGTCTTCTACGACCAAAACTCAGTAGGCCTCGGGGCTGCAATCGGTCACTAGAACCATTATATCTGCCCACATAGCTGCTGGTCACCACAGGACTGGAAGTGGAAAGCCTTGGCACCTGGCGCACAGTTGTGTTTTACCTGGTGTAGGGATACGAAAGTGGCAGCAGTCAATTTGACTTGGAGTCTGAGTGAGGAGTGGTGCTACGATAAAGGAACTGTACAGTCTCCCGTGTCAGAGAGACAGACTTGGGCTAAACACACCTAAATACACCTACACCTTAGATAAGTGTTTATGTAGGTAGGTAGCTGAAATTTTTTACGTCGCATTTAGCCGCTGCTAAGTTCCAGTGTCTAGATACACTACTCTACATCTTAGGTGCCTACGCTAGCTACATGTAGTTTATACTCATAAATAGGCAGCTCCCTGCTCGCTGCGATAGAAGTGCCTATTTACCTAACTTAGTAATCATTCAAACATTCAATTAAATTGAATGAGACTGCAGGCAGCTGTATTCTAGAAGGCGTACGTGGCACGTCAACGTAACGATGCTGCGCCTAGCCAAGTCAGAAGAGCTTGATCGGCCATGCCATTTACCAAGACCAACTTCTAATCCTAATCGACAAAGTAGAGTACAAATTCAACGAGGCCTACTTACATGTACACAGGTAGGTAGCAATGAACCAGAATGGTTCACTATGCGACCGAGAGCCTGTTCTGTGCCGCGGGGAATCCCTGCCAAAAGGAACTGACCAAAGGGGTTGACAAATTTTGGACAGTCAAGTACGTATGTGTGTATGTCTTGGTCACCAACGACAAAGCTAGGCATAATTGAGGGTGGAACAGCAACACTTGCATCCTCGTTACTGCGGCGTGCATGTAAAAGTGTAAGTGCTAAGTTCTCATTCCCCCCCGCTCAATATTTACACACGATGCTAGATAGGATCAGTATAGGAGGTAGGTAGCACCAAGTGTGACATTTACCTCGGGGAAGAGGCACAACAACATCTAGCCGAGTGGTGCCAGCATCAAATACAGAGGAAAGGACACTCGCGAATAGGACCCTACCAAGAAAAGAACTATCACTATATTTCCCACACTCCTCTTAGATCCCAAGTGTCTTCAAGCTTCGCGCCAATCTTAAATTTATCAGAGTTTCTAGGTTACCGATTTCTCCATGGATCTCTTCACTCTCCTCGCCACGTCGACATGTAGCATCCCATCTTCTTACCTATCAACCTCTACAATATCCATTCATAATCAACTAACCTCAACCTGATAGAGACCTAAAAGTTGCATCACCATAACTCCATTGATAGACAAACCTCGCGGTACCTATGTCGACCGGCTATATTAATATACAGTAAAATTACATCAAAATGATTCATTTTCTTCAAGAGTGGCCTCTCTCGCCGATGGCGACATGCATCGCCATCATCCTCGCGACTTATTGCCTAGTGTATCAATACTCGACATTGAAGATAGATACTAAAGAGCCGGAAGTCGTCGCTTCTAGTATCCCCTTTGTTGGACATATCCTAGGAATGGCCTTGCACGGAGGGAAGTATATCAAGAACATAGGGTGAGAACTCCTCCAGAAATCCAATTCAGATTCAGCCTCTAATAAGAGCCATAGGACACAGAATAGACACCTTCCCATCTTCACACTACCGGTGCCGGGATCTCGTCTTTACGTCGTGACAGATCCATCCCTGGCTGCTGCAGTTCAGCGAGCTTCCAAGGTTTTATCATTTACACCCATTATCCCCGAGGTCACTGAACGTGTTCTCGGATTGGATAAAGCTACGATGATTATTACCCGTAAGAACTTGGACCCTGGTCCCGGGGACGAACGCGGATTTCTAGCCGATATTCAAGACATGGTGTATACTTGGTTTGGCCCAGGCAGCTACCTGAACGAAATCAGCTTGGATGCGGCTCGGGATTTAAGGAATGAATTACTTGCTTTCGCTGCCCAGGAAGCGCACCGTAGTCCCACAAGACCCGTGGATCTTCTCTCATGGATCCGGCATCTCGTCACTGTATCGACCGCAAAGTACTTCTACGGCCCTCAGAATCCTATAGCTCTGAACCCGAAGCTCGAGGAGTGTTTCTGGGATTTTGACCATGGCCTTAGCAAATTGCTAATTAACATTTTCCCATCTGTGACCGCAGCCAAGGCGTACAAGGGTAGAGAACTGCTAGTTAAAGCACTTGAGCAGTACTTAGAGAACGGGCATCATAAGATGGGCTCCAAAATAGTACAGAAACGTGTCGAAATTGCTCTTCAGCATGGCTGGACACTTCGCGCTACCGCACGCTCAGAACTGTCTTTTTTATTTGCTGGCATAGTTAACGCGACTACTTCCTCATTCTGGATTCTGCTTCAGATTTTCGCAGAACCCCAGCTATTATCTGTGGTGCGCGAGGAGATTATACAAACCTTGAGGCCAGATGAAAGCAGCAAAGATTCAAATTTTAGGAATTACAGGCTGAGTATCTCAAATCTCAAAGATCGTTGCCCTATGCTTGTCGCCATATATCGAGAATGCCTGCGCTTAGGATCCGATAATTATTCTACACGGGTGGTCAAAGAAGACACATTATTAGCAGACCGCTATTTCTTGAAGAAAGGTGCCATCGTTCAGATTGCTGGAGGTGTTATACACGCCGATCAATCAATATGGGGTGACAACGTCGAACATTTCAACCCCAGTCGTTTCTTGGAACGCAAGCAACAACAATTGGGAAACAGAAGGCAGAATCAGATTCACCCTGCTGCTTTCCGCGCCTTCGGAGGTGGAAAGACTCTTTGTCCTGGCCGCCACTTCGCAATGAACGAAATACTGGGCCTTGTATCCTTGGTTATCTTGATGTTCGACATCGAGGCTCCTGGAGGGGGCAAGATCAACGTTCCGAGAAAGAATGATGGAGTTTTGCCTGTTCATATCCTAGAACCTGTTTCCCCGGTCGAGGTCCTGATTTCAAGTCGCCGAGACAAGTACGCGGGAATCTGCTCGGATATCAAATTCGATATGTAATTTTGTAACAAGGGGTTACGATTAGCAGCTTAGAACTGAGGTCATAGTCAACTAATAACTCTATATGGCTCTCAAAGTCCTTGGATTCCCACGAGTTAGTCTGAGGGCCTGGGAATCATGAAGCCTATTTATTGCCATTGGGCCCTACTATGATTTCATTCAGCTAAGGACCTGTTGAGTCTATACGCCGTATTCCCAGATGTCTCAGTTCAGGATTTCTTAGTTGGAACTGAGAATTCATGATGGCTTCATATCTAATCATCCCTATGACTCTTCTATATAGCTGGAAGGTGTGAAGGTGACCCCATTAAGTGTAGTGTAGTTTCAGCAGTCTTAGCCGTGTGACAAATTTTGAGGTAGTCGCTGATTGTACTCGGTTAGTAGCTCTTCAGATGACATCTAGGTAATCGCGGTGTAGCTCCGGTACAGTATCTATCTGGGAAATTTGGGAGGGGGGTTGTATTAGGCAAATACTGGTCTCTTCCTAGAACGACGCACTGCTGTCGAAGCGAGTGATTCCTGCATTCCTAGATAACAACTCACTAACTCTACATTAACTAATAACATCAACCTCTATAAAGGATCACAGTTTTAACGTAAATAAGCAGAATAACAATCCTTATAGCAGCAAATCAAGCAAATAAGGTAATATCACATAAACATCAGAACCCAAGCATAGGGGATAATATCTGTTGCTACGCACAGACTCTAAACTGACTAAACTGATACCTTTGCTTATATAGCACCTTTTCTGCCCTAGAAAGCGTAACAGGATGTGACAAGGGCTCTTTTAGAGGGCTTGGAACTTGGTATTCATATTCATCTATAATAATTGACTAGGGGGTCTCAAGATCCTTAGTTCCAGAGTTCTTCAGTCTAGGACTCCGGGAATCTCATGACCTATTTATGCCCCTTGGGCCTCAGTAAAATTCCATATGATTGCATCTATCCGAAGGTTTGTTAGGTCTTCGTGCCTTATTTTTGGTATACCTTCATATAGGTCTGAGACTCGTGATAGCTTCATATCCAATTAGTCCTAGAGTCCTCCACTGGAGCGCGTAGGAGAAACCGGAGTGCCCTTTAGGGCCTGGTCTGATCTTGGCCGTGCGACACAGAATCCATCACTGCGCGCAGAGTTGCAAATGACTCCATTAGTAATCTCTATCAATATATAAGAGTTCTCCTACACTCTAGAAAGTGCGAAGAAGTCGGTCACAGAAGTATTGTCGATCTTGAAAGTTTTACCGACTAAGCCTTGTTTTATGCCTCAGCGGCTCAAAACGATATGTACCTCAAGGAAATATGGCTTATATTAAGAGATTAGCTTTCTTTTCTACCTTGATTCTTGTATTTGTACTCTTTTTCTTTGCTTTCTTAACGATCTACTTTGCCATACCTTGGTAACAAAGTCCCTAGGTATTCTATTAGGTAACTATCCCATCAACATAAAGTTCTTGCATACCATGACTTTATTTATATACTTTAAGACATTCCGTAATTTACAAGTCAATAGTTATTATACCTGGACTTGATAAAAGTAACCCTGAGGCAGTATACTGAGACGTTATCGCTTCGAGCACGGGAAAGACCGTTTCTCAGTTAATTAGTGCATTGGTTACTAAAGTTCAAGCCAAGAGTAGTTAGTTAATCATATTAATAGTAACTGAACTATAACCAATGATAAATAGAAATATCCAGGTGTAGAAGGTGCCTTCAATAAAAAGGGGGGGAAGGGGTTAGGTTGGCTTGGAGGTTGGGGATACGTGAAATAAAATTAACAAGGAGAGTGGGAGCGTCGGTTTAAAATAACAGCAAACCATTGTAAGGGCTGAGAGCTTCATTGCACAGTGAAATCATGTAAGGTCGAGGGGATGAAACTAATTTAATATATAACTACTTAACTAGCGTCCGGCAGGATAATACACAGCCCTTCCTACTTCAGATACCAAACCAATGCTATACCATATCGCGCCCGCATAAGATCAAAGCCAATTTAGTTGGGGCTCGCGGCCATTTTCGAGGGAGCATAAACAGGAACCTATTAACGGTAACGATGGCCGTACTTGTCGCTGTCGGGAGGGGTAGTACATGCTGTCTCGTTACAGTCACGAGCCAACCATCTGGTACGCCTTAAAGGGATACAATCTCCCGGGTGTTCACAGGGGTCTACGGTTCTACCCGCATCGTGCCCGCAACTATAGTACGACTGAATGAAGATGCACATCTAATTTGAAGTTAGTATTTAAGGCGATGAGGGTATGTATCCGTTTATAAAGCATACCTTGTATCTAACGTGACAAAGCTTGGGGGAGTGTGGGCTCAGTATATTGATTTTTTTTCCATGTAATTGAGAGATCACTGAAACTTTTGGTGCAGTCGAAAGCTGATTGAGATTTTTGGTGAAACTGGGAGATGGTTAGGACTGTCGAGCAAGATGAGTGAATAGGTTCAGATTTTGAGGACGAGAAGCAATAATATTTATGTTGTGAAACCTTGCTTAGATTTTCTCGAGTTCTAACATTACTCATCAAATATCTGTCGTTGAGTTTCTACACATAGAAAATGACATTCTAAATGGGCTGTTTATTCTCTTGAAGGTCTATATAACCGGCCAACGTTTTGTCTTTCGGATCATGAGTGAGGAACATATCAGGCTTCCGAGTTTCGCCATTTTAGTACCATAGATCAGTACCAAACATGTTTTTTCCAAGTCTTACTTAATATCATAGAAAATAATAATCTCACTGCCAAGTAGTTAACCAGGGCTTGTTTCATATTGGTAAATCGAATACTACGCGCGTTTAAATACTCTAGTCGAGGTAAGTCCCCCATGGTGGGCGTTAATGACTATAGTGTAATTATACTTGTCCACACTACGAAGAAAAGAAAACGAAGATTGTTGCCAGGTAATCTTCCATTTACAATCAACATACCAACAATATGTTAGCAAGCCTGGTGGGCTTAAAAAGGGACCACTATATGTCAGAGGTTCAGCATATAATTTTTAAGGACTAGTCACCACGTGGTACCTACTTGCTCATACACCTCTACTTGGATATTAAATATTAGGTAGCATATTAAACATTCAATATTTTAATAAACGTGTAGTTATTTCAAATTGAAATTTATGTATAAAAGTAAGGAATAACGACGGGGCTTAGCTTCCATAACGAAACTTAGTTTCCATGTTGTGTTGGTTGTGGTTATGCATCATGGGCCAACATATTATACCACATGGGTCATTTACTCCTCGAAACCCTTCCTATTGCCCAATCAAGGTCCGTTCCGTTCTCTTGGGTACGCGCTTCGCCCGGTTTCCCCACCTGTTAGTGCCCGGTGATTCAAATGGAAACGATATCGGTTGATGAACCTGGCCAGGAGGATAGGAGCGATATAGCTGCTGCCTACATAAAGTAGGCATAATTACAAAGAAAAAAAGGCCTTCCCGCCCCTATACTTCGAACACTCCTTTCCCGTTCTTACTTTATCCAGCTTGCATTAACTTACAATGGTTTTCAAACTCATTCTCCCACAATGCGAACAAACCTCCACCTGTGTGAACCATCCTCCCGAATGGGAAAAGCCCCTCAGAATTCAGATCAGCGGCTGGAATAAAGACCTTGACAATCTTTTCGAAGACGGCCTAAAAATGCCCAAGCCTAAGAGCTCCATGGATAGAGCCACCGAGTTTATCGAACCGGGTTTGCGGCTTGTTCAGATGGCCTTCCGGCTACTCTACAGTCGTAACCCAGACCCTGCAACTCCCTCCGATATGGTCCCAAGACATCAATATGATATTTGGCGGGGCGCGACACCGGATCGTGTCCTGCTGCCGGAGCCTATGTATGTACTTTTAATTAGTCCTTATAACCTTATAACAAACACTATTGACAGGCAACGCGATTACACTAGACTTGAAGGGTACACCATCACATTCGACCACCTGTTAGGGCCGGGTGATGAGGACGACCCGGAAACCCTCATGCTGAATATAATAGATCCAAATGATCCTGTGAGAGCGGACCATATGACGATTAGCAAAAGCCCCTACACCTCGGGGTCTGAGCCAGTCTTATTACTCGTTCCACGATGCTGTCAGGTCAGGAAGGGAACAACTGATCGCCGGCGCATCAATCGGGAAATTAGAGAAGCGAACCTCCCCGAGGAAGTTCGCATGAAACGACTGATGGAGGAGTCGCGGGCATATGAGGAGAAGTTGTTGCGAAAGAGTAAGGCTCAAGCTTCATCCGACGTCGTTTGATCTGGTGTAACCACGGGAGAGTCCATAGATAGGTTACCAGGAGGACTCAGCTTTCAGGCAATTCGTGGGTGTGTGGACTAATATAATATTCCCTTGTTATTTCCATAGACCTGGAATTATCAAGGGGCCTTGTGTCCCATGTCAGAAGTAGGTGGTAGGGATACAAGCAATCCACATACCTAACTGACAGTATATAAACCCCTTAACCTGCCGTTTATACTGTAGTGTAACCCACCTTCTAATCTAACGGATTTACTACACTAAGTACTATCTTTGACATCCCAATCAAAGATTTGTGACTTCACTGTAATTATTCCCCAAGTCATAGCTTAAAATTTGTTCTACTTACAGTATTATAAATTAGAACTCGGGAAGGAAAGGCGCATGAAGTACAACAAGAGCTATGTGAACACAATCATCTGATTAGGATATCTATAACACAACTCGAGAGTTTATATATAGTTACGTAATGAATCTGCTGGTTAGTCACTTAGCATTAGCTGTCTACTTTGGTACTGATGGTGGTGGGATGACGCCATATACCTAAGCAGATTGATATTGACTAGCTCTACCTAAACCTATATTCCCATGGCCCCTTGGGAGTCACCGCATTGGGCAACAGCTCTGACTTGATTCAGAGCTGTCCTTAAACCACAATCTGAGAATGAGCTCTATAATTTGAAGCCTCCGGTTACGGATTGCTGGAAAAACTCTGTTGGGTCGTACAATTTTGCAACTTGCCGTAACTCCTCCTTTGCTACAGTTCCATAACTGCCAATAGGATCTTGCCAGGCCGAAGCGTAATTCAAGTACTGATATTTGGTTTCACTGCCAGCCGAGAGTTGGGCGGAATCAGTTAAGCGTCTCGCGGCTAATTTGATTGCTTTAGAATCCACTTCTTGTGGCCAATAGAACGAAAACAACGTTAGAACTGTCAGAAGTAGGTGGCAAGGGTACAACCGATCCACATACCTAACTGACAGTATATAAACCTCTAACCTGCCGGTTATACTGTAGTATAACTTAACCTTCTAATCTAACGGATTTACTACACTAAGTATTATTTTTAACAGGTTATAAGCCCAGGTTGCTTATTTAACGCAACTATTACTGTTAAAAATCTATTACACCTATATTATTATACCTTATTGACTGGAGTTGTCAAGGGTGTAGAATTCATAAGTGTAAAACGCGTGATGTATTAGAAAGGAAAAGGTGTGGGAACAACAATATCAGCGAAGCCAATATTGTTGTGGGTGCCCCACTCTATCTACGGCTGACTACAGCCGTTCAATTCTGCCAGGTGCCACCTCCGGCGGTTCCTTCCTGGCTCCCTCTGCCGAGCCTAACACTTATATAATATTTTTAACTTAAAATACTAATACGCTTTAAAATTCTACTATTTATATTAAAATTTTTATATTTATCTTTTTAAATAGTTTTTTTTTTATAAAATAAATAATAAAGCTAAGATTTAATATATTAGCTATAATAATAAACCTTTATATAGGTTTATAAATTACCTATTAAAGCTAAAAGCTTATAAATTTAAAACTAGCTATTAAAACTTTTAATTTTAACTTTTTTTTTTAAAACATTATACTATAAAAAACTTTAAAAGCTAAAAACTAACTATAATTAAAAATTAAAATAGCTATAAATACTTACTACTACTTTTATAAAAAAAATTAACTATTTTTTTTATATTATATTTATTTTTTAAATATTAAAATTTTTTTTTATTTTATATATAAAATATTTATTTTTTTAAAATATTTAAGCTTTAATATAAACTTAAATAATAATAACAACTTTAGTGCTAATTATACTAATTATTTTTTAATAAAAAAACCTTTATTTTTAATATTATTAAAAATATTTTCTTACTTATTTTTACCTAATAATATTAAACTATTTAGCTATAAAATTAATATTTTATTTTTATAATAGTTTACTATTTTAAATTAACTAACTTTATATAAATATATATTTAACTACTTTAAATTAATAAAATTAAAACTAAATAAAATACTTTTTATTTTTTTAAGCTTATTTTTTAATAATTTAAATAGCTTTATATTAAAATATAAAAAGCTTACTAAAACTTTAAACCTAATTTTAACTATTAAAATACTATAAAAACTATTAAATATTAAGCTTAATAGTAAAAACTTAGATTTTTTAAATATAGCTTTAAATTTTAAATTAACTTTTTTAAGTTTTTTAAACTTACTTTTAAATATTTTTAAAATAACTATTTTAATAGTTTTAAAAATATTTATACTAAAAAATATAATATAATTTACTATATTATTTATTAAAAATATTATTTAATACTATTTAAAAAAAGCTTAAAAAAGTATGTTTTTTAAACATATTAAAATAATAGCTAAAATAAAATCGAAATATAAAAAAAAAACTTATATATAATAGCTTTAGTTAACTACTTTTTAAAAAGCTTTAAATAACCTTTTTAATATTTTAAAAAAACAAAAACATAAAAAGTGTTAAAGCTTAAAAAAATAAATAGCTAAATAAATATAATATAATATACGCTGCTATTTATAACAAACTTTTAATTAATATTTATTAATAAATTTAGCTTATTATTAAAAAACTTTTTAATATATTAGCTTTTATTTAAAAAAAGTTAAAATATAATTATAAACTTAAAAATAAAGCTTAATTTATTTAATATTTTTATTAATAAAAAAAAACTACTTTAAAATTAACTAAAAAAATTATATAATTTGTTATTATATTTTAATAATTATAAACAAATATAATAAAACTAAATATAAAATTAGTTTAATTTTATTTATATTTTATTTATAAATTTATTAATAAACTTAAGCTTAAATTTAATTTTTTTTTAACTATATAAAAACTTAATATTATTAAAATATTTATTTATAACTTTAAAAATAAGGTAATATAAATAATAGTTACTTTAAAAAAAGCTATAAATATTATTATATAATTTAAATAAAGCTAAAAAAAACTTATTTTTTAAACTATTTTGCTTGCTATTAAAACTAAAACTAACTTTTTAACTTTATTTAAAAAGCAAAAAATTTATAATTTTTATAAAAAGCTTTATTTTAAAATTTGCTATAAGTAATACCTAAAATTAAAACTTTTTAAATAAAACAAAAAACTATGCTATAAATATGCTAAATAGCATAAAATTAAGCTAAAAAAAATATAAAGGCAAAAAGGCAATATAGCTACAAAAAAAAAAACTAAATATTATAACTTTTTTAACAACTATATTAACTAATACTTTATAACCTTTACCTAATTATATTATTTTTATAGCTTATATTTTTATTTTAGCCTTTTTTAAACTAATTATATTAATATAACTTAAGCTAATATTATTTATATTTAAAAGCTTTAGTTAGCTTATATAATAGGTTAATTAATAATAGGTTAATTAACTATAAAATAAAAATAATTAAAATAATTGTGACAGCGGGGCTCGACCCATAATGGCTATGGTGGACCCACTGCAGTAAAGGGATCGCACACCTTACCACTATACCAATCGCAAAAGGAACCAGAATAACCAAGGTGTCTATACCTTCGGTTACTAGCCATTATATGTGGTAAGGCCTCAAGCCGTTACTTTTACCTAATATTTAAAAAACTTTAAATAAAATATAATAAAAAAATATAATACTAAATAAGTTTTTTAAAATAAAATATTTTAAAAAGTAAAAGCTTTATTATTTAAATAAATTATATTTAAAAAAAAATAAAGCTATAGTAGTTTTTATATTAAAATATAATAAATAAAAAAAATAAAAATTATATAATATATTTATATATTTTTTTAATTTTTTTAATTTTTATATTATATTATATTTATTTAAAAGTTAATTATATATTATTATTATATTATATAAAATACTAATATAAGTTTAAAGTAAGTAAAAGTGTTAAAATAAAAGAGGTTAATATGCTTTATACTTATTTTGTTTATAAGTATATTATATTTCCTTATGCTGTAAGCTTTCTAGATTTTTATTAGTTATTTTCAAATACCACTTTATCTGCTACATATATTGTATATGATCCACTATTTCTAACATAAGTCTACAAGTGTAAATATAGAAGCTATTTAATTTATACTATGTAGTATGCATTTAACTGTTTTCTGTATAAAAAGTGAATAAAAAAACTAACTTGTATAGGACTAAGATCTACCTGTAGTGTCATAATTCAAGTGTACCACTAATTATAATATACCTAGCTATACTTATTTTAATATTTATTTCTAATATGCTTTATATATTAATCTTTTTTTTTACAAGCTTTAGTTTTATATAAAGCTTACTATACTAAATACTAAATATTATATTTAACTTTAAGATTTTATTTATAATAATTTTAAAGCTTTTATTAAAAGTTATTTATAATAACTATTTAATATCTATAAAATAAATAGCTTATTTAAATTTTTTTATAGCGCTTTTATTTATAAATTACTTATAAAAAAGCATTAAAATAAGTTTAATTAGTATTAAATTAACAAACTTTTTAGATTTTTTAAAACTTTTTAATATAAGCATAATAAAGCTAGAAAAAATAGTTATTTAGCTGCTTTAGTAATAAAATACTTAACTAACTGCTAAAATTAAAGCTTTTAGAAATTAATTAAAATAGCAAAAGTAGTTTATAATAAAATTATATAATTTATAATTTAAAAAAGCATATAAAATAAGTGCAAAAAAAAAAAAAAAAAAGGTTTTAAAAATAATAAAAGCAAAAGATTTAAAAAACTTTAAAAATTAAAGTTTTTTTTACTGTTTTTTTTATTATACTACTTTTTTAAAGCAATAGCCTAATTTTAAGCCTTTTAAAAAAAACAACTTTTTTAACTTAAACTTAAATACTTTTTTATTTTTATTATTTTTTAATTTAAAAAAGCATTTTTAAAACTAAGCTAAATATAAATTATATTTAAGCTACTATTAAAATAAATATAATAATAAGTTTAATAGTAATATTAACTTAAGTAAAATTATTAAATTTAACTATATTTTACTTAAAAAAAAATTTATTTATAATAAATAAGTTAAATAAATTTAAAAATTAAACTTTATATTTTTTAGCTTAAAATATAAATTTAAAAAGCTTTTATAATAAATTATATATATATATAGTAAAATAAACTAAGTTTATAAAAACTTATATATTAGCTTTTTTATAAGCTTAAATAATAAAAAAAACTGCTAATATTAATATAATTAAAATATATTTGCTATATAAACTAAGTTAATTATTTATTAATTAGCTTTTTTAAAAGCTATTATTAGTATTAAGTTAAAAATAGCTAAATAGCTATTTAATTAAAACTTTAAAATATTTAACTATTATTTTATTTAAATTAAAAATTAAAAAAAAAAATAAGCTAACTTTAAAAAAGCTATATTATACTATTAAAAGCTTTTTATTACTTTTTAAAATAAAATTTTTAGTTACTATAATTTTTTATTTATTAAAAAACTAAATATAGTAAATATTATTATATAATATTAAAAAATAATAAAATTAAAAAAACAAAATTAAAACTAAAAATAGTTTAGCTGTTTTTAATTTTATATATATTTTAAATTAAATAAAAGTTTTTAGCAATCTTAATATCTAAATAAAAAAAATTATTATTATTAAAGCTAAAAATATATTAATATAATTAAAAAGTATAATAGCTACTAATTTAGTAATAACTAATAAAGCTTTAATAAAAATAACAATAGTAATAAAACAAAAGGCTATATTACTAAAGATTTTTTTAGTAATAGCAATAATTTAAATTTATATAAAAGCTGCTTTAAAGCTAGTAATAACTTATATAATAATTATAAAGTAAATTTAAAAAATATTAAATATTTTAACTATAGCTAAAAAAAATATTTAAGTTATAATTGCTTATAACTATAAAAAGTTAAAAAGTATAAAATATAAAAAGTTTAAATAAATAATTTAAATAAATATTAATTAAAAAATAATAATAATATTAACTATATTTAGTTTAAATTAATATTTAATAACTATATAAGTAATAGTTAAAAAAAAAATTAATAAGCTTAGTTTTTAAAAATATAAATTTTAAGTTTAATTAATAGCTTTATATTTTAATTTTATAGCATTTTTATATTTTTTATGCTATATATACTATTTTTTTAAAAAAGCTATTTATATAAACTTATATTAATTTAAATTTATATATTAAATATAACTATATTAGTTATATTTTTGCTTTTTATTATAAGCTAAAAAAAGTTTTTTTTTATATATATTTGCTATAATATATTATTAGTAATATTTTTTTTATTTATAACGCTTATTAGGTTTTTTATAAATTAACTAATAGCTATAAAATTATTTAAAAATTTTATTATGCTTATATTGCTATTAACTAAAATAATAAACTAAAAAATAGCTTAATATTGCTATTTTAGTTTATTTTAAAAAATTAAAATATTATTTTTAATTTAAAATCTAAATATTAGTATTTTAAATTATAACTTAAATATTTTAAACTAGTAATAGCTTATTAGTTTATAAAAGCTTACTAAAACTAAAAGTTTTATTAAATACTAATATAATTGCTTAAGCTAATATAGCTTAAGAAATTAAAACTATTTTTTATTTAGTTAAAGCTTAAAAGTATTTTTATTAAATTATATAACTTAGCTAATTTTTTTAATAAAAATAAAGCTAGCTTACTTTTTTACTTTAAGTATAATAATTTTATTATTAACTTATAAAATAATATTATAGTTTTTTATTACTTTATTTATTTTTTAATATAAAATAAGCTAAAAGCTTTATAAATATAGCTTAAAAAAATGCTAAAAAATAATAAAATATAAAAATTATAAAGTTTTATAAGCACTTTTATCTTTTTTATACCTAAAAAAAATAAAAAATTATACTTATATATTAACTATAAAAAATTTAATAAAGTTATAGTTAAAAATTATTATATTTTTTTTTTTATTTTAAAAATATTTAATAAGCTTATATATACTAAAATTTTTACTAAAATTAATTTTAAAAATATTTATTATTATATATAAGTTAAAAAAAAAAATAAATAAATAACTGCTTTTTATATTTAATATAGTTATTATAAATTTTTAATTATATTTATAAGTTTATATAATACTTTTACTACTTTTTAAAATTATATATAAAAAATATTTAATAATATTTTAAATATATTTTATTTTATATATATTAATAATATACTTATATTTTTAATAAATAAAAAGTTTTATATAAAATATATATAAAATATTATTAAATAATTTTAAAAAGCAAAGCTATATACTAAGCTTTTTAAATATTAATTTTACTAAAAAAAACTTAATTTTTTAAAATATATTATTTTAAGCAATAGTATTAAAATAAACTTTAGTTATATAAATACTATTTAAAACTAGCTATTTTTTTATTTTTATTATAAGCTATAGTAATTTTTAAAGTTTTGTAATTTTTATTGCTGCTTTATAAAAAAGTATTTTTAAATTATAGCTTTATTAACTAAATATTTAAAAAAAAGCATAACTAAAATAAAAAAAAGTTAAATTTTACTAAATAGTTTAATATATATAGCTTTTAATAAGCTAAAAGATTTATTTAAAAAAGCTATTTTTTTTAAATATTTTAACTTTAAAAAGCAAATATTAATAAAAACCGATTTTTTTAAAATAGCGTTAACAAAAATATTATTATAAAAAAACAATTAAAAATAGTAGTAACTTATTTTATTTTATTTTTAAATATTTATTAAGTTTAAAATAAAATATAGTATTTTTAATTAAAAAATATTAGCTATTATAAAATGTTTTAAATATTAGCAATATTATTTATAAAAAAGTAATTTACTTATTAAAGTATTAACTAACTATACTAATTTATACGCTTTTATAAAAACTTTTAAATTAAATAGCAAGCAAGCTTAATAATATATATATTTAGCTTTTTTTAACTTTATTATTAAATATTAAAAAAGCAAGCAAAATAAAGCTGATTTTTTTTTATATTGCTTTAATTATATAGCTTATATAGCTTAAAATGCTAATTTATTTTTTATACTAAAGCAAAAAATTAAAATAGCAAAAGCTAAGTTAAAGAATTATATTTTTAAAACTTTTATAAAAAAAGTTTTTATTATTAAACCGGCTATAAAACATAATATTTTTATATAAGCAGTTATATATATATAAACGTAAATAGCTATATATAATAAAAATTTTTAGGATTTAAAAATTTATTAAAGCTTTTAAGATCTAATTATTTATATATAAAAAAAAAACCTTAAATGCTGTTAATTTTGCAAGCAAATTTAAGTAAAAAAGCTTATAAAGCTGACACAAACAGACTAGGGGTGGCTCTGCTTCGCAGAGCCACCTAAGCCACAATATAAGCCACATGGTAATTCGGATAGATGACTTTAACATAGTCAATAGCTTCGCTATTGACTATGTCAGAGTCATTCTATCCTCATCACCATTTTTACTCAATACTACACTACCCTTAGTAAATTTTACTAAAAGCTTTAGTAGTTTATTAAAAAGTTATTATTATAATATAACAGCAAAGCTTATATATTTTTTAAAAAATTAGTATATTTTTAATTTATTAAGTTATATTATAATAATCTTATAGCAGGCTATTTTAAATAAAATTATATATTAAAACTATTATAGCAGAAGTTTTATTAAAAGACTATAAAAAAGAATATAAAAAACTATATAAAAAAATATATAATCTGCTTTAAGTTTAAAGCAAAATATTACTAAAAATATAGCGCCTTAAATATTTTGCTAATATTTACTAAGCTTATAAAAAAACTATTTATAAACTTTATTATTAAACTGTTTAAAATATTTTATTATAAAATAATTATTAACTTTATATTAATAATAGTTAATTAATTTATTAAACTTATATATTTTTTTTTTGTTAATATTATTATTACTACTATATAGCTAGCAGTACTATTTTATAAAAAAATAAAATGCTGTTTTAAAGCTTTTACTAGTATAATTTTTAATAAAAACTTTGTTTTTACTAGTTAATTTTAATTAGACTTATACTACTACTTTAAAATTAAAAAAAAGCTTTTAACCGCTTTTTACTTTTAAACTAACAGTTAAATAAAATAAATAAATTAAATAATAAAAGGCTATTTTAAATATTTTATTAATAGTAAATAAACTAATTAGCTTTAACTATTATTTTAGGCCTTTTTTGCTATAAATGTTATTACTAATAATATTATTAAAAAGTTGCTTTTTAAAGCGTTATATAGCTATATTTTAAAATTTAAGCTATTTGTTAAAAATAACTTTATATTAAAAAAAGTACTTTTAGTATAAACTTAGCTACTTAAGCTAAGTGCTATTAAAAAAAAGTTAACTATTTAATAACAAAATGCTATTAAAAAGTATATAAAATATTATAATACTAAATATACTTTTAAAAGTTATTATATTAAAAACTTAGTAGTATTATTAACTTAAAATTTAAAATTTTAAAATTATAAATTAGCTTTTAAGTTTATTAGACTTTTTAAAATCTTAAAAGCTATTAGATTATAGATATATTAGCTAGCACTTTTATATTAATATAGCTAAATTTATAATGTTTTTTTTATATAGTTATTAAAGTTTTAAACTGCTAAAACTTTATATATTTTACTTATGCTTATATTAAAAAATATTAAAAATAAGTAGGAAATTAAAAATATAGTAAAAAAAATAACTTATTAAAATAACTTATATTATAAAGTTAAATAAAAAAACTAGCTTAGTAAATATAATTAGTAAGTGTTAGCTATTAATATTATTATTTTTATATTTATAAAAAAATTTAAAAAATAATAAAGCTATAAAAAAAATAAAAAAAATATTTAACTTTTTAGCTAGCAAATTAATTATAAAATAGCTTTAAAGCTTTATTAATTTATTTATTTATAATATTTAAAACCTTAGTTTATAAAAACTTTAAAAACTTTAGTAAATTTTTATATAATAAAATTTAAACTTATAACTTTAAATATTAATAACTTATACTTTATTAATAAGCTTTATATAAACTTACTTTTAATTTATTTTATATTAAATTTAATTATATTTTTAAACTTTAATTTATTATTATATAATTGCTAAAAAGCGTTGCTAATATTAATTTTAATAGCTTTACTTATTTTTTTTATAAAAAAGTTTACTACTAAAAACTAGGCAATATAATTAATATTAAAAAACTATAAACATAATATAATAATATAGCAATATATAGTATGCTATTTTTTATTTTAATATAGTTAGCTAAAAATATAAAATAAAAATAATAATAAGTATTAATAACGCTAACGTTAATAAAAACAATAAATAAATAAACTAGCTAATAGCGCTTAGCTATAGCTGTTTTATATATAATATTATGTTTTTATTAATTACTAATTAGTAGTAAATTATAAATAGGTATAAAGCAAAATTAAATACTTTAGTTTTTTTTATTTTTTTAATTTTAGAAAAAACAGCGTAGTATATAGTAAAAAAATAAAAAAAAGCTTATAAAAGTTAAAATTAAGCAGCAGCAATTTATTTACAATAGTTTTTTAAGCTAGCTTAAATAATATTGCTATTATTATTAGTTACTATAAAAAATAAAAAGTTATTTATATTAATATATTAAGCTTAAAAAGTAAAAATGCTTTATTAAAAAAGCTTAAAAATATAAATAATATTAAACTATATTATAACAAAAATTTATACTTTTAGCAGCAATTTTAATATAATAAAAAAATAAAACAACTTATAAGCTTATATATTTTATAACTTTTAAAGCAGCTATAATATATAAACAATATTATTTTGTTATAAAAATAAATAATTTTTAAAAAAAAGCTATTATATAGTTAAAAATAATATACTGTTATATTTTAATAGTATTAATATATAAAAAAACTAAAAATAATAAGCAGTTTATTATATTAGCTAAACTTATGCTAGCATATATAGCATATTTAGCAGCGTTAGCAATATAATAGCATAATATATTAAAAATATAATTAAAAAAGGCAGCAATATTAATATAAATAAAATAATAAAAAAAATTAAATATAATTTAAAAGAGATAGAAAATAGCAGCAAAGATAACTAAAACTAATAAAAATTTGCTAGCAGCAACTAAAAAAAAAAAAAAAAAAAAAGAAAAAAAAAAGTAAAATAAAATAGGCTATTTATATTGTTTTTTTAAATACTTTATAGCTAATAGTCACGGCGTAATACCTAGCAGACTGGCTGCGGCCTGGCCGCAGGCCTGGTCCCCCTACCGGAGGCTGCGGGGTCTGGGGTTGCCGTACTATATAGTCTATTCTGGTTAACCAAGCTGCCACCTTGGTTATTCCACGTTCCTTTTGGGGAAACCTGCCGCAGCGGGTAGAATGGCCGTTGTGTCTCAGACGCAGGTGTGATAATAACCAAGGTACCCATGGTCGCGGGTTCGAATCCCGCGGTCGGCGAAAAGCTGATTGGTCGCTTTTCCGAGCGTTTTATATAGTTGCCACCTTCGACCTAAGGTCCCTACCATATTCGACGGCCCCTTGAGGGGGGGGTCGGGTTTGGGACGAACCCTTGGTGTGCGGAGGGGGGTAGTTACGGCGTAATACCTAGCAGACTGGCTGCGGCCTGGCCGCAGGCCTGGTCCCCCTACCGGAGGCTGCGGGGTCTGGGGTTGCCGTACTATATAGTCTATTCTGGTTAACCAAGCTGCCACCTTGGTTA